>CM077152.1:167507458-168107458 GCA_039583875.1 Platanthera guangdongensis
CTCCTAGCCCAATTCATTATGAAGTCATCTCCCTTGAGAGTGTTCCTAGAAGCTCCTCGGGAACACATCCTCAAATTTCCACCCTATCACTTCTCTAATCAACAACTTCTGTGAGTGGACCTCCAATAAAGCTATAAACGTTCACCTCCCTGGTTTACTACACACACCAATTGCGTGGTCAAAATCAGGGATCAGACCACTCTACCAAAGCCCTCGAACTTGACTTCCACTTTCCTCGCTCCCTATGGTCACCACCTTTGATAGGCAGTCAATACTGGCCCGCTATTCTGCAAGCCAGTCTATCCCCAAGATCACATCATACTAAGCTAACAGTATAATTATCACTATAAACACAAAGTCAACTTTGCCCATACTCCATTGATGCACCCTTTCTTCTGGGTAGTCATACAAGATACATTGGGCATGCACACCCTAAGCTCCATATCCGCTACAAAGGGCTCAACCCATTTTTGCGGATAAAGATTTCCATGAGGAAGGAGTGTGACGCCCCATATCAAACACACTCTAGCGGGGTAACAAATAACTAGCACGAAGCCTAGCATACAAGCAACAAACATGAAAAAGGGTCGCAAATAGTTTTAAGCTAACAGACGAACTCAAATCATTCATACATGTCACTACATTGGGCTTATGAATTGCTTCTTACTGCCCAAGATTGTACGCTCTAGCTACCTGGAGGAAGATATGAAGCACTCCACTCTACAGCTTTCCCCTTCTCCACAATACTAGGACCATAATGTTTTGACTACTCCTACCTTGGATCTGACTCAACACCACTATTGGTACAATTTTGAGCTTTGTGGTCTATCTTGCCATACTCGATGCACGTTGGCAGTCCCTTGAAACAAACTCTCCTAAATTAACACCGCTCTTCTCTCCTGACCTAAAAGGATGGGGCTTCTTCCTCCACCTACTACCTTTGGATTTCCACTGCGATTGAGAAGGTTTTCCTTCTCCCTACTTCACTGCATGACCCTTACGACATTGGGTCTGCTCCATATCGCTTTCTAGGATCCTAGCATCTTCAACAAACTTACTGAAACCCGCATTCTTTAAAGTTATAAGTGGTTGTCTCAAATTCCCTCTCAACATATGATACAAGAGGTTGTCTATCACCTGATCATCACCACGATCGTTCCCATATAATGACCCAGACGAGTAAACTTATGTACATACTCATCCACGGTCCCGTCCCATTGTACGAGTATAGAAACTGACTCTAAAAAGCTAACCTTGTCGACGTTGGAATATATTTATTTAATAAGGAACTTGAGAACTCATCCATGGATGCGGTGCGTACAGGAAACTGACGGTTGTTATTCCTCACCCACCACAGCTTTGCATCACCTTCTAACATGAAGGACACAAATTGAGACTGCTTGTCCTTCGGTGTTTAAGCTACTCTTAAGAGCTCCTGAATCCTTGCCAAGCAGTCCTCTATTGGAGCATGTGTTCCACGCTTCTTGGTCTGTTAATAACAAATCTCATTTATATTTGATATATTGTGTTTATGGTGTACAAATATAACAGTTCTAACGCTCTAATAATTTGGGCTTGGATTCGGGATTGAAAAGAGAAGTTGCAGTGATATCTCCTGGCAAAATCCAGTATCGCCACCAGGCGATAGCTCAAGGGAGAGTTACCGCATGATCTCCACAGCTTACAGTTATATACGATATCACTTGGCAATATCAATATTACACATATGATAGTTATGATTGAGCACGATCGGATCATCCCGCAAAAATATCAGAATTATAGGACACGTGGTAGCCAGATATGATATCGCTGGCAGGCGATAGCTAGTATCACCGACAATTGCTCCAAAGTGTAAATTTGGCTCATTTTTCTGTGGCAATCATGACTTTTATAATCTGGAGTATTCCTTCTCGTGCATCTTATACAAAGAGCTCCAGCTTCCAAAAAACTCCATCTTGCCACGAAGGTTCAAGAGCAAAAAAGTGATGACTCGTACGTGGCATCTCAAGCAACCTTTGCGAGGATCCTTCATCATCTTCAACACTTCATTTAAAGGGAGTTTTTATTCTGAAAGTTATTCTTTGTACTTCTTTATTTCGTCGTTGTAATCATTAGAGGAAATCGCTGCATGTGTGTGGCGTCTAAGTCCTTGCATGGCTTAGGAGAAAATCGCCGCCTTGTGCATGGCATCTAGGTTCTTGTATGACTTAGGGACTTTTCACTGCCTTGTATGGAGAGACCAGATCGTGGTGAGTTCTAGGGAGAGATACACTATAATCGCCTGGTTCTTGTTAGAAGGAATAGTGAAATCAAAAGGAGTTTATATTTTTAATAGCCTCGATCTCTATCTTTATAGAGATTCATTGTATTTTGTTTTTAATACTTATGAAATAAAATATAATCATTTGTATTCTTATGATTTTCTAAGTGTGTATCTTTGGTTATGAAAAATCTAATTTGTTTTCTGTAATAATTTCACTGAGTAGATTTGATTAAGAGCATAATTTTGTTGACCCTTATTCACCCCCCCTCTGAGGGCGTCTCACGATCCAACACTTAGTAACACACGAAGGTCACTCCAAATCGGTTTTACCACATGGAGTCATGGTGCAACACAATCATGCTTTTGTAGAGGGTCAAGGCATTAGTAGACCACCACTTTTCACGGGCACTGACTACAATTATTGGAAACACATATGAATTGTTTTCTAATAGCAATAGACATCGATGTATGGATCATGGTAGAACTAAGTTACACTCCAGTGATAGTAGTCATTGGTAGAGTAACCATGGAAAAACCGAAATACAAGTGGGATGAGAATGACAAACTTAGATGTAAAAATAATGTTAAGGCAATGAACGCATTAATCAGTGCATTAGATAGAACAGAGTTTAATAGAGTTTGTGCTTGTGAAATAACTTTGAAAATTGGAATTTATTAGAAGTTACTCATGAAGGTACTTCGCGGGTAAAAGATTCAAATCCATTCTAACTGAGTCAGAATTTGAAAATTTCAGAATGGAAGTTGGATGAAGAACATTGACAAAATGTGCACATGATTTATGAAGATCGTAAATGATTCAAAAGTCCTTGGAAAGAGATTTTCTAATGGTGATTTAGTAAGGAAAATTTTGAGAAGACTTCCTCCGAAGATCAGTCCTAAGGTAACCGCCATTTCAGAATCTCATGATCTTAAAACATTACAAATTGAGAGACTCATTGGGAATCCCAAAAATCATGAGGTGGAGTTAAAAATTCAAAATCAAGAATACAACTTGGAACAAAATAAGAAGACTGGCATTAAAGTCAAAGGAAAAAGTGGAAAGTGATACTAATGAATGTTGAAACCGAAAATAGGTCTCCTGTGGAGTTCGAGCCCTTGGGGAAGGGGTGGTCTCGCGCCTACTTCACTCCTGCAAGAAAAAACAACAAAGAAGACAAGGAGAAGCCGACCCAAGGGCTCGGCGGGGAGGTCCCACCACAAACCCGGAAGATCTCAGAGCGCTTCCCTCCTTAGCCAGAAGCCGAGCTAAGGTACCCTCAAAAAGCACTTGAGAACTGGAGCAGAGAGGCACAGGAAGCATGCTTTCTGGGGTACCCCTTGGGTCTTATTTATAGTTTTTGAAATCTGGACTGCCAATAACCAAAAGAACTGACCTGAAATTACCAGAAAACCTTTGGTTGGGTCTGCCAATAGCCAAACTCCGCTGTTTTGAAGGGCTATAGGCAGACCAGCGGGGGCAAAACAGTAAAAAGTACCTCATTCATCCAGGCGAGCTGGGGAGCTTGATCATCTCGGCGGGTCCTGCTCGCGCGCTTTGTCGAGTTCTGTAGCGAGGGCGTGAGATGGGACTAGCTCGGCGAATGCCGAGCTCGGGGGCGACGAATACTGATCTCCGGTCGGCGAATGCCGATCTTTGGTCGACGAATGCCGAGCTCGGGCTCGGCTCCTCTGCTGCCGAGCTCGCCTACTACCTTCAGCCCGATCTGTCTGGCTCCTGGCGGCCTGGCTCGCCAGACACGGGGTTGTACACAATCCCCGCTCTTTTTGAGCTTGGCAAAGCTCGGAAAGAAACATCCAACCCCAAGTGTGCGGCGAGCGCGGGTTGGCAAGTTGGAGGGAATCTTTGGGTGGTTTCCACCTGCGGCTTATATATATGCACCTGCCCACCTGCCTGACTCTTTACATTCCCCTTGCTCTAACCCTACTGAGATGCCGCTTCCAAAGGAGATCCAAGAGCGCTTGGACCGAGCTCGCCAAGATTCTGCAGCTCGCGTAGCCTCCCTGACGGCGGTTCCTGCCAAAGTTCCTCAAATTGACTCTGCCGAGCCCGGCTCCAAGAGGCCAAAGCCATTCCCTCAGGCGACCGAGCCCATATACCACGACCTGAGGGCCGCCCTGGAGCGTGAGACTGGCTCTTCCACCCGGACAATTCAAGAGAAGGATAGAAAGGTTGTCGTAGTCGGCGACGACCCGGATGGCCAACCTGACAACACGGGGGGTGTCATGCCGCGAGAGCAAATATCGCGAGGCGAGACGACTCCCAAAGGCTCGCGGTTCATGGCACCGGATGACCGTCCCCAGGACCCGCCTCTTCTCTTTGGGATCCTGCCAGTGAAATCGCAGAGGCCGAGTTCGTCGATGCGCGCCCCCTCTCCTCGGCAAACTGACACGGCTGCGGGGGCAGGTTTGGGAAGTATCCCCACTGCGGGATTTGAGCTCCTCTCGCCCGGGGCTCGCGGCCCAGGTCGCGGGAAGGATTTGAGATTCATCCCTCCCCACATCTCCTTTGAGCTGCTGAGCTCGTCAGGTGAATCTTGCTTGACTTCTCGCCCGATGAGTTTTTTATGTGCTTCTCTTCTTGTTGACACTTGTCTTCACAACTCTTCCCAGACAATCCACTGCCGAGGAATCCTCACGGGCAGCCCACTACTCTCCCCTCCCTTCTGGACTCTTACCTGGGTCCTGAGGTGGATCAAGGTGAGCTGACGAGGAGGGAGGTCAAGCTCCTCAAGAAGCTGGTGTGCGGGCTGCGCGAGGTACATGGGGTCAACGAGACGCTACAGCGCGACTACGCGCGTCTCGCCGACGAGGTGAGAAGCGGCCAGGCTGGCGAGCTGATGTCCCCCTCCCGGCTCCTGGATGAGATAGATGACGGTCTCTCGGTGGCATAGAGGAATTCGGGAAGGATCCGCGAGCTGCTCCACGCGCGGCAGTCTGGGGGGCGGGGGTCGCGATGCCGGGGTAGATAAGTGGGCGGTTCCTTTGCCAAGCCGACCAGTACTCGCATCCCGAAGCCCTCCCTGCTCGCGCGCCCTACTTTTTCATTCCTGAACATTGTCTGTAATAAGTAGCTTTTAGAATATTCTTGGACATGTTATTCAAATAATGTACTGCAATGTTTGACTTAGCCTTGGTTGGGATGCTCCGGAAGTCGGCGAGCTGGGGTGGCGAGCTGGGATGGCGAGCTAGGGCGGCGAGCTGAGCCGATTGGACGGCCTGCCCCAGATTTCTTTTCATATAAATAGCCCCCCTCACGTACCCCGTACTCTGTCTTTATTGCTTTCTTTCCCTCTCTATGTGCTTCTTTCTCTTCCTGCTCGCGCTCCTCTTGTTCCTCCGCGATCATGGGCAAGACCAATCCAGATGTCGACGGCTGCTCCAAGTGCATGCAGCACTTCACAGATTATTGCTTCTTCAATGGGCACAACGGCGAGGAGGAGCTCGCGGAATTCAAGGCCGCGTATGTGCCGCCGGGTTTCGAGGCGCGCAGGCCGGGGAGGGGGAGGCTATCAACACGTTCTACGAGGATGAGCTCGCCAAATTAATATCTTCGGAACTACCCAGTTCGCACGCTGAACCTGCGGAAAACCCAAGGACTAGAGGTTGCACCCAACAAAACAATGGAAGCACAAGAAGGTCTTATTATGCATTCACTTCTTTACAATCCGAGGCATACATAGCGAGACATGATTTCGCTAGTATTACAGCTGTAAACAGAAAGAACCAAAAAACAAGCCGGGAGGACAGCACTCCAGTCCGCCGAGACCGCGAGGTCGCCGAGACCGCCGAGACCGCTGAGCTCGCCCAAGCTATGCTGCAATCCGCCGAATACCACGGAGTCCGCCGAAGCCGCGAGGCCGCGCGGACAGACCGTTATTCGCCTCCTGCTGAACCCGAACTGAGGAACGCCCC
This sequence comes from Platanthera guangdongensis, assembly GCA_039583875.1. Classification (NCBI taxonomy): domain Eukaryota; kingdom Viridiplantae; phylum Streptophyta; class Magnoliopsida; order Asparagales; family Orchidaceae; genus Platanthera; species Platanthera guangdongensis. Next base: position 167,513,655 of record CM077152.1, read on the forward strand.
TACCCGCCTGAAACCGGCGGACAGGTTATTGAAGCTGGCAAAGATGAAACAGAACTGACAAGCCGCAGAGCGACCTCCTGCTGAGTCCGCAGAGACCGCACACTTCCAAGCACTGACCGAAGTCACAGCCAAACTCCTGGCTCCTTGAAGTTATCCGCGCGACCTGCACACAGCAAACCGTCAGCCTGAAACAATCCGCGCGGATTGATAAACACAGACCGCAGCACTTCGCACACCCCAACTTACTGTTCACTCAAGTTACTTAGGTTGCTGTAGATGTGCCAGGGGGTCCTATTTATGCGGATTGACAAACACAGACCGCAGCACTTCGCACACCCCAACTTACTGTTCACTCAAGTTACTTAGGTTGCTGTAGATGTGCCAGGGGGTCCTATTTATAGGCAAGGTGAGGAGTGTGGTCACCGCCCAAGAGATAGCGACACCACCCTCAGTCCGCGCGAATACAACCACCGTCCGCTGAGTCCGCATGGACTTAGCCGGATACCAAGGAAACCGCCAGGAGCAAGGCAACCATTGACGAACCCTCTCCAGTCCGCCCAAGCTAAGCGGGCAAGGCACCAGCCCGCAAAGCTCCAACTGCTTCAGGACAGCAAACCCTCTTCAATGGCTATCCGCACCAACCCGAGGCAGTCCGCAAGACTCACACCTCAATCCGCCACAAGTCCACGACCAAAGGCAGACAGCGACAGTCCGCCCGGTCACAGCGGATTTCGTGGATACGGCGGACACCATGAACTTGACACCAAATGTGACCAAGTCCAAAACCATCAAGGGCCAGTGCGAGCATGGCGGACACAAAGTCCCGTCCGCCAAACACCCTAGCACAGACCGCAACCAGTCCGCGAGCTCCTCGCACTTGTCCAACACAGCAGCTTCCTCCCGGACTCCAACACCAGTCCGCCAACCGGTCTCCACAGCAAGACCTGCTGTAACACCTGAGCTCGACAAGGCCTCAGCCAAGCTCAAGGCCCAGTCCGAAACAGCCCAAACCGCGGACACACCAGTCCGCAAGGCTTCCCGCGAACTCGAACCAACCCGCCAACAGCGCAAGCTTGCACCCGCGACCACTGAGCAAAGCACCAGTCCGCAAGCCTCTCTATCCGCAGATACCAGGCTGCACCAAACCGCGGACTCCATGCAACAACCCGCTCAGAACACAGCCGGCTTCCACCAGACTTTTCACCAGGCCGCAAACCTCAGTCCGCCCAGTCCGCCCAGTCCGCCAACCGGTCTCCACAGGCCGCGCGGCCTGTCCCGTCACCCACTTCCACTTCACAAATTTCAACACTCCCCCTTGAAGTGAGAATTGGTGACCAAGCCCAGCAAGCTACGCAAGCGTTCAAAGGGCCCCTTCGACAGCGGCTTCGTGAAGATGTCAGCAAGATTATCTTCACTCCGAACATGCCCGACCAGCAGAGACCCCTCCAACACATTCTCCCTGATGAAGTGGTGATCAATCTCTATATGCTTGGTCCTGGCGTGACACACTGGATTGTTTACCAGTTTGAGAGCACTCTCATTGTCACCCCGGAGTAAAGTAGGCCCTTGCACTTCTTCATGAACATCCTCTATAAGCCTCCTCAACCAAACGGCTTCCCGAGCAGCCAAGGCCGAAGCCTTATACTCCGCCTCCGTGGTTGAAACCGACACCGAGTCCTGCTTCTTGCTACACCACGAGATGCTAGCTGAACCGCAAGTGAACACATAACCAGAAGTAGACCTTCGATCATCCGAATCACCGCCATAGTCAGCATCCGTGTACCCGAGCAACGCAAACTCCGCATCCCTTCCATAGAGGAGTCCCATCTCAGAAGTCACCTTGACATACTTCAGAATTCCCTTCGCCGCCACTAGATGAGATTGCCTTGGTTCAGCCATATACCGACTTACTCGGCCAACAGCATAAGCGATATCCGGCCTAGTAATCGTCAGGTAAATCAAGCTCCCAACAAGAGCCCTGAACACCAAGGGATCATGAAGAACCCTTCCCTCATCCCGTCGAAGCTTCAGCCCAGATTCCAGTGGACTAGAGCACTTCTTCCCTTCGCCCATGCCAAACCGCTTCACAATGCGATCAGCATACCCTTTCTGGCTAATGAGAACCCCGCACTCCTTCCTCTCCACTTCCAGACCAAGAAAGTGATGCAACTCTCCCAAGTCTTTCATCTCGAAGCGTATAGCAAGCTCTCCCCTGAGCCTTGCTACTTCCTCCTCCGAGTTCCCTGTGATGATCATATCATCCACATACAGCAGGACCAAGACTCTTAGCTCTCCCTTCTTCTTGACGAACAAGCTTGAATCCGAGTTGGAAGCCAGGTATCCACAGAATTGCAAGTACTCTGCAATCTTCCCATACCACGCTCGAGGAGCTTGCTTCAACCCATAGAGAGCCTTCCTGAGTTTGCAGACATAGTCTGGATGCTTCTCAAAGACGAAACCAAGCGGCTGATCCATGAAGATGTCCTTGTCAATCTCTCCGTAAAGAAAGGCATTCTTCACATCGAGTTGCCACAACCTCCATCCCTTGCTAGCAGCCAAGGCGATCACCACTCTTACAGACGTCATCTTCGCAACTGGACTGAATGTCTCCTCATAGTCTTCTCCATACTGCTGTGAGAATCCTCTAGCGACCAGGCGAGCCTTGAACCGATCAATGCTCCCATCAGCCTTCTTCTTCAACTTATACACCGACTTGCAAGTAACCGGAGTAACGCCATCAACCTTGGGCACAAGGTCCCAGGTTTCATTCTTTTTCAGAGCATCAATCTCTTCCTTCATGGCATCATCCCACTCCTTCACTCCAGTGGCCTCGTTGAAGTTTACAGGCTCTCGCTCATTCAGAGGACCTGCAAAGAAGCAGGAGACAAAGCTCACTGCATTCCCATCACAGTACCGAGCCGGTGGCTTAACCACCCTCTTCGATCTCCGAAGACACGGCTCCTTGCTCACGGCTTCCGTTGCTACTTCAGGCTCCACTCCTACCTGGGGCAAGCATTGAGCAGTGCTCCCCCTGTTTCCTGAACCAGAAGGCTCAGCCTCGGAGTTCGAAGCAACAGGAGCTGCTGGTGAAACAGCAAGCTCCTCTTCCAAGCCTTCAGCAGCCTCCACCGGTGCTTCCTCAACCTTGCTACTTCTGGTAAGCTCCACCGAGCCACCTCCATATGACGTCAGCTCGTCAAAGACAACGTCTCTTGACACCACGAACTTCTTCGTCACAGGGTCCATGCATTTCCATCCCTTCTTCCGCTCATCATAGCCAACAAAGACAAGTTTCCTTGCCTTCGCATCCAGCTTTGTCCGTGAAGCATCCGGGACATGCACGTAGCAAGTTGAACCGAACACCCTAAGGTGTCCAACACTCGGCTTCTCCTTCAGCAACAGCTCAATAGGAGTCTTCATGTTGATAGGGCTGAGTGGCATCCGGTTGATAATATAAGAAGCACAAGACATTCCCTCCGCCCAAAAGGACCTTGGGATATCTTTCACATGCAGCCAGCATTTGCAGGTTTCCGTCAAATGACGGATCTTCCGCTCCGCTACCCCATTTTGTTGTGGAGTGTGAGCACAAGTAAGCTCTCGTTGGATCCCGTGCTTCCTGCAGAAGTTAAAAAACTCGGAAGAGACAAACTCTCCCCCGTTATCAGTTCTAAACTTCTTAATCCGCAAGCCAAGCCGGCCTTCTACCAACTCCTTGAACTCCACGAACAAACGGAAGGCTTCCGACTTCTCCTTTAAGAAGTACACCCAAGTATACCTTGAGTAGTCATCAACCAAGACAAGCATGTATTTGCTTCCACCAAGGCTGGCAGTAACAGTCGGTCCCATCCGGTCACCATGAATACACTCCAATGGTTTCTTGCTCCTTGTTTGAGATTTATCAAACGGAAGGCGATGTGCCTTACCGTATTGACAGCCCGCACAAACATGCCCATCACCAAAGGAGGACAACATCGACAACCCCCTCACCAGACTTCTACTAGCCATTGCCTTCAGCTTGTCCATGCCAACATGCCCCAACCTCTCATGCCAGATAGCCGCACTATCATTGGCCCTCATCCTATCAACATAGGCACTGGTGGAAAGAACAAACAAGTTCTTCACCCTTCTCCCAACATGAGCAACATCAGCCTTTACCGTTGATACGTTGCGAAGGAACCTCACGTCTGTTGGCCCAAACAGAACGTGATACCCAGCGTCCACCGCGTTGGTCACCGAGAAGAGGTTCTTCTTCATGCCCGGCACGTGATACACACTCCTTAATGTGAGTGGCCCCTGATCACTACCCACAGACACGACCCCCTCCTTCTCTACTGCATAAACAGTATTATCAGCAGTGATAATAGCTTCATTACCTGAGTAAGCCTGCATGGAGGTGAACTTTGACTTGTCTCCGGTGAGGTGATGACCACACCCGGAGTCGATGATCCACTCGCTGTTGAAGTCCTCAGCAGATAAGGCCCGGACACAAGTGCCCGTCATGAAAGCTCCTCCCCATTCTGCTTCTTCACTTCGCGAGCAAGCTTCCTCCTTTCCCGCAGCATGCCCAGGCTGTAGTTTGACCTTGCAGTCCCGCTTGAAGTGCCCTCGCTGATGACACCGGTAGCACTTCAAGTTCTTCTTCCAGTCCTTAGGAGCATTGCTCCTCTCCGGCGGATACAAAGATGAAGTCTCCTTCTCAACAGCGGCCTGCACCTTCTTCTTCTTCTTCCCTTCCCATCCCTTCTTCTTGCCTGAGAAGAGAGCCTCGCTGCCTTCCTGATTCAGATTCACTCCAGCCATCTGCCTTGGTAAGCTCTCCTGCGAGGCAAGCAGATTCTCCAGCTCCAGCAGCGACGGCTGAGTAGCCCACCCTTGAACAGATGTAACAAAGGCCACATACTCCTTCCGCAAGCCGCGGATAATGTGCCTCTTCATCTTTGCCTCAGAGATAGGCTCATCAAGATCCAGTGCCGACAGCTCAGCACACAAGCTCTTCATCTTTAAGAAGTACTTGGAGATGGAAAGGTCTCCCTGAGTTGCCCTGGCCAACTCATTCTCCAGGAACTGCAGCCGCGCCACATTCTTCCTATTGAACAACTCATCAATGGTTGTCCAAATATCAGTAGCCGACTCACATCCAATGATGTGATCAAACAGTTCCGGAGAGACAGCTCTCTTCAGAACGAACTCTGCCTTAGCATTTGTTCTTCTCCAGAGCCTCACCTGCTCAGCAGTACCGAAAGCAGCAGTAACTTCCTGTCTGTCGTCTCCACCGACGACTTCCCACAGCTCCTCGCCTAGAAGATAACTCTTCATGCATGACTTCCACTTTTTATAGTTAGTCGGCGTTAAGAGTTCAATGCCAAGACCTCTTGCTAAGCTTCCTTCCATTGCAACCACCTGTTGGTACCCTTCAGCAGCTCCGAGCAACAACACAGGTTGAACACCACTCAATCACTGAGTAACAACGCTGGTTGACCTCCGCTCACGCAACTGAACCTCCGCAACCTCAGAAACCTCGCTTTGATACCATTTTAAATTTTCTCAACGTGGTCAGCAATATAGCCCAAACACCAAATTAATATCTTCGGAACTACCCAGTTCGCACGCTGAACCTGCGGAAAACCCAAGGACTAGAGGTTGCACCCAACAAAACAATGGAAGCACAAGAAGGTCTTATTATGCATTCACTTCTTTACAATCCGAGGCATACATAGCGAGACATGATTTCGCTAGTATTACAGCTGTAAACAGAAAGAACCAAAAAACAAGCCGGGTGGACAGCACTCCAGTCCGCCGAGACCGCGAGGTCGCCGAGACCGGCGAGACCGCTGAGCTCGCCCAAGCTATGCTGCAATCCGCTGAATACCACGGAGTCCGCCGAAGCCGCGAGGCCGCGCGGACAGACCGTTATTCGCCTCCTGCTGAACCCGAACTGAGGAACGCCCCTACCCGCCTGAAACCGGCGGACAGGTTATTGAAGCTGGCAAAGATGAAACAGAACTGACAAGCCGCAGAGCGACCTCCTGCTGAGTCCGCAGAGACCGCACACTTCCAAGCACTGACCGAAGTCACAGCCAAACTCCTGGCTCCTTGAAGTTATCCGCGCGACCTGCACACAGCAAACCGTCAGCCTGAAACAATCCGCGCGGACTGACAAACACAGACCGCAGCACTTCGCACACCCCAACTTACTGTTCACTCAAGTTACTTAGGTTGCTGTAGATGTGCCAGGGGGGTCCTATTTATAGGCAAGGTGAGGAGTGTGGTCACCGCCCAAGAGATAGCGACACCACCCTCAGTCCGCGCGAATACAACCACCGTCCGCTGAGTCCGCATGGACTTAGCCGGATACCAAGGAAACCGCCAGGAGCAAGGCAACCATTGACGAACCCTCTCCAGTCCGCCCAAGCTAAGCGGACAAGGCACCAGCCCGCAAAGCTCCAACTGCTTCAGGACAGCAAACCCTCTTCAATGGCTGTCCGCACCAACCCGAGGCAGTCCGCAAGACTCACACCTCAATCCGCCATAAGTCCACGACCAAAGGCAGACAGCGACAGTCCGCCCGGTCACAGCGGACTTCGCGGATACGGCGGACACCATGAACTTGACACCAAATGTGACCAAGTCCAAAACCATCAAGGGCCAGTGCGAGCATGGCGGACACAAAGTCCCGTCCGCCAAACACCCTAGCACAGACCGCAACCAGTCCGCGAGCTCCTCGCACTTGTCCAACACAGCAGCTTCCTCCCGGACTCCAACACCAGTCCGCCAACCGGTCTCCACAGCAAGACCTGCTGTAACACCTGAGCTCGACAAGGCCTCAGCCAAGCTCAAGGCCCAGTCCGCAACAGCCCAAACCACGGACACACCAGTCCGCAAGGCTTCCCGCGAACTCGAACCAACCCGCCAACAGCGCAAGCTTGCACCCGCGACCACTGAGCAAAGCACCAGTCCGCAAGCCTCTCTATCCGCAGATACCAGGCCGCACCAAACCGCGGACTCCATGCAACAACCCGCTCAGAACACAGCCGGCTTCCACCAGACTTTTCACCAGGCCGCAAACCTCAGTCCGCCCAGTCCGCCCAGTCCGCCAACCGGTCTCCACAGGCCGCGCGGCCTGTCCCGTCACCCACTTCCACTTCACAAATTTCAACATGGCGAGCTGGGATGGCGAGCTAGGGCGGCGAGCTGACCCGATTGGACGACCTGCCCCAGATTTCTTTTCATATAAATAGCCCCCCTCACCTACCCCGTACTCTGTCTTTATTGCTTTCTTTCCCTCTCTATGTGCTTCTTTCTCTTCCTGCTCGCGCTCCTCTTATTCCTCCGCGATCATGGGCAAGACCAATCCAGATGCCGACTGCTGCTCCAAGTGCGTGCAGCACTTCACAGATTATTGCTTCTTCAATGGGCACACCGGCGAGGAGGAGCTCGCGGAATTCAAGGCCGCGTATGTGCCGCTGGGTTTCGAGGCGCGCAGGCCGGGGGAGGGGGAGGATATCAACACGTTCTACGAGGATGAGCTCGCCTTCCCCATCTCGCATTTCGAGGTGGGGTTGCGCCTCCCCCGCTGGCCGGAGATCCGGCAAATGTTGAAATACTATGGCGTGGTGCCCGCCCAGCTGAACTCCAACGCTGTCGCAATTATGGTGGCGTTCGCGAGCTATCTCCGGCGGGAGAGGATCGAGTTCAACCTGACAGTGTTCAGGAAGCTGTTCTCCTACAAGGCGATGCCGGATGGGGTCGCCTACTTCGGAGGCTCGCTGATCAAGGTTCGCGCGATCGCGAATAAGCACCACACCTGGATGACCAAGATCTCCTTCATCAAGGGCGATCTCGACAACATCCCCTACTCTCCTCAGTAGAATGGCGAGGAGGTGTACCGCCCGCCGGCCGTGTCCGGCAACGATGCTGAGCTCCACAAGTACTTCCTCCACAAAGACTTCGAGGTCGCCTTCCTGCGGAGGGGCCTCGACTCGCTTCCCCCCGTAATACCCGGTGAAGGTACTGTTCTCTCCTCATCTTGCCGAGCTCGCCCGATCGCTGAGCCCGCCATATTGTTGCTGAATCTCTTCTGATTTTTTCAAAGTATTTTCTTGCAGGGGAGCGAATAATTCCTGCGAACCCGCCATTCACGGATCCGGGATCGCACCCGGACCCCCTCGCCCGCGAGGAGGCGGCGGCGGCGGCCTGCCGAGATGAGGCGGCCCTCTCACATCCCTCTTCCAGCAAGAGTCGACCTGAGGATGCGGGGTCGAACCCGCCACACCGCCAGCGGCCGCCAAAGAAGATGAGGAGAGCCCTACTGGCTCCACGGGGGCAACAACAACAACAACATCAACAGCCCAGCCCCAAATACATCAGCTCGTCGGAGACCCCTCCAGACGCGTCGCCTGAGAGCCCGCTGAAGGAGATTACCAACAAGGGCTGGAAAGGTGGCGAGGCCCCCTCTTCCGCGGCGGCGATCTCCCCTCCTCCATCGGCGAAGAGGCAGCCCGCGAGCGTGCGCCGCCGAAGCAACACCCCCTCTTCAACTTTGGCGGGCAGTGGAAGGACTCGGTGGGCGAGCCCATACTGCAGTGGGATGAGCTCGCTCATCGAGTCTCCATCACCACCTTGCACCCCTACTGGCACGACCGTGAGCCTGCCACCAGTCATGCCTATGCCCTCGGCTTCGGCCTATATGGCCGCGAGGATGCCGAGGCCTACAAGAAGATGACCCTCCGGCAGCTCGGCCATGAGGGCCTGCAGGCCCACCTGGGGACCATGGAGCTGCACCACATGCTGACCCGCCGCTGCTTCGCCCTCAGCAACCAACTCCAAAAAGCTGAGCAAGCTCGCGACGTCGCAAAGGATAAGGTCACTGACCAGGCGAGGCGGCTCGGCATAGCGGAGGGTCTACTCGCCCAAGCTGCCGGCGGGCTGGTAAGTGTCAAGCACTACTTCTCTTTTACTTAGAATCATTCTGCGGGGCTGATACCAAACCGAATTCTCTCTACCAGGACGCCAAGGCCACAGGGGAGCTTCAGGCTCGCAATGCCGAGCAGGGGGAGGAATCAGCCAGCTGCGCGCACGCCTCGCCGAGCTGGACGGCGCGAACACGAAGCTGAAGGAGGAGAATCAGCACCTCCTCCGCGAGGTCCATCGCCAGGCGGAGATCTTCTTCCCGCCTCACAACATCGACCCTACACTCCCCTACAAGAACCCGCGGATCTTTGGCGAGGCCAATCTCGCCGAGAGACTGCGGATCAACTCCATACAAGCCGTCGAGTGCACCCTCCAAATGATGAAGGACTCGGGGGTACTGGTGGAGGGATGCTAGGGGATCTTGGCCCGGGACCTGATGTCGAGCCTGTTCCAGGCAACGCCGCCCAGCGAGAAGGAAGACAGCATGGACGCGATGTTCGGGAAGGGCTTCTAGGATCAGTCGGGCGAAGGCGAAGACCAGTCCGGCGGGGGGGGGGGCAGGCCTGAAGACAGCTTGTACTTCTTCTTTCTTCTTTTCCTTTTTTGTTTACTCGCCGAGGCGAGCGCCCTGTAACTATTTTTGTAAACACTTAATGAAAGAGAGTTTTTGATCATACTCGTGCCACTTTTCTTTTCCCTTTATCTCTGTACTTTGTTTGTTATGCTCTGAATACCCGCGAGTGCTTCCCCACGAGACCTCGCCGAGACAGGTTCCGCGAGTAGGGTAGTCATGAGTGCGCGCCCGTGAGTGGGTACGTTTTGAGTGCTCGCCGAGCCCCAAGTGATTCGGGAGCGGGCTGCTCTTCACCCTTGTCACGCCACCTTAACTCGCCCACGAGCCATCCAGGTGGTGAAGAACAATCTTCTAAGGAAAAACAGGCAAAGGTGTGAAGTGCCCCGGCGTGGCTCACCTTCCTTCAGCAAGGCCCGGGATCGCCTCCCCTTTGCTGATGCCGAGCTGGGGTCGGCGAGTCCAAACTTGCCTGTGCAGAATCCTTTTGCTGATGTCGAGCTGGATTAGGCGAGTCCGGGCTCGCCTATACAGAACCCCTTTCCCCTTTTTCCTTGGCATTCGAGACTTCTTGACCTTTTCCTGGAAACTTCAAGGCCGACACCATCGAGTGACTTCCTGCCCTGCCATCTAGGTGAGAGCCTGACAGAGGGATCTACTCGAGGCCAAGGATGACACCGAGTGACTTCCTACCCTGCCAGCTAGGTGAGAGCCTGGCAGCGGGATCTGCTCGGGGTCCAAACACATTCCATCGAGTGACTTCCGGCCCTGCCAGCTAGGTGAGAGCCTGACAGCGGGATCTGCTCGAGGCCAAGGATGACACCGAGTGACTTCCTGCCCTGCCAGCTAGGTGAGAGCCTAACAGCGGGATCTGCTCGGGGTCCAAAGACATTCCATTTCTCCATCCAATCTAGCTGTGACTGTACTTGAAGTGTCGAAGAATTTTATTATAATCAAAGTATTACTTACATGTTTCAGGGGAAAAAAGTTTTAAGTCGTCACCACTTCAGGTGAGACTCAGGTCTCGCCCTCTACATTTTGGAGTCGATAACCTCCCGACTTTAAGGCCTCTTTTACAATAAACGGTCTCTCCCAGCTGGGGTTGAGCTTCCCTACGGATGCCGACCTCCCTGCTGCATCCACCTTCTTTAGCACCAAGTCCCCTTCTACGAACTGCTTGACTCTGATATGCTTGTCAAAGTACTTGGCCATTCTCCTTTTCAGCTCTTCTTGTCGGATGGCGGAGAGGTCCCTCAGCTCCTCCACCATGTTAAGGGAGAGCCTCAGCTCTTCCTCGCTCTCGGCCTGCCATTCTTCCTTACCTTCCTTGGCCTCAACAACTTGAGGTGTTTGGACTTCAAACTCCACGAGGAGCACTGCTTCGCACCCATGAGAGAGTTTGAAGGGAGTCTCTCCAGTAGCCGTATTGGGGGTGGTTCTTAGGTCCCAAAGAATCGCGGGAAGCTGCTCCACCCAGCTCCCCTTCAAATTCTCCACTTTATTCTTGAGGAGGTTGACGATGATCTTGTTCGCGGCCTCCACCTGCCCGTTACTCATAGGGTGATGGACCGAGGCAAACCTGAGGTCGATTCCTAGCTGCTCGCAAAAGCTAGTGAACTCGGCGCTGGCAAACTGGGGCTCGTTGTCCGTGACGATAGCCTGGGGCAGCCCATGGCGGCAGATGATCTCCCCCCAAACATAGTTCCTGATAACCTGGGAGGTCACCTTGGCCAGCGCCTTCACCTCCAACCACTTGGAGAAGTTATCGATCATTACTAGGAGGAACCTCCTTTGACCACTGGCCTGGGGGAATGGCCCAACCAAATCCATTCCCCAGATTGCGAAGGGCCAGGGGGCGTGATACTCTTGAGTCGCTGGGCCGGTGTAACAGTAGCGAATAAGTAGCTAAGAAATGGACAAAAATTTGAATAATTGAATTTTATTATCCAAAAAAGATATCATTTACAAAGGTATGACCTCCCTTTTATAGAATGGAGGAGATATGAGAGAGTACAAACAAATAATGTGGGACTAAACATGTACAGGTCAGAGCGGCTACAATTTACAGAGACCGCACAGGCCGCGCGGTTAGACAGATGGATTAATCGCTTGGCAACTCCAGCAGAATAAGAACAAGCCACAATATGAGACCGATAGACCGCCCAGTCTCCAGGCTCCTGAGAGCGACCGCCAGACCGCTCGGACTACAAACCGCTAGACAAGACCGCAAGGCCGCGCGATCTAATACTTCAACACTCCCCCTCAAGCTGGAGCATAGATATCAATCATGCCCAGCTTGTCACAAATGTGGAAGAAGGAAGTAGAGACCGGTTTTGTGAAGATATCCGCCAATTCTTTGTCAGAGGTGACAAACGGAGTACAAATCTGTTTCTTCAAAATCTCCTCCCGAATGAAGTGGCAGTCAACCTCTATATGCTTTGTTCTCTCATGGAAGACCAGATTTTTGGATATGTATATATCAGTCTTGTTGTCACAGAACATAGGACGAGAATAGTCATAGACCTCTCCTAGGTCAAGCATGAGAGCCCGCAACCACTTTAACACGCACGTGGTTGACGCCATACTCCGTTATTCGGATTCTGCACTGGATCTGGAGACAACATACTGTTTCTTTCTCTTCCAACTCACAAGGTTTCATCCAACAAACGTAGAAAAACCTGATGTGGACTTACGATCGCCTTTATCATCCGCATAGCTTGAATCTAAGTAGGCTTCAACCCTCAGATGACCATGATTCTGAAAGATTAGCCCTTTGCCCGGTGCTTCTTTGACATACACTAAAATCTTCAAGGCAGACTGAAGATGGCACTCTCTGCGAGCTTGCATAAAATGACTAACCTTGCCTACAGCATATGACATGTCGGGTCTGGTCACTGTGAGATAGATGAGTTTGCCGACCAACCGTCTGTACCTTGTGACATCAGATAGAAGAGGCGAGTCATCCGTCTACGTTTTGTCTTCTCCAATAGCCATGGGAAACCGAGCTCGTTTGGCACCTGTCAATCCTGCCTCTTTTATAAGATCAAGGGCATACTTCCGTTGGGAGAGAACCAACGAGTCATGCTTCCGAGAGATTTCTATTCCCAAAAAGTATTTCGGGGAGCCCATATCCTTCGTGACTAGGTGTTGACGGAGGTGTTTCTTCATCAAGTCCACCCCAGCTTTGTCATCGCCGGTAAAAAGAATATCATCCACATACACTGCCAAAACTACCAGTCCTGAGGCCGTTTTGCGAATGAATAAAGAGTGATCGGCCGAACTCCTTGTAAAGCTGATGACAGCAACAATACCACTGAACTTGTCGAAACACGCCCGGGGGCTCTGCTTTAGGCCATAAATGGCCTTCTTCAAATGACATACGTGTGTCTCCCCCTGAGCAACATACCCAGGAGGTTGCTCCATGTAGATGTCCTCCTGAAGATCGCCATAGAGAAAGGCATTCTTGACATCAAGCTAGGAAATAGCCCAATCCCGGTTAACAGCCACAGAGAGAAGAACCTAGATGGTGCTGAGGCGAGAAACTAGAGAGAAGGTGTCAAAGTAATCAACGCCATAAGTCTGAGTGAAGCCTTTGGCCACCAGCCGGGCCTTGTAGCGATCCACAGTGCCGTCGGGGCGAAATTTCACAACAATTACCCAGCGACAGCCAACCAGATCAGTACCCACTGGAGGAGGAACAAGGGTCCAGGTACCCCATTCAGTAAGAGTAGCCATCTCCTCATCCATGGCAGAGTTCCAATGAGGGTTAGCAAGAGCCTCCTGGTAGGTGCGGGGATTCGAAGCAACGGAGATAGCCAAGGCAAAATAGCTGCGATAAGGGGAAAGCCGATCATAGGAAACAACTGACGCAAGCGAGTGTTGAGTGCACGCCCGCACCCCTTTGCGAAGAGAAATGGGAAGATCCAGGTCGACGGGAGCCTCACCAACCGGAGCGTCCGTGGCGGAGAAGGCTGGCCCGGGACTAGAGAGAGAAAGCCGCGGAGAAGAGGGAGGAGGGGTAGAGGGTGAGACGGACAGGGAAGGAGACGGAGGAGGAGATGGGGGAAAGGTGGAGACGTCGAGAGACGTGGAAGGAACGGAGAGAGGCGGTGGAGAAGTAGAGACATTAGGAGGAAAAGAGGAGTCAGGAGAGAAGTAGGAAGCATTCTCGAAGAATGTCACGTCTGCGGAGACAAATTGTTTCCGCAAAACAGGGTCAAAACAACAATAGCCTTTTTGAGTGGTAGAGCACCCCAAAAAGACACATTTGATGGAACAGGGGGAAAGCTTGTCGCGGGTAGCGGATGGGGCGTGAACAAAAGCCGTACACCTAAAGACATGAAGAGGGAGAGGAAGAGGTTCCTTGCGGGGGCAGAGAATGGAGAAGGGGGTCTGGCTGTGGAGAACCGTGGAGGGAAGACGATTGATGAGATAGCAGGCGAGAAGCACATCGTAGCCCCAGTAGGAGCGGGGTACGTGCATTTGCGTCATGAGAGTGCGAGCGACATCAAGGAGGTGACGTTTTTTACGCTCCGCCACCCCATTCTGCTGGGAGGTGTAAACACAGGTGGTTTGATGAAGAAGACCATGTTGCCGAAAGAAAGAGGAGAATTCATGGCTAAGATATTGCTTAGCATTATCACAGCGTAAAACTTTAATAGAAATGTTAAATTGACTCTTAATCATAAAATAAAAGTATTGTCAGACAGAAAAGAGTTCAGAGCGATCTTTTAATAGATACACCCAGGTACATCGAGAAAAATCATCTATAAAAGTTACAAAGTAGGAACTACCCCGACCAACGGTGAGGGTAGGAGCAGGACCCCAGACATCAGAATGAATGAGATCAAACGGGCGAGAGGAGCCACAGCCTTGCTTCGGGGGGAAGGAGGAGCGATGATGTTTGGCAAGCTGACACGCATCACAGTTGAGCGGAGAACTGGTTGGAGGTAAGTGGGGTAGAAGCTGTCGAAGAATCCGAGGAGGAGGATGTCCAAGGCGAAGATGCCATTGAAGCAGATCTGTAGAGGAGGAGTAGGAGGACAGAGCGGAAACGTTGTAGAGGAAATAAAGTTCGCCGCTCTCAGTCCCAGTAGCAATCGTCTGCTGGGTCCTCGGGTCCTGAAAAGAACAAGCAGTTGGAGTGAATAAGACGGAGCACTAAAGTTGCCGGCATAAAGTAGTAACAGATAATAAATTGCACGGGAACTTCGGGACATAGAGAGTGTCCTCCAAGCAAAGCGATGGGGTGAGTTGAACCATGCCCGTCCCATGAACCGGGGACGGTGAACCATCCGCCACACGAACCGGGGGCAAGCGGTCATGCGTCTCAAGACGGGAGAAGCAATGAGGGTTGCCAGTCATATGATTTGTAGCACCGGAGTCAATCAGTCATTTACCTTGGGTAACGACGTGGGCACTACCTGAAGTCGTGGCCACAGAGGCAGATGGCCGAGAGGAGGTGGAGACCGAAGAAGGAGCATCACCGGAAGGGCGAAGATGAGGATGTTTCTGCCAGCAGCGGTCAATAGAATGGCCGGTACGACCACAGTGAGAGCAAAGGAACCTGGACGAACCCCGTCCGCCGGAGTGGCCGCGGCCACTAGGTCCCCCCTTCTGAGCTTGGTGAGCAAAGGAGTCCTGGGAAGGGGGGAGGCCAACAGAGACCGCTGGAGCAGCGAAGTAACAACGGCGATGCGAGCCGCAGTGGCATCCAAAGTAGGAGATTCCGCCTCACCCAGGATCTACTGGCGGATCATATCATAGGAATCGGGAAGACAGAGAAGATAACAAACAACCAGGAGTTCCTGGAAGTGTTTGTGTTGTTCGGCCAAGTCCACGGAGAAGGGGCGATTCTGGAGGAACTCTGCGCCAAGATCCTGAACCTGCTGATAAGCCGCAGTAGGAGACATGGAAGGGCGGGCGAAGAGGTCCGCATAGAGAGTATAAATGCAGGACGTCTGGCCCCCCTTCGAATAGAGAGCAGCTAGGTGAAGTCAGGCGGCCTTGACTGTCTCATCATGGCGAATGACAGGAAGGCACTCATCAGAGAGGTTGTTGGCCAGTCAAGTGCGGACAAGGGTATCACTCGCATCCCAGTCATCAAATTCAGGAGAGTTACGATGAGGAGGGTCATCGGTGAGGTGATGACGCTTGCGCTGTGAGCGAAGAAGAAAGGTGAAAGAAACTCTACAATCGGGATAGTTGGAGCCTACAATCTTAGAAAGCGTACCAAGGTTGCCCGAAGGAGTAGGAGGAGCAGGAGCTTCAGGAGTGGTGGATGTAGAGATAACGGGAGTGGAGAGACCGGACGTAGCCATAGAGAAGGCAGGAAACCGCACGAGAAGAAAATAGACCGCGGTAGAGAAAAAACGGAGAGCAAGCCGCACGACCTAAGGAGGAGGCCGGGACATGAGAAAGAAACCGCAGCGTGCGGAAGAGAAGAAGATGCATCGGCACGGTGGCAGAATACCAGCGGCCAGGAAGCAGACTGAAGTGCAAGGAAGAGGTTGCGCGAACTGAAAGAGTCCAAGCAAATAGAAGAGAAGAGAAAGCAAAGGAACTAAGCCGTGAAGACAGGCCGTGGAAAGAGACAGGCCGCGAGAACAGTCGCGGGAAGGGACATGCTGCGCAAACAAGAGCAGCGGGCAGAAGAGAAATCAAGCCGCGAAAATAGGCCTCGGAGAAGAAAGAAGAGGCCGCGAGATCAGAGAGAGCGTACTCAGGTGGAAAGGACCGAGTCCTCTGATACCATGTAACATTAGCGAATAAGTAGCTAAGAAATGGACAGAAATTTTAATAATTGAATTTTATTATCCAAAAAAGATATCATTTACGAAGGTATGATCTCCTTTTTATAGAATGGAGGAGATATGAGAGAGTACAAACAAACAATGTGGGACTAAACATGTACAGGTCAGAGCGGCTAGAATTTACAGAGACCGCACAGGCCGCGCGGTTAGATAGATGGATTAACCGCTCGGCAACTCCAGCAGAATAAGAACAAGCCGCAATATGAGACCGATAGACCGCCCGGTCTCCAAGCTCTTGAGAGCGACCGCCAGACCGCTCGGACTACAAACCGCCAGACAAGACCGCAAGGCTGCGCGGTCTAATACTTCAACAGCCGGCTGTAGCTGGAGGGGGCAAACAGCCGGCATTTGTGGCACCTTCTCGTGAATTCCGTTGCATCATGGCCCAAGGTGGGACAGAAGTACCCTTGCCTGACGATTCTTCCTTCCATGGTCCGACTCCCAGAGTGGCTCCCACACTCCTCGGAGTGCACTTCCTCCAAGATCCTTTGTACCTCCTCCTCGGCCATGCAATGGGCCAACATCCCTGAGAGTGTTTTTCTATATAACTGCCAATCCTGGAGGAGGTAATACGCTGACTTGTGCCTTAGCTTCTTCTTATCTGCCCCCTCTGGATACTCTCCCGTGGAGAGGAAAGTCACAACTGGGTCCATCCACGAAGTTTGTTGATCAATTTCCATGAGCTCCCCCTGTTCGATGGAGGGGCGGAACAAGTCGGTGATGGTACCCCCCATCCGGGGATCATGCTTTGCTAGTTGGTCGACTTGTTAATTCTCTTCCTTGGGCACGTGTCGGATGGAGAAGGTTTGGAAAGTGCCTATGACCCCCTTCACTTTGTCTAAGTATAATCGCAGGGTGTGCTCCCTTGCCTCAAACTCCCCGTTGATCTGGGAAGCTACCACCATGGAATCGGTGAGGACCTCCACGTCCAACACCCCCAGCTCCCTGGCCAGGCGTAGCCCTGCTATCACGGCTTCGTATTCGGCTTGATTGTTGGTGATGGGAAAGTGCACCACCACCGTCTGCTCAGTTCGAGTCCCCTGAGGGCTTTCCAGGATCACCCCCACTCCTAGGGAATGCCTCCCCGAGGCGTCGTCTACCTTCACCTTCCAAGGAGCCGGACGGGTGAGCTCTTCCTCTGCCACTTCAATCACATAGTCAGCCAAGAAGTCGGTCATCGCTTGAGCTTTGATAGAGAGCTGCGGAACGAATGAGACGTCGAACTCGCTCAACTCCACCGACCACTTGGCCAGCCATCCTGAATGCTCCACCCCCTCAAAGATGTTGCGGAGGGGATGGTCAGTCACCACTCGGATTGAGTGTGCCTGGAAATAATGTCGCAGCCTCCGGGCTGAGACGATCAGGGCAAAAGCTAGCTTCTCCAAAATCGGGTACCGGAGCTCGGCCTTTCTCAGGACCCGGCTCACGTAATAGATGGGGAGCTGCTTCTTTCCCTCTTCACGAACTAGGACGGAACTCAAGGCCTCTCCCCCGACCCCGAGATATAGAAACAGGTCTTCCCCCTCCTTCGGTCATTGGAGTGGCGGAGCCTGAGTCAACTGCATCTTGAGGGCCTGGAACGCCTCCTCGCACTACTTGGTCCATTCGAACTTCTGACCACCCCCTTAGCGTTTTGAAGAAGGGGGAGCACTTCTCTCCTGCCCGGGAGAGGAACCTACTCAGCCCTGCTAGCTTCCCCGTCAGCCGTTGGACCTCCTTAGCATTCTGTGGCGGCCCCAGCTCCAAGATAGCCTTGAACTTATCAGGATTTGGCTCGACCCCCGCGGGGGTGAGGAGGTGCCACAAGAACTTTCCCCGGCTAGCCCAGAAGACACACTTTAGGGGATTCAGCCGCATTTTGTACTTGCGCAGGGTGGCAAAGGTCTCCTACAGGTCCCGGAGGTGGGAGTCCACATCCCGACTTTTGATCATGAGGTCATCTACATACACCTCCAAATTCCTCCCCTTTTGCTCCCTGAAGACCCTATCCATCATCTTTTGATAGGTTGCCCCTGCATTCTTCATCCCGAAGGGCATCATCTTGTAACAGTAGCATCCATCCCCTGTGATGAACGAGACATGCTTGATGTCCGGGGGGTGCATCCTGATTTGATGATAACCTAAAAAAGCGTCTAAAAAACTCATTACAGAAAAACCAACGGCTGAGTCAACCAGAGCGTCGATTCGAGGCAAAGGAAAACAGTCCTTAGGACAAGCTTTATTAAGTAAAGAAAAGTCGATACACATCCTCCACCGGCCATCTCCTTTTTTGACCATGACTACGTTGGAGACCCAGCCGGGGTACTGAATCTCGGACACGAAACCGGCCTTGAGGAGCTTTGCCACCTCCTCCCTGATGGGCTCTGCCAGCTTGTCTGCAGTGGACCTCTTCTTCTGCTGAACGGGGCGTGTTCCCGGGTCCAGGTTGAGGTGGTGGCAGGCCACATCCGCGTCAACCCCCGGCATCTCCGCGGCGTTCCATTCGAAGGTGTCCACATTCTTCTGGATGCACTCCAGCATCCTGCCTTGGTCCTTCGGGGTCAGCCCCCCGCTAACGCGGATCTTCTCCATCCTGCCTCCATGGGTGAGCACCTCCAGCTCCACCACTTCTTCTGCAGCTTCCAGCCTGGACTGCTCCCCCCATCCTTCAGCATCCCCTTCCTCCTGAACGGGGACCTCTACCTCCATCTCTCCCCCTACGGCCATCACTTCGGCAACCTCCAGATCTCCTCCTGCCGCCTCCTCCTCTGTGTAGTTCTTCATCTCCAACTCCTCCCCTCCTGCTTCCTGCTCAGCCTCCTCCATCCTTTGCCCCATCTCCTTGGCTCCCTCCTGCCAGGAGATGGTGTTCACCGCAGTGACATAACACTCCCGCGCCACCTTTGGGTCCCCCCTGACCCTGACCTGGATCCCCTCACTGTTGAACTTCAAGCACTGATGGAAAGATGAGGGGACACAGCGGAAGGCGCTGATAAGGGGCCTCCCGAAGATGGCGCTATAACTGCTGGGGCGTCCACAATGACGAACCTGCAGTTTCTGGACTTACCCCCCGGGGTCACATGGAGGCCTACTCCTCCCTCCACTTCCTTCCTTTCTCCTGAAAACCCGAACAAGGGTCCATCCGAGGCCAGCACCCTCTTTGCCTCGAACTTCATCGCATCAAACGCCTTTTTGAAGACGACGTTGACGGAGCTCCCGTTGTCAACGAGGATTCGAGAGACGGTGAAATTCTCGATGGCTACCTTGATGACCAGCGCATCACAGAATGGATCCTCGTGATCTGGCATGTCGCTTCTGGAGAAGGTGATCCTCTCCTCCGGGGGTGGGGTCTGGTATGTGGAGGCAACGCTCTGACGGTACATGGTGTGGCGGCTCACCTTGCGGGAAGCCTCGACCCCCACCCCACCGTGGATCACTCTGATCCCTCCTCGGGTTCCAACATCCACCCGGTCTTCGTAACGGTCCTCCTCCGTCCGAGGCAGGACCTCCTCAATCCTCACTTCTTTTCGCCCCTGCTGCTGCTGCTACTCCCTATTTCCCCTCATCTCAAGGAATTCTGGGCACGTGGCTGTTGCGTGCCCCTCCTCCTGATGGAAGTCGCAATAGGGCAACTCCACCCTAACCTCTCTCCTCCACCTCCTTATTATCCTCCTCCTCGCTCCCAAGGCTATGGCTGTAGCCTCCTCTTGGTCGGGGAGCCGGGGTCTCTGGGCCTGCCTCCAGCCCGGGGGGTGGAACGGATCTTGCTTCCCCTGATAGTGATCCCTTCCATAGTATCCCCTTTGTGGCCCCTGCCCTTACCACTCAGGTCTCCAGCCCAACCGACGATCGGGCTCCTCACGCCCCCACCTCGGCTGCTGCTGCCACTGGAGCTGCCTCTGCTCCCTCTGTTGGGGATCCCCTCTCCTTTCATCTTGCCCCCTTCCTCCCTTTGACTCCTTCTCCTCCTCCATGGCCAACATGGCCAGCTTCCGTCCGAACTCCGGGTTCGACGCCTCCCCGTCAACTTCTCTTGCCTCCCTCTCCATCTGCTCCTCATAGGAGAGGGGGGGAACACTCTTCAGCTCCATCCGGAAGAACCCCTACTGCAGGCCCAGGGTAAAGGCCATCATCAGACTATGGCCCGGCATCTCCTGGATCTGAGTAACCTCCTCCTGGAACCGGTCCACGTAGCTCCCCAACGTCTCGTTCACCCCCTGCTTGATGTGGAACAGGAACTCGGACTCCTTCTTCCTCTTCTTCGAGGTAGTGAACCTCAGCATGAACCCTCGGCACAGGTCCTCAAAGCAGTAGATGGAGCTGGACGGTAGCTGATGGAACCACTCCCATGCCTTCTCCCTAAGGGTGATAGCGAAGAGTCAGCATTTGAATCCGTCCAACATCTGACGGATGGAGACTACATCTTCGAACCATTGAACATGCTGGACTGGGTCTCCCTTCCCGGTGTAGTAGGACATCTCGGGTTCCCTGAACCCATCTGGAGCTGGGGCTAAAGAGACCAACTCGCTGAAGGGGCTTCCCCCTCCCACTGGGCGAGCTGGCGAGCTTCGAGAGCCCATCTCGCCGAACCGTCCTCGACCTGCTGAGCCAGGGAAAAGCTCGTGCCCGGGGAGCTCGCACCCTCGGCCTTCCTCGGCCACTTCCTTCCCAGCTCGCCTGTCGGGGGCATCCTCGCCCAAAGAGGGGGCGGCCGCGATCTGGACTGCTGGAGTCGAGAACTCGGCCCGCGTGCCGAGTGCGAACTTGACGAGGCTCAGCACCTCATTCCTGAAATCTTCCAACATCCCCACCGTGGCGAGAGGCGGGGGGGGGGGGGGGGAGCAGCAAGTTCGGCCTGTCAGATCCCTGTCCTCCTGTCATCGAACTCGCTGAAGCTTTTTTGCACTGTCCACTTTCCACGCTCACCGCACCAAAATGTTGATACCAAAAATCGGTCTCCTGTGGAGTTCGACCCGTGGGGAAGGGGTGACCGCGCACCTACTACCCTCAAGCGAACGATCTAGGCACAAGACTAGGAACACGAGGGACAGACCCAAGGTCTCACCGTGGAGGACCCTCCGCATACCCGGAAGACTAATAGACTCTTCCCCTCCCAAGCCAAGGGCTGAGCTAAGGCACCTTCGGAGGGATCTATTGGTTGACCGGAACATCTAAGGAGGATCTCAAGATCCACTCCCTAACTAGAGGTGCCACCTCGGGTCTATGTAAAATGTTCCCCGCCCGCCTTACTATTGGCGCAAAACCGCCCAGCAGCCCTACTCTACACAGCCCCAATTGGGCCGCTAACGACGGAACTCCGCTATTCTGAAAGGATGACAACAGGACATCAGGGGCTTCCCGGCATCTATTCATCGGGGCCCACATGGGGGGAGCGGTTCACGAACACACCACTCGCCTAAGACAGGAGTAAACTACATATTCACAGAGCATCACAGATATGAAAAAATATTACAGGAATATGAATTCCATACTCAGCACACAGACCGACAATATAAACAAAAAGGGCTTCGAGGGCTGGCACAAGCTTGGGCTTAAGCCCGCTACTCCCCGCCTGGTACTGCAACACCTGTACGCCAACGTCTCGACGAGCGGCGGCCAACTAGGCATCGGTCGGCTAACATAAGCGGGCCAAACATATTGCGCACACCCCATTTTTGGGGGCTACGGAGCGCATTCCCTGCAAGCGGCTAATAAACAACTTCCTCGGAGTCTTCTCCGGGAACCCCAGAACATCACCAATCCGGCTCACACGTCCGGATGGGCTTCACACAGCATTCCTAAACCCGTACTCACGCTTCCGGGTACTAATGCAATTAACTGCGGGGACGTACACGTCAACCCGTCGGAAAGCACCCTTCCCCCCACCCGTTGGTGGAGAGGGGCTTCCATGCAAGTATGTAAACTGAGGGCTTCACCTGCCCAAGTAGAAACATCATTACCCTTGTAGAATGCTTGGCGGTGGGGCCGGGAGAGGAGCTCCGGGTCAATCCTACTGCATGCAGCTGCGTCGGTGGTCGATCTCCACTCTAGGTCAAGCCTTGCTCCAGGCCGAGCCTTGCTCTAGGCCGAGCCTTGCTCCAGGCCGAGCCTTGCTCCAGGCCGAGCCTTGCTCCAGGCCGGGAGAAAGAGGATAGGGCCGGGTTGTGCTCCTTGCTCCGGCGGCGGCTGGCAAGAAAGAGAGGGACGGGAGGCGGGGTGCTGCTTCTCCAGGCCGACAGGAGAGAGAGGGAGGCGCGAGGTTGTGCTCCTTACTGCGGCGGCGGCCAGCGAGAGAGAGGGGGACGCGGGTGGCTGCTATTCTCTGGGCCGATGAGAGAGAGAGGGAGGGGCAGGGTTGTGATACTTGCTGCGGTGGCGGCCGGCGAGAGAGAGGGAGAGGCGGGCGGCTGCTATTCTCCGGGCCGACGAGAGAGAGAGGGAGGGGCGGGGTTCGTGCTGCCACTACTGTAGGCCGATGGGAGAGAGAAAGGGGGGTCGGCTATGCTGCTCCTATTGGCCGACGGGAGAGAGAAAAAGGGGCCGGCTGTGCTGCTCCAGTTGGCCGATGGGAGAGAGAAAAAGGGGCCGGCTGTGCTGCTCCTTTGCCGGCGACGAGAGAGAGGGGGGAAGGAGGTCGTGCCCTAGCTTGGGCGGTGGCCAGAGAGAGAGAGAGGGGGCGGGCAGCCCCTTGCTGCTCCAGGCCGATAGTGAGAGAGGGAGGCGGGGCTCGGGCCGCTTCTCCAGGCCGATGGGAGAGAGAGGAAGGCGGCGCTCGGGCCGCTGCTCCAGGCCGACGGGAGAGAGAGGAAGGCGGTGCTCGGGCCGCTGCTCCGGGCCGATGGGAGAGAGAGGAAGGCGACACTCGGGCCGCTGCTCCAGGATGATGGGAGAGAGAGGAAGGTGGCGCTCAGGCTGCTGCTCCAGGCCGAAGCGAGAGAGGGGAAGGGGGCGGCGGCGGCTGGGCTCCAGATCGACCAGGCTAGGGTTTCCACCCCGATTTCTCCCCTGCTTCTATTTTCATTTTCATCTCCTCTCCCCCGCCCCCCTTTCTCCTTCTTTTTATTTTATTTTTATTCCCTCTCTTTTCTCCCCCCACTGCCCCAGCCCCCTATACATATATATAATATATATTATATTATAAATATAATATATATTATTATATTATAAATATAATATATATTACTATATTATAATATCAATCGAACGCCTGTAAAAAGCCTACACGCATGAAACCTCCGCACGCACGCACGGGCACCCGCATGTCCTCAAACGGGACGCCACCAAAACGTCGCGCATACCACGCCCCTAGGCTGATATTTGGGGAGGGTCCCACTCGTCCGGATACGGGGTTGTACAATGAAGATGATGAAGAGAATGAAGAAAGTATATTTGTAAGGAAATTTAAGAGATTCATGAGGAATCCGGAGAGGAGAAACTCCTTTAAGAAATTTTTATAACAAAAAGAATTTCTCTTACAAGAAAGGTAAGGGAAAAGGAGAAGTTGAGGAAGATGATGAGCATCTGATACCAGAGTGCTATCATTGCAGTAAGATAGGACATATAAAAAGCAAATGCCAACATGTTCTTGATAGGAAAGAGCATTTTACCATCAGAAGATGAATGCAAGGTCCAGAGCGACACTGATGTAACTCCAACAATTTATGATGAACTCTATACTGAATTTATACACACTTGTAAATTTTTTAAAAAGAGTCTTGAAGATATTGATCTTTTGAAATCTGAGAACAGAATATTATTAAAAGAAAATAAAAAATTGACGAATCAATTGAAAGTGTTTGAAAATAAGATCTCTTGTCAAGAGTGCGATCACTTTTCGACAAGAGTGAAAGAATTAGAAAACAAACTCTCGCTAAGTATGACTTGAAAATTTATACTCTTACCAGAGAGAAAAAGGACTTAGAGAGAGCGTTAGAAAATTCTCAATCTCAAGTACAAAATGGCAAGAATACATTCTCAAACCAGTATCATGATGGTAACAGAGAAATTGCTTTGAAAGCCAAAGTTAATGATCTAAATATGGCAATTAAAAAGTTTGGAGTTGGTCAAAAATCCCTGAATATGATATTAGCGAACCAGTGTCATGTTTTTGCAAAGTTTGGACTTGGATACGTCACTTGATGCTATCGCCCAGCAATATCCACTATCTCCGATGATAACAAAAATTCTCGAAAAGTGGATTTTAACAATAAAAATATTATCCATTCTGCCAATACTACCTCCTCTTCTAGTAAAAGTCCTCAGAAACTGTTAAAGAGAGCTTCATCTTGCTTTATTGCTTGTGCCAAATGTTATAGGTTTGGTCACACCACAGACTCATGCAGGAAGAAAGGTTCTTGTGATTTTAAACAAATCTGGGTACCTAAGACATCCACCTATTCTATGGGAGGCAACACTTGTAACGGCCTCCCCAGCACCATGCTCGAAAGGACGGCCACCGGCACCACCAGCACCACGCTCGAAAGGGTTCAGGCTCAACAGGTCTATAGACCATGCACCCCAACACCTCTCCATCCACAGGCGAGTTGTTGAGATCGGGGATCGAACCCGAGACCTTCTTGATAAGGAGTTTTCAAACCACTTCTCATCACCAATTTAACTACAGCTTAATTGGAGATTAGGAGTGGTTTGAAAACTCCTTATCAAGGAGGTCTTGGGTTCGATCTTGTGCGAACAAAAAAGAGACAGTCCGGAAATTGGGCAAACAAAAATTTTCGTATTCCAAAAAAGGTATCAATTACATGGTATAGCCTCCCTTTTATAGAATGGAGGAGATGTGAGAGATTACAAATAAACAATGTGGGTCTAAAAATATCATGTAAAAGCGGTTTAACATAAATACAAGCCAACCAAGCCGCGCAGTTTGATGAATGGGCAAATCGCACGGCAAACACAATAGGAAGACACCAAGCCGCCACAATAGACCGCCAGGTCGCCCGGTCTCCAAGTCGCAGGGGACAGATTGACAAACTGCCAGAGCACCAACAACAACAGGTCAGCAACCAAACCGTAGGAGAGAAAGCAACAGACCGCCCGGACTACAACCCGCCAGAGTGATACCACCAAACTGCCCGGACTGCAACCCGCCAGAGTCAAACCGCAAGACCACCCGGTATCTAATCTACAACACCCCCCCCCCCCCCTCAAGCTGGAGCATATATATCGATCATGCCCAGCTTATCACAAATGTGATGAAAAGAGGTGGATACTGGCTTGGTGAAAATATCAGCAAACACTTTATCGGAGGTGATGAACAGAGTACAAATGTATTCCTTCAGAATCTCCTCTCGAATGAAATGGCAGTCAACTTCGATGTGTTTGGTTCTCTCATGGAAGACCAGATTTTTAGAGATGTATATGACGGCTTTGTTGTAACAAAACAAAGGTAGAGGATGGTTGTAGACCTCGCCTAAGTCAAGCATGAGAGCCCGTAACCACTTCAGCTCACGTGTGGACGATTCCATACTTTGATATTCTGCTTCTACACTGGACCTGGAGACTACCAACTGTTTCTTGCTTTTCCAGCTCACAAGGTCCCCCCCCCCCCCACAAAGGTGCAAAAATATGAAGTTGACTTGCGGTCTCCTTTGTCATCGGCATAGCTTGAATCGGAGTACGCTTCAACCCTTAAATGGTCATTCTTCTGAAAGAGAAGTCCTTCCCATGAGCTGCTTTAATATAATACAATATCTTCAGGGCCGACTGTAGATGACACTCCCTAGGAGCTTGCATGAATTGGCTAACTTTGCCAATAACATAGGTGTTGGGTACATTGGAATATATGTACCTGATTTGAAGAAGCCTCGCCCTACTCAATGATAAACATCAAGGTGTATTTGATGTGTTTTGAGTTTATTTGTGCAGGTTAAGTAATTGCAGGAAAAGCATAAAAAATTCTAAGTCCATGTGTCGACACCTAGAGGTGAAGTGTCGACACTTATGAAGGCTAGTGTCGACACCTAGAGAAGCTGTGTCGACACTTGGAGTAATTGTGTCGACATCAGGAAGGCAGAGTTGACACCAGAAGAAATGTGTCGACACATACAGGCAGTGTCGACACACAGTGAAGAATTGTCTACATAATCAGTGTCGACACTTAGAAGTAGTGTTGACACCCAGAGAAACTTTGTCGACATCAAAAGTGTCGACACCAGGATGCTATGTCGACACTCAGCGAACTTCAACAAAGTTTAAGTACAAGTGTCGACACAAAGGAGATGTGTCGACACTCAGCAAAGTATCAACACATGAAGGCATGTGTCGACACAAAGGAGATGTGTCGACACTCAGCAAAGTTTCAACACAAGAAGGATTGTGTCGACACAAAGGAGATGTGTCGACACACAGCAGAATTCAACTAAGTATTAAATAAGAAGTACTTGTGTCGACACATAGAATCAGTGTCGACACATTCAACAGAAGGCTTGTGTCGACACACAGAATCAGTGTCGACACATTCTGAAGAAGCAGTGTCGAGAAGCTGTTACAACAACACAAGGAGTTGTGTCGACACCAACAAGGCTAGTGTCGACACTTAGTCTACTTGTGTCGACACTTAGTCTATTTGTGTCGACACATAATGACTATCTGTCTCGACACTTTCAGACAGTGTTAGAGATTTCAAGAAGTGACTGGATGACTTGACAGCTGTCATTTCAATCGGTCAACTGCAACTGTCAGAGCCATCAGAAAGTTGTTAAAAACCAGATCAGCCGGTCACCATGGAGAAAGCTTATTTAAAGACCTTTCTCCTTCAACAGAAAAAGGGATCAATGAATTGAAAGACAATGCAACAAAGAAGAAGACCTTCAAGAGAAGATCTAAGAAGTTGGAGAGAGAGAGCTCCTTCTAAGAAGAGTAGCTATTGAACTAGGCTGCAAAGTAAGAGTCAGATTGAGATCTGATTCACAAGACAGCAGTTGATTGAAGATCATCTGCACAAGAGATTCAACCCAATTGTGTTCTAATTCAAGAAGCTTTGAAGAAAGCCAAGGGAGGTTGATCTCTGCCAAGTTCTTCCAAGAACTCATCAAGAAGTCAGTCAACTCATCTCTCTCTTTCAGAGTTGTGGTTATATACTTTGTAAATTTTAATTTCTGTAGGATCCTAAGGGATCTGAGCTGTAAGCCTATTTTATAAAGGCTGAGTGTAGGAGACAGTGTGCTCTGAGGGTAGGTCTTGTTGAAGACTGAGGTAGGGCCTAGTGCCTGAGTTGTAGGAGACCTTGTTCTCTGAGTGTAAGTCTTGGTGAAGACTGAGTGGTAAGGCTTTTGTGCCTGAGTTGTAGGAGTGGGATCACTCTGAGTTGTAGGAACCTATTTGGGGTTCTGAGTTGTAAGATCTGAGGATCTGAGAAGAAGTGGAGAAGTTAGGCCGAATCTAGTACACTACTAGATAGGCGAAGGGGGAAAGTGGATGTACCCAGATCTTGGGGAACCACTATAAAAATCTGTGTGTACTCTGTGTGTGATTAATTCTGTGATTGGTGTATTATCTATGCTGAATTGCTGTAGAGAATTGCAAATACAGCTCTTATTATTCAGTGTTTCTGCCTGTAATTTTAAAAAGATTAAGTTCACCTATTCACCCCTCCCCCCCCCCCCCTCTAGGTGATTATGCACTGTTTCTTTCAATAGGAAATGTCGGGTCTGGCCACTGTGAGATATATGAGTTTACCAATCAGACCTCTGTACCTCATAACATCAGAAAGAAGAGGAGAGTCATCTGTCCATGTTTTATCTTCTCCAGTCCACATGTGAAAGAATTGGTTTCAAGACCACCTCAACACCTAGAGGGGGGTGAATTAGTGCAATTCCTTTTTACACTAAGGCAGAATATTAATTCAGATAATCAAATAGAATCATTCAGTTCTACAGCTATCACATCACAGAAATCACAGAATCACACACAATCATAGATGGCACACAGTTTTATAGTGGTTCCCCAAATGATGGGTACATCCACTTTCCCCCTTCGCCTATCTAGCAGTGTGCTAGATTCGGCCTAACTTCTTCCTTCCTTCTCAGATCAACAGATCTTACATCTCAGAACCCAGTCAAGGTTCCTACACCTCAGAGTGAGTCCACACTCCTACAACTCAGGCACTTAAGCCCTACCTCAGCCCACACCCAGGCGTACAACTCAGAGAATGAAATCTCCTACCTCAGGCACACAGCCCTACCTCAGCCTTCCCAAGGCCTACAACTCAGAGATGTAAATCTCCTACCTCAGGCACTCAGCCCTACCTCAGCATTTATAAATTAGGCTTACAACTCAGATCAATAATGATCTTACAGAAAAAAGATATAAAATAAGTTTTATCTTTCACCCAAGTTGAGAGAGAATGGGTAGAAAGATTTCTTGATCAGTTCTTGAAGAATCTGATTACCCAGAAATTAACCTTACTTTGCCTTTCTTCAAAGCTTCTTGAATCTAAACACAATAAGGTTGAATTTCTTGAAGATGATCTTCAATCAGCTTCCTTCTAAAATCCAGAAATCAATCTGAATTCTTCTTTGCAGATACTTCAGGATCTGCCCTTAAGAGACTAGTTGATGATAGTCTCTTTCTTCACTTGAATTGTTGGAGCTCTTTCTCTCTACAAATTCTTCTGAAGAACTTTTGAAATTCTTCACTTAGATCCACTTGAAATCTCTGACTAGATTTCCTTGTATATGTTGGATCTTCTATTGTAATTGTGATTTCGTGTACTTCGTTTTTTTTGTTCTTCTTCTCTACCTTATTTGTTCATAGAATTTGTCTTTATATAGACATCATCCAAGGTTAACGGCTGATCCGGTTGCTAACCAACTTCTGACAGATCTGACAGTTGCAGTAGACCTGTTGGTAATGGCAGCTGTCAAGTCTTCCAGTCACTTCTTGAAACTTTGTCTCTGTCAGTAAAATGTCGAGTCTGAACTTCACATGTGTCGACACAAGTAGACTAAGTGTCGACACAATCCTTGATGATGTCGACACAACTCTCATGGTATCGACACTGCTTCTTGACATAGCTTCTGTAAGAATGTGTCGACACAAGTCCTGTGTGTCGACACAGTCACTTCTTGTCTTGACACAATTAACTTAAAAGAAATTCTGGTGTGTGTGTCGACACAAGTCCTGTGTGTCAACACAGTTGATGTCGACTAAACTTTCTCTGTGTCGACACAAGTCCTGTGTGTCGACACAGTTGATGTCAACTGAGCTTTCTGTGTGTCGACACAAGTCCTGTGTGTCGACACAGTTGATGTCGACTGAACTTTTTGTGTGTCGACTGAACTTTCTGTGTGTCGACTGAACTTTCTGTATGTCGACATTGCTTCTCCAAGTGTCGACACAATTGACTCCAGGTGTCGACACAGCTTTTCTCAAGTGTCTACACAAGTCTTCATAAGTGTCGACACAGCTTCTTCTGGTGTCGACTCATGGACTTAGAAACTTTTCCTGCATATTCTTAACCTGCACATGTAAACTCAAAACAACATCAAATACACTTTGATGTATATCACTGAGTTGGGTGAGGCTTCTCCAAATCTGGTACACATTTTCCAATGTACCCAACAATCTCTCCCTATTTGGATAAGTCATAACCCATAGTCAATGATATACACCATTTATATTAAACACACATTATGATGTATATAAACATTACATGACGGGGTAATATATAAACAAAACATGTATATCATTACAAAATGATGCAAACACAATGAGCATGATTCATGGTTTTGTTTAAACTAACAAAAGTTTGTCAACAATTAGTTTACATAGATTTTTTAACAACTAAAGATTACATTGTTGTAAAATCTAGTTTAATCTATTCTAAGGCTTGTCGGGCTCCTTGATGACTATGCCTTTGCCTGACTGTATCTTGGCTTGTATTTGAGCTTCATTATCTTCAGCTGGCTTCTTGCCTTTCAGATCTTTCTTCTTTTGTTCTTCAGCCCTTATCTTTTGCCTTTCAAAATAATGAAAAGGCTTGGGGAAGTACTTGCTAGGCTCCAAAGCATTAGCAGTTAACTTCCCACTTTTGCTTTCCTTCTATATTGAAGAATGGTTTCCTTCCTGGCTTCATATTTGTGCAATTCTTGCTCAGTGTACCATTTGCCCCTTTCATGGGTCTTGTCCTTTACAGCTTTCCAGGCAGTCAATATAATATTCCTAGAAGTAGAACTCCATTGCTCAAAATCAGGCTTCAACTATGCCTGTGTTAAATTTTCTCAACGTGGTCAGCAAGATAGCCCAAATGCCAAATTAATATCTTCGGAACTACCCAGTTCTCACGTTGAACCAGCGGAAAACTGAGGAACAAAGGTTAAACCCGACAAACAATGGAAGCACAAGCAGGTCTTTTATTCATTCACTTCTTTACACTACGAGGCATACATAGCGAGACATGATTTCGCTAGTATAACAGCTGTACACAGAAAGCACCAAAAAACAAGCCGGGCGGACAGCACCGGAGTTCGCCGAGACCGCCGAGGTCGCCGAGTCTGCTGAGATCGCCCGAACTTAGCTGCAATCCGTCGAATAGCCACGGAGTCCGCCGAAGCCGCGAGGCCGCGCAGACACACCGTTATTCGTCTCCTGCTGAACCTGAACTGAGGAACACCCCTACCCGCCTAAAGCCGGCGGACAGGTTATTGAAGCTGGCAAAGATGAAACAGAACTGACAAGCCACCGAGCGACCTCCTGCTGAGTCCGCAGAGACCGCACACTTCCAAGTACTTGACCGAAGTCACAGCCAAACTCTTGGCTCCTTGAAGCTACCCACGCGACCTGCACACAGCAAACGTTAGCACTGAAACAATCCGCGCGGACTGACAAACTGAGACCGCAGCACTTCCCCCAACTCAACTTACTGTTCACTCAAGTTACTTAGGTTACTGTAGATGTGCCAGGGGGGTCCTATTTATAGGCAAGGTGAGGAGTGTGGTCACCGCCCAAGAGATAGCGACACCGCCCCAGCCCGCGCGATAGCAAAACACCGTCCGTCGAGTCAGCATGGACTTAGTCGGATACCAAGGAAAACCGCCATGAGCAAGGCAACCATTGACGAACCCTCTCCAGTCCGCCCAAGCTATGCGGACAAAGCATCAGCCCGCAAAGCTCCAACCACTACAGGACAGCAATCCCCCTTCAATGGCTGTCCGCACCAACCCGAGGCAGTCCGCAAGACTCACACCTCAATCCGCCATAAGTCCACGACCAAAGGCAGATAGCAATAGTCCGCCCGGTCACAGCGGACTTGGCGGATACCGCGGACACCATGGTCTTAGCACAAAGTGTGACCAAGTCCAAAACCATCAAAGGCCAATGCGAGCATGGCGGACACAAACTCCCGTCCGCCAAGTACGCTAGCACAGACCGCCATCAGTCCGCGAGCTCCTCGCACTCCTGTCCAACGCAGCAGCCTCCTCCCGGACTCCAAACACTAGTCCGCCAAAGACCTCTACAGCAAAGCACCTGCTGTACCACCAGAGCTCGACAAGGCCTCAGCCAAGCTCTAAGCTCAGTCCGCAACAACCCAAACCACGGACACGCCAGTCCGCAAGCTTCCCGCCAACATGAGCCAACCCGCATATCAGCACAAGCTTGCACCCGCGGCCACTGAGCAATGCACCAGTCCGCAAGCCTCCATCCGCTCAGGCCGCTTCTTGGCAAAGCCAATCAGCAAACACCCTATCCGCAGAATCCAGGCCGTATAGTCTGTGTACTCCATGCAACAAGCCGCTCAGAAGACAGCCGGCTTTCCACTAGACCTTACACCAGGCCGCACATCGCAGTCCGCCCAGTCCGCCTAGTCCGCCAAAGCTGTCCGCCCCAGGCCGCCCGGCCTGTCCCGTCAACCACTTCCACTTCACAAATTTCAACACTCCCCCTTGAAGTGGGAAGTGGTGACCAAGCCCAGCAAGCTGCGCAAGCGTTCAAAGGGCCCCTTCGACAGTGGCTTCGTGAAGATGTCAGCAAGATTATCTTCACTCCGAACATGCCCGACCAGCAGAGACCCCTCCAACACCTTCTCCCTGATGAAGTGGTGATCAATCTCTATATGCTTGGTCCTGGCGTGACACACTGGATTGTTAACCAGTTTGAGAGCACTCTCATTGTCACCCCGGAGTAAAGTAGGCCCTTGCACTTCTTCATGAACATCCTCTATAAGCCTCCTCAACCAAACGGCTTCCCGAGCAGGCAAGGCCGAAGCCTTATACTCCTCCTCCGTGGTTGAAACCGACACCGAGTCCTGCTTCTTGCTACACCACGAGATGCTAGCTGATCCGCAAGTGAACACATAACCTGAAGTAGACCTCCGATCATCCGAATCACCGCCATGGTCAGCATCCATGTACCCGAGCAACGCAAACTCTGAGTCCTTTCTGTAGAGGAGTCCCATGTCAGAAGTCACCTTGACATACTTCAGAATTCCCTTTGCTGCCACTAGATGAGATTGCCTTGGTTCAGCCATATACCGACTTACTCGGCCAACAGCATAAGCAATATCCGGCCTTGTAATCGTCAGATAAATCAAGCTCCCAACAAGAGCCCTGAATACCAAGGGAACGTGAAGAACTCTTCCCTCATCTCGTCGAAGTTTCAGCACAGATTCCAGTGGAGTAGAGCACTTCTTCCCTTCGCCCATGCCAAACCGCTTCACAATGCGATCAGCATACCCTTTCTGGCTAATGAGAACCCCGCACTCCTTCCTCTCCACTTCCAGACCGAGAAAGTGATGCAACTCTCCCAAGTCTTTCATCTCAAAGCGTATAGCAAGATCTGCCCTGAGCCTTGCTACTTCCCCCTCCGAGTTCCCTGTGATGATCATGTCATCCACATACAGCATGACCAAGACTCGTAACTCTCCCTTCTTCTTGACGAACAAGCTTGAATCCGAGTTGGAAGCAAGGTATCCACAGAATTGCAAGTACTCTGCAATCTTCCCATACCAAGCTCTAGGAGCTTGCTTCAACCCATAAAGAGCCTTCCTGAGTTTACAGACATAGTCCAGATGCTTTTCAGAGACAAAACCAAGCGGCTGATCCATGAAGATGTCCTTGTCAATCTCTCCATAAAGAAAGGCATTCTTCACATCGAGTTGCCACAACCTCCATCCCTTGCTAGCTGCCAAGGCGATCACCACTCTTACAAAAGTCATCTTCGCAACTGGACTGAATGTCTCCTCGTAGTCTTCTCCATACTGCTGTGAGAATCCTCTAGCGACCAGGCGAGCCTTGAACCGATCAATGCTCCCATCAGCCTTCTTCTTCAACTTATACACCCACTTGTAAGTAACCAGAGTAATGCCATCAACCTTGGGCACAAGATCCCAGGTTTCATTCTTCTTCAGAGCATCAATCTCTTCCTTCATGACACCTTCCCACTCCTTCACTCCAGTGGCCTTGTTGAAGTTTGCATGCTCTCGCTCATCCAGAGGACCTGCAAAGAAGTAGGAGACAAAGCTCACTGCATTCCCATCACAGTATCGAGTCGGTGGCTTAACCACCCTCTTCGATCTCCGAAGACACGGCTCCTTACTCACGGCTTCTGTTGCTTCTTTGGGCTCCACTCCTACCTGGGACAAGCATTGAGCAGTGCTCCCCCTGCTTCCTGAGCCAGATGGCTCAGCCTCGGAGCTCGAAGCAACAGGAGCTGCTGGTGAAACAGCAAGCTCCTCTCCCAAGCCTTCAGCAGCCACCACCGGTGCTTCATCAACCTTGCTACTTCCGGTTAGCTCCACTGAGCCACCTCCATATGACGTCAGCTCGTCAAAGACAACGTCTCTTGATACCACGAACTTCTTCGTCACAGGGTCCATGCATTTCCATCCCTTCTTCCGTTCATCGTATCCAACAAAGACAAGTTTCCTTGCCTTCGCATCCAGCTTTGTCTGTGCAACATCTGGGACATGCACGTAGCAAGTTGAACCGAACACCCTAAGGTGTCCCACACTCAGCTTCTCCTTCAGCAATAGCTCAACTGGAGTATTCATGTTGATATGGCTGAGTGGCATCCGGTTGATAACATAAGCAGCACAAGACATTCACTCCGCCCAAAAGTACCTTGGGATATCTTTCGCATGAAGCCAGCATTTGCAGGTCTCCGTCAGATGACGGATCTTCCGCTCTGCTACCCCATTTTGTTGTGGAGTGTGGTCACAACTAAGCTCATGTTGGATCCCGTGCTTCCTGCAGAAGTTAGAAAACTCGGAGGAGACAAACTCACCCCCGTTATCAGTTCTAAGCTTCTTAATTCGCAAGCCAAGCTGGCCTTCTACCAACTCCTTAAACTCCACAAACAAACGGAAGGCTTCCGACTTCTCCTTTAAGAAGTACACCCAAGTATACCTTGAGTAGTCATCAACCAAGACAAGCATATATCTACTTCCACCAAGGCTGGCAGTAACCGTCGGTCCCATCAGGTCGCCATGAATGCACTCCAATGGTTTATTGCTCCTTGTTTGTGATTTATCAAACGGAAGGCGATGTGCCTTGCCGTATTGACAGCCCGCACAAACATGCCCATCACCAAAGGAGGACAACTTCGGCAACCCCCTCACCAAACTTCTACTAGCCATTGCCTTCAGCTTGTCCATGCCAACATGCCCCAGCCTGTCATGCCAGATAGCAGCGCTATCATTAGCCCTCATTCTATCAACATAAGCACTGGTGGAAAGAACAAACAAGTTCTTCACCCTCCTCCCAATATGAGCAACATCAGCCTTTACCGTTGATACGTTGCGAAGGAACCTCACGTCTATTGGCCCAAACAGAATGTGATACCCAGCGTCCACCGCATTGGTCACCGAGAAGAGGTTCTTCTTCATGCCCGGCACGTGATACACACTCCTTAACGTGAGTGGCCCCGGATCACTTCCCAAAGACACGACCCCCTCTTTCTCTACTACATAAACAATATTATCAGCAGTGATAATAGCTTCATTACCTGAGTAAGCCTGCATGGAGGTGAACTTCGATTTGTCTCCGGCGAGGTGATGACCACACCCGGAGTCCACGATCCACTCAGCAGACAAGGCCCGAACACAAGTGCCCGTCATGAAAGCTCCGCCCCATCCTGCTTCTTCACTTCTCGAGCAAGCTTCCTCCTTTCCCGCAGCATGCCCAGGCTGTAGTTTGACCTTGCAGTCCCGCTTGAACTGCCCTTGCTGATGACACCGGTAGCACTTCAAGTTCTTCTTCCAGTCCTTAGGAGCATTGCTCCTCTCCGGCTGATATGAAGTTGAAGTCTCCTTCTCACCAGTGGCCTGCACCTTCTTCTTCTTCTTCTTCCCTTCCCATCCTTTCTTCTTGCCTGAGAAGAGAGCTTTGCTGCCTTGCTGATTCAGGTTTACTCTAGCCATCTGCCTTGCTAAGCTCTCCTGCGAGGCATGCAGATTCTCCAGCTCCAGCAAGGACGGCTGAGTAGCCCACCCTTGAACAGATGTAACAAAGGCTACATACTCCTTCCGCAAGCCGCGGATAATGTGCCTTTTCATCTTAGCCTCAGAGATAGGCTCATCAGGATCCAGTGCCGACAGCTCAGCACACAAGATCTTCATCTTTAAGAAGTATTTGGAGATGGAAAGGTCTCCCTGAGTTGCCCTGGCCAACTCATTCTCCAAGAACTGAAGCTGTGCCACATTCTTCCTATTGAACAACTCATCAATGGTTGTCCAAATATCACCAGCCGACTCACATCCAATGATGTGATCAAACAGTTCTGGAGACACGGCTCTCTTCAGAATGAACTCCGCCTTAGCATTTGTTCTTCTCCATAGCCTAACCTGCTCAGCAGTACCGAAAGCAGCAGTCACTTCATGTCTGTCGTCACCACCGACGACTTCCCACAGCTCCTCGCCAAGAAGATAACTCTTCATGCATGACTTCCACTTCTTGAAGTTAGTAGGCGTTAAGAGTTCAATGCGAAGACCTCTTGCAAAACTCCCTTCCATTGCAACACCTGTTGGCAACCTTTCAGAAGCTCCGAGCAACAACACAGGTTGATCACCACTCAATCACTGAGTAAAAACACTGGCTGACTTCCGCTCACGCAACTGAACATGGCTCTGATACCATGTTAAATTTTCTCAACGTGGTCAGCAAGATAGCCCAAACGCCAAATTAATATCTTCGGAACTACCCAGTTCTCACGTTGAACCAGCAGAAAACCGAGGAACAAAGGTTAAACCCAACAAACAATGGAAGCACAAGCAGGTCTTTTATTCATTCACTTCTTTACACCACGAGGCATACATAGCGAGACATGATTTCGCTAGTATAACAGCTGTACACAGAAAGCACCAAAAAACAAGCCGGGCGGACAGCACCGGAGTCCACCGAGACCGCCGAGGTCGCCGAGGTCACCGAGTCCACTGGGATCGCCCGAACTTAGCTGCAATCCGCCGAATAGCCACGGAGTCTGCCAAAGCCGCGAGGCCGCGCGGACACACTGTTATTCGTCTCCTGCTGAACCTGAACTGAGGAACACCCCTACCCGCCTGAAGCCGGCGGACAGGTTATTGAAGCTGGCAAAGATGAAACAGAACTGACAAGCCACAGAGCGACCTCCTGCTGAGTCCGCAAAGACCGCACACTTCCAAGTACTTGACCGAAGTCACATCCAAACTCCTGGCTCCTTGAAGCTACCCGCGCGACTTACACACAGCAAACGTCAGCACTGAAACAATCCACGCGGACTGACAAACAGAGACCGCAGCACTTCGCCCAACTCAACTTACTGTTCACTCAAGTTACTTAGGTTACTGTAGATGTGCCAGGGGGGTCCTATTTATAGGCAAGGTGAGGAGTGTGGTCACCGCCCAAGAGATAGCGACACCGCCCCAGCCTGCGCGATAGCAAAACACCGTCTGCCGAGTCCGCATGGACTTAGCCGGATACCATGGAAAACCTCCAGGAGCAAGGCAACCATTGACGAACCCTCTCCAGTCCGCCCAAGCTATGCAGACAAAGCATCAGCCCGCAAAGCTCCAACCACTACAGGACAGCAATCCCCCTTCAATGGCTGTCCGCACCAACCCGAGGCAGTCCGCAAGACTCACACCTCAATCCGCCACAAGTCCACGACCAAAGGCAGATAGCAACAGTCCGCCCGGTCACAGCGGACTTGGCGGATACCGCGGACACCATGGTCTTGGCACAAAGTGTGACCAAGTCCAAAACCATCAAAGGCCAATGCGAGCATGGTGGACACAAACTCCCGTCCGCCAAATACGCTAGCACAGACCGCCATCAGTCCGCGAGCTCCTCGCACTCCTGTCCAACACAGCAGCCTCCTCCCGGACTCCAAACACCAGTCCGCCAAAGACCTCTACAGCAAAGCACCTGCTGTACCACCAGAGCTCGACAAGGCCTCAGCCAAGCTCTAAGCTCAGTCCGCAACAGCCCAAACCACGGACACGCCAGTCCGCAAGCTTCCCGCGAACATGAGCCAACCTACCTATCAGCACAAGCTTGCACCCGCGGCCACTGAGCAATGCACCAATCCGCAAGCCTCCATCCGCTCAAGCCACTCCTTGGCAAAGCCAATCAGCAAACACCCTATCCGCAGAAACCAGGCCGCATAGTCTGCGGACTCCATGCAACAAGCCGCTCAGAAGATAGCCGGCTTTCCACTAGACCTTCCACCAGGCCGCACATCGTAGTCCGCCCAGTCCGCCTAGTCCGCCAAAGCTGTCCGCCCAAGGCCGCCCGGCCTGTCCCGTCAACCACTTCCACTTCACAAATTTCAACAGCCTGTTCTCTAAATCTTTTCTTTGAAAGTTGAGCTTCTTGCTCTTTATTCAAAGCTGCCTCTGACATTTCTACATTCTCAATGATAATATTTGTAGAACCCTCTGGAGGGCTGTACATCTGATCCACTGGGTGTTGAATTTGCTCAAAGTTAGAAGGGGGATATATGATTTGAGCTACTTCCTGCTGACCCCCTTCAAGTCCTGCAGCTTGAATTCCTGACTCAGCTGTGTTATCATCATCACATAGGGGTGGATATCCCAGAGTTGCTCTAACAGCAATTGTTATCCATTTGGCATGCTCTGAGCTAGCATTGACTATCACCCTCTCCCCCTTTATGACTTCTCTTTGAATATGATCTCTAAGATCATTCTTTTGGAACCTGATTTGAGTATCCAGAAAATTTGTTCCCTCTGTATAATAGGCTTTAAACTTTTGAAGCTGAGCAGATATAATCTTCTGAGAGGCTTGAAGTACAGATTGGAAAGTGGTTAAATCCTCTTGAAGTTTCTTATCAAACTCTGATTTGTCTTTAGCTCTTACCTCAGTCAGGGCAGTAGCAGTATTCTTTAATTCTGTAACAATCATATTATGTGATTCTGTAATATTATCATTCATCCTTAGTTGATTTTCTAGGACATAGCCATGCTTAACAACTATATCATCAACTTTAGTCTTTATTCGTTCTTGTTATTTTGCTAGGAAAACTACAGCATTACCACCTTTATGAAAGCAGTATATCATCTCCTTTTTATTCTATTTTATCTCAAATCTAATTGATTTTATATCTTGAGCCAAGGAGAATTGCAAATCTTTATGGGTCTCATCCATATATTTCTCCATGGCTATTCTTTGTTCATCTAATTTTACTTGCAAAGATACCAATAAGGAGCTATAATCTTGTGCAGGAACTGGTTGTGGAGCAGTTTGCAATGCCCTTTTATAGCTGATGTGCCCGCGAACAGACTCTTACTATGGTTGGTTCGGTGAGTCGATCGCCGCGGGCTTGCTCGGGTAGGCAAGTGCACCTATCGCAAGTAGTACTCGATATTCGGGGGAATACCGAGGTCGTATTGTTCTCGGGGTCGCGTTGACTATTCTTACTCCACCGGGAGGACTATTATTTTACTGAAAGTAAGGTTGATTTTTTTTTTTACTTAATAAAAGACGGAAAAGCAAAGGAGCGAAAAAACGATTTAGAAAATATTCGATGAAGGGTTAACGCTCGGCATCGAATCGGATTAAGACTAAAATAATTTTTAATAATAAAAAGACTTAGTTTCAAATTAATAATAAGGCAACTTGGCCGTGGAGGTTCCACAAATGTGAGCTCACCTAGCTATAGGGATATCGCTCACCTAAACGTTAAGACTATTCGACCGAACGTTAGTCCGACGAAGGATTCCTCTTAACGCCTGCTTTACGCTAAGAACCCCGATATTGGGTGGGGAACCCAATCCGGTAGAATTACGCTAGTCCTCTCTCGAGGGTATGCACGCAACTCTATTTA
Organism: Platanthera guangdongensis; assembly: GCA_039583875.1. Classification (NCBI taxonomy): domain Eukaryota; kingdom Viridiplantae; phylum Streptophyta; class Magnoliopsida; order Asparagales; family Orchidaceae; genus Platanthera; species Platanthera guangdongensis. The sequence continues at coordinate 167,553,198 of CM077152.1, forward strand.
CCCAGGGGTGATCGGTCCATATGCACGGCCTCTCGGCTAGCTAGCATATGGACTACGGAAATAGGGCCCACACATCGATTATGTGGTCCTACGCGTCGTAAACCCGGGGTAAACCCTAAGTGCTTAAATTAAAATGAAAATAAAGAGCTTCAATTATTATAAATCATTTTAAATGTCCCAATGCTCTTCGATGCCGAGGCTAATAGCGATTACCCACACATCGGTATGGGGACGGCTTATAATTTAGTGAGGCGCGAGTTCGAAATTAAATGCTAAACGATTATAAGAAGGGGACACAAGAAAAATAACGACATTTAGAAAACTGAAAAATTAGCTAAAACAAGAACTCACGCACACTCCAAATTATAAATTAAAAACGAACTAAGTTACACATAAAAAGAAATTTGCATGATTCAAATTTGCGAGTCCCACTCAAACGAGTGGGGGTGGTAAATAAAGGATGAAAATTGCAAGTCCTACTCAAACGAGTAGGACTGAAATGAAAGCGAGTCCTACTCAAATGAGTAGGAGAAAATAAATGCGATTACAGGGCTAAAAAGTCCGGCCATTTAACTCAAGTGAGTAGACGGAAAAAAATAAAGAAAAAAAAATTACAAGTCCTACTCGAACGAGTAGGACTGAAAATGAAAACGATGCGTCATTTTAACTCTTAACGAGTAGGCAGAAATAAATGCACACAAACGCACACACTCCATATGAAAATCAAGAAAGCAATAAAATTAGACACCTACACTCACACACTCTACATAATCTGAATAAAGCATTAAAAGAAAGCAATTAAAAAGAAAGCATTAAAATTTAACACCTACACTCACACACTCTACACAATTTAAATCAAAGCATAAAAGTTAATACACCTACACTCACACACACTTCATGAAGATTAAGAAGAACAAAAGAAAATTTAGGCTCATACACTCACACACACAAATAACAAAGAAAAATCAAAGTTACCTAAAAATTAAAACTTTTTCATGCTTAGGTTTTGCCAAAAACAAATAAAAAGAGAAAATTACAATTTTTAGAAGACTAAAGTTTTTCAAAACAAATTAAAAACCAAAGTTTTTGGAAAATTAAAATACCAACATTTTCATTCTTATGATGTTATGAAAGTGATAAAAAAGTGAAAAAGAAGTTGAAAAGAACAAAAGAGGTTTTACAATCCTAAAAGAAAACTAAGTAAAAAAGAACAAAATCACTTTTTTAAATCTCTTTTATAAAATCATAAGGATGAAATCAAAATCCTAAGCATGAAGACAAGTTAAGGGAAAAAGGACATGGAAAGTAAATACATTACACTCATACACACACACACACACCTTTCATAAATGAAGAACTAAATGAATAACAAGGATGAAACCAAGGATAAAAAGGGAAAGAGGTGAGCCATCCAAATGAATTTTTCATGCTAAATAGAGAGAGAAAATCTAACATTTTTATTAAAATTTTCAAGCTATTACAAAGCTAAAAGATAAAGCAAAACAAAACATGAAATAAGAAGAGAGAAATCTCCTTACATAGCACTAGTATCCACGGATTAAGCCCACAAAAAGACACTAACTTGGCCCAAAAATCTGAACCCTTAGACCTTACAGAACTGGGCTATTTATAGGAAAAAATTTCTAAGTACACGCCCTCGGTCACGGGCGTGTAGGGGGGGCGTGACAGTACTATTCATGAAGGCGGCCGGCGATTGGACAGTAAAGTTGACTTCGGGCTGAGTTCGCAGCAGTCACGCCCCAGGTCACGGGCGTGACACTGGGCGTGTCGGGGAGGTAGAACCGGGCGCGGGTTGCGTCAAATGTCCTCGGCAGCATCTTGTCGGGCCAGCTGGAAAGGTCACGCCCCAGGTCACGGGCATGACTATGGGCGTGACAGTTGGGGTCGACACTCGACGGATGTCGACTGGAAAGTGTCGAGTCGAAATCGTCGAGCGGAAATTGAGTCACGCCCCAGGTCACGGGCGTGACGCTGGGCGTGACTGTTGGGGTCGACACTCGACGATCGTCGAGAGGAAATTCGTCGAGAGGAGAGGACACGGGCTTGGGTCACGCCCCGTGTTGGGTGACACGGGCGTGTCGCCAGGCGTGTCAAGCCTTTACTTCAGAAATTTTCTGATTTCACGGGAAATGCACTGTCACGGCTCGGTCACGGGCGTGACCCATGTGTCACGGGCGTGTACTTCCCAAATTTTGGCAGATTTTGGAATTTTTCTGCAAAATAAAATAAAACAAGTTAGGAGAAAATTTACAAGAATAGAAACATTTTATTGAACAAAAATAAGTAAAAACGACGAAAATAAATGAAAATGACTAAATTAATGTGCATAAAAATACATATATTTACAGTTCATCAAATACCCCCATACTTAGGCTTTTGCTATTCCAGAGCAAAAGTTTGAGGTGAATCTATAAGGAATAAAAAAAACTCTAAGTTTTGGCTATCGCTTAATCAATTATAAGAGAGATCGAAATAAATATACGGGGTGTAAGAGTTAAGTCCTAAAATTATGTAGATGATTTAAATAGCGCAAAAGTTTTGGCCAAAAGACTTCTTGATGTAATCAAATAGAAGGCAACATTTGTAATGGTTAGGTTAACGAAAATAGTTTGGAATTATAAGAATTCTAGCTTATACGAGTGCTACCGGAAATAATACAATTTACTAATTATGCTCTCAAAAAGATTTTTGAATTAATTCTCGAATCGTGTAATTGGCTAAGGGGGTAGTGTGGTTTATGAAGAGGGTTTTGATATTTGAGGTGAGGTAATTTTTTCTCGAAGCTCCATGTTTTTTTTTTCTTTTGGATTATTAGGAAAACGAAATCTTATTTTCCTAATATGATTTTTGTTTTTCAACTTCATAATAATAAAATTAACCCAATGTATATTTGTAGGAGTAATGAATTTTATCCTCTTACTCCCTATATAATCTTTTAAAATTATTGGGTTCCTATGTTTACGGAACGAAATCTTGTTCCCATTAACATAAGATCTTTTAAGGATAAAATTTTTCATGCTAAGTAGGTCATGAAAAGTAAGGGGAGAAAGGAAAACTAGATTGTAATCCTAAAAATTTTTGAGAGCAACCTTAATAATTTGTACGTCCCAATTTTTTTCAGAAAGCTAAAAGTAAGTATAATTGAATTCTATAGTCGTTATTTCCTAACATAATATACGTGCTCCTATCAATGAAAAATTAGAAGTAGTGCCTAAAACGAGTTCGCTATTTTTAACAAAGTATAATGAATTCTTTAAAACTTAACCCCGGCTATTTAAATGTTTCAATCAATAATTAACAAATGGGTAGCAAACAGAGAATTAATAGTATTCACATATAAATAAACGCAGAACAGAATTTTTGGATAGCAGAAAAGTTAAGTATGGAATATTTAATTTATTTGTTGCAAAACATTTTTTGTTTGATTTTTATAGTTTTTATTATCATTTTTTTTTGTTTGTTTTTCATTTATTATCTATTTTTTGTATTTTTGTTTTTCTCAATTTTTTAAAAAAAAATTTTGAACTATTATCTTTTTTTTTGTATTTTTTAAGAGAATTTTCATAATATGTACAAAAATAAGGGAGAAAAAGAAAAAGGTTTGTACAAGAATGAGGAAGGGGGAGAGAGAAAAAACAAAAAATATATACAAAGTGAAACTAAACAAAATAATTTTTTGTTTTGTTTTTTTGAGTTTTTGGAAAAGAGAAAGAGAATAAAACAAAAAAAAAATTTGGATTTTTGTTTTTTTCATTTAAAATTTTTTTGTTTCATTTTAAGATGTTTTTTTTAAATTTTTTTGTTTTTGTTTTGTTGTTATATGTATTTTTTTGTATTTTTCTTTTTTTTTGAGATGCAGAAAAATTGAAGTGCAGAAAGTAAAGCACGAAAATATCCTCATACTTAAGTCCAACATTATCCCCAATGTTGTATCGTAAGTATGCGGAATAGAAAGGAAAGACAATATGTACAAAGAAAAGAAAGGGAAGGGGGTAGAAGCTTCCCTGAAATGCGGTGGGGAAGGCCGATCAAAAACTCTGCGTTTATTAGAAAAAGCAGCAAAGATAATCAGGAAAGGACGAAAAAGATAAGCGAGGGGTGCCTCCCAGGAGCGCTTTGTTTATAGTCGTGTAGCTTGACTATTTTGGCGGGTTTATAATGTGGAGAAAAGTTATGGTTTCGCTGAAACCGATCACTGGGTCGCCCGCGATGTAAGACTTTAACCGATGACCGTTTACTTTAAAAGAGCCTTTGTCCGGGTGGGAGACGAGTACGGTTCCATAAGGAAAAACTTCTTCAACTAAGAAGGGACCCGACCATCTAGATTTTAATTTACCTGGAAAAAGCCTAAGGCGTGAATTATAAAGAAGGACAAGATCGCCCGGAGAAAATAATTTTTGGGACTTGATTTTTCGATCGTGATATAACTTAGAGCGCTCCTTATAGAATTTATTGCTCTCGTAAGCGTTCGCACGCCATTCATCGAGCTCGTTTAGTTGCAGTTTTCTATTCTGAGCGGCTAAGTTGGAGTCGAGGTTTAAGAGTTTTAAAGCCCAAAGTGCGTGATGTTCTAATTCTACGGGTAAATGGCACGCTTTGCCGTAGACTAACCGGAACGGCGTACATCCAATAGCGGTTTTGTATGCCGTCCGATACGCCCACAACGCATCGTCGAGTTTAACGGACCAATCTTTCCTATTTAGTGAAACGGTTTTTTCTAAAATTTGCTTAATCTCTCGATTTACTACCTCGACTTGACCACTTGTTTGCGGGTGGTAGGGGGCGGCAAGCTTGTGCGTGACTCCGTATTTAGCTAACGTCTTAGCCATAAGAGCATTACAGAAATGCGTTCCCCTATCACTAATAATTGCACGAGGCGTGCCGAAGCGAGAAAATAATTTTTTAAGAAATGTAACGACGACTCGCGCATCGTTGGTGGGGAGAGCTTGCGCTTCCGCCCACCTCGATACGTAGTCGACCGCCACTAAAATATACATATTTTTGAAAGATGGAGGTAGGGGGCCAACAAAATCTATGCCCCACAAATCGAAGACTTCGCACTCTAAAAACATGTTTTGGGGCATCTCGTCGCGACGAGAGATGTTACCCGACCGCTGACAGCTATCGCATGCGCGCACAAAATTATGCGCATCTTTGAAGAGAGTGGGCCAAAAGTAGCCCGCCTCTAGCGCCTTCCGAGCGGTCTGGTTGGCTTGATAATGCCCCCCGGCTGGACCCTCGTGGCAGTGCTTAAGAATTTGCAAGCACTCCACACCCGCAATGCATCGTCGAACCGCTTGGTCCGCGCAGATACGAAAAAGAAATGGGTCCTCCCAAAAGAAATTTTTCAAGTCAGAAAAGAATTTCTTCTTTTGATGACTGGAAAATTCTTTTGGAAGGACCCGCGCTACTAAAAAATTTGCAAAATATGCGAACCAAGGCGAGGATGACGAAGATTTATTAATGGCAAGAAGGTGTTCCTCGGGGAATCTGTCATTTATTTCAGATTCGATGAGCGCTTCCGCACCCGGATTTTCTAAACGGGAGAGGTGGTCCGCCGCTAGATTTTTCGCTCCCCGCTTATCTCGGATCTCCAAATCAAACTCTTGTAGGAGGAGAATCCATCGAAGAAGGCGGGGCTTCGCATCATTTTTAGCTAATAAATACTTAAGCGCGGAGTGATCGGTAAAAACGATAACTTTAGATAGCGTTATATACGAGCGAAACTTATCGAAAGCGAAAACGACGGCTAAGAGTTCATTTTCCGTTGTCGTGTAATTTACTTGTGCGGAAGTGAGCATCTTGCTAGCGTAATAAATAGGATGAAAATGTTTTTCTACGCGTTGGCCAAGAACGGCACCTAAGGCAATATCACTAGCGTCGCACATTATTTCGAACGGAAGGGACCAATTAGGGGCCACTAAAATTGGTGAAGAGATAAGTTTTTGTTTTATTAAATTAAAGGCGGACTCGCATTCGCTACTAAAGATGAAGCATGATTCCTTTTCCAAGAGGTGAGTTAGCGGCTTTGTTATTTTTGAAAAATCTTGAATAAAGCGTCGATAAAAGCCCGCATGGCCTAAGAAACTCCTAATAGATTTTACGTTGGTTGGATGCGGAAGTTTTTCTATAATTTCTATCTTGGCCTTATCCACCTCTATCCCCTTAGACGAAATCATATGGCCGAGGACCAAACCTCCTCGAACCATAAAGTTGCATTTTTCCCAATTTAAAACAAGGCTTGTGTCCTCGCACCGTTGAAGGACACGATCTAAATTGTTAAGGCAATTGGGAAAAGAGCGTCCGAAAACAGAAAAGTCATCCATAAAGACTTCCATAATGTCTTCTAATAGCTCGCCAAAGATCGCTAGCATACATCTTTGGAATGTAGCTGGCGCGTTGCAGAGTCCAAATGGCATTCTTCGATATGCGAAGTTGCCAAACGGGCAAGTAAAAGTTGTTTTCTCTTGATCATCGGGGGAAATGGGGATTTGGAAAAACCCCGATAAACCATCAAGAAAACAATAATACGGATGACCGGATAAACGCTCTAAAATCTGGTCTAGAAATGGCAGAGGGAAATGGTCCTTGCGGGTGGCGTCATTAAGTTTCCTATAGTCAATGCACACTCGCCAACCCGTAACAGTACGAGTTGGGACAAGCTCGTTATGCTCATTCGCCACTACGGTAAGACCGCCCTTCTTGGGCACGACATGCACGGGACTAACCCATGCACTGTCCGAAATAGGGTAGATAATCCCCGCATCTAATAACTTAATGATTTCGGCTTTAACGACGTCTTTCATGTTTGGGTTAAGACGACGCTGCGGCTGAATCGTTTTGCGGCAATTATCGTTAAGGAAAATCTTATGGGTGCAAAAGGAGGGGCTAATCCCCTTGAGGTCAGAGATTTGCCACGCAATTGCGTGGCGATGTTTAAATAAAACTTCCAATAGATCGGAAGTCTCCGAAACACTCAAGTCCGAAGAAATGATAACGGGAAGCGTATCGCCTTTTCCCAAAAAAGCGTACTTGAGCGAGGCGGGTAAGGGTTTGAGGTCTAGGATGGGTGGTTCTTCGAGGGAGGTTTTAATTACTATGTCTTTCTTACCAATTGGTTCGAAAGGCAAGTCTATAGACGTATCCTCATCGCAGTTAAAATTTTCAAGCGCATAAATATCGTCATTTAAAAATACGGACTCGAAAATGGGAGAAGAACGATCTCCGAAAAAGGTATCTAAAGAATAGCAGAAATCGTCGCTCGATGACAAATTGTCCATCGAGGGATTAATAGAGAAAGTAACTTGGTCATCGCCTACTCGGAGGAGAAGGCTACCATTACTAACATCTATTAGTGCGCGGGAGGTGGCGAGAAAAGGGCGACCGAGTATTATTGGTACCTCGGCGTCCTCCTCGATATCTAAGATGACGAAGTCTACCGGGAAGGTAAACTTGTCGACTCGGACAAGGACGTCCTCCACTACCCCGATAGGGAACTTAACCGAGCGATCCGCTAATTGGATGCGCATATTCGTAGGACTAGGAGTACCCAAACCTAAACGTGAAAAGAGCGAGAACGGTATCAGATTAATGCTAGCCCCTAAATCAGCTAAGGCGTACTTTACTAATATATCGCCAAAAGGCACGAGATGGAAAACCGTCCCGGGTCGTTTTGTTTTGCGGGCAATTGATTAGTAAGGGCCGCCGAGCAGACAGTGTTGAGAGATACATGCGAAATATCCTCTAATTTGCGTTTATTAGAAAGTAGTTCTTTTAAAAATTTCGCATATTTGGGCATTTGCGAGATAGCCTCGCAAAAAGGAACATTAATGTGAATTTGTTTTAATAATAAAATAAATTTTTCATATTGCGCGTCCTTGCGCTCGTTTTCTAACTTATGCGGATACGGAAGAGCCTTGTTTAAAATAATTTTTTCTTTTATAATAGGTAAAGGCGGCGTGAGCGAAGAAAGGGGAAGAGGGGTCGGAGGTGAAATATGTACCTGAGGGTCGGTCCGTTTTGGATCGACCACCTCCTTTCCGCTACGGAGGGTTATAGCGTTGGCGTTCTCCCGCGGATTGGGCTCCGTGTTTCCCGGCAGTGCCCCGAGCGCGCGCTCGGACATCATCCTCACCAGCTGTCCAACCTGTTGTTCGAGTGTTTTTAGCGATCCGGTGATGTTCCGGATATTTGACTCGTTGGACGCAATATACTTTGAAAAATTTTCCTCCATCGGGGAGGGTTTCGGAAGAGGAGGAGGAAGAAATCCGGGCGCATAAGAAATAGGGGGACGCTGAGCATTATTCGGGTTGCTCCACGAGAAGTTGGGGTGATTCCTCCAACCCGGATTATAGTTATTACTATAAGGGTTGTTGTTGGGGTTGAAGGGAGGACGACCCGAATTTCCCATGAAGTCCACGAACTCTTCAGCTACGCAGACATTAGGGGGAATAAAACAAGGCGGAGTGGAGGAGGCAGCAGACATCTCCGCCACCTGCTTTGTTAACCTTTCAACTTGAAGGGTCAAGAGAGCAGTGGCATCCACTTCAAAAAGACCAGCCGCCGGCTTTGGCCGTCCCCGCGGGACGTTCCATTGATAGGCGTTCATAGCCATCTCTTCGAATAAAGCCTGGGCGGCCTCGGGGGTTTTGTTGTTAAGCGTACCCCCGGCAGCCGCGTCAATCATTTGACGCGTCTGAAAATTCAGCCCATTATAAAAAATTTGAACTTGCAACCACGTTGGCAGCGCGTGGTGCGGGCAACGGCGGAGGAATTCCTTAAACCGTTCCCAATTCTCGTATAGAGACTCAGGATCGTTCTGCACAAACGAAGAAATGTCCGCCCGCAACTTTGCAGTTTTTGCGGGCGGAAAGTACTTCGTTAGGAACCGTTCCGTCAACTCAGCCCACGTGGTGATACATCCTCGCGGGAGGGCATTCAACCATGCCTTGGCTTTGGACTTAAGGGAAAAAGGAAATAAGCGCAAACGAATGGCATCATCAGTGACGCCATTAATCTTGAAGGTGTCGCATATCTCCAAGAAATTGGACAAGTGGACATTCGGGTCCTCATCCGGCAGTCCATCGAACTGCACGGCGTTTTGGACCATTTGAATGACACTCGACTTTATTTCAAAATTATTATTGGCCACCGCAGGGCGAACAATACTCGACCCAGAATCATCCAGGTTAGGCCGGGCGTAATAAGACATAGTACGCTCGGCCGCCGGGGGAAGGTTAGGGGCGGCCATAATTATAACAGTGGGTTCTCCGATAGATTCCTCGGGATCTAAAGAAGGATTTCGGCGATGAGATCGGATACGCGCAAGAGAGCGTTCGATCTCAGGGTCGAAGTCTAAATCTTCAGACTCTGAGGGTTGTCCTCGGGTCATACACCCAGACAAAAATAAAACAAAAATAAACCTTTTTTTGTGTTTTTTTAAAATAAAGTTTTTAGTTTTTTTTGTTTTATAGAAAATAAGTAAAATTAATAGACTCCGGAATTCGAAATAGCAACTCGAAAATAGACTCCCCGGCAACGGCGCCAAAAACTTGATGTGCCCGCGAACAGACTCTTACTGTGGTTGGTTCGGTGAGTCGATCGCCGCGGGCTTGCTCGGGTAGGCAAGTGCACCTATCGCAAGTAGTACTCGATATTCGGGGGAATAACGAGGTCGTATTGTTCTCGGGGTCGCGTTGACTATTCTTACTCCTCCGGGAGGACTATTATTTTACTGAAAGTAAGGTTGATTTTTTTTACTTAATAAAAGACGGAAAAGCAAAGGAGCGAAAAAACGATTTAGAAAATATTCGATGAAGGGTTAACGCTCGGCATCGAATCGGATTAAGACTAAAATAATTTTTAATAATAAAAAGACTTAGTTTTCAAATTAATAATAAGGCAACTTGGCCGTGGAGGTTCCACAAATGTGAGCTCACCTAGCTATAGGGATATCGCTCACCTAAACGTTAAGACTATTCGACCGAACGTTAGTCCGACGAAGGATTCCTCTTAACGCTCGCTTTACGCTAAGAACCCCGCTATTGGGTGGGGAACCCAATCCGGTAGAATTACGCTAGTCCTCTCTCGAGGGTATGCATGCAACTCTATTTACCCAGGTGTGATCTGTCCATATGCACGGCCTCTCGGCTAGCTAGCATATGGACTACGGAAATAGGGCCCACACATCGATTATGTGGTCCTACGCGTCGTAAACCCGGGGTAAACCCTAAGTGCTTAAATTAAAATGAAAATAAAGAGCTTCAATTATTATAAATCATTTTAAATGTCCCAATGCTCTTCGATGCCGAGGCTAATAGCGATTAGCCACACATCGGTATGGGGACGGATTATAATTTAGTGAGGCGCGAGTTCGAAATTAAATGCTAAACGATTATAAGAAGGGGACACAAGAAAAATAACGACATTTAGAAAACTGAAAAATTAGCTAAAACAAGAACTCACGCACACTCCAAATTATAAATTAAAAACGAACTAAGTTACACATAAAAAGAAATTTGCATGATTCAAATTTGCGAGTCCCACTCAAACGAGTGGGGGTGGTAAATAAAGGCTGAAAATTGCAAGTCCTACTCAAACGAGTAGGACTGAAATGAAAGCGAGTCCTACTCAAATGAGTAGGAGAAAATAAATGCGATTACAGGGCTAAAAAGTCCGGCCATTTAACTCAAGTGAGTAGACGGAAAAAAATAAAGAAAGAAAAATTACAAGTCCTACTCGAACGAGTAGGACTGAAAATGAAAACGATGCGTCATTTTAACTCTTAACGAGTAGGCGGAAATAAATGCACACAAACGCACACACTCCATATGAAAATAAAGAAAGCAATAAAATTAGACACCTACACTCACACACTCTACATAATCTGAATAAAGCATTAAAAGAAAGCAATTAAAAAGAAAGCATTAAAATTTAACACCTACACTCACACACTCTACACAATTTAAATCAAAGCATAAAAGTTAATACACCTACACTCACACACACTTCATGAAGATTAAGAAGAACAAAAGGAAATTTAGGCTCATACACTCACACACACAAATAACAAAGAAAAATCAAAGTTACCTAAAAATTAAAACTTTTTCATGCTTAGGTTTTGCCAAAAACAAATAAAAAGAGAAAATTACAATTTTTAGAAGACTAAAGTTTTTCAAAACAAATTAAAAACCAAAGTTTTTGGAAAATTAAAATACCAACATTTTCATTCTTATGATGTTATGAAAGTGATAAAAAAGTGAAAAAGAAGTTGAAAAGAACAAAAGAGGTTTTACAATCCTAAAAGAAAACTAAGTAAAAAAGAACAAAATCACTTTTTTAAATCTCTTTTATAAAATCATAAGGATGAAATCAAAATCCTAAGCATGAAGACAAGTTAAGGGAAAAAGGACATGGAAAGTAAATACATTACACTCATACACACACACACACACCTTTCATAAATGAAGAACTAAATGAATAACAAGGATGAAACCAAGGATAAAAAGGGAAAGAGGTGAGCCATCCAAATGAATTTTTCATGCTAAATAGAGAGAGAAAATCTAACATTTTTATTAAAATTTTCAAGCTATTACAAAGCTAAAAGATAAAGCAAAACAAAACATGAAATAAGAAGAGAGAAATCTCCTTACATAGCACTAGTATCCACGGATTAAGCCCACAAAAAGACACTAACTTGGCCCAAAAATCTGAACCCTTGGACCTTACAGAACTGGGCTATTTATAGGAAAAAATTTCTAAGTACACGCCCTCGGTCACGGGCGTGTAGGGGGGGCGTGACAGTACTATTCATGAAGGCGGCCGGCGATTGGACAGTAAAGTTGACTTCGGGCTGAGTTCGCAGCAGTCACGCCCCAGGTCACGGGCGTGACACTGGGCGTGTCGGGGAGGTAGAACCGGGCGCGGGTTGCGTCAAATGTCCTCGGCAGCATCTTGTCGGGCCAGCTGGAAAGGTCACGCCCCAGGTCACGGGCGTGACTATGGGCGTGACAGTTGGGGTCGACACTCAACGGATGTCGACTGGAAAGTGTCGAGTCGAAATCGTCGAGCGGAAATTGAGTCACGCCCCAGGTCACGGGCGTGACGCTGGGCGTGACTGTTGGTGTCGACACTCGACGATCGTCGAGAGGAAATTCGTCGAGAGGAGAGGACACGGGCTTGGGTCACGCCCCGTGTTGGGTGACACGGGCGTGTCGCCAGGCGTGTCAAGCCTTTACTTCAGAAATTTTCCGATTTCACGGGAAATGCACTGTCACGGCTCGGTCACGGGCGTGACCCATGTGTCACGGGCGTGTACTTCCCAAATTTTGGCAGATTTTGGAATTTTTCTGCAAAATAAAATAAAACAAGTTAGGAGAAAATTTACAAGAATAGAAACATTTTATTGAACAAAAATAAGTAAAAACGACGAAAATAAATGAAAATGACTAAATTAATGTGCATAAAAATACATATATTTACAGTTCATCAAATACCCCCATACTTAGGCTTTTGCTATTCCAGAGCAAAAGTTTGAGGTGAATCTATAAGGAATAAAAAAAACTCTAAGTTTTGGCTATCGCTTAATCAATTATAAGAGAGATCGAAATAAATATACGGGGTGTAAGAGTTAAGTCCTAAAATTATGTAGATGATTTAAATAGCGCAAAAGTTTTGGCCAAAAGACTTCTTGATGTAATCAAATAGAAGGCAACATTTGTAATGGTTAGGTTAACGAAAATAGTTTGGAATTATAAGAATTCTAGCTTATACGAGTGCTACCGGAAATAATACAATTTACTAATTATGCTCTCAAAAAGATTTTTGAATTAATTCTCGAATCGTGTAATTGGCTAAGGGGGTAGTGTGGTTTATGAAGAGGGTTTTGATATTTGAGGTGAGGTAATTTTTTCTCGAAGCTCCATGTTTTTTTTTCTTTTGGATTATTAGGAAAACGAAATCTTATTTTCCTAATATGATTTTTGTTTTTCAACTTCATAATAATAAAATTAACCCAATGTATATTTGTAGGAGTAATGAATTTTATCCTCTTACTCCCTATATAATCTTTTAAAATTATTGGGTGCCTATGTTTACGGAACGAAATCTTGTTCCCATTGACATAAGATCTTTTAAGGATAAAATTTTTCATGCTAAGTAGGTCATGAAAAGTAAGGGGAGAAAGGAAAACTAGATTGTAATCCTAAAAATTTTTGAGAGCAACCTTAATAATTTGTACGTCCCAATTTTTTTCAGAAAGCTAAAAGTAAGTATAATTGAATTCTATAGTCGTTATTTCCTAACATAATATACGTGCTCCTATCAATGAAAAATTAGAAGTAGTGCCTAAAACGAGTTCGCTATTTTTAACAAAGTATAATGAATTCTTTAAAACTTAACCCCGGCTATTTAAATGTTTCAATCAATAATTAACAAACGGGTAGCAAACAGAGAATTAATAGTATTCACATATAAATAAATGCAGAACAGAATTTTTGGATAGCAGAAAAGTTAAGTATGGAATATTTAATTTATTTGTTGCAAAACATTTTTTGTTTGATTTTTATAGTTTTTATTATCATTTTTTTTGTTTGTTTTTCATTTATTATCTATTTTTTGTATTTTTGTTTTTCTCAATTTTTTAAAAAAAAATTTTGAACTATTATCTTTTTTTTTGTATTTTTTAAGAGAATTTTCATAATATGTACAAAAATAAGGGAGAAAAAGAAAAAGGTTTGTACAAGAATGAGGAAGGGGGAGAGAGAAAAAACAAAAAATATATACAAAGTGAAACTAAACAAAATAATTTTTTGTTTTGTTTTTTTGAGTTTTTGGAAAAGAGAAAGAGAATAAAACAAAAAAAAAATTGGATTTTTGTTTTTTTCATTTAAAATTTTTTTGTTTCATTTTAAGATGTTTTTTTTTAATTTTTTTGTTTTTGTTTTGTTGTTATATGTATTTTTTTGTATTTTTCTTTTTTTTTGAGATGCAGAAAAATTGAAGTGCAGAAAGTAAAGCACGAAAATATCCCCATACTTAAGTCCAACATTATCCCCAATGTTGTATCGTAAGTATGCGGAATAGAAAGGAAAGACAATATGTACAAAGAAAAGAAAGGGAAGGGGGTAGAAGCTTCCCTGAAATGCGGTGGGGAAGGCCGATCAAAAACCCTGCGTTTATTAGAAAAAGCAGCAAAGATAATCAGGAAAGGACGAAAAAGATAAGCGAGGGGTGCCTCCCAGGAGCGCTTTGTTTATAGTCGTGTAGCTTGACTATTTTGGCGGGTTTATAATGTGGAGAAAAGTTATGGTTTCGCTGAAACCGATCACTGGGTCGCCCGCGATGTAAGACTTTAACTGATGACCGTTTACTTTAAAAGAGCCTTTGTCCGGGTGGGAGACGAGTACGGTTCCATAAGGAAAAACTTCTTCAACTAAGAAGGGACCCGACCATCTAGATTTTAATTTACCTGGAAAAAGCCTAAGGCGTGAATTATAAAGAAGGACAAGATCGCCCGGAGAAAATAATTTTTGGGACTTGATTTTTCGATCGTGATATAACTTAGAGCGCTCCTTATAGAATTTATTGCTCTCGTAAGCGTTCGCACGCCATTCATCGAGCTCGTTTAGTTGCAGTTTTCTATTCCGAGCGGCTAAGTTAAGGTCGAGGTTTAAGAGTTTTAAAGCCCAAAGTGCGCGATGTTCTAATTCTACGGGTAAATGTCACGCTTTGCCGTAGACTAACCGGAACGGCGTACATCCAATAGCGGTTTTGTATGCCGTCCGATACGCCCACAACGCATCATCGAGTTTAACGGACCAATCTTTCCTATTTAGTGAAACGGTTTTTTCTAAAATTCGCTTAATCTCTCGATTTACTACCTCGACTTGGCCACTTGTTTGCGGGTGGTAGGGGGTGGCAAGCTTGTGCGTGACTCCGTATTTAGCTAACGTCTTAGCCATAAGAGCGTTACAGAAATGCGTTCCCCTATCACTAACAATTGCGTGAGGCGTGCTGAAGCGAGAAAATAATTTTTTAAGAAATGTAACGACGACTCGCGCATCGTTGGTGGGGAGAGCTTGCGCTTCCGCCCACCTCGATACGTAGTCGACCGCCACTAAAATATACATATTTTTGAAAGACGGAGGTACGGGGCCAACAAAATCTATGCCCCACAAATCGAAGACATCGCACTCTAAAAACATGTTTTGGGGCATCTCGTCGCGACGAGAGATGTTACCCGACCGCTAACAGCTATCGCATGCGCGCACAAAATTATGCGCGTCTTTGAAGAGAGTGGGCCAAAAGTAGCCCGCCTCTAGCGCCTTCCGAGCGGTCCGGTTGGCTTGATAATGCCCCCCGGCTGGACCCTCGTGGCAGTGCTTAAGAATTTGCAAGCACTCCACACCCGCAACGCATCGTCGAACCGCTTGGTCCGCGCAGATACGAAAAAGAAATGGGTCCTCCCAAAAG
This sequence comes from Platanthera guangdongensis, assembly GCA_039583875.1. Taxonomy (NCBI): domain Eukaryota; kingdom Viridiplantae; phylum Streptophyta; class Magnoliopsida; order Asparagales; family Orchidaceae; genus Platanthera; species Platanthera guangdongensis. The sequence continues at coordinate 167,568,690 of CM077152.1, forward strand.
AAATTTTTCAAGTCAGAAAAGAATTTCTTCTTTTGATGACTGGAAAATTCTTTTGGAAGGACCCGCGCTACTAAAAAATTTGCAAAATCTGCGAACCAAGGCGAGGATGACGAAGATTTATTAATGGCAAGAAGGCGTTCCTCGGGGAATCTGTCATTTATTTCAGATTCGACGAGCGCTTCCGCACCCGGATTTTCTAAACGGGAGAGGTGGTCTGCCGCTAGATTTTCCGCTCCCCGCTTATCTCGGATCTCCAAATCAAACTCTTGTAGGAGGAGAATCCATCGAAGAAGGCGGGGCTTCGCATCATTTTTAGCTAATAAATACTTAAGCGCGGAGTGATCGGTAAAAACGATAACTTTAGATAGCGTTATATACGAGCGAAACTTATCGAAAGCGAAAACGACGACTAAGAGTTCCTTTTCCGTTGTCGTGTAATTTACTTGTGCGGAAGTGAGAGTCTTGCTAGCGTAATAAATAGGATGAAAATGTTTTTCTACGCGTTGGCCAAGAACGACACCAAATGCAATATCACTAGCGTCGCACATTATTTCGAACGGAAGGGACCAATTAGGGGCCACTAAAATTGGTGAAGAGATAAGTTTTTGTTTTATTAAATTAAAGGCGGACTCGCATTCGCTACGAAAGATGAAGCGTGATTCCTTTTCCAAGAGGTGAGTTAGCGGCTTTGTTATTTTTGAAAAATCTTGAATAAAGCGTCGATAAAAGCCCGCATGGCCTAAGAAACTCCTAATAGATTTTACGTTGGTTGGATGCGGAAGTTTTTCTATAATTTCTATCTCGGCCTTATCCACCTCTATCCCCTTAGACGAAATCATATGGCCGAGGACCAAACCTCCTCGAACCATAAAGTTGCATTTTTCCCAATTTAAAACAAGGCTTGTGTCCTCGCACCGTTGAAGGACACAATCTAAATTGTTAAGGCAATTGGGAAAAGAGCGTCCGAAAACAGAAAAGTCATCCATAAAGACTTCCATAATGTCTTCTACTAGCTCGCCAAAGATCGCTAGCATACATCTTTGGAATGTAGCTGGCGCGTTGCAGAGTCCAAATGGCATTCTTCGATATGCGAAGGTGCCAAACGGGCAAGAAAAAGTTGTTTTCTCTTGATCATCGGGGGAAATGGGGATTTGGAAAAACCCCGATAAACCATCAAGAAAACAATAATACGGATGACCGGATAAACGCTCTAAAATCTGGTCTAGAAATGGCAGAGGGAAATGGTCCTTGCGGGTGGCGTCATTAAGTTTCTTATAGTCGATGCACACTCGCCAACCCGTAACAGTACGAGTTGGGACAAGCTCGTTATGCTCATTTGCCACTACGGTAAGACCGCCCTTCTTGGGCACGACATGCACGGGACTAACCCATGCACTGTCCGAAATAGGGTAGATAATCCCCGCATCTAATAACTTAATGATTTCGGCTTTAACGACGTCTTTCATGTTTGGGTTAAGACGACGCTGCGGCTGAATCGTTTTGCGGCAATTATCGTTAAGGAAAATATTATGGGTGCAAAAGGAGGGGCTAATCCCCTTGAGGTCAGAGATTTGCCACGCACACTCCAAATTATAAATTAAAAAGGAACTAAGTTACACATAAAAAGAAATTTGCATGATTCAAATTTGCGAGTCCCACTCAAACGAGTGGGGGCGGTAAATAAAGGCTGAAAATTGCAAGTCCTACTCAAACGAGTAGGACTGAAATGAAAGCGAGTCCTACTCAAATGAGTAGGAGAAAATAAATGCGATTACAGGGCTAAAAAGTCCGGCCATTTAACTCAAGTGAGTAGGCGGAAAAAAATAAAGAAAGAAAAATTACAAGTCCTACTCGAACGAGTAGGACTGAAAATGAAAACGATGCGTCATTTTAACTCTTAACGAGTAGGCGGAAATAAATGCACACAAACGCACACACTCCATATGAAATTCAAGAAAGCAATAAAATTAGACACCTACACTCACACACTCTACATAATCTGAATAAAGCATTAAAAGAAAGCAATTAAAAAGAAAGCATTAAAATTTAACACCTACACTCACACACTCTACACAATTTAAATCAAAGCATAAAAGTTAATACACCTACACTCACACACACTTCATGAAGATTAAGAAGAACAAAAGGAAATTTAGGCTCATACACTCACACACACAAATAACAAAGAAAAATCAAAGTTACCTAAAAAATAAAACTTTAACTTTTTCATGCTTAGGTTTTGCCAAAAACAAATAAAAAGAGAAAATTACAATTTTTAGAAGACTAAAGTTTTCAAAACAAATTAAAAACCAAAGTTTTTGGAAAATTAAAATACCAACATTTTCATTCTTATGATGTTATGAAAGTGATAAAAAAGTGAAAAAGAAGTTGAAAAGAACAAAAGAGGTTTTACAATCCTAAAAGAAAACTAAGTAAAAAAGAACAAAATCACTTTTTTAAATCTCTTTTATAAAATCATAAGGATGAAATCAAAATCCTAAGCATGAAGACAAGTTAAGGGAAAAAGGACATGGAAAGTAAATACATTACACTCATACACACACACACACACCTTTCATAAATGAAGAACTAAATGAATAACAAGGATGAAACCAAGGATAAAAAGGGAAAGAGGTGAGCCATCCAAATGAATTTTTCATGCTAAATAGAGAGAGAAAATCTAACATTTTTATTAAAATTTTCAAGCTATTACAAAGCTAAAAGATAAAGCAAAACAAAACATGAAATAAGAAGGGAGAAATCTCCTTACATAGCACTAGTATCCACGGATTAAGCCCACAAAAAGACACTAACTTGGCCCAAAAATCTGAACCCTTGGACCTTACAGAACTGGGCTATTTATAGGAAAACATTTCTAAGTACACGCCCTCGGTCACGGGCGTGTAGGTGGGGCGTGACAGTACTATTCATGAAGGCGGCCGGCGATTGGACAGTAAAGTTGACTTCGGGCTGAGTTCGCAGCAGTCACGCCCCAGGTCACGGGCGTGACACTGGGCGTGTCGGGGAGGTAGAACCGGGCGCGGGTTGCGTCAAATGTCCTCGGCAGCATCTTGTCGGGCCAGCTGGAAAAGTCACGCCCCAGGTCACGGGCGTGACTATGGGCGTGACAGTTGGGGTCGACACTCGACGAATGTCGACTGGAAAGTGTCGAGTCGAAATCGTCGAGCGGAAATTGAGTCACGCCCCAGGTCACGGGCGTGACGCTGGGCGTGATTGTTGGTGTCGACACTCGACGATCGTCGAGAGGAAATTCGTCGAGAGGAGAGGACACGGGCTTGGGTCACGCCCCGTGTCGGGTGACACAGGCGTGTCGCCAGGCGTGTCAAGCCTTTACTTCAGAAATTTTCCGATTTGACGGGAAATGCACAGTCACGGCTCGGTCACGGGCGTGACCCATCTGTCACGGGCGTGTACTTCCCAAATTTTGACAGATTTTGGAATTTTTCTGCAAAATAAAATAAAACAAGTTAGGAGAAAATTTACAAGAATAGGAACATTTTATTGAACAAAAATAAGTAAAAACGACGAAAATAAATGAAAATGACTAAATTAATGTGCATAAAAATACGCATATTTACAGTTCATCAATAGCTTTGGCTTCTTCTTTTTAAAACCATCAGCTTTCTCTTTTTTGCTTGAGTTTCTGCTTCATCTTCAGAAGCTGAGGTACTTGCTATATCAACTCTTTCCTGAGGACTAGGAGGCAGTTCATTTTCAGTCCTAGTTTGCTCCCCCTCAATGTTAGCATGCTCCCCCCCAGTCCTGGCTTGCTCCCCTTCAGTGTCAGCTTGCTCCCCCTCAGTTTTGACTTGCTCTAAATCAGGGAACAACTCTTCAAGGGTAAACTCTTGTTGAGGATGGACTGGAGGCACTCTTAACTCTGGAGCATCAGCAGCTGGAGATGTATCTTCCATGATAACATCCTGTGCTTGATTGTTGAGTTGAGTGGTCTGGTCAACATCAATCAAGGGCACAGTTAGTGTTTCACACTCATTATTGAAAATTGTTTGATTAACTTCTTGGATTACCTCAAGAATAGTTTTATTAGCCATTTCACTTTCTAAGTGTGTTCGCTCTTCCTCAAGATGAGGCTCCCCCTGCTTCTGATCATCAAGTCTAATGTCTAGAGCATGTGATTTTTCAGTATTCTCTGGCCTCTCTTCATCAGCCATGTCTTTTACCAGCACTCTATCCCATCTAGAGATTATCCTTAGATCCATTCTCCTCATATGATTGATCTTGGATCCAGCAGCCTGTTGCATCACTTCTGGAATTGCTTCAGCCAAGTATAAGCTTAATATCCTTCCCAGATTAGGTTTCTTGATACTTTCTCTAATCTTTTCATATATGACTGTAGACCAATTGGTGCTGATTTTGTAGATAATCCTGGTCATGAGGCCGAACATGTAGGCTGAGACCATATCATGTCCACCTGGTTTACATAAGATTACTTTTCCAACTACTTCAAAAAGTAATTTTCCTTGAACATTCATTCCTTTTCTATGCATGGATGATCCAATTTTCATGGTGGGATCTAATCCACACCACTGGAGTGCTTCCCTGGTCTTAGATGAGGTAACTTCTTCGTCTTCTTGAGTTTTGGGCAAATGAAGAGTTTTTCGTATGCTCTTCATGGTGAGTTTGATTTTATTACCCTGGATTGAAGACCTAATCTTTAGTCCAGTTGAATCCTGAGTTGCAGCTCCATAGAACTCAAGGATTTCCTTCTTCCATATCTTTGTAGGTTCTGATGTCAAATACTCCAATACATTTTTCTACAATTAGGGTTGTCAAAGCTTTAATCGCCGGTTCAGCATCGTTAAAGGCATTCTGTACAAGTTCATAACCCTCGTTCACGTTTTCGTCAAGTTTCGGCGCCATTGGGATGGTGAGAAATCTTGAATAGAGAAGAGAGAGTTTGTCGACACAAGAATCTAGTCTTAACAAAAATCTGGAGAGCGTGTCGACAGGGTTTGTGCTTGACCTATATATATGTGTCTAAACATAGAAGGTCAAAAGGCACGTCAAAATTTACTTAATGTGTCGACACTATGGAGTTGGTGTCGACACAGACTGCTAATGTCTCGATAGAAGTGTTGACTACAATGTGTCGACACCAATTGATGATGTTTCGACACAGACATACTTATTAGTTCAACATAAATTCTGTGTCGACTCTAATTCTAAGTGTCGACATAACTTCTGGAGGTGTCGACACAACTCCTCTAAAGTGTCGACACCAATTTTCTAGATGTGTCGACACTATTCCTCTGAAGTGTCAACACCAATTTTCTAGATGTGTCGACACAATTTCTCTGTGTCGACACAGACCACTTTTTGTGTTGACACAAAATTATTTAGACAAATTTGTCAATCTATACTATGTTCAGCATACCTAATTCAATTTTAAAATTATTGAATTTTGTTTCATCCAAGGGCTTAGTGAACATGTCAGCAATTTGAAAACTTGTATTGACAAATTCTAAACAGATATCTTCTTTTTCTACATGATCCCTAAGAAAATGATATCTTATTTCTATATGCTTTGTTCTACTATGAGAAACATGATTATTACCAATAGAAATAGCACTTGAAAAATCACAGAATAATAGGGTTTTACCTACCTGGATACCATAATCTTTAAGCTGATGATGTATCCACAACAGCTGTGCACAGCAGCTCCCTGCAGCTACATACTCAGACTCAGCTGTCGAGATTGCCACACTAGTCTGCTTCTTACAGCTCCATGACACCAATCTACCTCCTAGAAATTGACAGTTGCCAGTTGTGCTTTTTCTATCTTCTTTGCATCCTGCAAAGTCTGCATCTGAATATCCAGTCAGTAGAAAATCTCTATTCTTAGGGTACCAAAGACCTAGATTAGGTGTGCCCTTAAGATATCTCAAAATCCTCTTAACAGCAGTATAATAAGATTCTTTTGGGCAGGATTGATACCTAGCACAGACACTTGTGGCATACATGATGTCAGGTCTACTAGAAGTCAGATAAAGGAGGGAGCCAACTATCCCTCTATACAAAGACTCATCTACAGGTTTTCCTGCATCATCTTTGCTTAGAGACATACTTGTCCCCATTGGAGTTCTCATGGTAGTGGATGACTCCATACCATACTTCTTAATTAACTCCTGGGTGAACTTAGACTGAGATATGGACAGGCCATCATCAGTCTGTCTTACTTGGAGTCCCAAGAAGAACTTAAGTTCTCCCATGCTGCTCATCTCAAACTTCCCTTGCATAAGTTTAGCAAACTACCTACAAAGGTTGTTTTCAATAGAACCAAATATTATGTCATCAACATATATCTGGACTAGAATTATCTTCCCTTTGGATTCCCTAAGGAATAGACTTTTGTCTATTTCCCCCTTGAGAATTTGTTCTGAATGAGGAAAGTAGACAAGGTTTCATACCAAGCCCTAGGGGCTTGTTTCAAACTATATAGGGCTTTCTTAAGCCTATACACATAATTAGGATAAAGTGGATCAATAAAACCTGATGGTTGTTCTACATAGTCTTCCTCCTTTAAGTCTTCATTCAGGAATGCTGACTTAACATCCATTTGGAACACTTTGAAGCCCTGATAAGCTGCATAGGCTAGGAATAGCCTTATTGCTTCCAATCTTGCCATAGGGGCAAATGTTTGATCAAAGTCTATGCCCTCTTCCTGCTTGTATCCTTTGGCAACCAGCCTTGCCTTTTTCTTAATTATGATCCACTCTCATCTAGCTTGTTCCTGAAGATCCACTTAGTCCCTATGATATTTTGGTCTTTTGGTTTAGGAACTAACTCCCAGACCTTGCATCTCCTAAATTGATTCAATTCCTCCTGCATAGCATCAATCCAGTGTGGGTCTTGTTTAGCTTCTTCAAATCTTTTAGGTTCCTGTTGAGACAAGAAGCTTGAGCATAGTACAGTGTTCAAGCTCTTGCTTCTAGTTTGAACCCATTTTCTATGATCATCAATAATTTGGTGTACATGATGATCCTTTAAATGTCTAACAGCTGGAGGAATTCTGTCTGTAGTTTGACTTTCTCCATTTTCTTCATTCTGCTGTACTTCAGTGTCTTCTTCATCCAGAGAGACTTGTTCTCCCCCTGGACAACAAGCATCTTTATCTTCATCCATTCTAGCAGTTTGATCGTCTTTGATAGTCAGCGTGTACATCTTCTCTTTTATACTTGTAGAGCTACAAGAACTACTAGGCAACTCACTATTAATAAGTCTTGATTCATCAAATATAACATGAACAGACTCTTCTGCAACTTGTGTAGTCAAGTTATAAACTCTATAAGCCTTACTATTATTGTTGTACCCAACAAATATCCCATCCTGGGATTTGGCAGCAAACTTTGTTAGATAAGACTTGTCATTGTTAAGCACATAGCACTTGCAACCAAAGATCCTAAAATAGGATAAGTTTGGTTTCCCGTCTTTCATAACCTTATATGGTGTCTTTTTGTGGCTCTTAGTGATGGAAGCCCTATTGAGTACATGACATGCAGTGTTTACTGCCTCAGCCCAAAAATATTCTGGGAGAGAAGTGTCACTCAATAGAGTTCTACCTGCCTCAATGAGAGTCCTATTCTTTCTTTCAGCAATTCCATTTTGCTGAGGAGTTCTTGGTGAGGAGAATTCCTGATGAATCCCAAATTCTTCACACAACTTTGTCATGTTTTCAGATTGAAATTCAGTTCCATGGTCACTTCTGATTTTGACCACTGAATTGTTTAGTTCATTCTGAATTTGCTTAACTAAGTTGCAGAAAATAGTTGTGTTTTCAGATTTCTGCCTCAGAAAGAAAACCTATGAAAATCTAGAATAGTCATCTACAACCACAACTGTGTAGACTTTCCTACCTAGGCTCTGAACTGGCATTGGACCAAATAAATCCATATGTAAGAGGTATAAATACCTCACTGAGTATTTGGTTTCTAAGCTATGAAAGGAGGATCTGGTCTGCTTGTCTTTTTGACAAGCTGAGCATATTCCATCCTTAATGCACTTAACTTGAGGACCATTCCTCACTAACTCTTTATCAAAGAGTTGACCAATAGTCTTGTAATTAAGATGAGCTAGCCTCTTGTTCCATTTTACACAATGAGAGGCTTTCTCATCAGCTACAAGACAAATAGGAGAATCTTTATTCTCATTCACAAAGTTTAGGCAATATACATTTCCTTTCCTATAACCAGTCAACATGATCTTCTGATCACTTGACCTTTTAATATGACAACCATTCCTAATGAATGAAATGTCATATCCAAGATCACTCAGTTGACTTATGCTTATCAAGTTATGTTTCAAACCCTTCACATAAGCCACTTGAGTAATAGTAATTGAGCTGTTAGAAATGTTACCAAAACCTTTGATGATTCCCTTTTCAGAACTACCAAAGATTACTTTAGGTCCATTCAATATGGGTGAGTAGTCCTTCAGCAATCCTCTTATTCCAGTCATATGTCTGGAACATCCAAGTACCATAAAGTGGCATGACCACTTGGACTTATCTGCAACAAATAATTACTTCACCTTAGAACCCAAATTGTTTTGGATCCTTGGTTCAGGTTAGACTGAAATTTAGCATAATTTGTAACAGCCCTTATTCCAGGTAAGTTGGCATTCATCCTGACACTATATTTATGCCAACAGTCAATGGCAAAATGTCCCACCTTGCCACAGCACTAGCACTCAAATCTATTATACCTCTATTTAGGTACAATGTTTCTTTGCTTTAGTGCTGGTGACCTCTTGTCATTCAGAATGTCAGGCTTACCATGACCATGTGTGATATCATGATCATTTCTCTTGGTAGGTTGTTGCACTTTTCTTAGAGCAATAGGAGGATTGAAGACAAGTGGATTAACTGGGGCTTTCTTTTTCCTTTTGGAATTAGCTGCCCTAGTATTTCCCTTAAAACCCAATCCTACCTTACCCTTTTGAGACACAAAGTCATCAATTAAGGGTAGGACAGATTTTGGCTTAGAGAAACTAGCCACTAGATCCTTTTCCTTCTGAAGTCTGACTTCCAGACTTTTGATTTGATCACTCTTGAATGTGATTGTTCCCATCTGAATAATAGTTATGTTTTTCAGCTTGGAAATCTCATTCATCTTCTGATCCAGCATCTTTTCTGAATCAGATGCAGCCAACTTAAGAGCTGCAATTTCCTTAGCCTGAATTTTAGTCAGGTATTTGCATCTCTTAAATGCCTGCAGCAAATCACCATATTCATCTATAAGTTGATGAATATCTCCTTCAGATTCAGATCCATCCACATCTTTTGATGCAGATGCATCAGATTCTGAGCTAGTGTAATAATCAGAATCTTCAGATAAATTTTTTACCATACTGGGACCAGGCTGATCCTAGCAGTGATCTTCATCAGTCAGGGCCATCAGCCATTTGCAATGATGATTGTTGAAACCGGAATCCGGTCTCTTGTGGAGTTCGATCCTTAGGGAAGGGGTGGTCTCGCGCCTACTTTGCTCCTGCAAGAAAAACAACGAGAGAGACAAGAGAGAACAGACCCAAGGGCTCGGCAGGGAGGTCCCACCACAAACCCGGAAGATCTCTGAGCGCTTCCCCTCCTTAGCCAAGAGCCGAGCTAAGGTACCCTCAGAGAACACATGAAAATGAGAGTAAGGAGGCACTCAAAGCGTGTCCTCTGAGGTACCCCTTGGGTCTTATTTATAGATTTTCAGAATCTCAACTGCCAATAACCAAAAGGACTGTCCTGGAAATACCAAAAGGCCCCTGGTTGGGTCTGCCAACAGCCAAACTCCACTGTTCTGAATAGCTATGCGCAGCCCAACCTGGTCTGCCAACAGCGAGGCTCCGCTGTTCTGAGTAGCTATTCGCACCCCTGGGGGTCAGCTCGCCTCCAGTTCCCCCGCAGGAGGCGGGCACGGCCTGGCCTCACGGCTCGCCTATCCTCCCTGGGCGAGCGCGAGACGATATGGGCGAGCTGCCCGTCTTCTGCCGGGCAGATCGGCAGCCAGGTCGCGTGTGGGGCTTGGTCGGCGGTCGTCACGACTTCGATCGACCCGCCAATCGTGGGTCGCCAGCTCGCTCGCCTCGCCGGCTTGCTCGCCTGAAATGGGCGGGAGCGGGCCAGCCCTTCCGCCGTATATCTGCTTGTCGCTTGGATGTGGGCCGCGGGGCGAGGCTTGCTCGCCTCCCTGGCGGGACCCGCTCGCCGGACACAGGGTTGTACACAATCCCCGCTCTTTTTGAGCTTGAATCAAGCTCGGAAAGAATCATCCAACCCGCGTGTTCGGCGAGCTCTGTGCTGAGCTGGCAGGGAATCTTCTGGTGGGGGCCCACTGTCCTGCTATAAATACACACTGATAACCCCTGGAGGAGGCTCCCCAGATCCCTTCATTTCCTTTGAGCAGATCTTAATTTCTCGATGCCGGTCAGCGAAGAGGTGCGAGCACGCCTGGCGGCAGCGGGCCTGAAGACTCAGGAGGAGGCCCTCGAGGCTGCCCCTTGGTTATCACGCGGGTCTCCCGGCCCTCTCTTCAGGCCGGCGAAGGGAAAGATTGTCAGGCGGTCTCTGACGGGTGACTGTCCGGGCTCCAGCTCAGCGGCGGGTGTCGAGGTAGTCCCCGAGGTACGTGACCTTCCACGGATTATTGTTGTACCTCTGACCTTTTGTTTTGCAGGCGATTCCCTGTGAAGAGGTGGGGAATGGGGGAGAGGATCGCCCCCCTCACGTGTCGCCCGAGAAGGTCGCTGGTTCCCCGATTCCGGATCGCCCACCTCCGGAAACTCCGTGTCCGCTGGCTTCTCACGGGCTGGGAAAATCTCTTGAGACCCTCGAGGGAGGAAACTTTCAGGGTCGGCCGGGCTCTTCTCGCCCATCTGTCGGTGCGGGCGACGTGCCAACCCCTTGTGAGTTGGCTTTTATCGTTGGCTTTGTCTCTTGCTCGCTCCTTCTGACCCCCCCCCCCCCGTTTGCAGGCTTTAACAGGGCCTCTCCTGAAACCGAGATGAGCGAAGGGTACTCGCCTCCGCCCGACGTGGACAGTGTTTCTGACTACCTGGGCGACCCGACCGATGCGGTGGGGATGAAGAGGCAGGTGACGCGGGTGTTCCAGAAACACACACTGCTGCTGCAGTAGATCATGAAGAGGATCGATGACGACAAGTCCGAGACAGAGGCCCGGCTCGCGGCCTTGGAGGGACCTCCGCGCGAAGCGGAAGACGACGATGTCACCTCACCGGGCGTGCATATAACGCGAGCCGAGGGGCATCTTAAGAGCGTCATGGAGCAGGTCGGCCTGGCTCAGCGGGAGCTGGTGGCGGTTCGCGATTACCACGATCCTCGTGTGCCGCCTCGGTCGGGAACGAAGAGGCGGCACAGGTGGAAGTGGGTCGAGTACTGACCCAATTGTCTACCCCTCGCTTGCGGGATACCGCGGGGTTGTTGTCATTTCGGAGTTATCTTGTATTTGTAATCGCTAGTGACTCTTTTAGCCCGCCTATGGGCCTAACTTGTTACTGCTGAGGTTCATTGGAAATATCGTGTTGTTTTTATTGTTTTCTGTGGGCGGGTTAAGGGAAAGGTCCGTTCTTCCTCTTGCGCTGATCGGGGCGAGGGCGAGCCGAGGGGCGAGGGCGAGCCGAGGGGCTCGCCAGACGGGATTCCCCCGACTCGCGCGGAACAGCGTGCGGGTGCGGGTTGAGGCTCGCCCGCACTGGTCTTCCGCGGTTGCGGTCGGGTGAGAACCGTGCCGGATCGACCCTTGAGGTGCGGTCGCGTGCGGGAAGTCGAACCGTCGGACTGATTTTTGCTATTCGCACCCCATCTTTCGGCGGGAGGATTCCCACCCTTTCTCTTCCCCTATAAATAGGCCTTGCAGGCCCTTATTTCTCCACTGAATCCAAACCCTCCTGCTTCCCGTTCCCCGCGGAGTACCATCTGTGTTCGCCTTCTGGCTCTTCTTCGCGCGTTCGGCGGCGACTCGATGGGAATGGGCGGAGGCGGCGGCGACGTGGACGGCCGAAGCAAGTGCGCTTGGACCTTCTCCGAGCACGATTTTCCTCGCGCCGTCCTCTCTGAGCGCGAGTACCTGGATGCCCTTAGCGACCATGTTCCGCCGGGCTTTTCTGCGAGGCGGCCCGGGGATGGGGAGAAGATCAACGACTTGTCTAGGGATGAGCTCGCCATCCCTCTCGCTCAATTTGAAGTAGGCCTGCGACTCCCCCTGTGGCCCGAGGTGCGCCAGGTGCTGAAATACTTCGGGGTTGTCCTGGGCCAGATGACCCCGAACTCCATCGCCGTCATGGTGGGGTTCGCCTGCTTCCTGCGAGAGGAGCGAGTGGAGTTCAGCCTCGCCGTGTTCCGGAAGCTGTTCTCCTTCCGGGCGAATCGAGACGGGACGGCCTACTTCTCCAGCGCCCACCTCAAGGTGCGGGAGACAGTTAACAAGAGTCACAATTGGCTCAAGAGATTCCTGTTCGTCAAAGGGGACTTCGGCAACGTCCCCTTCTCGCCGGTTCAACTTAGCGAGGCGAGCTACCGGCCCCCCAGCCTAGGCGGCCACGAAGCTGACCTGTGCGCGTTCTTCGCTGGGAAGAACTTTGAGGTCGCGTTCCTGCGCCGCCATCTTGACGACCTCGCTGTTGTCCCGCCGGGGGGAGGTTTGTCACTCGCCGCTGTTATACCTTATTCCCTTTCTTCCTTTATCTCACCCCTTCCTTCTGTCAGGCGAGCGCGACATCCCTCTTCACCCTCCTTACGAGAGCGCTCGTATTCCCCCCGGGGTTCTCGCCCGTGCGCAGGCTGCGGATGCCGCCCAGTGCGACATCCCATCGGTCCCGGCCAAGAAGCGGCCGGGTGGTGGACAGCCAGCCCCTCCGTCAAAGGTGGCGAAGACCGTGGATCAACAACTCGCCGCGAGGCAAAGGAAGGACAATGCTCCCGCGGTCCTATCGGCCGAGGGCCCCTCGCCCCCTCTGGTCGCTTCGACTAGCGACTCCCCGGTCGGGGCGGCGGGCACCTCCGCGCCGCCGGGCGGGTCTCAAGCTGCTGCGGAGCCAGGTGCGGAGAGGGCATCGTAACTTCGGCTACGGCGAGAGGTACCAGGACGAGCTCGACATCCCGCTCCTGTCGTGGGATAAGGAGTCGAACCGCGCGATGATCTCGACCCTGCTGCCGAGCTGGATGGAGCAGGATACCATCGTCGGGGAGGCGTACAGCTTCTCCTTTGGCCTGTACTCGCGCGAAGACGCCGCCATTTATGACAAGGAGGAGACGCGAGTGCTGATTCATGAGAGCGTGCGGGCCCAGCTGCGCGGTCTGGAGCTGGCTCACATGGTGGGGAGGCGCTGCACCCAGGTGGAGCGGAACGCCGCGTCCATTCAAAAGATGGCGGATGAGAAGGAAGAGGCCCGAAAGCTCGCTCAGGTGGACGCGGACCTTCACAGGGGGCGAGCCGACGCTGCCGAGGAGACCCTCGCGCAGTACCTGGGCGGGGTGGTACGTGCTCAACCTGAATTACCCTTCCCCCTTTTCGCGGGCACAGATCACGATTATTCTTATTCCTTTCCCCAGGACGCGGCGACGGCAAGCCGGATGGGCGCCGAGATCGCTACCCTTGGCCAAGAGTAGGCGGCGTCGGAGGCGCGGGTACGCGAGCTGGAGGCCGCCGCCTCTGTCCCTCCTCCAGACAGCAGGGTCTGCCCGCGCGAGCACCTCTCCGACTACGACCTGGAAGTGCTAATGCAAAAGAACGCGGCCAGCGCAGCGAAATACATGATGCAAATGCTGCGGCGCGCGGATCTACTTACGAGCGAGGCAGTGGGACTCTCGGCGGAAGACGTGGTGCCGGCGCTGTTTCTCCCCGTGCCGGAGCCTGGCGACAAAGGCTTCCGGCCAATTTAGGATTTCTCAACCCTGATCTCGCGTTTCCCCAGACTCTCGTAATTTATTCTTTTAGATGAACATTTTCATGTATATCAATCTGTTCTGAGATGTATGCGCGAGTTGCGCTTATACTTCGTATTTTTTAGCTATTGTTCCCTTTATGAATGCCCTCTTCGCCCGCCTTATTTTTCCAACGCTGTTATTGCGGATGACGCGACCTGCCCCTGCGGCCCGGCTCTGGCGAGGCGGCTACCCGTCCGCCGAGCGAGGTGAGCCGGTTCGTCCCTCGAGCGAGGCGAGCCGGCTCGTCCCTCGTCCGTACGCCTAATTCCCTGCGGACTCACGCCCGGGGCTTTGCGTCTACTCGGCCGCCTTTCCTGGGGCTTGAGGGTGGGGCTATGCTAGGCCCTTTCTCACTTTTTTCTGACTAACTCTTGTGATTCCGACCTGCTGCTCACGCCTTTCGAGTAGTTCCCAGCCTCGCCAGCTAGGTGGGAGTCCGGCAACGTGATTTATTCTGGGTTGCAGGTTATCGCCTACTGAGTCATTCCATCGAGTGACTTCCGGCCCTACCAGCTAGGTGGGAGCCTGGCAGCGGGATCTTCTCGAGGCTAGGGATGACACCGAGTGACTTCCGGCCCTGCCAGCTAGGTGGGAGCCTGACAGCGGGATCTTCTCAGGGTCCTAACTCATACCATCGAGTGACTTCCGGCCCTGCCAGCTAGGTGGGAGCCTGGCAGCGGGATCTTCTCGAGGCTCGGGATGAGACCGAGTGACTTCCGGCCCTGCCAGCTAGGTGGGAGCCTGGCAGCGGGATCTTCTCGGGGTCCTAACTCATTTCATCGAGTGACTTACGGCCCTGCCAGCTAAGTGGAAGCCTGGCAGCGGGATCTTCTCGAGGCTAGGGATGACACTGAGTGACTTCCGGCCCTGCCAGCTAGGTGGGAGCCTGGTAGCGGGATCTTCTCGGGGTCCAAACCCATTCCATCGAGTGACTTCCGGCCCTGCCAGCTAGGTGGGAGCCTGGCAGCGGGATCTTCTCGAGGCTAGGGATGACACCGAGTGACTTCCGGCCCTGCCAGCTAGGTGGGAGCCTGGTAGCAGGATCTTCTCGGGGTCCAAACACATTCCAATTCTCTGAGCAAGCTAGATATGACAATCCTGGGGGGGAGAGAAGAAAGACTTCATTATAACAAATCGCGTCGCTTACAGGAGCTTAGGTAAAAAACCTCTTCAAGTCGTCTCCACTCCAGGTGAGACTCAGGGCCTCGCCCTCTACATTTTGGAGCTGATAGCCCCCTGACCTCAAAGCTTCCTTCACAATGAATGGCCCCTCCCAGCTGGGGTTGAGCTTCCCTACGGACGCTGACCTCCCTGCCGCGTCCACCTTCTTCAGCACCAGGTCCCCTTCTGCGAACTGCTTGACCCTGACATGCTTGTCAAAGTATTTTGCCATCCTCCTTTTGACCTCCTCCTGTCGGATGGCCGAAAGATCCCTCAACTCTTCTACCATGTCAAGGGAGAGTCTCAGCCCCTCCCCGTTCTCGGCTTGCCATTCCTCTCGGTCCTCCCTGGCCGTTCTGACTCGTGGCGTTTGGACCTCAAATTCTATAGGGAGCACCGCCTCGCACCCATGGGAGAGCTTGAAGGGGGTCTCCCCCGTGGCCGTGTTTGGGGTGGTTCTAAGGGCCCAAAGAACGGCGGGGAGCTGCTCCACCCAGCTCCCCCTCAAGTTTTCCACCTTCTTCTTGAGGAGATTGACGATGATCTTGTTCGCCGCCTCCACCTGCCTGTTGCTCCTGGGGTGGTGGACCGAGGCGAACCTGAGGTCGATTCCAAGCTGCTCGCAGAAGCTGGTGAACTCGGCACTAGCGAACTGGGGTCCGTTATCGGTGACGATGGCTTGTGGCATCCCGTGGAGACAGATGATCTCCCCCCAGACGAAGTTCCTGATCACTTGGGAGGTCACCTTGGCCAACGCCTTCACCTCCATCCACTTCGAGAAGTAGTCGATCATCACTAGGAGGAACCTTCTCTAGCCGCTGGCCTGGGGGAACGGTCCAACCAAATCCATTCCCCAGATTGCAAAGGGCCAGGGGGCCGTGATACTCTTGAGTTGTTGGGCCAGCTGTAGCTGGAGGGGGGCAAACAGCTGGCACTTATGACATCTCCTTGCGAATTCCGCGGAGTCTCGGCCCAGGGTGGGCCAGAAATACCCTTGCCTGACTATCCTTCCTTCCAGGGTCCGACTCCCGGAATGACTTCCGCACTCCCCAGAGTGGACTTCCTCCAGGATCCTCTGCGCCTCACCCTCGGCTACGCAGCGAGCCAACATCCCGGAGAGGGTCTTCCGGTACAGCTGCCCATCCTTAAGGAGGTAGTAAGCTGACTTGTGCCTTAGCTTCTTCCTGTCCACCCCCTCCGGATATTCTCCGTGGAGAGGAAAACTACTACTGGGTCCATCCACGAAGGCTGCTGATCGATCTCCATGAGCTCTCCTTCTTCGATGGAGGGGCGGAACAGGTCGGTGATGGTGCCCCCTGCTCGGGGGCCGTGCTTCGCCAGTTGGTCGGCCTGTTCATTCTCTCCCCTTGGCAAGTGTCGGATGGAGAAGGTCTGGAAGGTCCCTATGACCCCCTTCGCTTTGGCCAAGTATAATTGCAAAGCGGGCTCCCTTGCTTCGAACTCCCCGTTGATCTGGGAAGCCACCACCATGGAGTCGGTTAGGACCTCCACATCCAGCACCCCCAGCTCTCTGGCCAGGCGCAGCCCCGCTATCACTGCTTCGTACTCGGCCTGGTTGTTGGTAATGGGGAAATGCACCACCACCGTCTGCTCAATCTGAGTCCCTTGAGGGCTTTCCAGAACCACTCCTATCCCGAGAGAATGCCTTCCCGAGGCTCCATCCACCCTCACCTTCCAAGGAGTCGGGCAAGTGAGCTCCTCCTCTACTACTTCTACCACGTAGTCGGCCAGGAAGTCGGCCATCGCCTGAGCTTTGATCGAGAGCCGCGGAACGAAGGAGACATCGAACTCGCTTAGCTCCACCGACCACTTGGCCAGCCGGCCTGAATGCTCCACCCCCTCGAAGATGTTGCGGAGAGGATGGTCGGTCACCACTCGGATCGAGTGCGCCTGGAAGTAAGGCCGTAGCCTCCGGGCCGAGATGATTAGTGCGAACGCGAGCTTCTCCAAGATTGGATACCGGAGCTCGGCCTTCTTCAGGACCCGGCTGACGTAATAAATCGGGAGCTGCTTCTTCCCTTCCTCGCAAACCAAGACGAAGCTCAGGGCCTCCGCCCCGACTCCGAGATATAAGAACAAATCTTCCCCTTCCTTCGGTCCTTGGAGCAGCGGCGCCTGTGTCAACTGCACCTTGAGGGCCTGGAAGGCATCTTCACATTCCTTGCTCCATTCAAACCTCTGACCCCCCCTTAGCATCTTGAAGAAGGGGGAGCACTTCTCCCCTGCCCGAGAAAGGAAGCGACTCAGTCCTGCTAGCTTCCCTGTCAACCGTTGGACCTCCTTTGCATTCCGCGGGGACCCCAGCTCCAAGATGGCCTTGACCTTGTCTGGATTCGGCTCGACCCCCGCGGGGGTGAGGAGATGCCCCAAGAACTTCCCCCGGCTAGCCCCAAAAACACACTTAAGGGGATTCAGCCGCATTTTATATCTGCGCAGGGTGGCGAACATCTCCTCCAGGTCTCGGAGGTGGGAATCCACGTCCCGGCTCTTGATCATGAGGTCGTCCACGTACACCTCCAAGTTCCTCCCCCTTTGTTCCTTGAAGACCCTGTCCATCATTTTTTGGTAGGTGGCCCCAGCGTTCTTCAGCCCGAACGGCATCATCTTGTAGCAGTAGCAGTCGTCCTCTGTGATGAATGAGACATCCTTGATGTCCGGGGGGTGCATCCTGATTTGATGGTAACCTGAAAAGGCATCTAAAAAACTCATTACAGAAAAGCCGACGGCGGAATCAACCAACGCGTCGATCCGAGGCAAAGGGTAATATTCCTTAGGACAAGCTTTATTAAGAAGGGAAAAATCGATACACAACCGCCAGCGGCCGTCTCCTTTTTTGACCATCACAACGTTGGAGACCCAGCCTGGGTACTGAATTTCAGACACGAAGCCAGCTTTGAGAAGCTTCGCCACCTCCTCCCTGATGGGTTCTGCTAGCTTGTCCGCCGTGGATCTCTTTTTCTGCTGGACGGGGCGTGTCCCCGGGTCCAAGTTGAGGCGGTGGCAGGCCACATCCGCGTCAACCCCCGGCATCTCTGCGGCGTTCCAGGCGAAGATGTCCACGTTCTTCTGGATGCACTCCAGCATCCGGCCCTGGTCCTCCGGGGTCAGCCCTCCGCTGACGCGAACCTTCTCCATCCTTCCTCCCCGGGTGAGCACCTCCAGCTCCACCACTTCTTCTGCCGCCTCCAGCCTGGATCGTTCCCCCCATCCTTCGGCGTCCCCTTCCTCCGAAACGGGGACCTCTACCTCCATCTCCCCTCCTACGGCCCTTACTTCGGCCACTTCCTCCAGATCTCCCCCTTCCTCCTTCTCTGCGCAGTCCTTCACCCCCAGCTCCACCTCTCCGGCTTCCTGCTCGTCCTCCTCCATCCTCCGCCCCATCTCCTCGGCTCCTTCCTGCCAAGAGATGGTGTTCACCGCGGTGACGTAGCACTCCCGCGCCACCTTTGGGTCTCCCCTAACCCTGACCTGCACCCCCTCAGCATTGAACTTCAGGCACTAATGGAAAGATGAGGGGACGCAGCGGAAGGCGCTGATCAGGGGCCTCCGAAGATTGCGCTGTAGCTGCTGGGGGCGTCCACAATGATGAACTTGCAGTTTCGGGACTGCCCCCCCAGGGTGACATGGAGGCCGACTCCTCCCTCTACCTCCTTCCTTTCTCCCGAGAATCCGAACAAGGGCCCGTCCGAGGCCATCACCCTCTTAGCTTCCACCTGCATCGCGTCAAACGCCTTTTTGAAGACGACGTTCACAGAGCTTCTATTGTCCACGAGGATCCGAGAGACAGTGAAGTTCTCGATGGCGGCCTTGATGACCAGCGCATCACAGAACGGATCCTCGTGGTCTGTCATATCACTTCTAGAGAAGGTGATCCTCTCCTCTGGCGGTGGGGTTTGTGACGTAGAGGCGACGCTCCGCCGGTACATGGTGTGGAGGCTTTCCTTGCGGGAAGCCTCGATCCCCACTCCCCCGTGGATCACTCCGATCCCTCCTCGGGTCCCCACATCCACCCGGTCTTCGCAGAGATCCTCCTCCGCCCGAGGCAGGACCTCCTCAATCCTCACTTCCTGCCGCACCTCCTCCTGCTGCTGCTGCCGCCCCCTGTTCCCCCTCATTTCCAGGAACTCCGGGCACGTGGCTGTTGCGTGCCCCTCTTCTTGATGGAAGTCGCAGTAGGGCAGCTCCACCCTGAACTCCCTTCTCCTCCTTCTCAAGATCCCCCTCCTGGCTCCCAGAGCTATGGCCATGGCTTCCTCCTGATCGGGGAGTCGGGGCCTCTAGCCCTGCCTCCAGCCTAGGGGGTGGAATTGGTCTTGCCTCACCTGAAAGTGACCCCTTCCAAAGTTCCCCCTCTATGGCCCCTGCCCCTGCCACTCAGGCCTCCAGCCCAGCCGACGGTCGGGCTCCTGGTGCCCCCACCTCGGCGGCTGCTGCCATTGGGGCTGCCTCTGCTCCCTTTGCCTAGGCTCCCCCTTATCTCTTCCTGTCCTCTTCCTCCCTTCGACTCCTTTTCCTCCTCAGTCGCCCACCTGGCCAACTTCCTTGCAAATTCCGGGTTCGACGCCTCCCCGTCGACCTCTCTCGCTGCCCTCTCCATCAGCTCCTCGTAGGAGACGGGGGGAATTCTCTTCAGCTCCATGCCGAAGTAACCCTGCTGCAGGCCCAAGGTGAAGGCCATCATCAGACTGTGGCCCGGCATCTCCTGGACTTGGGTAACCTCCTCCTGGAACCGATCCACATAGCTCCCCAACGTCTCGTTCACCCCCTGCTTTATGTGGAACAGAGACTCAGACTCCTTCTTCCTCTTCTTTGAGGTAGTGAACCTCAACATGAACCCTCGGCACAGGTCCTCGAAGCAATAGATGGAACTGGCCGGCAGCTGGTGGAACCACTCCCTTGCCTTCTCTCGGAGGGTGATGGCGAAGTGACGGCACTTGAATCCATCCGACATCTGACGGATGGAGACTACGTCCTCGATCCACTGGACGTGCTGAACCGGGTCTCCCTTCCCGGTGTAGTAGGTCATCTCGGGCTCCCTGAACCTGTCTGGTACTGGAGCTGAGGAGACCAGCTCGCTAAAGGGGCTGTCTCCCCCCACCTGGCGGGCCGGCGAGTCTCGCGGGCCCAACTCGCCGAACCGGCCTCGGCCTGCCGAACCGGGGAAGAGCTCGCGCCCCGGGAGCTCGCTTCCTCGGCCTTCCTCGGCCACCTCCTTCCCGGCTCGCCTGCCGGGAGCGTCCTCGCCTAAGGAGGGGGCGGCCGGGATCAGGATCGCCGGAGTCGAGCACTCGGCCCGCGTACCGAGCGCGATCTTGACCAGAGTCAGCACCTCATTCCTGAAGTCTTCAAACATTCCCACCGTTGCAAGAGGTGGTGGGGGTGGCGAGTCATGTCTGTCAGATCCTTGACCTCCCGTCATCGAGCTCGCCGAAGCTTTTCTGCACTGACCACTCTCCACGCTCACCGCACCAAAATGTTGAAACCGGAATCCGGTCTCTTGTGGAGTTCGACCCTTGGGGAAGGGGTGGTCTCGCGCCTACTTTGCTCCTGCAAGAAAAACAACGAGAGAGACAAGAGAGAACAGACCCAAGGGCTCGGCAGGGAGGTCCCACCACAAACCCAGAAGATCTCTGAGCGCTTCCCCTCCTTAGCCAAGAGCTGAACTAAGGTACCCTCAAAGAACA
Source organism: Platanthera guangdongensis (assembly GCA_039583875.1). Classification (NCBI taxonomy): domain Eukaryota; kingdom Viridiplantae; phylum Streptophyta; class Magnoliopsida; order Asparagales; family Orchidaceae; genus Platanthera; species Platanthera guangdongensis. The sequence continues at coordinate 167,589,528 of CM077152.1, forward strand.
CTTGAAAATGAGAGTAAGGAGGCACTCAAAGCGTGTCCTCTGAGGTACCCCTTGGGTCTTATTTATAGATTTTCAGAATCTGAACTGCCAATAACCAAAAGGACTGTCCTGAAAATACCAAAAGGCCCCTGGTTGGGTCTGCCAATAGCCAAACTCTGCTGTTCTGAATAGCTATGTGCAGCCCAACCTGGTCTGCCAACAGCGAGGCTCCGCTGTTCTGAGTAGCTATTCGCACCCCTGGGGGTCAGCTCGCCTCCAGTTCCCCCACAGGAGGCGGGCGCGGCCTGGCCTCGCGGCTCGCCTATCCTCCCTGGGCGAGCGCGAGACGATATGTGCGAGCTGCCCGTCTTCTGCCGGGCGGATCGGCAGCCAGGTCGCGTGTGGGGCTTGGTCGGCGGTCGGCGCAACTTCGATTGACCCGCCAATCGCGGGTCGCCCGCTCGCTCGCCTCGCCGGCTTGCTCGCCTGAAATGGGCGGGAGCGGGCCAGCCCTTCCGCCGTATATCTGCTTGTCGCTTGGATGCGGGCCGCGGGGCGAGGCTTGCTCGCCTCCCTGGCGGGACCTGCTCGCCGGACACAGGGTTGTACAATGATCATCAGTTCCATTTATTGAGTCCAGTAATTGTAAGAACTCAGTCTCTTCTTCTGTTGCAAACAGACCAATATAAGCTTCAGCATCAGATTCAGAATCTGAAGATGATGGATCTGCCTAGCTTTTCTCTTTCTTTGCTACAAGGGATTTCTCCTTCTTGTTCTTATACTGAGACTTCTTCTTATCTGCAGAATCCTTTCTTTTGTCTGGACGATCAACTACTACATGTCCTGGTCTATTGCAGCAATATCACACAATCTTTGAAGTTGTTGTTTTGCTAGGTTTTGACCTTCTCTTGTCCTTTCTAGATGACTTCCTTTTCTAATAATACTCATCCTTGGACTGAGAGGAGGAAGGCTTAGTTCTCCACTGCTTCTTCTTCAAAAATCTCTGAAACTGCCTTGTGAAGGCAGCAAAGTCCGCATCAGAATGATTGTTGCCTGAGGTGTGACTATCTGAACTTTCAGAGATCACCTCTGCAGCTTTCTTAGGAGGAGATGGAGACATCCTCCTTTTCTTTCTTGTGGCTTCTGCCTTGAAGGCCACTGACTTCTCTCTATGGTCAACTTTAGTACTTTTCTCTTCCTCCTTTCTGGCCATGAGTTGCATTTCATAAGAAAGCAATTTGCCAAATAGTGTTGGAGGAGAGATTTCTGCCAGTCTGGCCACTTCCCTGATGGCACAGATCTTGTTGTCCCAATCCTTAGTCAAAGATCTAAGGAATTTATCATTCAACTCATATATACTAAATACTCTTCCATATGACATAAGTTCATTCACAATTCTGAAGAACTTCTTATAATACTCAGTGATGTTGTCTGATTTGTTATGCCTGAAGCTCTCATATTTCTGGTTAGCATTGACTTTATATCTTGTCTAACTTCTTCTGATCCCTCCATGTAGACTATCAAGGTGTCCCACATCTCCTTGGAGGTTTTACAGTGAATCAGATTTTGAAATGTTGAGTCATCTATGGCACTCACTATAATATTTTGAGCTCTCTTGTCCATAGTAGCCAAGATAATCTCTTCCTTAGTCATTTCTGAAAAGTCTTTTGTTGTCCTCTGATTGCCATCAAGAACTGAGACTTTCATAGGAATATAATGCCCTTCCTTAATAGTTATATATATTCTTGGATCAGATGCTTCCATAAACCATCTGACCATTTCTTTCCATATTCCAAAATTTTCCTTCATGCATATGGGCAACTTCATGGAACCAAGTTCCTTATGATTTTCTCCTGAACCCATCTTTTCTAATTTATTCTGCCTCACAGATCTTACTCAGACTGTTAAGTCTATCTTTGAGTAACTTGGCTCTGATACCACTTGAAAGAATTGGTTTCAAGACCACCTAAACACCTAGATGGGGGGTGAATAGGTGCAATTCCTTTTTACAGTAAGGCAGAATATTAATTTAGATAATCAAATAGAATCATTCAGTTCTACAGCTACCACATCACAGAAATCACATAATCACACACAATCACAGATGGCACACAGTTTTATAGCGGTTCCCCAAATGATGGGTACATCCACTTTCCCCCTTCGCCTATCTAGCAGTGTGCTAGATTCTGCCTAACTTCTTTCTTCCTTCTCAGATCAACAGATCTTACAGCTCAGAACCCAGTCAAGGTTCCTACAACTCAGAGTGAGTCCACACTCCTACAACTCAGGCACTTAAGCCCTACCTCAGCCCACACCTAGGCCTGCAACTCAGAGAATGAAATCTCCTACCTTAGGCACACAGCCCTACCTCAGCCTTCCTAAGGCCTACAACTCAGAGATGTAAATCTCCTACCTCAGGCACTCAGCCCTACCTCAGCCTTTATAAATTAGGCTTAAAACTCAGATCAATAATGATCTTATAGAAAAAAAGATATAAAATAAGTTTTATCTTTCACCCAAGTTGAGAGAGAATGGGTAGAAAGATTTCTTGATCAGTTCTTGAAGAATATGATTACCCAAAAATTAACCTGACATTGTCTTTCTTCAAAGCTTCTTGAATCTTAACACAATAAGGTTGAATTTCTTGAAGATGATCTTCAATCAGCTTCCTTATAAAATCCAGAAATCAATCTGAATTCTTCTTTGCAGATAGTTCAGGATCTGCCATTAAGAGACTAGTTGATGATAGTCTCTTTCTTCACTTGAATTGTTGGAGCTCTCTCTCTCTACAAACTCTTCTGAAGAACTTTTGAAATTCTTCACTTAGATCCACTTGAAATCTCTGACTGGATTTCCTTGTATATGTTGGATCTTCTGTTGTAATTGTGATTTCGTGTACTTCATTTTTTTCATTCTTCTTCTCTACCTTATTTGTTGATAGAATCTGTCTTTATATAAACTTCATCCAAGGTTAACGGCTGATCCGGTTGCTAACCAACTTCTGACAGATCTGACAGTTGCAGTAGACCTGTTGGTAACGGCAGCTGTCAAGTCTTCCAGTCACCTCTTGAAATTTTGTCTCTTTCAGCAAAATGTCGAGTCTGAACTTCACATGTGTCGACACAAGTAGACTAAGTATCGCCAGAATCCTTGATGATGTCGACACAGCTCTCATGGTGTCGACACTGCTTTTTGACATAGCTTCTGTAAGAATGTGTCGACACAAGTCCTGTGTGTCGACACAGTCACTTCTTGTCTTGACACAATTAACTTAAAAGAAATTTTGGTGTGTGTGTCGACACAAGTCCTGTGTGTCGACACAGTTGATGTCGACTGAACTTTCTATGTGTCGACACAAGTCCTATGTGTCGACACAGTTGATGTCTAATGAGCTTTTTGTGTGTCGACACAAGTCCTATGTGTCGACACAGTTGATGTCGACTGAACTTTCTGTGTGTCGACTGAACTTTCTGTGTGTCGACATTGCTTCTCCAAGTGTCGACACAATTGACTCCAGGTGTCGACACAGCTTTTCTCAAGTGTCTACACAAGTCTTCACAAGTGTCGACACAGCTTCTTCTGGTATCGACTCATGGACTTAGAAACTTTTCCTGCATATTCTTAACCTGCACATATAAACTCAAAACAACATCAAATACACCTTGATATATATCACTGAGTTGGGTGAGGCTTCTCCAAATCTGGTACACATTTTCCAATGTACCCAACACCATGGGACATCAGGCAGGTATAGCCTCAGTCAACCCTGCCTCTTTTAACAAGTTAAGAGCATACTTTTATTGGGAGAGGACAAGAGAAGCATGCTTCCGAGAAATTTCTATCCCCAGAAAGTATTGTGGAGAGCCCATATCCTTTGTAACCCGGTGTTGCCGAAGATGCTTCTTTGTTAAGATTATTCTAGCTTGGTCATCTCTAGTGAGAAGAATATCATCCACATATACTATAAACACCACTAGACCCAGAGAAGTTTTACGAGTAAATAAGAAGTGATCAGCAGAACTCCTCATAAAACCTACAGTCGCCACAATCCCGCTAAACTTATTAAACCAAGCACGAGGACTTTGTTTTAGTCCATAGATAGCCTTCTTGAGCCGGCAAACCTATGTCTCCCCTGGAGCAACATACCCTGGAGGTTGCTCCATATAGACATCTTCTTGAAGATCCCCATAAAGAAAGGCATTCTTCATATCCAGCTGTGAAATGGGCCAATCTCTGTTGATAGCCACAGAGAGAAGGACCCGAATAGTGCTGAGACGAGCAACTGGAGAGAAGATGTCAAAATAATCAATGTTATAAGTCCGGGTAAATCCCTTGGCAACAAGCCGAGCCTTGTAACGATCCACACTGCCACCGGGGAGGAATTTCAGCACAAAAATCCAGCGACAGCCAACAACATCTGTGCCGACAGGAGGAGGAACCAGGGTCCAAGTACCCCGTTTAGTGAGAGTAGCAATCTCTTCATCCATGACAGTCTTCCAATGTAGAATGGTAAGGGCCTCCTGATAGGAACGAGGGGGGGTGGAATTGGAAGAGATAGCCAGCGCAAAGTTCCTGCGAGCAGGTGTCAGACGATCATAGGAAACAATGATAGCAAGCGTATGCTTGGTACAAGCCTGAACCCCTTTGCGAACAGCAATAGGGAGGTCCAGGTCAGCAGGTTCCTCAGTATCTGGAGTATCCGTGGTGGAGAGAGCTGGCTCGACAGGATATAGCGACAATGGAGAAGAGGAGGAAGATTGCGGAGGTGGAGAAGGAGAAGAAGGGGATGGAGATGGTGGAGGTGGCAAGAGCTCGGTAGGAGGGGATGGGCTGGAGGGAAGAAGAAGTGGAAGGCTGGGTACCACAGGGAGAGGAGAGGAGTCATTAGAGAAATATGGAGCATTCTCGATGAAGGTAATGTCCGCGGAGACGAACTGCTTGCGAAGAATGGGGTCAAAACAACAGTAGCCTTTCTGAGTGATAGAGTAGCCCAGAAAGACACATTTTGTGGAGGGAGGGGAGAGTTTGTCGCGGGTGGTGGAGGGAGAAAGCACAAAGACTGTGCACCCAAGATACGTAGAGGAACAGGAAAGGGATCCTTTCCTGGATAGAGAATGGAGAAAGGGGTTTGACCGCGGAGAACAGTGGAGGGAATGTGATTGATGAGGTAGCAAGAAATGAGAACAGCATAGCCACAGTAGGAGCGAGGGGCATGCATTTGCGTAAGTAAGGTGCGAGAAACATCAAGGAGGTGACAGTTTTTACATTCTGCCACCCCATTTTGTTGGGAGTTGTAAACGCAACTTGTTTGATGAATAATCCCATGTTGCATACAAAATGAGGAAAAAGCTTGACTAACGTATTCTTTGGCATTATCAGAGCGTAATACTTTAATAGAAAGATCAAACTGATTTTTAATTAAATGATAAAAAGATTACCACACATCAAAAAGTTCAAAGCATTCTCGTAAGAGATACACCCAAGTACATCGAGAAAAATCATCAATGAAAGTAACAAAATAAGAGCTACCCCGACCAACGGTGAGGGTAGGAGCAGGGCCCCAAATGTCGGAGTGAACATGATCAAATGGATGCGTAGAACCACGAACTTGCTTCGATGGAAAGGAGGAATGGTGATGCTTGCCAAGCTGACAGGCATCACAGTTGAGAGGAGAACTGTGCGGAGGGAGGTGAGGAAGAAGCTGATGAAGAATTCGTGGAGGAGGATGCCCAAGGCGAAGATGTAATTGTAGGAGATCTGTAGAAAAGGAGGAGGTAGCACACAACAAGCAGTTCTTGAAAGTGCTTGTGCTGTTCGGCAAGATACGCGGAGAAGGGGAGATGTTGAAGAATCTCAGCCCCAAGAGCTTGAACCTGATGATAAGCGGCAGCAGGAAACATAGAAGGATGGGCAAAGAGGTCTGCATACAAGGTATATATGCGTGACGTCTGAGCCCCCATTGAGTACAGAGCAGCAAGATGAAGCCATGCCTTCTTGACCGTCTCATCATGACGGATAACAGGAAGACATTCATCGGAAAGACTGTTAGCGAGCCAAGTGCGGACAAGCGCATCGCTAGCATCCCAGTCGTTAAATTCAGCAGAAGTGGTGGGAGGAGGGTCATCGGTAAGGTGGTGGCGTTTGAGTTGTGAGCAGAGGAGGAACTTGAAGGAGACGCTCCAATCCGGGTAGTTGTAACCAACAAACTTGGATACGGTGCCAAGATTTTCGGAAGGAATGGGAGGAGGAGGCGGAGTTATCACAGGAGTAGCGGTGGTGGTAGAAGAGCTGGAAAGGGCAATTGAAGAAGCCGCGTCGGTAGAGGGAAGAGAGAAAGGTCGCGCGGAAAGAAAGAGGTTGGGGAGGATAAAAGGCCGTGCGGGAGATATAAGACCGTAGAGAACACAAGTAAAGTACTTGCAGCGGATAGAAGAAGAATTTGCAAAAGAGAAAGGGAAAGAAGTCATGCGGGAAGAGAGCAGTCCGCACGAACAGAAGACCAAGAAGCCGCGAAAGCAGTCCGCGTAGAAAGAGCGAGAAGAAGAAGAAGGCCACACAAACAAAGATCAGAGACAAAGGAGGAGAGGCTGCGTGAACAAGAGGCAAGAAGGAGATCAAGTCGCGCGGACAGAGGAAGGCACAGAATCAGGCGGACAAGATCGCAGGCTCTGATACCATGTGCGAACAGAAAAGAGACAGTCCAGAAATTGAACAAATAGAAATTTTTGTATTCCAAAAAAGGTATCAATTACATGGTATAGCCTCCACTTAATAGAATGGAGGAGATGAGAGAGATTACAAATAAATAATGTGGGACTAAAAAATATCATGTACAAGCAGTTTAACATAAATACAAGCCAACCAAGCCGCGTGGTTCGATGAATTGGCAAACCGCCTGGCAACCACAAGAGGAAGACACCAAGCCGCCACAATAGACCGCCAGGTAGCCCGGTCTCCAAGTCGCCAAGGACAGATTGACAAACTGCCAGAGCACCAACAGCAACAGGTCAGTAACCAAACCGCAGGTGAGAAACCGACAGATCGCCCGAACTGCAACCTGCCAAAGTCAGGCCGCCAGACCGCCCGTTCTCTAATCTGTAATAGATCCCTGGTCTCAACAACCCACCTGTGGATGGAGAGGGGTTGGGGTGCATGGTCTGCAGACCCGTTGAGGCTGAACCCTTTCGAGCGTGGTGCTGGTGGTGCCGGAAGCCGTCCTTTCGAGCATGGTGCTGGGGAGGTGTAACATCCGTACCTTACCATCCGTGGGCTCAGCACACTAGGATTAGTCACGACCCGTTACTGGCCTGCAGGCCAAGCACGCCAAACCCTCTCCACACCTGTTTCTCAGCAGCAGTGCATTGTTGAGGCCAGGTCTCGAACCCGCAACCCCCTTGATAAGCTTCCGTCAACAAAGCTCATCACCAACTGAGCTGCAGCTCAGTTGGTGATGAGCTTTGTTGAGGGAAGCTTATCAAGGGGGTTGCGGGTTCGAGACCTGGCCTCAACAATGCAACGCTACTGAGAAACAAGCGCGGAGAGGCTTTGGGGTGGTTGGCCTACAGGCCGGTAATGGGTCGTGAATAATCCTAGTGTGCTGAGCCCATGGACGGTAAGATATGGACGTTACATAAAAAGTGCACTTTTTATGTAACGTCTCGGTTTAGAGCTCAAAGGCCCACCGCACCCATGCCTGGGCCGGCGGCTTGTCTCGCCCCGGTGTCCTGTTACAGGGCTGCAGCCCAGGCACCCAAACCCCTCTCCGGCCTGTTTCTCAGCACGGTAGGTTTTTTGAGCATGTCAGGTTTCGAACCCAGCACCTCCTTAACAAGGTACCTTCAACAGCCCTCATCACCAAATGAGCTACAAGTTAGTTGACGATTCCACCTCCACAGTGTTTGTTTCCTTCATTAGTGCCCTGTGGAAGTCTACCTAGTTTTTGGGTGTCTGTGGTGTATGGTGGAGAGTATGAGACTCCCTCGCAGTTTGACGGATTTTATATTCCTGTGGGTATGCCCAAGAGTGACCACCTCGCCCGTGTTTTTGGGTGTTGTGTCCACGAGTGACCACCTCGCCCGTATTTTTGGGTAACGTCGACCACAGGTGCCTAATAAAGGTTTTGTATTTCTTCCTTACGAATTATTCATGTTGTCACCTTATAGCCTCATGCGTCTGGTGTACTATTATTGTACGTGACGAGTCACGTAAGAGTTCTTTTTCATGATGATGACTTGTTTCTCTTTTTGTGCTTTATTTCAGTACTGTTGGTCTTGGGTTGGTACCCCTTTGACCTTTGTTTATTTTGGCTTATTAATTTCTGCCACCATTTGTGCTTTCTTGCTGAGGTGTTCTGTCTTTGGAATGCCTCAAGTTCAGAGTAGTAGCAGATAGCAGAGCTAGTTTTGGAGTTTTTGGCGGCAGTGTTGGTCATGGTTGTTACCTCGTCTCAGCGAGGTAGATTGTTGTTTATTTAGTTACTGGTTCAGACTTACTTTTCTGTAAGTGGGTTCGTATCAGTTGTTGGCGCCCATAGAATTGTTATTTGTTTGATACTTGCTAGCTGCTTATTTCTCTACATGTGCATGTGGATTACTTGCTCTCTGGAAGGATTTATGCTAGGAATGCATGTTAGGTATTTTTAAGAATAAAATATATTACTATTACTTCATGCACTGCATAATTTAAAAACTATAACTTGTTATATTTAGCGACAATAAAAGCTATCCTTACTACTATTATAAATTTAGAGTCTTGCATTGCATGAGTTGTCCTTTGGGGACGCTTATACTCATGTAGGATGTTAGAGTCAATCTAAATAAGTATTTTTCCACAGCGTATAATTATATTTTGATTCGTGGACTAAATAAGTCATTAAGCCGAGGGATACGGCTAACTATTGCTCCTAACTAATTTGTTTCCTTAAAATAACTTAAACAATCTTTCTTCATGATTAAGTAGGTGTCTGTCTGAGCGTCCGCAGTTATCCCATGCTGATGTGGCATCATGATGCGCATTTTTCCTTACTCTGATAAGTTATTATATGCGGTGAAAATGCGGGTTGTGACAGTTGGTATCAGAGGGAGGTTGCTTGGCAATTGGTCGAGCAAATTTCTCTTGTTAGTTTTAGTTATTTAGTGACATTTCATACACACACTGATGTGTCATCAGTACGTCTTAGCCGAAGCATAGTCACTACACTCATAGCATGATAAGAAGTATACAGGGCATATTATGTAGTATGGGATGCATAATATGTGTTTGTATATGGATCCACCATAGGAGGTAACATATGATGGTTATGTAGTATGTGATGCATAACCACCATCACATGAGTGACCATTAGCACGTTTTATTTTCTCGTTGCATGTGATGTTATGTAGTATGGGATGCATAACATTTAATGTGTACGCCACTCATGCACGCATTAAGGCTTTTTTAGAATGCATAACACTGCATACATTGCATATCATCGCATAAGCACGCGTGCTAAGTTAAGATTTACATGATGACACATGTACACGCATGATTTTAAATGAGAATAAAGAATACATGCATTCATGTCATAGGACAAGAGTCAATAGGATGAGAGGATATCATCCTAAGTAGGACATAACATCATTATAAAATCCCAGAGCAAGTTGCAGCAAAAGCAAGTGTCTTATAACTATGGTCTGAACTAGTTGAGTGGTTTTGTTGTAAGTTAGGATTTTGATGAGTTGTTCGTTTGCTTTTTAGAAATGCCGCCAAAGCGTCCCGCGACGAGGTCGACTCCCCAATCGGAGGGTGAGTCATCAGGTGCGCAAAGTGATGCGATTATCGAGGGTCTGCGTCAGAGCAATGTGGCTCTGTCGAGACAGTTGTTTGCGATGCAATTGCAAATTGAGTCTTTGTTGTTCACCGCTCCCACGCAGCAACCTTTAGTGCAAGAGCCTGCCTTGGCCAAAGCCGTGCCCGATACCCCTGCTCCTCTGGTGCCCCCGATGGCGATACCACCAGAAATGAATTTCATATCGCACTTCCAGCGGTTGGGACCTCCCACCTACGACGGGAGTGCTAACTTTATGATTATAGATGATTGGATCATCTCCATCGAGGAGATGTTTTCGTATTCCGGAATTCTGGAAGAACAGAAGGTGATGATTGCAGACTATGAGTTAAAAGGCCTAGCAAAGAGCTGGTGGATTCGGGAAAGAGAGGGTCTGAAGGAAGGCTGTTCCTGGGAATCTTTTAAGAAGATGCTGCTGAAGAAGTTTCTACCCTCGGTCGAGCAAGACCGCCTGATGAATAACTTCCTGCATCTGAAGCAGAGACAGCTCACCATGAGCAAGTACGAGATTGAGTTCAGCAAACTGAGCAGGTTTACTCCTGATTTGGTAGCTTCTGAGGAGGGTAGAGTGAAGTGTTTCCTTGGTGGACTAAGAAGCGATGTCTAGCAGTTGGCATGCGCTTACCGAGCTGAAAGTTATGCTGAAGCAGTGAAAGCCACTTTGAAAGTGGAGGCGATTGAAACGCCAAGAACTGCGGTGCTGCGGCGAGGAAAGAGAAAAAGAATGGCATTGAGGATGGTAGCTGCAGGGCATCTGGCCCTTCTTCGAAGAAGAAAAGTAAGGAAGTGTGTAGCTTCTGTGGTCGTCCTGGCCACCCTTACGAAAGGTGTTTCAATAGGACTGCCACCCTAAAGCAGTAGCAGGTGCACGCCATCCATGGTGCATCCAAGGGAGAGCTAGTGTGCTCATTCTGTGCAAGGAAGGGTCATGATGTGACTCGGTGCTGTATGAAAGAAAGGATTTGCTTCCAGTGCGGACAGAAGGGACACCAGAAGTCTTCGTGCCCCCAGGCTCAGCCCCCACTGCTGCATGCCCCACATCGAGCACTGCCGCCTCCACCGAACCTGGAAAGGAAAAGGAAAGCTGAACGTGATGACCAGCGAGGAAGCTCAAACCTCTATGCAAGTGATATCAGGTTAGCCCCAGTTTATAATATCCTTATTATTTATCGTTATTGCCCTAGTTATCGTTCTTTTAGTTATGTATGTTTCGGTTTTAGGGGAGTTTAAGGTGCGGAATAGGAGGGCGCGCATTCTTTTCGATTCGAGTACCACTAAATCCTTTGTGGCCCGGAGATTTGTTGATAAACATCGCCTAGATGTGGATCAATTAGGAGACTTCTTCAATGTCAAGCTCCCTTCCGGTGATTCGGTGATATCTAATCAAGTAGTTCTGAGATGCCCTATTTATCTTGGCAATTTTCTGGCCTATGCGGATCTGATGATTTTAGATCTATCTGATTTCGACGTGATTTTGGGCATGGACTGGTTGTCCAAGTATGATGTGGTCATCCAGTGCAAGGCTAAGCGATTGGATTTTAGGATGGACGACGACCATCCTATGAGCGTCTATGGATATCAGGACAAAGTTTCCCCTGTCATTTCTGCGGTACGTGCTGGTCGTGCTATAGAGTCTGGAAGCAAGGCATTTTTAGTTTCTATTATTGCTCTGGAAACAGCTTCTGTTACACCACGTCTTGAGAATGTCTCGGTGGTGCAAGAGTTTCCAGATGTCTTTCCTGATATTCTTTCAGGACTTCCTCCTGAAAAGGAGATAGAGTTTGTCATAGACCTCGAGCCAGGTACTAGTCCTATTGTCAAAGCACCGTACCATATGGCTCCGTATGAGTTGGATGAGTTGTGTACTCAGCTCGACGAGTTGCTAAGGTGTGGTTTTATAAGACAAAGTTCTTCTCCATGGGGTGCTCCTGTTTTGTTTGTCAAGAAGAAAGATGGATCGATGAGGTTTTGCATCGATTACAGAGAATTGAACAAGGTAACCATTAAGAATAAATATCCCCTGCCAAGGATTGATGATCTTTTCAATCAGTTGTGTTGGGTACATTGGAAAATGTGTACCAGATTTGGAGAAGCCTCACCCAACTCAGTGATATAAATCAAGGTGTATTTGATGTTGTTTTGAGTTTATATGTGCAGGTTAAGAATATGCAGGAAATGTTTCTAAGTCCATGAGTCGACACCAGAAGAAGCTGTGTCGACACTTGTGAAGACTTGTGTCGACACTTGAGAAAAGCTGTGTCGACACCTAGAGTCAATTGTGTCGACACTTGGAAAAGCTGTGTCGACACCAGAAGAAATTATGTCGACACACAGGAACTGTGTCGACACACAAAAAGTTCAGTCGACATCAACTGTGTCGACACACAGAAAGTTCAGTCGACATCAATTGTGTCGACACACAGGACTTGTGTCGACACACACCAGAATTTCTTCTAAGTTAATCGTGTCAAGACAAGAAGTGACTGTGTCGACACACAGGACTTGTGTCGACATATTCTTACAGAAGCTATGTCGAGTAGCAGTGTTAACACCATGAGAGCTGTGTCGACACCACCAAGGATTGTGTCGACACTTAGTCTACTTGTGTCAACACATGTGAAGTTCAGACTCGACACTTTGCTGACAGAGACAAAGTTTCAAGAAGTGACTGGAGACTTGACAGCTGCCATAACCAACAAGTCTACTGCAACTGTCAGATCTGTCAGAAGTTGGTTAGCAACCGGATCAGCCGGTAACCTTGGATGAAGTCTATATAAAGACAGATTCTATCAATTGAGGACGACGAAGTACACAAAACACAAATACAACAGAAGATCCAACATACACAAGAAAATCCAGTCAGAGATTTCAAGTGGATCTAAGTGAAGAATTTCAAAATATCTTCAGAAGAATTTGTAGAGAGAGAGCGCTCCAACAATTCAAGTGAAGAAAGAGACTATCATCAACTAGTCTCTTAAGAGCAGATCCTGAACTAATCTGCAAAGAAGAATTCAGATTAATTTCTGGATTTTAAGAAGGAAGCTGATTGAAGGTCATTTTCAAGAAATTCAACCTTATTGTGTTCAGATTCAAGAAACTTTGAAGAAAGCCAAAGACAGGTTGATTTCTGAGTAATCAGATTTTTCAAGAACTAATCAAGAAAACTTTCTACCCATTCTCTCTCAACTTGGGTGAAAGATAAAACTTATTTTATATCATTTTTCTGTAAGATCATTATTGATCTGAGTTGTAAGCCTAACTTATAAAGGCTGAGGTAGGGTTGAGTTCCTGAGGTAGGAGATTTACATCTCTGAGTTGTAGGCCTTGGGAAGGCTGAGGTAGGGCTGTGTACCTGAGGTAGGAGATTTAATTCTCTGAGTTGTAGGCCTGGGTGAAGGCTGAGGTAGGGCTTAATTGCCTGAGTTGTAGGAGTGTGGACTCACTCTGAGTTATAGGAACCTTGACTGGGTTCTGAGATGTAAGATCTGTGGATCTGAGAAGGAAGGAAGAAGTTAGGCCGAATCTAGCAGACTGCTAGATAGGCGAAGGGGGAAAGTGGATGTACCCATCATTTGGGGAACCACTATAAATCTTTGTGGCATCTGTGATTGTGTGTGATTTTGTGATTTCTGTGATGTGGTAGTTGTAGAACTGTTTGATTATAATTGATTAACTGAATTAATATTCTGCCTTAGAGTAAAAAAGAATTGTACCTATTTACCCCCCCCCCCCTCTAGGTGTTTAAGTTATCTTGAAACCAATTCTTTCAAGTGGTATCAGAGCGAGGTTACTCAAGGATACACTTAACAGTCTGAGTAAGATCTGTGAGGCAGAATAAATTAGAAAAGGTTGGTTCAGGAGAAAATCATATGGAACTTGGTTCCATGAAGTTGCCCATATGCAGGAAAGAAATCTTTGGAATATGGAAAGAAAGGGTCAGATTGTTTATGGAAGCATCTGATCCAAGAATATATATAACTATTAAGGAAGGGCCTTATATTCCAATGAAAGTCTCAGTTCTTGATGCTAATCATAGGACACCAAAAGACTTTTCAGAAATGACAAAAGATGAGATTATCTTGGCTACTATGGACAAGAGAGCTTAGAATATTATAGTGAGTGCCATAGATGACTCAACATTCCAAAATCTGATTCACTGTAAAACCTCCAAGGAGATGTGGGACACATTGATAGTCTACATGGAGGGATCAGAAGAAGTTAGGCAAGATAGAAAGTCAATGCTTAATCAGGAATATGAGAGCTTCAGACAAAGCAAATTAGACAGTATCACTGAATGTTACAAGAAGTTCTTCAGAATTGTGAATGAACTAATGTCATATGCAAGGGTCTTTAGAACATATGAGTTGAATGATAAATTCCTTAGATCTCTAACTAAGGATTGGGACACCAAGATCTGTTCCATCAGGGAAGTGGCCAGACTGGCAGAAATCTCTCCTCCAACACTATTTGGCAAATTGCTTTCTTATGAAATGCAACTCATATCCAGAAAGGAGGAAGAGAAAAGTACTAAAGTTGACCATAGAGAAAAGTCAGTGGCCTTCAAGGCAGAAGCCACAAGAAAGGACAGGAGGATGTCTCCATCTCCTCCTAAGAAAGCTGCAGAAGTGATCTCTGAAAGTTCTGATAGTCACACCTCAGACAGCAATCATTCTGATGAGGACTTTGCTATCTTCACAAGGCAGTTTCAGAAATTTTTGAAGAAGTAGTGGAGAACTAATCCATCCTCCTCTCAGTCCAAGGATGAATATTATCAGAAAAGAAAGTCATCTAGAAAGGACAAGAGTAGGTCAAAACCTAGCAAATCATGAACTACAAAGATTGTGTGCTATTGCTGCAACAGACCTGGACATGTAGTAGCTAATTGTCCAGACAAAAGAAAGGAATCTGCAGATAAGAAGAAGTCTCAGTATAAGAACAAGAAGGAGAAATCCTTTATAGCAAAGAAAGAGAAAAGCTGGACACATCCATCATCTTCAGATTCTGAATCTGATGCTGAAGCTTATATTGGTCTGTTTGCAACAGAAGAAGAGACTGAGTTCTTGCAATTACTGGACTCAATAAATGGAACTGAAGATCATCAGTGCAAAGGGCTGATGGCCCTGACTGATGAAGATCACTGCAGGATCAACCTGCTCCCAGTAAGGTAAAAAGCTTATCAGAAGACTCTGATTATTACACTGGCTCAAAATCAGAAGCATCTGCATCAAGAGATGTGGATGGATCTGAATCTGAAGGAGATATTCATCAACTTATAGATGAATATGGTGATTTGCTGCAGGCATTTAAGAGATGCAAAAACCTGACTAAAATTCAGGCTAAGGAAATTGTAGCTCTTAAGTTGGATGCATCTGATTCAGCAAAGCTGTTGGATAAGAAGATGAATGGGATTGCTAAGCTGAAAAACATTATTGTTATTCAGATGTGAACAATCACATTCAAGAGTGATCAAATCAAAAGTCTAGAAGTCAGACGTCAGAAGGAAAAGGATCTAGTGGCTTGTTTCTCTAAGCCAAAATCTATCCTACCCTTAATTGATGACTTTGTGTCTCAAAAGGGTAAGGCAGGATTGGGTTTTAAGGAAAATACTAGGGCAGTTAATTCCAAAAGAAAAAGGAAAGCCCCAGTTAAGCCACTTGTCTTCAATCCCCCCATTGCTCTCAGAAAAGTGCAACATCCTACCAATAAATATGATCATGATATCATACATGGTCATGGTAAGCCTGATATTCTGAATGATAAGAGGTATCCAGCACTCAAGCAAAGAAACACTGCACCTATAGTGTTAAGAATAGCTGACAGCAAAGCTGTTAAAACTGTACCTAAAAAGAGGTATAATAGATATGAGTGCTGGTGTCGTGGCAAGGTGGGACACTTTGCCATTGACTGTTGGCACAACACTAGTGTCAGGATGAATGCCAGCTTACCTGGAAGAAGGGCTGCAACAAATTATGCTAAATTTCAGTCTAACCTGAACCAAGGACCCAATAACAATTTGGGTTCTAAGGTTAAGTAATTATTTGTTGCAGATAAGTCCAAGTGGTCATGCCCCTTTATGGTACTTGGACAGTGGATTTTCCGGACATATGACTGGAACAAGAGGATTGCTGAAGGACTACTCACCCATATTGAATGGACCTAAAGTAATCTTTGGTGGTTCTGAAAAAGGAGTCATCAAAGGGTTTGGTAACATTTCTAACAGCTCAATTACTATCACTCAAGTGGCTTATGTGAAGGATTTGAAACATAACTTGATAAGCATAAGTCAACTGAGAGATCTTGGATATGACATTTCATTCATTAAGAATGGTTGACATATTAAAAGGTCAAGTGATCAGAAGATCATGTTGACTGGTTATAGGAAAGGAAATGTGTATTGCCTAAACTTTGTGAATGAGCATAAAGATTCTCCTATTTGTCTGGTAGCTGATGAGAAAGCCTCTCATTGTGTCAAATGGCACAAGAGGCTAGCTCATCTAAATTACAAGACTATTGGTCAACTCTTTGATAAAGAGTTAGTGAGGAATGGTCCTCAAGTTAAGTGCATTAAGGATGGAATATGCTCAGCTTGTCAAAAAGGCAAAGCAGACCAGATCCTCCTTTCATAGCATAGAAACCAAAGACTCAGTGAGGTGTTTATACCTCTTGCATATGGATTTATTTGGTCCAATGCCAGTTCAGAGTCTAGGTAGGAAAGTCTACACATTTGTGGTTGTAGATGACTATTCTAGATTTTCATGGGTTTTCTTTCTGAGGCAGAAATCTGAAACCCCAACTGTTTTCTGCAACTTTGTTAAGCAAATTCAGAATGAACTGAACAATTCAGTGGTCAAAATCAGAAGTGACCATGGAACTGAATTTCAATCTGAAAATATGACAAAGTTGTGTGAAGAATTTGGGATTCATCAGGAATTCTCCTCACCTAGAACTCCTCAGCAAAATGGAATTGCTGAAAGAAAGAATAGGACTCTCATTGAGGCAGGTAGAACTCTATTGAGTGACACTTCTCTCCCAGAATATTTCTGGGATGAGGCAGTAAACACTGCATGTCATGTGCTCAATCGGGCTTCCATCACTAAGAGCCACAAAAAGACACTCTATGAGGTTATGAAAGGCAGAAAACCAAACTTATCCTATTTTAGGATCTTTGGTTGCAAGTGCTATGTGCTTTACAATAACAAGTCTTACCTGACAAAGTTTGCTGCCAAATCCCAAGATGGGATATTTGTTGGGTACAACAACAATAGTAAGGCATATAGAGTCTATAACTTGACTACACAAGTTGTAAAAGAGTCTGTTCATGTTATATTTGATGAATCAAGACTTATTATCAGTGAGTTGCCTAGTAGTTCTTGTAGTTCTACAGGTATAAAAGAGAAGATGGACATGTTGACTATCAAAGAAGATCAAACTACTAGGCTGGATGAAGATAAAGATGATTGTTGTCCAGGGGAGAACAAGTCTCTCTGGATGAAGAAGACAATGAAGTACAGCAGAATGAAGAAAATGGAGAAAGTCAAACTGCAGACAGACTTCCTCCAGCAGTTAGACATTTAAAGGATCATCCTGTACACCAGATTATTGGTGATCCTAGACAAGGGGTTCAAACTAGAAGTAGGAGCTTGAACACTGTACTATGCTCAAGCTTCTTATCTCAACAAGAACCTAAAAGATTTGAAGAAGTTATACAAGACCCACACTGGATTGATGCTATGCAGGAGGAGTTGAATCAATTCAGGAGATGCAAGGTCTGGAAGTTAGTTCCTAAACCAAAAGACCACAATGTCATAGGGACTAAGTGGATCTTCAGGAACAAGCTAGATGAGAGTGGGATCATAATTAAGAACAAGGCAAGGCTGGTTGCCAAAGGATACAGGCAGGAAGAGGGCATAGACTTTGATCAAACATTGCCCCTGTGGCAAGGTTGGAAGCAATCAGGTTATTCCTAGCCTATGCAGCTTATCAGTGTTTCAAAGTGTTCCAAATGGATGTTAAGTCAGAATTCCTGAATGGAGACTTAAAGGAGGAAGTCTAAGTAGAACAGCCATCTGGTTTTATTGATCCACTCTATCCTAATTATGTGTATAGGCTTAGGAAAGCACTATATAGTTTGAAACAAGCCCCAAGGGCTTGGTATGAAACCTTGTCTACTTTCCTCATTGAGAACAAATTCTCAAGGGGGAAAATAGACAAAACTCTATTCCTTAGGGAATGCAAAGGGAAGATAATTCTAGTCCAGATATATGTTGATGACATAATATTTGGTTCTACTGAAAACAACCTTTGTAGGAAGTTTGCTAAACTTATGCAAGGGAAGTTTGAGATGAGTAGCATGGGAGAACTTAAGTTCTTCTTGGGACTCCAAGTAAGATAGACTGATGATGGCATGTCCATATCCCAGTCTAAGTTCACCCAGGAGTTAATTAAGAAGTATGGTATGGAGTCATCCACTACCATGAGAACTCCAGTGGGGACAAGTATGTCTCTAAGCAAAGATGATGCAGGAAAACCTGTAGATGAGTCTCTGTATAGAGGGATAGTTGGCTCCCTCCTTTATCTGACTGCTAGTAGACTTGACATCATGTATGTTACATGTGTCTGTGTTATGTACCAATCCTGCCCAAAAGAATCTCATTATACAGCTGTTAAGAGGATTTTGAGATATCTTAATGGCACATATAATCTAGGCCTTTGGTACCCTAAGAATAGAGATTTTCTACTGACTGGATATTCAGATGCAGACTTTGCAGGATGCAAAGAAGATAGAAAAAGCACAACTGGCACCTATCAATTTCTAGGAGGAAGATTGGTGTCATGGAGCTGTAAGAAGCAGACTAGTGTGCCAATCTTCACAGCTGAGTCTGAGTATGTAGCTGCAGGGAGCTGCTGTGCACAGCTGTTGTGGATACAGCATCAGCTTAAAGATTATGGTATCCAGGTAAGTAGAACCCCATTATTCTGTGATTCTACAAGTGCTATTTCTATTGCTAATAATCCTGTTTCTCATAGTAGAAACAAAGCATATAGAAATAAGATATCATTTTCTTAGGGATCATGTAGAAAAAGAGGATATATGTTTAGAATTTGTCAATACAAATTTTCAAATTACTGACATGTTCACTAAGCCATTGGATGAAACTAAATTCAATAATTTTAAAATTGAATTAGGTATGCTGAACATAGTATAGATTGACAAATTTGTCTAAGTAATTTTGTGTCGACACAAAAAGAGGTCTGTGTCGACACAGAGAAATTGTGTCGACACATCTAGAAAATTGGTGTCGACACTTCAGATGAGTTGTGTCAACACATTCAGGAGTTGTGTCGACACATCCAGAAGTTGTGTCGACACTTAGAATTAGAGTCGACACAGAATTTCTATTGAACTAATAACTATGTCTGTGTCAACACATCATTAATTGGTGTCGACACATAGTAGTCAACACTTCTGTCGAGACATTAGTTGTCTGTGTCGACACCATCTCAACAGTGTCGACACATTAACTAAATTTTGACGCGCCTTTTGACCTTCTATGTTTAGACACATATATATAGGTCAAGAACAAACCCTGTCGACACGCTCTCCAGATTTTTGTTGAGACTAGATTCTTGTGTCGACAAACTCTCTCTTCTCCATTCAAGATTTCTCACCATCCCAATGGCGCCGAAACTTGATGAAAACGTGAACGAGGGATATGGACTGGTACGGAATGCCTTTGACGATGCTGAACCAGCGATTAAAGCTGTGATAGCTCTAATTACAGAAAATGGCTTGGAGTATTTGGCATCAGAACCTACAAAGATAAGGAAGAAGGAAATCCTTGAGTTCTATGGAGCTGCAACTCAGGATTCAACTGGACTAAAGATTGGGTCTTCAGTCCAGGGTAATAAAATCAAACTCACCATGAAGAGCAAATGAAAAACTCTTCATCTGCCCAAAAATCAAGAAGACGAAGAAGTTACCTCTTCCAAGACCAGGGAAGCACTCCAGTGGTGTGGATTAGATCCCACCATGAAAATTGGATCATCTATGAATAGAAAAGGAATGAATGTACAAGGAAAATTCCTTTCTGAAGTAGTTGGCAAAGTCATCTTATGCAAACCAGGTGGACATGATAGGGTCTCAGCCCACATGTTCTGCCTCATGACCAGGATCATCTACAAAATCAACACCAATTGGTTTGCAGTCATATATGAGAAGATTAGAGAAAGCATCAAGAAACCGAATCTAGGGAAGGATATTAAGTTTATACTTGGCTGGAGCAATTCCAGAAGTGATGCAACAGGCTGCTGGATCCAAGATCAATCACATGAGGAGAATGGATCTAAGGATAATCTCTAGATGGGATAGAGTGCTGATAAAAGACATGGCTGATGAAGAGAGGCCAGAGAATACTGAGAAATCACCTGCTCAAGACATTAGACATGATGATCAGATGCAGGGGGAGCCTCATCTTGAGGAAGAGCCAACACACTTAGAAAGTGAAATGGCTAATCAAACTATTCTTGAGGTAATCCAAGAAGTTAATCAAACAATTTTCAATAATGAGTGTGAAACACTAACCTTGCCCTTGATTGATGTTGACCAGACCACTCAACTCAACAATCAAGCACAGGATGTTATCATGGAGGATACATCTACAGCTGCTGATGCTCCAGAGTTAGTGGTGCCTCCAGTCCCAACTCAACAAGAGTTTACTCTTGAAGAGTTGTTCCCTGATATAGAGCAAGCCGGGACTGAGGGGGAGCAAGCCAGGACTGAGGGGGAGCAAGCCAGGACTGAGGGGGAGGAGCAAGGGACTCAGGGGGAGTTACCTAGATCTGACAAAGAGCTGCCCACAAGTCCAAAGGACACTTGTGAATCTAGAAAGTACCTCAGCTTCTGAAGATGAAGCAGAATCTCAAGCAAAGAAGAGAAAGCTGATGGTTTTCAGAAGAAAAAGCTAAAGCTATAAAAGGGCATTGCAAACTGCTCCACAACCAGTTCCTGCACATGATTATAGCTCCTTACTGGTATCTTTGCAAGTAAAATTAGATGAATAAAGAATAGCCATGGAGAAATATATGGATGAAACTCATAAAGATTTGCAATTCTCCTTGGATCAAGATATAAAATCAATTAGATTTGAGTTAACCAGAATAAAAAGGAGATGACAGATTGCTTCCATAAAGGAGGTAATGCTGTAGTTTTTCTAGCCAAACAACAAAAAGAAGCAAGGACACAGATTGATGATATAGTGGTTAAGCAAGGACATGTCCTTGAAAGTCAAATTAGAATGAATGACAATCTTACTCAATCACATAATGTGATTGTTACAGAATTAAAGAATACTGCAAATGCCCTGACTGAGGCAAGGGCTAAAGACAAATCAGAGTTTGATAAGAAACTTCAAGAGGATTTAGCCACTTTCCAATCTGCACTTCAAGCCTCTCAGAAGCTTATATCTGCTCAGCTTCAAAATTTTAAAGCCTATTATACAGAGGGAACAAATTATATGGCTACTCAAATCAGGTTCCAAAAGAATGATCTCAGGGATCATATTGAAAGAGAAGTCATAAAGGGGGAGAGGTTGATAGTCAATGCTAGCTCAGAGCATGCCAAATGGATAACAAATACTTTTAGAGCAACTCTGGGATATCCACCCCTATGTGATGATGACAACACAGCTGAGTCCGGAATTCAAGCTGCAGGAATTAAAGGGGGATAGCAGGAAGTAGCTCAAATCATCTATCCCCCTTCTAACTTTGAGGAAATTCAACACCTGGTTCATCAGATGTACAGCCCTCCAGAGGCTACTAAGAATGTTATCATTGAGAAAGTAGAAATGTCAGAAGCAGCTTTGCATAAAGAGCAAGAGGCTCAACTCTCAAAGAAAAGGTTTAGTGAACAGGAAGAGTTGAAGCCTGATTTTGAGCAATAGAGTCCTACTTCTAGGAACATTATATTGACTACCTAGAAAGCTGTGAAGGACAAGACCCATGAAAGGGGTAAATGGTACACTGAGCAAGAATGGAACAAGTATGAAGCCAGGCAGGAAGCCATTCTTCAATATAGAAGGAAAGCAAAAGCTGGGAAGTTACCTGCTAATGCTCTGGAGCCTAGCAAGTACTTCCCCAAGCCTTTTCATTATTTTGAAAGGCAAAAGATAAGGGCTGAAGAACAAAAAAGGAAAGATCTGAAAGGAAAGAAACCTGCAGATGATGCTGAATCTACTGTGCAGGCTCAGATCAAACGAGGAAAAGGTATAGTCATCAAGGAGCCAGATCAGCCTTAGAATAGATTAACTAGATTTTACAACAATGTAATCTTTAGTTGTTAAAAAATCTATGTAAACTAATTGTTGACAAACTTTTGATAGTTTAAACAAAACAATGATTCATGCTCACTGTGTTTGCATCATTCTGTAATGACATATTATACATGTTTTGTTTATATGTTACCCTGTCATGTAATGTTTATATACATCATAATGTGTGTTTATTATAAATGGTGTATATCATTGACTAAGGGTTATGACTTCTCAAAATAGGGGGAGATTGTTTGATACATTGGAAAATGTGTACTAGATTTGGAGAAGCCTCACCCAACTCAGTGATATACATCAAGGTGTATTTGATGTTGTTTTGAGTTTATATGTGCAGGTTAAGAATATGCAGGAAATGTTTCTAAGTCCATGAGTCGACACCAAAAGAAGCTGTGTCGACACTTGTGAAGACTTGTGTCGACACTTGAGAAAAGCTGTGTCGACACCTGGAGTCAATTGTGTCGACACTTGGAAAAGCTGTGTCGACACTAGAAGAAATTGTGTCGACACACAGGACTTGTGTCGACACACAGAAAGTTCAGTCGACATCAACTGTGTCGACACACAGGACTTGTGTCGACACACAGAAAGTTCAGTCGACATCAACTGTGTCGACACACAGGACTTATGTCGACACAGACACCAAAATTTCTTCTAAGTTAATTGTGTCAATACAAGAAGTGACTGTGTCAACACACAAGACTCGTGTCGACACATTCATACAGAAGCTATGTCGAGTAGCAGTGTCAACACCATGGGAGCTGTGTCGACACCACTAAGGATTGTGTCGACACTTAGTCTACTTATGCCAACACATGTGAAGTTCAGACTCGACACTTTGCTGATAGAGACAAAGTTTCAAGAAGTGACTGGAGACTTGACACCTACCATAACCAACAAGTCTACTGCAACTATCAGATCTGACAGAAGTTGGTTAGCAACCGGATCAGCCGGTAACCTTGGATGAAGTCTATATAAAGACAGATCCTATCAATTGAGGATGACGAAGTACACAAAACACAATTACAATAGAAGATCCAACAAACACAAGAAAATCCAGTCAGAGATTTCAAGTGGATCTAAGTGAAGAATTTCAAAATATCTTCAGAAGAATTTGTAGAGAGAGAGGGCTCCAATAATTCAAGTGATGAAAGAGACTATCATCAACTAGTCTCTTAAGAGCAGATCCTGAACTAATCTGCAAAGAAGAATTCAGATTAATTTCTGGATTTTAAGAAGGAAGCTGATTGAAGGTCATCTTCAAGAAATTCAACCTTATTGTGTTCAGATTCAAGAAGCTTTGAAGAAAGCCAAAGATAGGTTGATTTCTGAGTAATCAGATTTTTCAAGAACTGATCAAGAAAACTTTCTACCCATTCTCTCTCAACTTGGGTGAAATATAAAACTTATTTTATATCATTTTTTGTAAGATCATTATTGATCTGAGTTGTAAGCCTAATTTATAAAGGCTGAGGTAGGGCTGAGTGCCTGAGGTAGGAGATTTACATCTCTGAGTTGTAGGCCTTGGGAAGGCTGAGGTAGGAGATTTAATTCTCTGAGTTGTAGGCCTGGGTGAAGGCTGAGGTAGGGCTTAATTGCCAGAGTTGTAGGAACCTTGACTGGGTTCTGAGCTGTAAGAGCTGTGGATCTTTGAAGGAAGGAAGAAGTTAGGCTGAATCTAACACACTGCTAAATAGGCGAAGGGGGAAAGTGGATGTACCCATCATTTGGGGAACCACTATAAATTTGTGTGCCATCTGTGATTCTGTGTGATTTTGTGATTTCTGTGATGTGGTAGCTGTAGAACTGTTTGATTCTAATTGATTAACTGAATTAATATTCTGCCTTAGAGTAAAAAAGAATTGTACCTATTCACCCCCCCCCCCCCCCCCTCTAGGTGTTTAGGTTATCTTGAAACCAATTCTTTCAAGTTGTGTGGTAGCTCGGTATTTTCAAAGATAGATCTTCGCTCAGGCTACGACCAGTTGAGAATTCGTGAGGCAGATATTCCACGAACCGCTTTCCGTGCGTGGCATGGACACTATGAGTTTTGGTGATGTCTTTTGGTTTAACCAATGCACCCTCTGCTTTAATGGATTTGATGAATATGGTGTTTGAGGATTTCTTAGACCGATTCGTTATTGTGTTTATAGATGATGTCCTGTATATTACCACAATGTTGAGGAGTATACTCAGCATTTGAGTTTGGTTATGTCAACCCGGAGGGAGCATAAGTTATATGCAAAGTTGAGCAAATGTGAGTTCTGGCTACCTCAGGTGTCCTTTCTGGGTCATGTTGTAAGCAAGGACGGTATTTCTGTAGACCCTACCAAGATTTTTTCCATGATGGGATGGGAGAGACCGTCCACACCTAAGGAGATTAGGAGCTTCTTAGGCCTAGCTGGCTATTATAGAAGATTCGTGGAAGGATTTTCGGTGTTGTCTGCTCCTCTAACTAGACTTACTCAGAAGAATACTGCATTCATTTGGAGTCATAAGTGTGAAGAGGCTTTCCAAAAGTTGAAGAAGAGACCGTGTACTACCCCAATTTTATCCTTACCTACTAAAGGAATTGAGTATGTCGTGTATGTCGATGCATCACACATCGGACTTGGTTGTGTTTTAATGTTAGATGGTAAGGTGATCGCGTATGGATCGAGGCAACTAAAGATTCACGAGAGAAACTATCCTACGCATGATTTGGAGTTTGCTACTGTAATTTATGCTCTTAAGCTTTGGAGACACTTATTGTATGGTGCGTTGTGCAAGATCTATACAGACCATAAGAGTTTGAAGTATGTCTTCACTCAGAAGGAACTAAATCTGTGCCAGCATCGGTGGTTAGAATATGTGGCTGCTTATGAAGTGGAAATTATTTATCATTCAAGAAAGGCTAAAGTAGTAGTTGATGCTTTGAGTAGAAAAACCGCTAAAATTTTTAATCTGTCGGTACAGTCCTTGGTAGAAGAATTTTTACTGATGGATATTGAGGTTGGTAGTCGTACTGTGCCTACTAATTTGGAAGTGGAAGAACCCTCTTGGATTTCCCTTACTCGAGCACATCAGAAGGATATTCCTGATTTGTTGTACCTCGGGAATAGAACCATGAAGGGAGAGCTACCAGATTTCTCCTTAGAAGAGTTGGATAACTTGAGGTATCGGGGTAGATTATACGTACCCGCCTTTGGTGACATTCGGGCTAAGATCTGTGCTGAAGCTCATGGTTCCATTGTAGCCTACCACCCTGGTTCAACTAAGACGTATAAGGATCTAAAGCAAATTGTTTGGTGGTCACGGATGAAGAATGATATCGATAACTTTGTATCAGAATGATATGCGTGTCAGCGTGTTAAGGCTGATCATAGAAGGCCTGGTGGTAAATTGACACCTATAACGCCCCCGATTTTCTGCGATTATTTAATTCTCGTTTGGCGTTACATTGACGCGTTTCCAGCAGGTGCCGTTTGTTAGAGCATGGTCTTAGCTCTTTAGGTTCCTTGTGTGGATTGTTGGTAGCCTTTTTGGCAAGATCCCCTAGCAAGTCGGGTCTGTTTTGGTGACCGGTGAGGCCTCTCAGGGTATGCTTGTGTTTTGGCTTCGGGTAGTGATAACCCGAGTTTTGTTCGTCGAAAGTTGATTTCGACTTTGCCGTTGCGTTCGTAGCATGGGTATTTAGCTACGGTGTGAATTTCGTTGGATTCCGAGGTGGTTCGGTTTTCGAGTCGTTTTGTTGTATTAATAATAATGGATGTAAATGATTAATTATTGAAACTTGAATTGAATCCAATAGCTTTTAGGTGGCGGTTAGGGCTGATAAGATGTGTCCATGCATATATATATAGCCTTAAGACAAAATCGAGACTTTTCATTGTCTCCTTCTATGAGTGTATAATCGTCGCCTGTTCGAGAGGAAGAAAAAAACTGCCAACCCTGCTACCCTTCAGATGCCGATTCTGGGAGCGTTAGTGGACGGAATTCGATTCCGAAAGCGGATTTGAATTACTCTCGCCTAAACCTTCATTCCTACGGTAAGAGATTCAATTTTTGTGGTGTTTCTAGTGGTATCGGGATTTCTGGTTTGATCCCTTTCCGCCATTAAAACTCTAGATTTCCCGTTTAGGTGCTATTGCGGCTGGAGCCGAGAGAGAGCGGAAGGGCTGTGCAAGATAAATTCTGGATTTGAGGCAAGTGGTGCTCCTACCCTTGCCAAGTTTTTCTTCTCCTTTGTCATGTCATATTTGTTGCTATCATTCATGTTTCCTAGTTTGCTTATTTTACTCTATTTTTCTATCAAAGTCATGAGGATCTTAAACCATAAATGCTCTTTTATGTTTTTTTTTTGCATTTTCTCAAGTTCTGAAACTCAAATTTCCGGCCGTGTTGTTGTAGTCTTGTTTTCTTTTTATCAAAGTGTTCCCTGTTAATCTCGGTTTGGGGTAGCAATTAGGCTTTCAGCCCTAGAACTAGTAGCAGTGGGTTTCCATACTTATATTACGAGTAATAGGATCGAATTAGGCTAAGAAGATTGGTCGGAAATGAAGTTGGAGGTACAGGATTGCTGTGTGTTCAATGCAGCCAGTTCGACGAAGATCGTCGATCTGGGTTCGACGATTATCGTCGAGCAGAGCTCGACGATTTGCCTTAGTTCTGGGTCCGACGAAAATCGTCGAACGAAGTTCGACGATTCTCCCGTGGCCAGTGTTTGACGTAAGGAAAATCATCGAATGGCATTCGACGATTTTTCCCATGGCCAGTATTCGACGAAAGGAAAATTGTCGAAAGGCGTTCGACGATATTTCCCGTGGCCAGTATTCGACGAAAGGAAAATCGTCGAACGGTGTTCGACGATTTTTCCCATGCCTGTGTTCGACGAAAGGAAAATCGTCGAACGGAGTTCGACGATTTCCTGTGGCTGGAGATTGATGATTCCTATATGCTGGGATGTATTCCTTTTCAGTTTATTTTCTTCCCGAGTGATTACCTCCTGGGGGGATGTCTTGTCGGCCTTTCGTTCTTCCTTTGTTTTGAGGGTTGAATTGTGGGTTATGGCAGGTAGTGGTATTTTGATGCTCTAAAGGAGCGGGACGTTTTGTGTGCGAGCCGTGGCCGCCACTTTTTAGTCCCAGGTACGGGCTGGGTATTTGCTGTGGCTGCCACCCTTTTTAATCCCAGGTACGGGCTGGGTTTGTGGTGGTTTTGTGCTGACACAGTGGAATTTCACTTTTAGTTGGAACTGTATTATTTGGGGGACTGTTTTGGTCACCAACTCAGGTCCACGTTGTTTACTACTGCCATTACTCACAAATTAGGATTGTTAGATGTTTCTTCCTGGTTGAATGCAATATATTGTGGCAAGTTTTCTTGTATTTTGCCTTGTAGCCTCTGCAGGATTTGGGCAGGGCTGGTTGTTGTTACCTGGTACTTGGTGTACTTTTGCTTACTTTGGACAGTGTTTGCTTTTACTGTCATGATTACTTACTCTCTTTTGTCCCATTTTGATTTAACGCTCTAATTCTGATTTCCTTGTTTTGCTTGCTGAGGTGTTCTTTTCTTTTTTTGAATGCCTCAGGTTAGGATTAGTAGCCGGGTAGGCGGCTAGATTTGTTGTGGTGTTGCTAGTGATCCCTTGAGTTGTAGGGATCTTTCTCTTGTTGTTGTGAGGTAGTTTTTCTATTTTCTTATAGACATACATACTTGCCAGTGGTTTTGTGTCAGTTTGTTGGCGCTCACTGGTAGTTTTACCTTATGATACTAGATATGTTTCTTTTACTGCTACCTTTCTAGAGATAGTCTACTTGTTCTTGGGAAGATTTGTGCTAGTTTGCGAGTTACTTTTAAACCTAAAAACACTATTATAAGTATATCTCATGATCAGCATGTTTATAAAACTCATACATTACTTTCCAAGCAACGTAAAAAGACAGTTTTTCTTCTTATAATATAATATAAAACAAGAGTCTTGCATAGTATAAGTGGACCTCGGGGGACACTTATGCGCTCTCATAGGGTGTCAAATATAAATAAAGTATTTTCCGCCGCGTATAAGTATAGTTTTTAAACCGTGGACTAGATGATCCACCAAGCCGAGGGATACGACCTCTAAAATATAACTGATTTTTCTAATCATTAAACTTATGAATTTTCATAGTCTAGTTAGTTGGTGTTCTCCTGAGTGTCGACAGTTATCCCCAGTTCGACGTGGCATCACGACGCGTATTTTCTCGTACTCTGATACTTCTTAAATTCGGAGAAAATGCGGGTTGTGACAGTTGGTATCAGAGGGAGGTTGCTTGACAATTTGGCTGGCAACCTTTCCTTATAGGTAGTAGATGTTTAGCATCATATCATACACACACCGATATGTCATCAGCACATCTTGGCTGAAGCACGAACACTACACTCATAGCATAACATGAAGTATACGGGGCATATTATGTAGTATGGGATGCATAATATGTGTCTGTATATGGATCCACCATAGGGGCAACATGTGAGGGTTATGTAGTATGGGATGCATAACCTCACCACATGAATGCGACTAGCACGTTTCTTTTTCATTGCATGAGAATGTTATGTAGTATGGGATGCATAACATTTTCATACGTACGCCGCTCATGACATGCATTCGGGCCTTTTTAGAATGCATAGCACAATCATGCATAGCATAACATTGCGTAAGCACAACGTGCCAAGCTATAGATTTGCAGGATGACATATGTACATACATGATTTTAAATCAGAAAAAGAATATAAATTCATGCATTCCCAATCTAGGAACAAGAGTTAGTTGATGGTGGTAAACCATCCTAGGTTAGGCATAACATCACTTTTGTTAAACAAATAAAATCCCAGAGCAAGTATAGCAGTTAAAAGTTCATATTTATGTATGTATTGTCTATACTGGTAGTTTGTTCCAACTGTTGTACTAGGTTTTGACCTTAGTTTCTATGGTTTTAGGATGACGAGACGTCCTTCGACCAGGTCGACTCCCCTGTCTGAGGGTGAGTCCACAGGATCGCAGAGTGATGCGGTGATCGAGAACCTGCGGAAGAGCAATGATTCCTTGACCAGGCAGATGATGGAGATGCATGCCAAGATCCAATCTTTGGTGGTAGTGGTGGCAGGGCAGACACAGGGAGTGCAAGATCCTACAGGGGGGTCAGCTTCCCCTCCCCCTCCTGCTCCCCTGAGACCTCTAGTGGTGTTGCCAGCATAGATGGCCTTTATTTCTCAGTTTCAGAGACTTAGCCCTCCTACATATGATGGGAAGGCAGATTTCATGGTCATAGATGATTGGCTCATCTCCATGGAGGAGATGTTCTCATACTCCGGTATTGCAGATGATCAGAGAGTGATGATAGCCGCCTATCAGCTAAAGGGTTTGTCTAAGAGCTGGTGGCTTAGGGAAAAGGAGAGCTTGGTGGCTGGTTGCACTTGAGGATTATTCAAGGAGATGTTGTTGAGGAAGTTCCTGCCTTCGGTCGAGCATGACCAACTAATGAACGACTTCCTTCACCTGAAGCAGAGGCAACTCACGATTAGTGAGTATGAGATAAAGTTCAGCAAGTTGAGCCGGTTTTCCCCTGGGTTGGTGAGTGTTGAAGCATATCGATTCAAGCGGTTCCTTGGTGGCTTGAGGAGCGAGGTTCAGCAGTTGGCCAGTGCTTATGGATCAGAGACTTATGCAAGGGTAGTGGAGGCTGCTCTAAAAGTGGAGGCAATTGAGACCGTAAAGAACAGAGGCCAGCAAATAAGAAAGGACAAGAGGAAGTCTGCTGAAGAGAAGAACCCCCAGGTACTCGATGCTGCTTTGGGAAAGAAGAGAAAGATAGTTTGTAGCTTCTGTAGCCGGTCAGGCCACCATGTTGACAGGTGTTTCAAGAAGGCGGGAGCTCAGAAGAAGGAGCACGTTCATGCTATTCAAGGTGCTCCTAGGAAGGATGTTTCATGTTCTATTTGCAAGCGACCCGGGCATGATGCTGCCCAGTGCTGGTCCAAGGATAAGGTCTACTATTAGTGTGGCCAGAAGGGCCATATCAAGACAAGGTGCCCTCAGGTCCAGCCTATTCTTCAGGCAGTTCCACTTCAGGCTTTACCTCTGCCTCAGCGTGTGGACAAGGGCAAAGGAAATCTAAACGTGATCTCTTCCGAGGAGGCTCAAGCTTCGACTCAGGTCATCTCAGGTTAGTTGTTCTCCTAGCTTGAAAGTTTTATTTTCTGGAATGGTTATAGTTTTGTTTTGGTAGTTCCTTAGTTGTTTATATATACTCCTATAGGGAAATTTAAGGTGAAGAACCACTGGGCGCGTGTTCTGTTCGACTCTGGCGCTACCCACTCGTTTGTGGTTAGAGCTTTTGTAGAGCGTTATCGGTTGATTCTAGATCAAGTTCGTGACACCTTCCGTGTCAAGTTCCCTTCTGGTGAATCTGTGTTGTCAGATTTGGGCATTTTGGGTTGCCCTGTTTTGTTGGGGGACTTTCTCACGAAGGCGGACTTGAAGATGATTGATCTAGAGGACTTCAATGTTATTCTGGGCATGGACTGGTTGTCTAGGTATGATGTGGTTATTCTGTGCAAAGGGAAGTGCTTGGACTTCATCAAGGACAACGGTCAGCCTAGAAGTGTGTATGTTGATCCGTGCTAGGATTCTCCTATCATTTCTGCGGTATGTGCTCAGAAGCTGTTTCATTCTGATTGTTTTGCTTGTTTAGTCTTGGTGGTTGGGACTGCTGTCAGTGTACCGCGCTTGGAGGAGATTCCTGTGGTTCGTGTTTTCTCTGATGTTTTTCCTGATGACCTTCCTGGTCTTCCCCCCGAGCGGGATGTTGAGTTTGTGATTGATTTAGAACCGGGTACATGTCCTATTGCTAAGGCGCCGTATCGGATGGCCCCTCGTGAGTTGGAGGAGTTGCGGGTCCAGTTGGATGAGTTGTTGGCTAAAGGTTTTATCAGGCCGAGTTCGTCGCCTTGGGTTGCTCCTATTCTATTTGTGAAGAAGAAAGATGGGTTGATGAGGCTGTGCATTGATTTTAGGGAGCTAAGCAAAGTCACCATTAAGAATAGGTACCCTCTGCCAAGGATCGATGACTTATTTGATCAGTTACGTGGTAGCACGGTGTTCTCCAAGATCGATCTTCGTTCTGGCTATCATCAGCTCAGGATCCGTGAGGCAGATATTCCACGGACTACGTTTAGATCAAGGCATGGACACTTCGAGTTTCTAGTGATGTCCTTTGGTTTGACCAACGCACCATCCGCTTTCATGGATATGATGAACCGGGTGTTCAAGGATTTTCTAGACAAGTTCGTGGTGGTATTCATCGATGATGTGTTGATCTACTCTCGCAGTGTTGAGGAGCATGAGCAGCATCTGCGATTGGTTCTATCTTCTTTGAGAGACCATAAGTTATTCGCCAAGCTGAGTAAATGTGAATTCTGGTTGTCCCAGGTTTCCTTCCTGGGTCATGTGGTGAACAAGGAAGGCATCTCGGTCGACCCGGAAAAGATTTCTGCAATGATGGATAGGAGCAGGTCGGGGACACCCAAGGAGATTAGAAGCTTCCTAGGGTTGACCGGCTACTACAGGAGGTTTGTGGAGGGTTTCTCTACCCTGGCGGCACCTTTGAACAGGTTGACTCAGAAGAATGTGGCCTTCATTTGGAGCGAGAAATGCGAGGAGGCCTTTCTGGAGCTAAAGAGGAGGTTGTGCACTGCTCCTGTTTTGACATTGCCTACGGAGGGCATGGACTATGATGTGTATGTGGATGCCTTGCATGTTGGGCTCGGAGGTGTGTTCATGTAAGAAGGGAAGGTGATTGCGTATGGGTCGAGGAAATTGAAGACTCATGAGAGGAACTACCCCACGCATGATCTTGAGTTCGCAGCAGTGATCATTGTCCTGAAGCTATGGAGACATTTACTTTATAGTGCTCAGTGCAAGATCTTCACAGATCATAAAAGTCTTAAGTATGTGTTCACTCAGAAGGAGTTGAATCTGCGCCAACGGCGGTGGCTAGAGTATGTGGCCGATTATGATGTGGACATACAGTATCATCCGGGCAAGGCCAATGTGGTGGTCGATGCCCTGAGCCGGAAGACGGGGAAGATCTTTAATCTCACCGCCGATCGTTTAGTGGAAGGTTTCCTCCTGATGGATATTTTCGTGGGACGCTGTGACATGCAGAGCAGTTTGGCAGTGGCAGAACCGTCTTGGATTGCACTTACCAGGTTGCACCAGAAGGATGATCCGGATCTTCTACACTTGTACCTCAGGACTGAGAGAGGGGAGTTGCCGGATTTTTCTATCGATGATGCGGGTACCTTGAGGTACCGTGGCAGGTTTTGCATCCCCGCTGTTGGATACATCAGGGTTATGATTTTCAGAGAGGCTCATGGATCCAGTGTTGCCTACCATCCAGGATCTACAATGATGTATCATGAATTGAAGCAGATTGCCTAGTGGTAAGGGATGAAGGGTGATATAGCCCAATTTGTTGCTGAGTGCCACACTTGCAAGCGTGTGAAGGCCGATCATGGAAGTCCTGGTGGCAAGTTGACTCCGTTGGAGATCCCTACTTGGAAGTGGGAAAGTATTTCTATGGACTTCATTATGGGCTTGTCGAGATCTCCAAGGGGATTTGATTCTGTTTGGGTTATAGTGGATAGACTGACGAAGTGTGCTCACTTCGTACCGTACAAGATTGACTATCCGATGAAAAAGATAGCAGAGCTGTATCTGAATGAAGTCATCAGATTACACGGTGTGCTAGTTAGAATCATTTTGGATCGAGACTCCCGTTTTACATCTCGCTTCTGTAGGAGTCTGCAAGAGTGTTTGGGTACAGATTTGAGGTATTCTACAGCTTACCACCCACAGACCAATGGCCATACTGAGCGGGTGAACCAGATAGTTGAAGATATGATCAGGTGCTACATCTTGGACCACGGTGGAGCGTTGGATGAGCGTTTGCGGCTTATGAAATTTGCATACAATAATAGTTACTAGGAGAGCTTGCAAATGTCTCAGTTTGAAGCTTTGTATGGGAGGCGCTACAGAACTCCCTTGTTTTGGACCGAGGTCGGTGAGAGGCCTGTGTTGGGTGTAACGCCCCGAAACTCAAAAGAGCGACGGGGGACGTTTTGGGCCAGTTTTGGGTTCTGGATGCAGGCACACGGCCTGGGACACGGGCGTGTCCCAGGGCATGTCAAACTTGTGTCGACACTCAGCCGGGAAGTCGATATTTTGAGCTCGACATTGTGTCGAGACTGGGCACACGGCCTGTGACACGGGCGTGTCGCAGGGCGTGTCGACTCGTGTCAACACTTAGCCCGCAAAGTCGACACGCTACATTCGACGAAGTGTCGAAACATGGCATACGGCCTGCGACACGGGCGTGTCGCAGGGCGTGTCGACCCGTGTCGACACTCGTCCCGTGGAGTAGACATTTTGCTCGACGATGTGTCGAGATAAGGAACACGACCTAGGATACGGGCGTATCCAACGCCGTGTCGTCAGGTTGACAATCTTCGCTCGACGAAGTGTCGAGTGTCGAGACCGTGTACACGGCCTGGAGCCCAGGCGTGTTGAGGTAGACACGGGCAAGGACACGGGCGTGTCCTAGAATCCGTGCAGTGCTCGGGTTGTTTTCAGGGAAAATCGATGGGGGTACACAGCCGGCCACACGGCCGTGTCAGGTGGAACACGGGAGTGTCAAGTCGAACAAAGGCGTGTTCGATGCCCGTGTGTTGTTCCAGGCGAGCCGATTTTGACGGCGAATGAGGCACACGGCCCTGGACACGGGCGTGTGCCAGGCCGTGTGCGGTCCAGATTGGGCATTTCAGTTCCGAATCAAAGCCGTTCGTTTCTTTAATTGATGATCTAACGGTTGGGGGTTGATTGTCTCTGAGATATCTGCAAGGAGAAAATACCAAACTAACAATTCATCAAGGCAAGTATACCTATCGAAATGCAGCTAGGGGACATAAGTGTCGTATTGAAATCTGGGAACAGTTGAGTAAGCTTACTCACACGAAATCTATTATTTTATCGACGGAAAAATAAGGTTTTCTTAAGCTAAATGTACTAAAGGAAGAGAACTACTTGCATGAAAAAAATAAAGAGAGCTAAAGAGCGATTAACTTAAGCTTAGTAACAATGAAGGGAAAATACACTCGATCAGAAATCACCTCGGCAAGAGTGTTTAGAAAAATACGATAAATAAACCTAAGCTAATTAGGGTAAAGGTCCTTGACCGTGGAGGTTCCATGAATATTGACACGCTTCTCTCGAAGGCCATGCCTAACTGAGTTTAGGAAGGTCCGACCGACTCTCGTCTAAATCGGAGGCCTAAAACTCGCTTTACGCGGTGAACCCCTCTAATGGATTTTACTCCAATCCGGGAGATTTGATCGTCTGCCTCTCTCGAGGGGTGCGAACAACTCCCTTTACTCTTCAGTGCTCATTTCAAACTTTCGGCCTCTCGGCTAGCCCAGAATGAAAGCAAAGGTGGAGAGTATATATCGATAATATACCTCCAACCCGTGATAAATCAAGAGTAATTCAAAGCTAAACCCTAAAAAGAAAAGGTAAGATTCAAAGCATCATAACCTAATCACTCGAACCTCGGATCATTAAGATCGAGTACATGGAGGATTAGTTAATCATGGTGAGGTGGAAAAGGGGGGATGAGTAGAAGAAAAATACTGAAAATGGAGCAGAAACGTAAAAGGAAACAGCAATTTTTATTAATAGAAACAGGGATCTTACAACATGAAAACCAGCGATTACAAGTGCATGGAAAGGAAAACTACGCTATCATTAACATTATACTACAGAACGAAGCTAGGAACTACTACAGGAAAAGCATAAAGCTACAACTACGAACTAAAAATGGAAAGACATGCTTAAAAAGATCAGAAATACAAAGGACAGAACCTCCCCTCTCAAAGCGAAAAGTTGTTTAAAACCCATGGAGTTGGGCTCTATTTATAGAATTTTTCGGGTCGGGTCACGCCCCCCTGTCACGCCCTGGTCGGGCGTGACCCTGGGGCGTGACACATTCGGCGCGACTTTTTCGGGCAGGAATTGAATTCTGACGGGGTTGTTGCGGTACACACCCACAGGTCACGCCCTGGTAGGGCGTGACCCTGGGGCGTGTTCTTTGCGGCGTAACTTTGGGAGCTGAAATTGAATGCTGGAGGTGACGGGCGGAATTGCTGAAGTACACGCCCATATGTCACGCCCGGGTCAGGCGTGACCCTGGGGCGTGACACTTTCGGTGCGACGGTGGAGCGGGAAAAACGAGCGCGCTGCGGCGATTCCTCGGAACCTGGGGACACGCCTATAGTACACGCCCGTGTCGGGTGTGTCACGGGCGTGACCGAGGGCGTGTACACTAAGTTTCCACGGAATGCAGATTCGGACCAATTGCTTCATTCCTCTGGGTTACATGCCCTAGGTACACGCCCTGGTAGGGCGTGACCTTGGGGCGTGTCACAGCAAAATTCGGCTGAAAGCCGTGAAAACCTGCAAAAAGCAGAAAAAATGCATTAGCGACAAAAATATATACAAAGGGGAATCAAAACAAGTACTTTACAAGACATGATTGGCTTTAAAACCCCGAAAATATCCTAATAAAATTGACTGCAAACGTATTATCAAATTCCCCCAAGCTTAAGTTTTGCTTGTCCACAAGCAAAGATATAAAGACTAGCTAATCATAAGAGTGACTAATTCAAAAAGTTTTAATCATACTCACACAAGTACTATGCGAAATTCTAGGTAGGGAGAATGTAAAACGTAAATCTAAAACAATTATTTAGGTATGGTTTAACTTTTATAAACTTTACTTAATAAAAATAAATCATCCAGAATTTTGACGAAATTCTTTAAATAGATTTGAGCAAGGTAATGAAAATGAAAAGAACGTATTGAGTTATTACTAGATCCAAGCAACGCATTATAATTATATCAATTAAATAACAAAAATCTAAGTTTAAATCCAAAACTAAAACTGATTTACTTTTCTTCTTTTCTTAGTTGTTAAATAAAATTAAAAAAATTGCGCGAATCAAAAGGACTTAATAGGACCGAAACGTTTGGTTTAGGAATATGAATAGGAGTGGAATTCAAATATAAACATGGAGGCTTAAAAATCACACTAAACCAAAACAACGAGTTTCAAAAAAAATAAATTTATTTTTTTTTCTCTTTATGATTATTTATCTCTTTTTTTATTATTATTATTTTCATTCATTTTTATTTTCTTTTTTTCAATTTATTGCTTTTGAGTACACTTTTTTCAACAATATCTCCACAGATAAGACAAAATTTCCTATCAAACAAAATTAGCGTGATTAGATAGGTAGGAATTTGGGCTTTGGTGAAAATGAAATGGTGTGTGGAGTTTATCAAATGAATTTGGAAAAAAGGCTCAAAAGCGGCTAACTAGTGGTAAAAGAGTTTAGGTTGGCAAGAAAGCTCAAACGTAAACAAAAATGGCCTAAATCATTTTCACGCGTTTTTTTTTAAATTTATTTAAAACATAGAGTCGATAAATTTCAAAATGCAAGTTCGAGATAATAAAAGAAGATTGATGAAATTATCTTGAAAATAAAAATAATATGTCACTTGGATCGTTCATATCTACTACGTTATTCAAAATATGTTCTTACAAAAATCATCTAAAGACGAAAAGGAAAATAGTGGATGATAAATTTTTAGAGAAAGTAAAGAAAATAAAGAATGGAAAACCATAATAGAAATGCACGGTTTAGAGAAATATTTTACCTTAACATGCTACCGTGAATTAGAAACACAACATGACAAACATTTTACTTGTGAAATATGATTAAAAAGAATGATTAGAAAAATTATAATTAACTACGTTGTTTATAAAGAAGTTTGAGAAAAACAAAATATAAACATGGGGTACTTATTGAAATACCAAAATACAGCTATATATATATAATAATTGTTTTGAAGTTTTTGTGAAATTTTGGATTTTTTTGGGATATTTACAAACCAAAAAGAAAACAAAAAGAAGGAGAAAGTCCTCCCCCAAGCTTAAAATCTACATTGTCCGCAATGGAGAAGGAGGTCGGAGAACGAGAGAAAAGTAAAGTACAGAAATAAAAGACAGAATTGAAAAGCAGGTACTTCCCCGGTTTTATTTTGCAGGTCAAGTTGAGTGATGCCGCTCCTCCATGCCTGTGCTGTGGATCTTCATGAAACGTCGTCCGGCGGACTTTGGCATGGAAGCAGAACCGTTGGAGCAGGCGATCGCAGAAGTTTCAGCTCGCCGGAGCCATTCGGGGCAAAAAGTGTAAAATAAAGAAAACAGAAAAAGATAACTTGGGTTGCCTCCCAAGAGCGCCATTTGTTTAAAGCGTCGTTTGAGCTCGAAGCATCAAAATAAGATTGTCCCAAATATTGTTTTAA
The DNA here is from genome assembly GCA_039583875.1 of Platanthera guangdongensis. Classification (NCBI taxonomy): domain Eukaryota; kingdom Viridiplantae; phylum Streptophyta; class Magnoliopsida; order Asparagales; family Orchidaceae; genus Platanthera; species Platanthera guangdongensis. The sequence goes on from CM077152.1 coordinate 167,627,095, forward strand.
AAATAAAGTTCGAATAAATGTCAAAGTTTGTGAGTAAAATAATGTTCAGATTAATCAAATGTCAGGACCGGAAAGATAGAGTTAACAGGGTTTAGACTGACATCATCACAGAAATACAGTTTAAGACGCTGACCATTCACTTTGAAAGTACCCTTATCAGGGTGAGAAATTAAAACAGTACCATAAGAAAAGACTTCTAAAACAGTAAAAGGCCCAGACCAACGTGATTTTAATTTACCCGGGAATAAACGTAAACGAGAATTATAAAGAAGCACTTGGTCGCCTGGCTTAAAGATTTTTGGGTGCCTAAGATATCGATCGTGTAAACGCTTCGTCCGCTCTTTATAAAGTCTGTTATTTTCATACGCGTAAGAGCGCCACTCGTCGAGTTCGTTAAGTTGAAATTTTCTAAAATCGTTGATAGAGTAGGGATCGAAGTTTAAAAATCGCAAGGCCCAAAAGGCGCGGTGTTCTAACTCTACGGGTAAATGACACGATTTTCCATAAACCAACCGATATGGCGTACATCCGAGGGCGGTTTTGTACGCTGTTCGGTAGGCCCATAGAGCATCGTCTAATTTGGCGGACTAGTCTTTTCTAGATGTTGAAATAGTCTTTTCTAAAATTCTTTTTATTTCTCTATTCAATACTTCGACTTGTCCGTTAGTTTGGGGGTGGTAGGCAGTGCAAAGCTTATGAGTAACGCCATATTTAGTTAGGATTTTTGAAAATTGTGCGTTACAGAAATGAGAACCCCTATCACTAACGATAGCGCGCAGCGTACCGAATCGAGAAAATAATTTTTTGAGGAAATTAACTATGACTCGGGCGTCATTCGTAGGAAGAGCTTGGGCTTCGGCCCAACGTGAAACATAATCAACGGCAACTAAAATATACTTATTCCCGAAGCTAGAAGGAAAAGGGCCGACAAAATCAATCCCCCAGAGGTCGAAAACTTCGCACTCTAGGAAATAATTTTGTGGCATTTCATTTTTATTCGAAATATTCCCCGACCGTTGACAACTATCACACCTACTCACAAAGGCATGCGCGTCTCTAAACAGGCTGGGCCAGTAAAAACCCGCGCTTAACACTTTGTGAGTGGTGCGAGCAGCTTGATAGTGCCCACCTGTCGGTCCTTCATGCAAATGTTTAATAATATCTAATCCTTCATCAAAGGAAACACACCTCCTGATCACTTGGTCTGCACAGACTTTAAAAAGATGCGGGTCCTCCCAAAAGTAGTTCTTCAATTCAGAAAAGAATTTCTTCTTTTGCTGAGACGAGAACTCTTTTGGGAGCACACGAGCCACTAGATAGTTGGCGATGCGGGCAAACCAAGGAGAAGTAGATGTGTTAATTATGAAAAGCTTCTCATCAGGGAAATAGTAATGAAAAGAATTTTCATCTAATTGTTCTATAAACGGGTTGTCTAGGCGCGAAAGGTGGTCGGCGGCCAAGTTCTCTGTACCTCGCTTATCACGGATCTCTAAGTCAAACTCCTGGAGGAGTAAGACCCAGCGAATCAGACGAGGCTTGGCATCCGTTTTAGAGAGAAGATATTTGAGGGCCGAGTGGTCCGTAAAAACAATAATTTTCGAAAGAGTAATATAAGTGCGAAATTTGTCAAATGCGAATACTACAGCTAAGAGCTCCTTCTCGGTTGTGGTGTAATTTTCCTGTGCAGATGTGAGAGTTTTACTAGCGTAATAAATGGGGTGGAAGTTTTTGGAAATACGTTGACCTAGTACGGCTCCCACCGCATAACTACTCGCATCACACATTATTTCAAATGGAAGATCCCACACCGGAGCTATCATGATTGGCACATTAACTAATTTTTCTTTTATTAAATTGAAGGCAGCTAGACAGAGGTCATCAAAGATGAATGGGGCGTCTTTTTCTAAGAGATGGGTAAGGGGCTTGGTGATTTTGGAAAAGTCCTTTATGAAGCGGCGGTAGAAACCCGCATGACCCAGAAAACTTCTTATGGCTTTTATGTTCGTAGGTGGCGGCAGTTTCTCGATAACTTCTATTTTCGCAACGTCTACTTCAATACCCCTTTCAGAAATTTTATGTCCCAAAACTAACCCTTCCCTCACCATAAAATGACATTTTTCCCAATTTAGGGCGAGGTTAGTTTCTTCGCATCGTTCTAAGACTTTTTCAAGGTTCTCTAAGCAACTATCGAAGGAATTCCCGAACACGGAGAAATCATCCATGAAAACTTCCATAATGCTCTCTACGTACTTGTCAAAGATGGCGAGCATACATCGTTGGAATGTAGCTGGCGCATTGCACAATCCAAATGGCATTCTTCGGTAGGCGAAGGTGCCGAAGGGACAAGTAAACGTAGTTTTCTCCTGGTCCTCGGGGGAGATGGGGATTTGAAGATACCCCGAGAGGCCATCGAGAAAACAATAAAAGCTATGTCCGGAAAGTCGTTCTAAAATCTGATCAATGAACGGCAAGGGGAAGTGATCCTTGCGAGTGGCGTCATTCAACTTACGGTAATCTATACACATTCGCCATCCGGTCACCGTCCGAGTCGGGATTAATTCATTATTTTCATAACTTACGACCGTTATCCCTCCCTTCTTTGGCACTACCTGTACTGGGCTAACCCACTTACTGTCGGATATAGGATAGATAATTCCTGCGTCTAACAATTTCATAACCTCGCCCTTAACTACGTCTTTCATGTTTGGGTTTATACGGCGCTGAGGTTGTATAGAGTTACGTGAATTATCTTCCATTAAGATTTTTTGAGTGCAAAACGATGGGCTTATGCCCTTAATATCAGATATCTGCCAAGCAATAGCTTGGCGATGCTTTTGTAAAATGGAAAGAAGTTTATTCTTTTGTGCATCCGTGAGGTAGGCCGAAACTATGACAAGCAGCTTGGAGTCCTTTTCTAAGAAAGCGTATTGAAGGTGCTCTGGTAGTTCTTTTAGTTCCAAGGTAGGGGGGTCATCATACGAGGTTTTGGAAATTTGTTCTTTTTCAAAAACTATGTCCTCGTACACTTTTTTATATGTAAAATTAAAAGGGGTGTTGCTAGCGGCCATGGAGGCTTCGTGCAGCGATTCAGTTGGAAAAGTAGAAGAGGAACAGAAATCAAAAAATTCTTTTTCAAAATCAGAGGTGCGAGTGGAGGATTCTTCACTTAGGTGTAGAGATTCAGTTGGAAGAGTAGGAGAGGAACAAAAATTGGAAAATTCTTTGTCAAAATCAGAGGTGGGAGAGAAGGATTCTTCACTTATGGTATCCATGAAAAAACAGGAGTCATCATTAGCTAGTGTGTTCTTCATCGAGGGGGTGATGGAGAAAGTTACCTCATCGTCGCCCACTCAAAGGAAGAGCTTACCATTGCTTACGTCAATGATAGCTCGGGAGGTGGCAAGGAAGGGTCGGCCAAGGATCAAGGGAACCTCGACGTCTTCTTCGATGTCTAAAACGACAAAGTCCACCGGGAAGATGAACTTATCAACTTTGACTACGACGTCCTCCACTATTCCTAACGGGTATTTGACTGACCTGTCGGCTAGCTGGATACTCATTCGTGTGGGGTTGAGACTACCAATTCCTAACTTTTTAAACAACGAGAGGGGCATAAGATTAATACTCGCACCTAAGTCGGCTAAAGCGTGTTTGACAAAGAGATCACCAAAGACACACGGGATAGAGAAACTACCCGGGTCACTGATTTTCTTCGGTAATCCGTTTGTCAAAACCGCTGAGCACGCGGCATTTAACGTGACATGAGAAAGGTTCTTTAACTTCTTCTTGTTGGTTAGGAGGTCCTTAAGGTATTTTGCGTACTTCGGCATCTGGGATATGGCTTCGTGGAAAGGCAGATTTACGTGGATTTGTTTAAACATTTCCAAAAAACGGGTGTATTGATCATCCTGTCGTTGTTTATTAAGTTCGGAAGGGTATGGCGGGGATGGATTATTTTTAAAGGTGGGTGGTGGAGTGAGTTCTTTTTCTACGATAGGGGTGATAATTTCTTCGGCAGAGGGTGGAATTTTTAAAACGGGAACGGAGCTTTGATTTTTAAAAACGGGAGCGGAGCTTGCCTCGGGTTCTTCACTTACCATACCAGGAACTTTCTTCCCACTCCGAAGAGTTATAGCTTTCGCTTGCTCTCTCGGGTTGGGCTCGGTATTGGAAGGAAGAGACCCTACGGGTCGCTCAGAAATCATTTTAGCGAGCTGTCCTACCTGATTTTCTATGTTTTTAACACTTCCGGTTAAGGTCCTAATCGTAGCGTCATTAGCATTCATGTATTTCGAAAATATTTCCTCCAAATTTGGAGGTTTTGGAAAACTTTGAGGAGGTGGTGGTGGTGCAGAAAAATCACTTTGCGGTGGCGGGCGCACAGCATTTGATGGATTGCTCCACGAAAAATTCGGATGATTTCTTAACGCAGGATTATAACTATTCGGAAAATTAAAACCAGGAGGATGATAATTCGCAGCAGAAAAATTATTAAAAACAGTTCTAGGCATATTATTTACATAATCCAAATGTTCGGCGGGAGGAGTTGCAGATTCCCATACCTGAGGGGCGGAGGTAGCAGTCATCTCCGTAATTGTTTTGCTTAATATTTCGACTTGCAGTGCGAGTTGGGAGACGTTGTCCACTTCAAAGAGACCTGCAGGTTTGTTTGGGCGGGACCTAGGCACATTCCACTGGTAAGTGTTCATGGTCATGTCTTCAAACAGCTCAAGAGCTGCTTCCGGGGTCTTATGGTTTAAAGTACCTCCAGAAGCTGCGTCTATCATTTGCTTCGTGCTTTGATTTAGCCCATTATAAAACGTCTGCACCTGCAACCATACAGGCAGAGCGTGATGTGGGCATCGTCTTAATAATTCTTTAAATCTTTCCCAGGTTTCGTAAAGGGTCTCTGAGTCTATTTGTCCAAAGGCAGAAATGTCATTCCTAAGTTTAGCAGTTTTAGCAGGCGGAAAATACTTGGCCAAAATTTTTTCAGTTAATTGCGTCCAAGTAGTTATGCTATTTTTAGGAAGGGTGTTCAGCCACTGCTTAGCCTTAATTCTAAGAGAGAAAGGAAATAATCTTAGCCTAATAGCATCATTTGTGACACCATTTATCTTGAAGGTGTCACAAATCTCAAGAAAGCTGGCGATGTGTGCGTTCGGGTCTTCATCTTGAAGCCCGTCAAATTGCACATACTGCTGCACCATTTGAATTATGCTAGGCTTTAGTTCGAAATTATTATTATTTATTGCAGGGCGAACTATACTCGTTTCTGTACCCTCGAGATTCGGTCGTGCATAATAGGACATAGGCCTATGCACGGCTTCCTCCACGTTGGGTTCTGCCATTCTTAAGGTAGAAAATGACTCGGAATCCTCAACCGGCACTTGGGTAGTAGGGCCTTGAAATCGCGATTTTCTCCGAAGAGTACGCTCAATTTCGTGGTCCAGGTCCAAAGTAACTGACGGACTTCCGTGGGTCATACACTAGAAGAAGAGAGGAGAAGCAAGACTAAAAAGTAAAAGAGCTAATGAAGTTGGAAAAAAAATTTTGAAATAGATTTTTTTATGTTTTAACTCCCGAACTTCCCAAGGGCTACCCGGTGAAGGGTTCGCAAGGTACTAGACAAGATAGTGGCATTTAGAGCCACTTTGCCCTTTTCGAGAGAGTTAGGTGGTGTAGAAAATTTTGTGATGTGGGTTTCTATTAAGAATGTGGTAATTAAAATCCAGCCATTTATCTCTGTGCGAGTAGGCGGAAATTAAAAGCTATACTCACGCACTCGACAGAAAATTAAAACACACCCACTCGACAGAAAGTAAACACACTCTACTGAAATAAAGCCTGCCAATTAACTCAAGTGAGTAGGCGGAAAAATAAAAGATACGCACACTTGCTTGAAATAAAGCCTGCCAATTAACTCAAGTGAGTAGGCGGAAAAATTAAAAATATGCACACTTAACAAAATCCAGCCATTTAACTCAAGTGAGTAGGCGGAAAAAAAAATTTAAGAAGGAGGCTGAGAAAGAGAAGTGATAAAATTAATATATTCGCGTTTTCAATTTATCAACAAGCGTTGCTTCCCCGGCAACGGCGCCAAAAACTTGATTGTCTCTGAGATATCTGCAAGGAGAAAATACCAAACTAACAATTCATCTAGGCAAGTATACCTATCAAAATGCAGCTAGGGGACACAAGTGTCGTATTGAAATCCGGGAACAGTTGAGTAAGCTTACTCACACGAAATCTATTATTTTATCGACGGAAAAATAAGGTTTTCTTAAGCTAAATGTACTAAAGGAAGAGAACTACTTGCATGGAAAAATAAAGAGAGCTAAAGAGCGATTAAATTAAGCTTAGTAACAATGAAGGGAAAATGCACTCGATCAGAAATCACCTCGGCAAGAGTGGTTAGAAAAATACGATAAATAAACCTAAGCTAATTAGGGTAAAGGTCCTTGACCGTGGAGGTTCCATGAATATTGACACGCTTCTCTCGAAGGCCGTGCCTAACTGAGTTTAGGAAGGTCCGACCGACTCTCGTCTAAATCGGAGGCCTAAAACTCGCTTTACGCGGTGAACCCCTCTAATGGATTTTACTCCAATCCGGGAGATTTGATCGTCTGCCTATCTCGAGGGGTGCGAACAACTCCCTTTACTCTTGAGTGCTCATTTCAAACTTTCGGCCTCTCGGCTAGCCCAGAATGAAAGCAAAGGTGGAGAGTATATATCGATAATATACCTCCAACCCGTGATAAATCAAGAGTAATTCAAAGCTAAACCCTAAAAAGAAAAGGTAAGATTCAAAGCATCATAACCTAATCACTCGAACCTCGGATCATTAAGATCGAGTACATGGAGGATTAGTTAATCATGGTGAGGTGGAAAAGGGGGGATGAGTAGAAGAAAAATACTGAAAATGGAGCAGAAACGTAAAAGGAAACAGCAATTTTTATTAATAGAAACAGGGATCTTACAACATGAAAACCAGCGATTACAAGTGCATGGAAAGGAAAACTACGCTATCATTAACATTATACTACAGAACGAAGCTAGGAACTACTACAGGAAATGCATAAAGCTATAACTACGAACTAAAAATGGAAAGACATGCTTAAAAAAGATCAGAAATACAAAGGACAGAACCTCCCCTCTCAAAGCGAAAAGTTGTTTAAAACCCATGGAGTTGGGCTCTATTTATAGAATTTTTCGGGTCGGGTCACGCCCCCCTGTCACGCCCTGGTCGGGCGTGACCCTGGGGCGTGACACATTCGGCGCGACTTTTTCGGGCAGGAATTGAATTCTGACGGGGTTGTTGCGGTACACGCCCACAGGTCACGCCCTGGTAGGGCGTGACCCTGGGGCGTGTTCTTTGCGGCATGACTTTGGGAGCTGAAATTGAATGCTGGAGGTGACGGGCGGAATTGCTGAAGTACACGCCCATATGTCACGCCCGGGTCAGGCGTGACCCTGGGGCGTGACACTTTCGGTGCGACGGTGGAGCGGGAAAAACGAGCGCGCTACGGCGATTCCTCGGAACCTGGGGACACGCCTATAGTACACGCCCGTGTCGGGTGTGTCACGGGCGTGACCGAGGGCGTGTACACTAAGTTTCCACGGAATGCAGATTCGGACCAATTGCTTCATTCCTCTGGGTTACACGCCCTAGGTACACGCCCTGGTAGGGCGTGACCTTGGGGCGTGTCACAGCAAAATTCGGCTGAAAGCCGCGAAAACCTGCAAAAAGCAGAAAAAATGCATTAGCGACAAAAATATATACAAAGGGGAATCAAAACAAGTACTTTACAAGACATGATTGGCTTTAAAACCCCGAAAAAATCCTAATAAAATTGACTGCAAACGTATTATCAGGGGTTGTTCTTGAAGGGATATACCCGGGATTGGGCCTTAGAAACCCTCACTTTTCATGAGTGGTTGTCTTTCTAAATCTTAGAAAGAGAGGAGAGCCAAGGAAGGAAGAAGAAGCTAGATCCATCCATTGGAGGAGCTTCGAAGCTCCAAATCGCGAGCCGACTCCGGATCCACGGAGGCAAAGCTAGTGCGGTGCTTTTCATCCGCTTACTTTTCCATGGCGCCAAAGAGGAATGCTAGGGTAACGATTCTCTTCTTGAGCATGAGTAGCTCTCCTTCTTTGCATAGGAAGCCCGCTCTCGCGAGTTTGCGGTGAGTTGGAGGCGTTCCTTCGGGTAGATATTTGAAGTCCCCGTTGTTTAGAGTCCGTAAGCGAGAACGGACATAGGCATGTTGTGTGAAGCCTACACGGATATGTTGGTCTGGATCGGTGATGTTGCATTGCATAAATGCCGGAGAAGACTCCGCGCGATTGGTTGTTTTTCGGGTTTTCTACGTGGTAGATTGCAACAGGGAGCCTTGGGGATTAACCCAAAGGTGCACCCGGAAAACTGAGCAGATGCGTGATCTTGCCAACTTGTGGGCCTAGGAGCCAACTAGTACATAACTGAGTTATGTAACATGGTACGTTCGATTCACGGGCTTCGGGGAAACTTAACTCGTGCCAATGATATTTAAGTGACGTGGTAAGTGAGCAACGAGTTGAGTGGGAACCGTTCCTGCTTTATGCCGAGGGCATAGAGGTCGGGTCTTTCTGTCGATGACATTAAAGTGTCGTGACATAGGCTGTTGATGACATTAAAGTGTCGTAACGTCTGCCTAAAATACCATTTTGCTCACGAGATATTGTCGTCCTAGAGATGGTGGTGAGTTAGCGGCTTAGACTGCGATCACCGAGAATGTGCCCTGAGATCACGGGGCGTGTGGTCATGCGTGCCAACGCCTGTGATGCAATGAGTTGTTATATTACTCGCTTTTGCTAATTAAATGCAGGGAAGGAGCATCGCCGCCCCGAGTTGGGGGCGGGATCGTTATAATTTGGTCAATATTGCTGGCCGTTGCCTTTGTTTGCCACCGTGCGGTGGTTTTGTTGCTTGCAGGTGCGGCTGGACCAAGCGGTCAATAGCGAGCTAAAGCCCAAATTGCGAAGCCGGCCCTCGAAGGCCTATCTGGAGTGTTTACTATTTTTATTCATGTATGACCGGCCTGCATGATGAGGTTTGTAAAACATGTAATATGAAGTGAACAATTTTGTAAGGCCTTAAGGCTTGTACTGGTGTATGTATAACATTCCTATTTGGTATTAGTGGACATTCATGCTTTAGTGCTGGGTTCTTTATTGCAACTTATTTAAACTTCTTCCGCTAGAATGCTCTATGTAGGACGTATGATTGGTTGGATGGTTTCCATGAGTAACCACCCGGTCTGTCTGTAGTCTATGGCGTCGGGCCCCGGCCGGACCTACTGCTATATGCTATGCGATGGATAGGGGGTGTTACAATTTGGTATCAGACTACTGGTTTTGGTCGGGCTTAAGTTGAATTCGTGGATGAATTCTTTTTAAGGGGTGGTGAGCACATTGTGTGCGTCATCGTTATAACAGTAAATGAACCCATGAATGTCCACTTAGGAATGAAAATACACGTGTTTGAGGAACCTGCGTGTTCCTATAATTGCTGTTTGCAATTTATTTGGTCGCTTAACGGTGTTTTGTACCAGTATAGGTGACCAGAAGTGGTGTTGGGCCGTCGGAACGTCGAGTTTCTGAGGCTAGCAGTGCACCAGATGTTGCTCCTGCAATACCTCTATCGGCTGAGAACATACGATTGGTGGTTGAAGCAGTGTTGGCCGTGATAAATGCGCAACCTGCAAGGCAAACGCAGCAGCCCACTCCTGCGATGGAGAAGGTGCCGCTGCAAGAGGATGAGCCGAGGAGAGTGGAACAAGTGGTAGTGGAACCGTTGGTGCCAAGGAGGGCAACCGAGCGGCAGCATAAGCATGTAATGAGCTTTAACCCTCCGGTATTCTTGGGGTTGGGAACCCCATCTCAAGCTGAAGACTGGCTCTCCATGGTGAAGAGAGTCATGACAGCAACGGAGACGGGGGAGTGGCAAATGACCACCATCGCTACGTTCCTTCTGGATGGTGAAGTGAGAATGTGGTGGAAAGGATTGGAGCTGCACCTATTGAGAGGTAGATGTCTCGATGGAGGAGTTCGCGAGATTGTTCTTGGCTAGATACCTCCCTTCGGTGCAGAGGATAGCGTTGGAGAATGAGTTCCTGAAGTTGGTACAAGGAGACAGTATCGTGTATGAATATCTCCATGAGTTTACTCGTTTGAGCCGTTATGCTAGCTCCACCATCGCGGATGAGGAGCGCAAAATGAATCAATTCTACGAAGGCTTGAGAGATGAGTTGAGATTACTACTCTCGGGGCCGATGACGCAGGGTTTCTTGACCTTGGTCAACACGGCCCGGTCCTTGGAGAAGGACATGAAGAATGTGCAGGTGAAGAAAAGCTTGGGCGAGAAGAGGTCGGAGTTCAGAGGGCCGAACACCTCAAAATTTGTGTTCCGAAAGTGGAACAAGAAAGCTAAGACTTCGGGTCTAGCCCTCTCTGCTGGTGCTTCTGTGGCGACTACGGGTCGGACCCCGAGCGCATGTTACAACTGTGGTAAGTTGGGGCATTATGCCCGTGAGTGCCGGAGCGGACGTCCCAAGTCTGAAAGGAGGCCGGGAGCGACTTATGAGGAGAAGGGCAAGGCGGTGGAGTCGACCGCGTCCCATTATGCTCTGGCCCAACCAAGGGTCTATAATCTTGGCCAACATGAGGCCATCAAACAGGCTAATGTGGTAACAGGTACGGTCTATTTTATAGCAAGTCAATTTCTTTAAATACTTGTTATGCACATGTTACCTTACCACTGCTTGTTTAGGATTTGTATTGATTTGTGAAAATCCGGCACGAGCACTCTTCGATACGGGAGCTTCAAACTCCTTCTTGTCCGAAGGATTTATATCACGCATCGGAGTCCCTTCTTCGATGGCGAAGAATAAGTTGGATGTGTTGTTGCCCAATGGGTGTTCGATGCGAGCAGATAGGATCTGCGATGTTAAGATTAGTATTTGGAATCAGGAGTTCGACCTGCAAGCGTCTTTACTTTCGTTGGTGGAGTTCGACGTTATATTTGGCATGGACTGGATCTCGGAGCAGCAGGCCTATATTGACTAAGGTCGCAAGGAAGTCAAGCAGGGAGCAAGTCGTGAGACAACTTTTACGGGCTTAAAGGGGTCGAGCAAGACGTTGATGTCTGCTCTTCAGGTGGTGAAGGCAGTTCGTGCCGGTGCAGAACTGTTCTTTACACTAGTGGAGGTTGCAAAGCCGAAGCCCGCGTTGGATTGTATTTCAGTGGTATCGAAATACCCTGATGTGTTCGCCGCAGATCTTCCTGGAGCCCCGCCTCAGCGGGAGATAGATTTTACGATTGAGCTAGTGCCAGGTGCAAAGCCTGTGTCACGATCACCTTATCGGCTAGCGCCTAAGGAAATGGCAGAGCTGAAAGTTCAACTATAAGAATTGTTGGAGCAAGGGTATGTGCGCCCGCGTTCTTCGCCTTGGAGCGCACCGGTCCTCTTTATTAAGAAGAAGGACGGAAGCTTGAGGCTATGTATTGATTATCGGGAGCTCAACAAGTTGACGGAGAAGAACAAGTACCTGATCCCCCGGATTGATGATCTTTTTGATCAGTTAGTCGGGTCGACGGTGTACTCGAAGTTGGATCTCAAGGCTGTGTACTATCAGCTGCGAATAAGGGAGAGTGATATCCCGAAGACAGCGTTTAGCACAAGATACGGGCATTATGAGTTTACGGTCATGCCGTTTGGGCTGACTAATGCGCCGTCAGTGTTCATGGATTTGATGAACTGGACTTTCATGAAGTACTTGGACCATTTCGTGATCATCTTCATCGACGATATTTTGGTGTACTCGCAAAGTGAGGAAGATCACTTCAAGCATCTTCATTTAGTTTTGGAGACTCTAAGGAGAAATCAGTTGTATGCCAAGTTCTCGAAGTGCGAGTTTTGGCTATCCTCAGTGGCGTTCCTCGGTCATATAGTGAGTGGAGAGGGTATTGTTGTGGATCCGGCGAATATCGTTGCGATACGGGAGTGTCCTGAGCTTGCTACGGTAGCGGAAGTCCGGAGCTTTCTGGGGCTTGCCGGCTATTATAGGCGCTTCGTAGAGAACTTCTCGCAGATAGCGTTACCTCTCACTACTTTGACGAGGAATGAGCATAAGTTCGTTTGGACGTCGGAGTGTGCGCAAGCTTTTGAGGAGTTGAAGTGTCGGTTGACCACGACGCCTGTGCTGAGTTCGTCATGTGGGACCGAAGGCTATGAGATTTATAGCGACGCTTCAGGCAGCGGTTTGGGTTGCGTGCTACTGCAACATGGAAGTGTAATAGCTTATGGATCTAGATAGCTGAAGGTGCACGAGAGGAATTATCCGGTCCATGACTTGGAGTTAGCGACCGTGATTTTTGCCTTGAAGCTGTGGAGACACTATTTGTACGGTGTGAAGATTGATATCTACACCGATCACAAGAGCCTGAAATATCTGATTGATCAGAAGGATCTGAATATGCGGCAATGTAGATGGATGGAGTTCCTGGGGGACTATACATTCAAGATCCACTACGTGCCTGGTAAGGGTAATGCGGTTGCGTACGCGTTGAGTCGTCGAACCCCAGCTCAAGCCAATTGGCTATCGGTGCATGATGAGCGGTTGGTGCAGGAGTTGGAGGCGTTGGAGATTATTTGTGTGGATAGGCAATCAAGTGCTGAAGCAGTTCTGAATTGGACTGAAGTCCAATATGACCTGGCTAATCGTATTTGGCAAGCTTTGGATATGGATGCTCATATGAAGCAGTTCATGGTAGAGGCTCTGTATGGGTCAAATTCCCAATTCGTCGTGGAGGACGGATTACTTTGGAAAGACGGTCGTCTGTGCGTCACAAGTGTGGGTAATTTGCGGGTGGAGTTGTTGTACGAGGCACACCATACCAAGTACTCGATTCACCCAGGGAGCACGAAGATGTACCGTGATGTGAAGAAACTGTTTTGGTGGCCGGGTTTGAAGAAAGATGTGGCGCTCTACGTAGGGAAGTGCCAAACTTGCGCCTTGGTGAAGGTGGAGTGCCAAAAGCCGGGAGGATTTCTTAAGTCCTTGTCTATCCCGGAGTGGAAATTCGACAACATCTCTATGGACTTTGTGCATGGTTTGCCAAGGTCGCAAAAGGGGAACGACGCTATTTGGGTGGTCGTGGATCGGTTAACAAAGGTGCCGCATTTCATTCTGCATAGGAAGGATGATCCGGTGGAGAAGTTGGCAAAGATTTATGTGGATAACATAGTACGGCTTCATGGTGTGCCCCGCAGCATCGTGAGTAACCGAGATGGGCGGTTCACGTCCAATGATTGGAGGCTTGTGCAGCAAATGTTGGGAACAAAGCTGAAATTCAGCACAGCGTTCCATACACAAACGGATGGGCAGACCGAAAGGGTCAATAGAACTATGGAAGACATGCTCCGCATGTGTGTCTTCGATTTTGGGAAGCAGTGGGAAGACCACCTTTATTTGGTAGAGTTCACATACAACAACAGCTACCAAGAGAGTATTCAAATGGCGCCCTTCGAGACCCTATATGGTAGAAAATGTCGCACGCCGTTGTCTTGGTTAGAAACGGGTGAGTCAAAGTTGTATAAGCGATCGGAAGTGGAGGGTGCTACTTCTTTGGTGAGAACCATTCGGGAGAGGTTGCTTATCGCTCAGGACCGGCAAGCGAAGTACTATAATGCCAAGCATAGGAACGTGGAGTTCGCTATGGGCGACTATGTGTACTTAAAGATCAAGCCGTTCAAGGGTGTCTTGCGGGTGTGGCGATTGAAAAAGCTAAGCCCGAGGTACCTTGGGCCGTTTGAGGTTCTGGAGCGAGTTGTTGAAGCGGCCTATCGGTTGAAGCTTTCAGTGGAGCTTGCTGGATTACACGATGTATTCCATATTTCGGTGCTTCGGAAGGCGGTGCAAGAGCCTACGCAAGTGATCGCGGTTGATCAAGTGCCAGTGGATGGTGGGCTGACGACAAAAGTCAAGCCCGTGCGGATTGAGGACTCGAAGGTCAAGCGGCTACACAATAAAGAGATCAGGATGGTCCAGGTCCTGTGGGACAATTGCGGTCGTGAGGAGCTCTCTTGGGAGCGAGAGCAGACTATGCTTGACGAGTATCCGGAGTTGTTCCGCTCAGGTACAAATTTTGGTTTTGTACATGTCTTTCCTTTATATAATTTCGTGGACGAAATTCTTTTAAGAGGGGGAGAGTTGTAACGCCCCGAAACTCAAAAGAGTGATGGGGACGTTTTGGGCTAGTTTTTGGTTCTGGTTGCAGGAACACGGCCTGGGACACGGGCGTGTCCCATGGCATGTCAAGCTTGTGTCGACACTCAGCCGGGAAGTCTACATTTTGAGCTCGACACTGTGTCGAGACTGGGCACACGGCCTGCGACACGGGCGTGTCGCAAGGCGTGTCGACCCGTGTCGACAGTTAGCCCGCGAAGTCGACACGCTGCGTTCGATGAAGTGTCGAGACATGGCATACGGCCTGCGACACGGGCGTGTCGCTGGGCGTGTCGACCCGTGTCGACACTCGTCCCGGGGAGTCTACATTTTGCTCGACGATGTGTTGAGACAAGGCACACGGCCTAGGACACGGGCGTGTCCAAGGCCGTGTCGTCAGGTCGACGATCTTCGCTCGATCAAGTGTCGAGTGTCGAGACCGTGTACACGTCCTGGACCCAGGCGTGTTGAGGTAGACACGGGAAAGGACACGGGCGTGTCCTAGAACCCGTGCAGTGCTCGGGTTGTTTTCGGGGAAAATCGATGGGGGTATATGGCCGACCACACGGCCATGTCAGGTGGAACACGGGCGTGTCAAGTCGAACATGGGCGTGTTCGATGCCCGTGTGTTGTTCTAGGCGAACCGATTTTGACGGCGAATGAGGCACACGACCCTGGACACGGGCGTGTGCCAGGCCGTGTGCGGTCCAGATTGGGCATTTCAGTCCCGAATCAAAGTCGTTCATTTCTTTAATTGATGATCTAACGGCTGGGGTTATTCGTGAAGGGATATACCCTGGATTTGGCCTTAGAAACCCTCACTTTTCATGAGTGGTTGTCTTTCTAAATCTTAGAAAGAGTGGAGAACCAAGGAAGGAAGAAGAAGCTAGATCCGTCCATTGGAGGAGCTTCGAAGCTCCAAATCGCGAGCCGACTCCGAATCCACGGAGGCAAAGCTAGTGCGGTGCTTTTCATCCGCTTACTTTTCTATGGTGCCAAAGAGGAACGCTAGGGTAACGATTCTCTTCTTGAGCATGAGTAGCTCTCCTTCTTTGCATAGGAAGCCCGCTCTCGCGAGTTTGCGGTGAGTTGGAGGCGTTCCTTCGGGTAGATATGTGAAGTCCCCGTTGTTTAGAGTCCGTAAGCGAGAATGGACATAGGCATGTTGTGTGAAGCCTACCCGGACATGTTGGTCTGGATCGGTGATGTTGCATTGCATAAATTCTGGAGAAGACTCCGCGCGATTGGTTGTTTTTCGAATTTTCTACGTGGTAGATTGCAACAGGGAGACTTGGGGATTAACCCAAAGGTGCACCCAGAAAACTGGGCGGATGCGTGATCTTGCCAACTTGTCGGCCTAGGAGCCAACTAGTACATAACTGAGTTATGTAACATGGTACGTTCGATTCACGGGCTTCGGGGAAACTTAACTCGTGCCGATGATATTTAAGTGTCGTGGCAAGTGAGCAACGGGTTGACCGCGAACCGTTCCTGCTTTATGCCGAGGGCATATAGGTCGGGTCTTTCTATCGATGACATTAAAGTGTCGTGACGTAGGCTGTTGATGACATTAAAGTGTCGTAACGTCTGCCTAAAAGACCATTTTGGTCACGAGATATTGCCGTCCTGGAGATGGTGGTGAGTTAGCGGCTTAGACTGCGATCACCGAGAATGTGACCTGAGAGCACGGGGCGTGTGGCCATGCGTGCCAACGCCTGTGATGTAATGAGTTGTTATATTACTCGATTTTACTAATTAAATGCAGGGAAGGAGCATCGCCGCCCCGAGTTGGAGGCGGGATCGTTATAATTTGGTCAGCATTGCTGACCGTTGCCTTTGTTTTCCACCGTGCGGTGGTTTTGTTGCTTGCAGGTGCGGCTGGACCAAGCGGTCAATAGCGGGCTAAAGCCCAAATTGCGAAGCCAGACCTCGAAGGCCTATTTGGAGTGTTTATTGTTTTTATTCATGTATGACCGGCCGGCGTGCCGAGGTTTGTAAAATATGTAATATGAAGTGAACAATTTTGTAAGGCCTTAAGGCTTGTACTGGTGTATGTATAACATTCCTATTTGGCATTAGTGGACATTCATGCTTTAGTGCTAGGTTCTTTATTGCAACTTATTTAAACTATTTCCGCTAGAATGCTCTATGTAGGACGTATAATTGGTTGGATGGTTTCCATGAGTAACCACCCGGTCTGTCTGTAGTTTATGGCGTCGGGCCCCGGCCGGACCTACTGTTATATGCTATGCGACGGATAGGGGGTGTTACATTGGGTCCGGATGCGCTCGAGGAAATGGAAGTCTCAGTGAAGCTTATTCAGGAAAAGCTTCGTATAGCTCAGGAGAGATATGAGAAGAACGCCAACCAGCGTAGGTCTGACCCGGAGTTTTCTATAGGGGACCTTGTGTTTCTTAAGGTTTCCCCGATGGTTGGTGTTAAGAGGTTTGGGAAGAACCGAAAATTGGATCCGAGGTATGTGGGCCCGTTTAAGATTGTTGAGCGGATTAGCGTGTCGGCATATATGCTGGATTTGCCGGCAAATTTCTAGGAGGTTCATAATGTGTTTCATGTAAGCCAATTAAGGAAGTGTGTGCGAAGCAGTGGGCAAGTCTTGGATGATGTGCCCCAGTTGGAGCCTAATCTTTCATATGTTGATGTGTCGGTTCGCATCTTGGATACTCAAGATCGGGTGCTATGGACGAAGTCTATCCCGATGGTGAAAGTTCTATGGAAGAATCAGGATTTGGAAAGCGCGACTTGGGAGCTAGAGTCGGCTATAAGGGAGGCTCACCCTCATCTGTTCCCTTGATTTGATTGGTATGTTTCTTTCTAGTAGCTCTTGTTTTGTTACTTTCCTTCTGTGGTAGAAGTAGCGTATATAAAGTTTCGGGTCGAAACTTTCTTTTAGGGGGAGTGAATGTAACGCCCCCGATTTTCTGTGATTATTTAATTCTCGTTTGTCGTTATGTTGACGCGTTTCCGGCAGGTGCCATTTGTTAGAGCGTGGTCTTAGCTCTTTAGGTTCCTTGTGTGGATTGTTGGTAGCCTTTTTGGCAAGATCCCCTAGCAAGTCGGGTCTGTTTTGGTGACCGGTGAGGCATCTCGGGGGATGCTTGTGTTTTGGCTTCGGGTAGTGATAACTCGAGTTTTGTTTGTCGAAAGTTGATTTCGACTTCGCCATTGCATTCGTAGCGTGGGTATTTAGCTACGATGTGAATTTTCTCGGGTTCCGAGGTGGTTCGGTTTTCGCATCGTTTTGATGTATTATTAATAATGGATGTAAATGATTAATTATTGAAACTTGAATTGAATCCAGTGGCTTTTAGGTGGCGGTTAGGGCATAAGACGTGTCCATGCATATATATATATATAGCCTTAAGACAAAATCGAGACTTCTCATTGTCTCCTTCTATGAGTGTATAACCGTCGCCTATTCGAGAGGAAGAAAAAACCGCCAACCCTGCTTCCCTTCAGACGCCGATTCTTGGAGTGTTATTGGACGAAATTCGATTCCGAAAGCGGATTTGGATTACTCTCGCCTAGACATTCATTCCTACGGTAAGAGATTCAATTTTCATGGTGTTTCTAGGGGTCTCGGAATTTCTGGTTTGATCCCTTTCCGCCATTAAATCTCTAGAATTCTGGTTTACGTGCTGTTGCGGTTGGAGCCGAGAGAGAGGAAGGGTTGTGCAAGATAAATTCTGGATTTGAGGCAAGTGGTGCTCCTACCCTTGCCAAGTTTTTCTTCTCCTTTTTCATGTCATATTTGTTGCTATCATTCATGTTTCCTAGTTTGCGTATTTTGCTCTGTTTTTTCCATCAAAGTCCTGAGGAGCTTAGACCATAAATGCTCCTTTATGTTTTTTTTGCATTTTCTCAAGTTCTGAAACTCAAATTTTCGGTCGTATTGCTGTACTCTTGTTTTCTTTTTATCAAAGTGTTCCCTATTAATCTCGGTTTGGCGTAGCAATTAGCCTTTCAGCCCTAGAACTAGTAGCAATGGGTTTCCATACTTATATTACGAGTAATAGGATCGAATTAGGCTAAGAAGATTGGTCAGAAATGAAGTTGGATGTACAGGATTGCTGTGGACTCAATGCAGCCAGTTCGACGAAGATCGTCGATCTGGGTTCGACGATTATCGTTGATCAGAGCTCGACGATTTGCCTTAGTTCTGGGTCTGACGAAAATCGTCGAACGGAGTTCGACGATTCTCCAGTGGCCAGTGTTCGACGTAAGTAAAATCGTCGAATGGCGTTCGATGATTTTTCCCGTGGCCAGTATTCGATGATAGGAAAATCGTCGAACGGCGTTCAACGATATTTCCTGTGGCCAGTATTCGACGAAAGGAAAATCGTCGAACGGCATTCGACGATTTTTCTCGTGGCCAGTATTCGACGAAAGGAAAATCATCGAACGGCATTCGACGATTTTTCCCGTGCCTGTGTTCTGCGAAAGGAAAATCGTCGAACAGAGTTCGACGATTTCCTGTGGCTGCAGATTGACGATTCCTGTAGGCTGGGATTTATTCCTTTTCAGTTTCTTTTCTTCCCGAGTGATTACCTCCTAGGGGGGATGTCTTGTCGGCCTTTCGTTCTTCCTTTATTTTGAGGGGCGAATCGTGGGTTATGGCAGGTACTGGTATTTTGATGCTCTAAAGGAGCGGGATGTTTTGTGTGCGAGCCGTGGTCGCCACTTTTAAGTCCCAGGTACGGGCTGGGTATTTGTTGTGGCCTCCACCCTTTTTTATCCCAGGTACGGGCTGGGTTTGTGGTGGTTTTGTGCTGACACAGTGGAATTTCATTTTTAATTGGAACTGTATTGTTTGGGGGACTGTTTTGGTCACCAACTCAGGTCCATGTTGTTTTCTACTGCTATTACTCACAAATTAGGATTGTTAGGTGTTTCTTCCTGGTTGAATGTAACATATTGTGGAAAGTTTTCTTGTCTTTTGCCTTGTAGCCTCTGCATTATTTGGGCAGGGCTGGTTCTTGTTACCTGGTACTTTGTGTACTTTTGCTTACTTTGGACAGTGTTTGCTTTTACTGTCATGATTACTTACTCTCTTTTGTCCCATTTTGATTTAACGCTCTAATTATGATTTCCTTGTTTTACTTGCTGAGGTGTTCTTTTCTTTTTTTGAATGCCTCAGGTTTGGATTAGTAGTCGGGTAGGCGGCTAGATTTGTTGTGGTGTTGTTGGTGATCCCTTGAGTTGTGGGGATCTTTCTCTTACTGTTGTGAGGTAGTTTTTCTGTTTTCTTATAGACATACATACTTGTCAGTGGGTTCGTGTCAGTTTGTTGGCGCCCGCTGGTAGTTTTACCTTATGATACTAGATATATTTCTTTTACTATTACCTTTCTGGAGATATTCTACTTGCTCTTGGGAAGATTTATGCTAGGTTGCGAGTTACTTTTAAACCAAAAACACTATTATAAGTATATCTCATGATCAGCATGTTTATAAAACTCATACATTACTTTCCAAGCAACGTAAAAAGACTATTTTCCTACTTACAATATAATATAAAACTAGAGTCTTGTATAGTATAAGTGGACCTCGGGGGACACTTATGCGCTCTCATGGGGTGTCAAATATAAATAAAGTATTTTCTGCCACGTATAAGTATAGTTTTTAAATCGTGGACTAGATGATCCACCGAGCCGAGGGATACGGCCTCTAAAATATAACTGATTTTTCTAATCATTAAACTTATGAATTTTCATAGTCCAGTTAGTTGGTGTTCTCCTAAGCGTCGACAGTTATCCCCTGTTCGACGTGGCATCACGACGCATGTTTTCTCGTACTCTGATACTTCTTAAATTCGGAGAAAATGCTGGTTGTGACAACATCGCTCGATATTCCAAGTTGGAAATGGGAGAGTATTTCAATGGATTTCATCACTGGTCTACCAAAATCTCCCCGTGGGCACAACTCTATTTGGGTGATAGTCGACAGATTGATAAAGTGTACTCACTTTGTTTTGTTTAAGATTGGGTATTCGATGAAGAAGATAGCTGAGCTATATCTTGAAGAGGTCATCAGGTTGCATGGAGTGCCTGTTAGCATTGTATTAGATCGGGACTCCAGATTTACGTCTCGCTTTTGGAAGAGTTTACAGGAAGGGTTGGGTACCGATTTAAGTTATTCCACCGTCTATCATCTACAGATGAATGGTCAGATGGAAAGGGTAAATCAGATCGTAGAAGATATGATCAGATGTTATATTTTGGATCATGGTGGTGCTTGGGATGAGCGTCTCAGACTCATGGAGTTTGCATACAATAATAGTTATCAAGAGAGTCTGCAGATGGCCCCGTTTGAGGCCTTATATGGGAGGCTTTGTATAACTCCTTTGTTTTGGGCTAAAGTTGGTGAGAGACCGTTGCTAGGTCCGGAAGCCCTTGAAGAGATGAATTGTGTTGTGACTCATATTCGAGAGAAGCTTCGTGTGGCTCAAGAACTCTATGAGAAGTATGATAATCAACGAAGGGTCGATCTAGATTTTGCCGTTGGAGACTTGGTTTTTCTGAAAGTTTCTCTGATGTCTGGCGTTAAAAGGTTTGGAAGGAACCACAAGTTAGACCCCCGGTATGTGGGACCTTTCCAAATTCTTGAGCGCATCAGAGTGTCAGCTTATAGGCTGGAGTTACCTGCAACCTTCCCTGGTGTCCATGATGTGTTCCATGTGAGCCAGTTGCGGAAGTGTGTTCGTAATGATCGTCAAGTCCTCGACCCGATGCCCCAGATTCAGCCCAACCTTATGTATGTGGAAGAACCTATACGTATCCTGGATTCTTAAGAGCGCGTGTTGCGAAGAAAGACCATCCCCATGGTCAAGATTCTTTGGAGGAATCAAGACGTCGAGAGCGCGACGTGGGAATTGGAATCAGCCATGAGAGAATCTCATCCGCACCTCTTCTTTTAGTTTTGGGTATGTCATTATGTTTTCAGTTATGTTTGATTTTATCGTTTTGGTTTGGTTTTGGAGTTGTGTTAAGTTTCGGGACAAAACTTCTTTTTAGGGGGAGTGACTGTAATGCCCCCGATTTTTCGATGATTTTATTTGATTGGGCAACGTCATATTTATGACATCGTGGCGTTACTTTTAACGTCGAGTTGGCGGCGCAATGCCGTTAAGGCATTTACGCATTCGTGCGGTCGAGTCGGACGAATTCTTGTTATAATGGGAAAATTTTGCATTAGGAATTTAAGTTAAGTGATTTTGGACTTGCTCGTCAAGTTTCGTCGCAATCCGAGCATTTTTGGATTCTCGACGCGCGATTGAAGTTTTGGATTGTTTATGTTCGCCGTATACTTTGACGATTAATATCTCGGGAATGGCTCGTCGGATTTTGGTTTTGAATTCGTCGTTGTGTTCGTAGCGTCAGTATTCGCCTACGACGTGTGTTTCATTCAATTATGCGTGTGTTTGGGCATCTGTCTTGATCTCGTAGTTTCCTTATTCAAAAATATATAAACATGATTATTTTAATATTAAAGTAGTATTCAAAAATGTATTTTACTGGTCATTTGTATAGTTTAATCATAAGGTTATATTTGCAAAGAATTTGTTCTTCCTACAAATTCACTCGAGTCTTCTGTTTTAGGTACTCGAGTGATTCCTAAGTACTCGAGTCTTTTGCTAGATATACACGAGTGACCTTTTATATTTACAGGAGTCCTTCTTTTCAACTACTCGAGTAATTTATGGACCTACTCGAGTAAATTTATGCAGCTACTCGAGTAAATTTATGGACCTACTCGAGTTGTTCTGTTCAGTCGGTGTTCGGGTGCTATTTTGGGGGTCAATATTATGTTGTATGAAAAAATAATCAACATGACCTTTGTTCGTCTCGAAGCGATATACAACTTTCATGTTGGGCACGTTTCTATATGGAGTCATCTTAGACCTCTATTATCGATTTTCCCGAAACTACTCATAGATAGCCCGTTCGACTTATCCACTCGAGTTCTATGCCTTCTATCTCGAGTAGACCTGATCTACTCGAGTTCTATGCCTTTTATCTCGAGTACCTATGAATATCTCGAGTTCCCCAAGCCTCCAACTCGAGTCTCCATCTCAAGTAAGCCCCTGCATCTCGAGTAAGCCCCTCCAACTCGAGTAAACCCATCCATCTCGATTATACCAAGTTCTAGTCGAGTAGTCTGTGCAGTCTACGTTTGGGCAACGTTTTGAGAGTCAAAACGGTGTCTTACAAAACACTGGTCAACATGAAATTTGTTCGTCTCGACGAGATCTACAATGTTCATTTTTGGCACTTTTTGATTTGGAGTCCTCCTAGACCTCTATTTTGGGTTCCCACAAAACTGCTCGAAATAACCCGTTTTTTGACAAAACGTTTTATAAACATTATATATATATATATTCTTAAACTTAGGTTTAGAACTGAACTTCATCTTCTCCGATATGTTTTCTCCCGAACCAGAGCAGCGAGCGAGAGAGAGAGAGTTTCCTTGTAGTGAATCTTCCGGTGGCCGCCGACTGTGCTCCGGTGCTCGAAATCTTCATCCGAACATAGATCCGGAAAGCTCTCGCCGAGAGCTACGCCATCGTGGTAATATCTTCCCCGTTTCTTGAGATTTCTCGTTAGGGTTTTTCGGCCCTAACATCCTTTTTGGCCGTTCTTGTTCTGATTTCAACTCCTCCCTCATCCTTTTGCCTCGATCTACTACGTGGAGGGATTCAGAGAACTTTTCCAGTTAAACCAAGGCAAGTGGTGGTTTCCCCTCGTTTATCTTTGTCCGATTTGATGGTAACGGCTATGTTTTCATGTTCTTTTAATTTTCTACACTTATTCTTCCAAATTATTGTTATGATTTACCTTCTCAATGATCGCATGATGTTGTAATGTTTCGTCATGGTAAACCCGATTTTGTCCGGTATGTTGATCGTTCTTGAAGTGCTTTATGATGGCTTTAAGTGCCTTAGTTTCCGTTATTAAACGCGTTAGAGTTTATCTAGGATTGTAAATTGCTCCTAGAAGTTGATCAACCGCGTCTTGAATCTAGTAATGTCATGTAAAATCTGACGAGCCAAATCTCGAGATATGTGGTGTTTTCTTGGTGGTTTTCTTGATTGCGGGAGTTAGTGGACGATTCAACCTCCGCAGTGTTTGTTTCCTTCATTAGTGTCATGTGGAAGTCTACTTAGTTTTTGGGTGTCTGCGGTGTATGGTGGAGAGTATGAGACTCCCTCGCAGTTAGACGGATTTTATATTCGTGTGGGTGTGCCCAAGAGTGACCACCTCGCCCGTGTTTTTGGGTGGTGTGTCCACGAGTGACCATCTCGCCCGTATTTTTGGGTAAAGTCGATCATAGGTGCCTAATAAAGGTTTTGTATATCTTCCTTACGAATTATTCATGTTGTCACCTTTTAGCCTCATACGACTGGTGTACTATTGTTGTACGTGATGAGTTACGTAAGAGTTCTTTTTCATGATGATGACTTGTTCCTCTTTTTGTTCTTTATTTCAGTACTGTTGGTCTTGGGTTGGTACCCCTTTGACCTTTGTTTATTTTGGCTTATTAATTTCTGCCACCATTTGTGCTTTCTTGCTGAGGTATTCTGTCTTTAGAATGCCTCGGGTTCAGAGCAGTAGCAGATAGTAGAGCTAGTTTTGGAGTTTCTGGGCGGCAGTGTTGGCCGTGGTTGTTACCTCGTCTCAGCGAGGTAGATTGTTGTTTATTTAGTTACTGGTTAAGACTTACTTTTCTGTAAGTGGATTCGTGTCAGTTGTTGGCACCCAGAAGATTGTTATTTGTTTGATACTTGCTACCTGCTTATTTCTCTACATGTGGATGTGGATTACTTGCTCTCTGGGAGGATTTATGCTAGGAATGCATGTTAAGTATTTTTAAGAATAAAATCTATTACTATTACTTCATGCATTGCATAATTTAAAAACTATAACTTGTTATATTTAGCGACCGTAAAAGCTATCCTTACTACTATTATAAATTTAGAGTCTTGCATTGCATGAGTTGTCCTTTGGGGATGCTTATACTCATGTAGGATGTTAGACTTAATCTAAGTAAGTATTTTTTCGCAGCGTATAATTATATTTTGATTCGTGGACTAAATGAGCCATTAAGCCGAGGGATACAGCTAACTATTGCTCTTAACTAATTTGTTTCCTTAAAATAACTTAAATAATCTTTCTTCATGATTAAGTAGGTGTCTGCCTGAGCGTCCGCAGTTATCCCCTGTTGACATGGAATCATGATGCGCACTTTCCCTTACTCTGATAAGTTATTATATGCGGTGAAAATGCGCGTTGTGACAGGAGGCCGTTACAAAAGTGCACTCTTTATAATGGCCTCCCCAGCACCACGCTCAAAAGGACGGCTGCCCCAGAACCATGCTCGAAATGGTTCAGCCTCAACAGTTCTGCAGACCATGCACCACAACCCCTCTCCATCCATAGGCGTGTTGTAGATACCGGGGATCGAACCCGAGACCTCCTTGATAAGGAGTTTTAAAACCACTCCTCATCACCAATTGAGTTGCAGATCAATTGGTGATGAGGAGTGATTTGAAAACTCCTTATCAAGGAGGTCTCGGGTTCGATCCCCGGTCTCAACAACACGCCTATGGATGGAGAGGGGGTGGGGTGCATGGTCTATAGACCTGTTGAGGTAGAACACTTTCGAGCATGGTGCTGGGGGTGCCGGCAGCCGTCCTTTCGATTGTGGTGTTGTGGAGGTCGTTACAACACTTGGGTAACTAGATCTTTACTCTCATCTTCTTTATAGAGAGAAAATGACTAAGGACATAGAAGATGTTTAAAAACATAGAAAGGAGGTTCAAACACATGGCGGGTAACATATCAAAGTTCTTTAGCCAGAAGATGAAGAAAGGAGGTTCAGTGACATTCGGAGACAATAGTAAAGGAAAATTCAAGGGCATTGGTGTAGTGGGTAACAATTTCTTCTCTATTTCAAATGTTTTATATGTTGAAGGTTTGAAACACAATTTAATTTTTATAAGTCAACTATGTGATATGGGCTTAAATGTTTCATTTGATTCACTTTAAACCTTTGCAACATCATAGATTCTAAAACTAATGAAATTGTTTTTACTGTACCAAGAATCAATAATGTTTATACAATTACTTTTCTTGATTTACCTCATTCTAGTGTTAAATATTTTATTTCCAAAAATGATGAATTATAATGGTGGCATAGGAGACTAGGACATCCTAGTGCAATACTTATTATAAAACTTTTCAAAAATAAATTAATTAAGGGATTACCTTTACTAGATAGAAAGCTTTCTTCTTTATGTTTACCTTATCAAAAAAGAAAATTTTCTAAATCTTCTTTTAAAAGTAAGAATATTGTTTCTATTACTAGGCCGTTGCGATTACTTCACATGGATTTATTTGGTCCAATAACTACACAAAGTCTAGCAGGAAGAAAATATGCATATGTTTTGATTGATGATTATTCTCGTTTTTATTGGACATTATTTTTATCATCTAAATCCGATGCGTATTCTGAATTTAGAAAGTTTATATACTCGTAGTCAAAATGAACTTGATTTAATAATTTAATGCATACGATCGGATCATGGTGGAGAATTTGAAAATAAAAAGTTTATTTCTTTTTGTACAAATTTAGGGATTAAGCATGAATTTTCCTCTCCTCGCATACCACAACAAAATGAAGTAGTGGAGAGGAAAAATAGAACTCTTAAAGAACTTGCACGTACTATGTGATCTGAATTTAAATTATCTAAATCTTTTTGGGATGAAACCGTTAATATTGCTTGTTATATTACAAATCGAGCCATGTTGCATCCAATTCTGAAACATACGCCATATGAGTTATATTTTTAAAGAATTCTTAATGTATCTTATTTTAAGGTTTTTGGATGTAAATGCTTTATTTTAAATATAAAAGATGCTTTAGGTAAATTTGATGAAAAATGTGATGAAGGAATATTCATTGGTTATTCTTCAACTAGTAAAACATATAAAATTTTTAATAAAAGAACGAAAATAGTTGAAGAATCTATTCATGTAAAATTTGATGAATCTGTCCCTTATATAGTGGATACTAAGTCTACAAGTGATGATGAAGAACCCCTTCCTCCTTTGGTCAAAGATGATGATGATGAATTATTTGGAGATCAAGACGCTGATAAGGAAGAAAAAGAAGAAGAAATCGAAGAATATATTCCTCCAAGTGAACTTCGCTTCTCAAAAGATCATCCATAAGAATTGGTAATTGGAGAACAATCAAGAGGCGTTAGTACATGCTACTCTCTATATGATGTATTCTCAAACCTTTGTTTTATATCTGATATAGAATCAAAAAATATGCAAACTACTTTAAATGATGATTCTTGGATTTTATCTATGAATGAAGAGCTTAGTCAATTTGAACGTAATAAGGTTTGGAAACTTATAGAATGGTCTTCAAATCATCTTGTTGTAGGTGTAAAGTGGATTTTTAAAAATAAAATGGATAATGAATCTAGGGTCACTAGAATCAAAGCTCGGCTTGTAACAAAAGGATATTCTCAAGTTGAGGGGATATATTTTGATGAAACTTTTCCACCTGTAGCACATTTAGAAACAGTTAGAATTTTTCTTGCATTTGCTAGCTTTAAAATATTAAAATTGTTTCAAATAGATGTGAAAACTGCTTTTCTTAATGGGTATATTAAGGAAGAGCTTTATATAGAACAACCTCCAGGCTTTGTTAATGAAAATTTTTTTGATCATGTATATAAATTATAAAAGGCCATTTATGATTTAAAGCAAGCATCCCAAGCATCGTATGATAGATTAACTTTATATTTATTAAAGAATGATTTCAAAATGGGTAGTGCTGATTGTACACCCTTCATTAAGCATGTTCATGATGATTTAATAGTTTTATAAATTTATGTTGATGACATTATTTTTGGGGCCACTAATGACGAGTTATGTGATGATGTAGTAAAAATTATAAAAAAATTTGAATTTGAAATGCGTTTGGTAGGAGAACTTTCTTATTTTCTTGGTTTTCAAATTACACGAAGACATGATGGTATTTTTTTGCGAATCTAAATATATTCATGATATTTTAAAAAGATTTGGATTTGAAAATCTAGAGCAAACAAATACTCCTATGAGTGTTTCTTTAAAATTAGGAAAAGATGAAAGTGAAATATCTATTGACCAGACACTATATAGAGGGATGAAAGGATCACTTTTATATTTAACCACATCTAAACTTGATATCATGTTTGCAGTTTGTTTATGTGCTAGATTTCAGGATAATCCTAAATAATCACATTTAAAAGTAGTTAAACGTATTTTTCGATATCTTATTGGTACTTCTAAAATAGGTTTGTGGTATCCACATAACGATACTTTCATTTTAAATGATTATTATGATTCAGATTATGTTGGATGTTCTTTAGATCATAAGAGCACTAATGACACTTGTCACTTTCTAGGACCATCACTTATTTCATGGTCGAGTAAGAAACAAAATTCGGTTACCCTATCCACCACTGAGGCCTAATATATTACATTAGGTAGTTGTTGTGCACAAGCTCTTTGGATGAAATAAATCTTAGAAGACTTTGGAATAAATCAAGAATCCATAGAACAAAGGTCTGGTAATAAAAGTGCAATTGATTTAACTAACAACACAGTTCATCACTCTAGGTCCAAACATATAGAGATTCACCATTATTTCATTAGAGACCATATAAAACAAAATTTATTAAAGGTTAATTTCACCAGCACAGATTCATATCTTGCAAACATTTTCACAAAACCACTTCCAGATTCTCATTTTTCAAAGTTATGTCTAGAATTGGGAATCCTAGACATTTAAAGCTGATAAATTAACATAAATCTTGTTAAAAAAATGAAATTAAAAATTAACTAAAATTAATATTAAAATTATTAACAAATTAAAACATCATTGTACTAAGCACAAATCTGGAGTGTCACATCATAGTTTAACTGAAATAAATATTACAAAATCAATTCAAAAAAGAAAACAGAAAACTAAACTGAAAGTCCACCTAGTGTCAACAAAGTTCACCTATGGGGGGGAATAGGTGACGAGCAACGCTTTTGCGGAATTTACGAATGTACCTGCATAATAAAAATAAAAAGCACAGCACACAGAATACACAGGCAATTTATAGTGGTTCCCCGACTTGGTTACATCCACTTTCCCTCTTCGACCTATCTCCCGACAAGGGACGACTCGGTCACTTCTCCAACAGGATTGAAATCCAATCCTTGCACTATCAGAAGGAACCCTTCAACACGTAGGAGTCAACACTCCCACAAACCGGGTTGCACTCAACCCTTACAACACGGAACAATCGTTCCTTTACAACAAAAGTAAAATAGAATGTACATGAGATACAAACTTCGTTGGGAGACTACCGTGTTCTTCTTCATTCGACGACGTGTTCGTGAAGTCAACGAAGAATCTACAACCTTGGTCTCTCTTGGAAAGGATCTCCCCGGAACCGGCGGCGGTAAGACGAGCGGCGGCTTGCTTCGGGATCGGCGGCTATGATGATGAGCTGCTGCTAAACTTAGAGATCCAATCTTCGTAGTGAAGTTAGCTTGGTCTTCCAACGGTCACACGAGGATCGGTCGTCTCGATCGATTCGGACGGGGAAGTTATTCCCGATCAACAAATCGAGAGACAAGAGATCTCTGGATAGACACGTGAGACTCAAAGCTTTGCTAAGCTTCTGTCGCCGGAGATCGAGAGGAAACGCGATCAACGGCGGCGTCCAAATAGCGTGAGCGGCGACGGCGGCGGAGGAGCGATTTCGCGATTTTAGGGTTTTCTCTAGCTCGGCTTATTCTTGTCTGAGTATTCCGTTCAAAATACCCGTATATAAATATTGTAGATGCCTTCAAAAATGACCGTTGTGGGACCCACAAGCTGAATCCCTAAGTCCCGGTCCAGAACCTTAACAGCGGCAGAATCCGGTTCAGGAAGTTCCAGAAAAACGTCCAAGTCAAAATCGGTGAGAATCGAAAGTGATTCTCGCCGAGTCGCCGAGAATCAAAGGTGATTCTCGATGATTCGGCGAGAATCAAAGATGATTCTCATCGAATTTGCCTTGGTTGCACGCACTGCTTTAGGCCAGGTTGAGACGATGAGAATCAACCAGAGATTCTCGACGATTCGACGAGAATCACTTGGTGATTCTCGTCGATTCTTACTTAGAAGTAGAGGTGCTCGCTTAGAAGAGGCTGGAACGAGTTCGACGAGAATCAACCACTGATTCTCCACGATTCGGCGAGAATCACTTGGTGATTCTCGTCGATTTACACTTGGACGAATTTTCGTCTTTCCACCCAAGAGATGCTCCTCGACCCATCTGTGCTCTTTGTCTTCTCTTGCATAAACACGGCCCTGTACTTGAAAGTAAGTGCACTCCAATAGAGAGAGTACACGTAGGCCAACACACTGATCTGCTCAATGAGGGATTACGTCGTGCAGACCCGTGTCTATTGACCTACTGCACCCTGACATTGGTTTGCACTTAGCGTGGAAGAACTGCAAGCACAACTTAAAAGATTTTATCAAATACATTGTCTATTGACCTTAGCTTGTCCAGGGGCTTCTTCAAATCAGGTATATTGTGGATACAATACCCAACAATCTCCCCCTATTTGAAGAAGCCTAAAACCTACAAGCTAAGGTGAATAGAGCAAATGGGAATGAAAACCATAAACTTAAAAGTGAGTTGAGTGGGTTATCCATTACCAATACCAATTTCTTGGAAGCAAGCTTGGAGCCACCTTAGCCTTAGCCGAGAGGATAATCTCCCCCTTTTCGGCTTCTGCAAATCGGGGTCGGTAGCATTTGACCCCTAGCTCCCCCTTAGATCTTGCGTCTGTGCTCACACTTGAGTTCCTTGCTCCCCCTCAGATCGTGCACGATCCTGGAGCTTCTGTAGTCTTCATTCCTCATAATTGAGCATCCCCAATTCAGTCTTGAAAAGATTGAACTTGGCCTCGTCTAAGGGCTTTGTGAATATATCAGCAATCTGCTTGTCCGTAGAGCCGAATATTATGTCATCGACATAGATTTGCACCAGCAAAATCTTGCCTTTGACTTCCCTGAGAAACAATGTTTTATCTATTTTAACTCTAGAGAACTTGTTCTCAAGAAGAAAACTAGATAAAGTCTCATACCAAGCTCGTGGAGCTTGTTTCAACCCATATAAAGCTTTATTAAGAAAATAAACATAATTAGGATAAGTAGGATCGACAAAACCTGGGGGTTGAGCGACGTATACTTCCTTTTTCAGGTCTCCGTTCAAGAATGCTGATTTCACATCCATTTAATAGACTGTGAATCCTTTGTGTGAAGCATACGCCAGGAACAATCTGATTGCCTCGAGCCTTGCTACTGGTGCGAAGGTCTGGTCGAAGTCAATCCCCTCCCTCCTGTCTGTAACCTTGAGCCACCAGCCTTGCCTTGTTCTTTATGATGACACCATGTTCATCCAGCTTGTTTCTAAAGATCCACTTGGTGCCAATCACATTCTGCTTGTATGGTCTGGGAACCAGCGTCCAAACGTTACAACGTTCGAATTGATGTAGTTCATCTTGCATGGCCAGAATCCATGCCGCATCCTTGTTCGCCTCGTCGAACTTCTTTGGCTCAACCTGTGACAGAAAGCTAAGATGCAATACTTCGTTAATAGTACCTCTTCGAGTTCTGACACCGACAAGAGGATCTCCGATGATCTGATCTCTAGAATGATCCCTCACGTGCCGGAGCTCTAGAAGTCTGGCGTCTGGAGCTTCAACTACTTCGTTGGCTTCTCTTTCTTCCAAGAGATTTGTTCCATTTTGATCTTCAACATTTTCAGATGACGTGGAGGTGGAGACTTTGACGTACTTAGGAGTGTCATCTTTAGCGGTCTCACCCAGACTCAGCTGTTCCAGTCGTACACCTGCATCTTCAAGAATACCACTGGAAGAGTTGCTGTTAAGCAAACTTCCTTCATCAAATACAGCATTTATTGATTCTTCTACCACTAGGGTTTTCTTATTGAAGACCCTATATACCCGACTGTGGGAACTATAGCCCATGAATATGCCTTCGAAGCATTTTTCACCAAATTTAGTACGCGGGTACTTCCCATTATTCAGTACATAGCATCTGCAACCAAATATCCTCAAGTAGGACATGGTTGGTTTCCTGCCTTTCAGTAGCTCGTAAGGCGTCTTACGATGATGCTTGTTGATCAATGCTCGGTTTTGTACATGACAAGCTGTATTGATAGCCTCTGCCCAGAAGTATTCCGGGAGGGAAGCGTCATTCAACATTGTCGTGCAGGCTTCAATGAGAGTTCTATTTCTCCTCTCCGCAACTCCATTTTGCTGAGGAGTGAGCGGGGAGGAAAACTCATGAAAGATACCTTGTTCTTCACAAAACTCTGTCATAGCACCAGATTCGAATTCTGTTCCATGGTCACTTCTGATTTTGACCACAGAGCAATTAAATTCGTTCTGAACCTGCTTGACAAAACTAGTGAAGATGTCAAACGTATCTGACTTTCGTTTCAAAAAGAACACCCAAGTAAACCGAGAATGATCATCAACTATCACTAGCGTATAGGACTTGCCTCCCAAGCTATGAACTTACATTGGACCAAACAAGTCCATATGTAAAAGGTAAAGACATCGGGAAGAGTCTTTGTCTGCAATGCTCTTAAAGGTAGCCCGAGTCTGTTTGCCCATCTGGCATGCAAGACAGGGGCTATCTTTGATGCACTTGATACTGGGAGCATTCCTTACTAAGTTCTTAGAAAACAGCATACTAATTGTCTTGAAATTAATATGTGTCAATCTCTTGTGCCATTGTTCACAAAGAGATGCACTGCCTGTTGCCACAAGGCATACGGGGGTAGAGGAATCTAGACTGAGAAAATCTAAGCAGAAGATATTTCTGCACCTAATGCCTGATAATACAGTCTCAGAAGAGGTACGTGAAATTATCAGACATTTATCCTTGCAGAACTTAACGTCATAACCTTTATCACATAACTGACTTACACTGATCAGGTTATGGTTTAACCCTTCAACATAAGCCACGTCGGTGATAGTGATTATACCGTTGGAAATCATACCGTAACCTCTGGTGACTCCTCGATCTGACCCTCCAAAGATGACTTTGGGTCCATTCTCGATTGGAGTGTAATCACGCAGCAGGCTTCTTGTCCCAGTCATATGCCGGGAGCATCCACTGTCCAAATACCAGATCGGCGTTTTGGTGGCCTTTGGACATACCTGCAAAACAAAATTAATTTGCCTTAGGAACCCAATCGAACTTGGGTCCTAGATTCCTGGTTAGCACACTCCCCCTCGGTTGGTTAACCCTACGAGTGGTCGGCCTCGCATTGCTAACATGGGGAGTCTCGTAATACCTTGGATTAAACCAACAATCCACGGCAAAGTGACCGACTTTGCCACAGCACCAACAGTCGAATCTGTTGTACCTCTTCCTAGGCTCCTGCCTTACCCTGGGAACGGTGGGTACAGCTGGGGCCTTGGATCTGGAGGAGGAGGCCTCATGGTGATAGCAGTCACATGACTTCGTCACCTTCTGTATAACAGGCTTGGCTTTTGGTGCCTGCTTTCCATTATGGCCGCTAGAGAACGGACCATAATTTCCCATGTGGATTTCCTCATAAGGTGCCTTGAAGGCACTCTCACCGAAGTTCCGGGGAAAGGTCCAACCGTCATATCGGCTCTTTGGCTTTGCAACCGAGGGCCGAAAATGATGGCCAAATGTTGACTCAAAGTCATGTTGGTTGCAAGGAAAGCCAGGCTTTCTAAACGCAACAGGACTAAGCGGAGCCTTTC
Organism: Platanthera guangdongensis; assembly: GCA_039583875.1. Taxonomy (NCBI): domain Eukaryota; kingdom Viridiplantae; phylum Streptophyta; class Magnoliopsida; order Asparagales; family Orchidaceae; genus Platanthera; species Platanthera guangdongensis. The sequence goes on from CM077152.1 coordinate 167,660,250, forward strand.
CCTTTTCATCAGCAGAGGCCTTCTTGGCGGCCTTATTCTTCCTCTGGTTCCTGTTTCTCCTGGAGGAGGTACCAGATACCCCTACATGCCCCAAGCCAGCTCCTTTGGCCTGAGCAGAGAAGGTATTAACAACTGGAAGAACTGTTTTTGGCATGGAGAATCTCTTGACGATCTTCCTTTCTGCCGCAAGTTGTTCTTCCAATTTATTGACTTCCTCCAGCTTAAGGTCAAGGAGCTTCAGAGACTCTGACTGCTTTGAGGTCAGGTCAAGGTGCTCCTGTCGGAGAGAGATCAAACTGGTGACCTCTTCCCTTAGGGAAACACACTCACCCTTAAGGAATTTTACTTCCTTTTTCTCAGCCTTCAATCTCTTTCGGCACTCCTCGAAAGTGTTGAGCAGAAGCTCATACTTCTCGAGGAGCTCAGCTTCACGGGCCGAAAGGCTATCCTCAGGTTCATCATCCTGAGACTCAGGATCAGAGTCGGAGTCGGAGAGAGGGGTGTGAGCTTTTACCTTCCCAGTAAACGGGGGTGTTGAAATTTGTGAAGTGGAAGTGGGTGACGGGACAGGCCGCGCGGCCTGTGCGGACAGCTTTGGCGGACTGGGCGGACTGTGGGTTGCGGCCTGGTGAAAAGTCTGGTGGAAGCCGGCTGTGTTCTGAGCAGGTTGTAGCATGGAGTCCGCGGTTTGGTGCGGCCTGGTATCTGCGGATAGAGAGGCTTGCGGACTGGTGCTTTGCTCAGTGGTCGCGGGTGCAAGCTTGTGCTGTTGGCAGGTTGTTTCGAGTTCGCGGAAAGCCTTGCGGACTGGCGTGTCCGCGGTTTTGGCTGTTGCGGACTGGGCCTTGAGCTTGGCTGAGGCCTTGTCGAGCTCAGGTGTTACAGCAGGTCTTGCTGTGGAGACCGGTTGGCGGACTGGTATTTGGAGTCCGGGAAGTAGCTGCTGTGTTGGACAAGTGCGAGGAGCTCGCGGACTGGTTGCGGTCTATGCTAGGGTGTTTGGCGGACGGGACTTTGTGTCCGCCATGCTCGCACTGGCCCTTGATGGTTTTGGACTTGGTCACACATTGTGCCAAGTTCATGGTGTCCGCCGTATCCGCTAAGTCCGTTGTGACCGGGCGGACTGTTGCTGTTTGCCTTTGGTCGTGGACTTGTGGCGGATTGAGGTGTGAGTCTTGCGGACTGCCTCGGGTTGGTGCGGACTGCCATTGAAGAGGGTGCTGTCCTGAAGCAGTTGGAGCTTTGCGGGCTGGTGCCTTGTCCGCTTAGCTTGGGCGGACTAGAGAGGGTTCGTCAATGGTTGCCTTGCTCCTGGCGGTTTCCCTTGGTGAGTGGCTAACTCCTCGCGGACTGAGCGGACGGTCGTTTGTGTTCGCGCGGACTGGGGCGGTGTCGCTATCTCTTGGGCGGTGACCACACTCCTCACCTTGTCTATAAATAGGACCCCCCTGGCACATCTACAGTAACCTGAGTAACGTGAGTGAACAGTAATTTGGGTTGGGCGAGTGCTGCGGTCTGTGTTTTCCAGTCCGCGCGGATTGTTTCAGGCTGACGGTTTGCTGTGTGCAGGTCGCGCGGATAACTTCAAGGAGCCAGGAGCTTGGCTTTGACTTCGGTCAGTGCTTGGAAGTGTGCGGTCTCTGCGGACTCAGCAGGAGGTCGCTCTGCGGCTTGTCAGTTCTGTTTCAACTTTCCCAGCTTCAATAACCTGTCCGCCGGCTTCAGGCGGGTAGGGGAGTTCCTCAGTTCGGGTTCAGCAGGAGGCGAATAACGGTCTGTCCGCGCGGCCTCGCGGTCTCGGCGGACTCCGTGGTATTCGGCGGATTGCAGCATAGCTTGGGCGGTCTCGGCGGTCTCGGCGACCTCGCGGTCTCGGCGGACTGGAGTGCTGTCCGCCCGGCTTGTTTTTGGTTTCTTCTGTTTATAGCTGTAATACTAGCGAAATCATGTCTCGCTATGTATGCCTCGGATTGTAAAGAAGTGAATGCATAATAAGACCTTCTTGTGCTTCCATTGTTTTGTTGGGTGCGACCTCTAGTCCTTGGGTTTTCCGCAGGTTCAGCGTGCGAACTGGGTAGTTCCGAAGATATTAATTCGGTGTTTGGGCTATCTTGCTGACCACGTTGAGAAAATTTAACATGGTATCAGAGCCAGGTTTCTGAGGTTGCGGAGGTTCAGTTGCGTGAGCGGAGGTCAACCAGCGTTGTTACTCAGGTATTGAGTGGTGTTCAACCTGTGTTGTTGCTCGGAGCTGCTGAAGGGTACCAACAGGTGATTGCAATGGAAAGAAGCTTAGCAAGAGGTCTTGGCATTGAACTCTTAACGCCGACAAACTATAAAAAGTGGAAGTCGTGCATGAAGAGTTATCTTCTAGGCGAGGAGCTGTGGGAAGTCGTCGGTGGAGACGACAGACAGGAAGTTACTGCTGCTTTCGGTACTGCTGAGCAGGTGAGGCTCTGGAGAAGAACTAATGCTAAGGCAGAGTTCGTTCTAAAGAGAGCTGTCTCTCCGGAACTGTTTGATCACATCATTGGATGTGAGTCGGCTGCTGATATTTGGACAACCATTGATGAGTTGTTCAATAGGAAGAATGTGGCGCGGCTTCAGTTCCTGGAGAATGAGTTGGCCAGGGCAACTCAGGGAGACCTTTCCATCTCCAGGTACTTCTTAAAGATGAAGAGCTTGTGTGCTGAGCTGTCGGCACTGGATCCTGATGAGCCTATCTCTGAGGCAAAGATGAAGAGGCACATTATCCGTGGCTTGCAGAAGGAGTATGTGGCCTTTGTTACATCTGTTCAAGGGTGGGCTACTCAGCCGTCGTTGCTGGAGCTGGAGAATCTGCTTGCCTCGCAGGAGAGCTTAGCAAGGCAGATGGCTGGAGTAAATTTGAATCAGGAAGGCAGCGAGGCTCTCTTCTCAGGCAAGAAGAAGGGATGGGAAGGGAAGAAGAAGAAGGTGCAGGCCGCTGTTGAGAAGGAGACTTCAACTTCATATCCGCCGGAGAGGAGCAATGCTCCTAAGGACTGGAAGAAGAATCTGAAGTGCTACCGGTGTCATCAGCGAGGGCACTTCAAGCGGGACTGCAAGGTCAAACTGCAGCCTGGGCATGCTGCGGGAAAGGAGGAAGCTTGCTCGCGAAGTGAAGAAGCAGAATGGGGAGGAGCTTTCATGACGGGCACTTGTGTCCGGGCCTTATCTGCTGAGGACTTCAACAGCGAGTGGATCCTCAACTCCGGGTGTGGTCATCACCTCACCGGAGACAAGTCGAAGTTCACCTCCATGCAGGCTTACTCAGGTAATGAAGTTATTATCACTGCTGATAATACTGTTTATGCAGTAGAGAAGGAGGGGGTCGTGTCTTTGGGTAGTGATCAGGGGCCACTCACGTTAAGGAGTGTGTATCACGTGCCGGGCATGAAGAAGAACCTCTTCTCGGTGACCAATGCGGTGGACGCTGGGTATCACGTTCTGTTTGGGCCAACAGACGTGAGGTTTCTTCGCAACGTATCAGCGGTGAAGGCTGATGTTGCTCATGTTGGGAGGAGGGTGAAGAACTTGTTTGTTCTTTCCACCAGTGCCTATGTTGATAGGATGAGGGCCAATGATAGTGCGGCTATCTGGCATGAGAGGCTGGGGCATGTTGGCATGGACAAGCTGAAGGCAATGGCTAGTAGAAGTCTGGTGAGAGGGTTGCCGATGTTATCCTCCTTTGGTGATGGGCATGTTTGTGCGGGCAGTCAATACGGTAAGGCACATCGCCTTCCGTTTGATAAATCTCAAACAAGGAGCAAGAAACCATTGGAGTGTATTCATGGCGACCTGATGGGACCGACTGTTACTGCCAGCCTTGGTGGAAGCAAATACATGCTTGTCTTGGTTGATGACTACTCAAGGTATACTTGGGTGTACTTCTTAAAGGAGAAGTCGGAAGCCTTCCACTTGTTCGTGGAGTTCAAGGAGTTGGTAGAAGGCCGGCTTGGCTTGCGGATTAAGAAGCTTAGAACTGATAACGGGGGGAGTTTGTCTCCTCCGAGTTTTCTAACTTCTACAGGAAGCACGGGATCCAACGGGAGCTTACATGTGCTCACACTCCACAACAAAATGGGATAGCGGAGCGGAAGATCCGTCATTTGACGGAAACCTGCAAATGCTGGCTGCATGCGAAAGATATCCCAAGGTCCTTTTGGGCAGAGGGAATGTCTTGTGCTGCATATGTTATCAACCGGATGCCACTCAGCCCTATCAACATGAAGACTCCTATTGAGCTGTTGCTGAAGGAGAAGCCGAGTGTTGGACACCTTCGGGTGTTCGGTTCAACTTGCTACGTGCATGTCCCGGATGCTTCACGGACAAAGCTGGATGCAAAGGCAAGGAAACTTGTCTTTGTTGGCTATGATGAGCGGAAGAAGGGATGGAAATGCATGGACCCTGTGACGAAGAAGTTCGTGGTGTCAAGAGACGTTGTCTTTGACGAGCTGACGTCATATGGAGGTGGCTCGGTGGAGCCTACCGGAAGTAGCAAGGTTGAGGAAGCACCGGTGGAGGCTGCTGAAGGCTTGGAAGAGGAGCTTGCTGTTTCACCAGCAGCTCCTGTTGCTTCGAACTCCGAGGCTGAGCCTTCTGGCTCAGGAAGCAGGGGGAGCACTGCTCAATGCTTGCCCCAGGTAGGAGTGGAGCCTGAAGAAGCAACGGAAGCCGTGAGCAAGGAGCCGTGTCTTCGGAGATCGAAGAGGGTTGTTAAGCCACCGGCTCGGTACTGTGATGGGAATGCAGTGAGCTTTGTCTCCTGCTTCTTTGCAGGTCCTCTGGATGAGCGAGAGCCTGCAAGCTTCAACGAGGCCACTGGAGTGAAGGAGTGGGAAGGTGCCATGAAGGAAGAGATTGATGCTCTGAAGAAGAATGAAACCTGGGACCTTGTGCCAAAGGTTGATGGCATTACTCCAGTTACTTGCAAGTGGGTATATAAGTTGAAGAAGAAGGCTGATGGGAGCATTGATCGGTTCAAGGCTCGCCTGGTCGCAAGAGGATTCTCACAATAGTATGGAGAAGACTATGAGGAGACATTCAGTCCAGTTGCGAAGATGACTTCTGTAAGAGTGGTGATCGCCTTGGCTGCTAGCAAGGGATGGAGGTTGTGGCAACTCGATGTGAAGAATGCCTTTCTTTACGGAGAGATTGACAAGGATATCTTCATGGATCAGCCGCTTGGTTTTGTCTCTGAAAAGCATCCGGACTATGTCTGCAAACTCAGGAAGGCTCTCTACGGGTTGAAGCAAGCTCATAGAGCGTGGTATGGGAAGATTGCAGAGTACCTGCATTTCTGTGGATACTTTGCTTCTAACTCGGATTCTAGCTTGTTCGTCAAGAAGAAGGGAGAGCTAAGAGTCTTGGTCCTACTGTATGTGGATGACATGATCATCACAGGGAATTCGGAGGAGGAAGTAGCAAGGCTCAGGGCTGAGCTTGCTATACGCTTCGAGATGAAAGACTTGGGAGAGTTGCATCACTTTCTCGGTCTGGAAGTGGAGAGGAAGGAGTGCGGGATTCTCATTAGCCAGAAAGGGTATGCTGATCGTATTGTGAAGCGGTTTGGCATGGGCGAAGGGAAGAAGTGCTCTACTCCACTGGAACCTGGGCTGAAGCTTCGACGAGATGAGGGAAGGGTGCTTAATTATCCCTTGGTGTTCAGGGCTCTTGTTGGGAGCTTGATCTATCTGACAATTACAAGGCCGGATATAGCTTATGCTGTTGGCCGAGTAAGTCGGTATATGGCTGAACCAAGGCAATCTCATCTAGTGGCGGCGAAGGGAATTCTGAAGTATGTCAAGGTGACTTCTGAGATGGGACTCCTCTATGGAAGGGATGCAGAGTTTGCGTTGCTCGGGTACACGGATGCTGACTATGGCGGTGATTCGGATGATCGAAGGTCTACTTCAGGTTATGTGTTCACTTGCGGTTCAGCTAGCATCTCGTGGTGTAGCAAGAAGCAGGACTCGGTGTCGGTTTCAACCACGGAGGCGGAGTATAAGGCTTCGGCCTTGGCTGCTCGGGAAGCCGTTTGGTTGAGGAGGCTCATAGAGGATGTTCATGAAGAAGTGCAAGGGCCTACTTTACTCCGCGGTGACAATGAGAGTGCTCTCAAACTGGTAAACAATCCAGTGTGTCACGCCAGGACCAAGCATATAGAGATTGATCACCACTTCATCAGGGAGAAGGTGTTGGAGGGGTCTCTGCTGGTCGGGCATGTTCGGAGTGAAGATAATCTTGCTGACATCTTCACGAAGCCGCTGTCAAAGGGGCCCTTTGAACGCTTGCGCAGCTTGCTGGGCTTGGTCACCACTTCTAACTTCAAGGGGGAGTGTTGAAATTTGTGAAGTGGAAGTGGGTGATGGGACAGGCCGCGCGGCCTGTGCGGACAGCTTTGGCGGACTGGGCGGACTGGGCGGACTGTGGGTTGCGGCCTGGTGAAAAGTCTGGTGGAAGCCGGCTGTGTTCTGAGCAGGTTGTAGCATGGAGTCCGCGGTTTGGTGCGGCCTGGTATCTGCGGATAGAGAGGCTTGCGGACTGGTGCTTTGCTCAGTGGTCGCGGGTGTAAGCTTGTGCTGTTGGCGGGTTGTTTCGAGTTCGCGGGAAGCCTTGCGGACTGGCGTGTCCGCGGTTTTGGCTGTTGCGGACTGGGCCTTGAGCTTGGCTGAGGCCTTGTCGAGCTCAGGTGTTACAGCAGGTCTTGCTGTGGAGACCGGTTGGCGGACTGGTGTTTGGAGTCCGGGAAGTAGTTGCTGTGTTGGACAAGTGCGAGGAGCTCGCGGACTGGTTGCGGTCTGTGCTAGGGTGTTTGGCGGACGGGACTTTGTGTCCGCCATGCTCGCACTGGCCCTTGATGGTTTTGGACTTGGTCACACATTGTGCCAAGTTCATGGTGTCCGCCGTATCCGCTAAGTCCGCTGTGACCGGGCGGACTGTTGCTGTTTGCCTTTGGTCGTGGACTTGTGGCGGATTGAGGTGTGAGTCTTGCGGACTGCCTCGGGTTGGTGCGGACTGCCATTGAAGAGGGTGCTGTCCTGAAGCAGTTGGAGCTTTGTGGGCTGGTGCCTTGTCCGCTTAGCTTCGGCGGACTGGAGAGAGGGTTCGTCAATGGTTGCCTTGCTCCTGGCGGTTTCCCTTGGTGACTGGCTAAGTCCTCGCGGACTGAGCGGACGGTCGTTTGTGTTCGCGCGGACTGGGGCGGTGTCGTTATCTCTTGGGCGGTGACCACACTCCTCACCTTGCCTATAAATAGGACCCCCCTGGCACATCTACAGTAACCTGAGTAACGTGAGTGAACAGTAATTTGGGTTGGGCGAGTGCTGCGGTCTGTGTTTTCCAGTCCGCGCGGATTGTTTCAGGCTGACGGTTTGCTGTGTGCAGGTCGCGCGGATAACTTTAAGGAGCCAGGAGCTTGGCTTTGACTTCGGTCAGTGCTTGGAAGTGTGCGGTCTCTGCGGACTCAGCAGGAGGTCGCTCTGCGGCTTGTCAGTTCTGTTTCAACTTTCCCAGCTTCAATAACCTGTCCGCCGGCTTCAGGCGGGTAGGGGAGTTCCTCAGTTCGGGTTCAGCAGGAGGCGAATAACGGTCTGTCCGCGCGGCCTCGCGGTCTCGGCGGACTCCATGGTATTCGGCGGATTGCAGCATAGCTTGGGCAGTCTCGGCGGTCTCGGCGACCTCGCGGTCTCGGCGGACTGGAGTGCTGTCCGCCCGGCTTGTTTTTGGTTTCTTCTGTTTACAGCTGTAATACTAGCGAAATCATGTCTCGCTATGTATGCCTCGGATTGTAAAGAAGTGAATGCATAATAAGACCTTCTTGTGCTTCCATTGTTTTGTTGGGTGCGACCTCTATTCCTTGGGTTTTCCGCAGGTTCAGTGTGCGAACTGGGTAGTTCCGAAGATATTAATTCGGTGTTTGGGCTATCTTGCTGACCACGTTGAGAAAATTTAACAGGGGGGCATTCTCCTTCTGAGTCAGAGCGACCCACCAGCCCGAAGTAGGCTTCCTCATCATCACTGGAGTCTGAGGAATCAGACTCACTCAGTGTCTTTGGCCTTTTGGCGATGTAGCTCCGCTCCTTCTTCTTATCTCTAGAGGATTTGTGCTCCTCTTCTTTCCCTTTTTCTCTCTTGCCTTGATATCAGTCGGCTACGACGTGTCCTGGCTTATTGCATCCAAAGAAAATAATGTCAGAGGAGCGATGTTTGTTCGGTCTAGATGCATACCTGTCAGAAGAATAATTTTTCTTCTGATGCCTGGAGGAGGAGCCGTCTCTCTTTCTTTGATTCCTCATCTTGAGGAACTTCTTGAACTCTCGAGTGATGAGGGAGAAATCCTCCTCCGACAACTCTGAGCTGGAGGAGCGTGGCTCGGAGTCCTCCTCCTCATCCTTTTTCTTGGCACGGTATGAAACCGCACCCTTGCCTTTTCTGGAGTGACTGGTTTTTAGAGCCACAGTCTTTTCTTTGGCCGCCGCCTTCTCTGCTTCTTCTTCTGCTTTTCTGGTGTTCAGCTGAAGCTCATAAGACATCAGCTTTCCAAACAGAATTTGTGGATCAGTTTCTGCTAGTCTGCCAAATTCTCTGATGGCGCAGATCTTTGTGTCCCATTCCTTAGTAAGGGACCTAAGGAATTTGTCATTGAGTTCACCATTAGTGAACACTCTTCCGTAGCCCTTGAGGGCATTGACAATCTTTAGGAAGTTCTCGTAGGTGACTCCGATCTCTTCCTTAGGCCCTTGTCTGAAGGCCTCATATTTCTGGTTCAGGAGGGATCTCCGATCATCCCTCACTTCATCCATGCCCTCCATTAGGATGATCAGGCACTGCCAGATCTCCTGTGCTGTCCTGCAGTTGCTGAAGTTTTGCATCATTGAGTCATCATCTGCGCTGACCAGAATGTTTCTTGCCTTCTTGTCAAGTCCCACTAGCACCATATCGTCCTTGTCCATTTCAGAAAGTGTCTTCGGCACCTTCTTGGTGGGATCAATGGTGGAGGCCTTAGTGGGGACATAAGGTCCCTCCTCCACGATCATGAAGAGTCGAGGATCAACCGCTTCCATGTAGAACCTGATCCTTTCCTTCTAGATAGGAAAGTTGAGCCTGGTGCACACTGGGATCTTGCCGGAGAACTTGAGCCCGTCCATACTAGATGTTTGTCTTCTTCTTGACACTAGGGGCAGGATTCAACTCAAGGTGTTAACCTTTTTGATGAGTAACCTGCCTCTGATACCACTTGAAAGTCCACCTAGTGTCAACAAAGTTCACCTATGGGGTGGGGGGGAATAGGTGACGAGCAACGCTTTTGCGGAATTTACGAATGTACCTGCACAATAAAAATAAAAAAGCACAGCACACAGAATACACAGGCAATTTATAGTGGTTCCCCGACTTGGGTACTTCCACTTTCCCCCTTCGACCTATCTCCCAACAAGGGACGACTCGGTCACTTCTCCAACAGGATTGAAATCCAATCCTTGCACTATCGGAAGGAACCCTTCCACACGTAGGAGTCAACACTCCCACAAACCGGGTTGCACTCAACCCTTACAACACGGAACAATCGTTCCTTTACAACAAAAGTAAAATATAATGTACACGAGATACAAACTTCGTTGGGAGACTACGGTGTTCTTCTTCGTTCGACGACGTGTTCGTGAAGTCAACGAAGAATCTATAACCTTGGTCTCTCTTGGAAAGGATCTCCCCGGAATCGACGGCGGCAAGACGAGCGGCGGCTTGCTTCGGGATCGGCGGCTATGATGATGAGCTGCTGCTAAACTTAGAGATCCAATCTTCGTAGCGAAGCTAGCTTGGTCTTCCAACGGTCACACGAGGATCGGTCGTCTCGATCGATTCGGACGGGGAAGTTATTCCCGATCAACAAATCGAGAGACAAGAGATCTCTGGATAGACACGTGAGACTCAAAGCTTTGCTAAGCTTCTGTCGCCGGAGATCGAGAGGAAACGCGATCAACGGCGGCGTCCAAATAGCGCGAGCGGCGACGACGACGGAGGAGCGATTTCGCGATTTTAGGGTTTTCTCTAGCTCGGCTTCTTCTTGTCTGTGTATTCCGTTCAAAATACCCGTATATAAATACTGTAGATGCCTTCAAAATTGACCGTTGTGGGACCCACAAGCTGAATCCCTAAGTCCCGGTCCAGAACCTTAACAGCGGCAGAATCCGGTTCAGGAAGTTCCAGAAAAATGCCCAAGTCAAAATCGGTGAGAATCAAAAGTGATTCTCGCCGAGTCGCCGAGAATCAAAGGTGATTCTCGACGATTCGGCGAGAATCAAAGATGATTCTCGTCGAATTTGCCTTGGTTGCACGCACTGCTTTAGGCCAGGTCGAGACGGTGAGAATCAACCAGAGATTCTCGACGATTCGACGAGAATCACTAGTGATTCTCGCCGAATCGGCGAGAATCACTTGGTGATTCTCGTCGATTCTTACTTAGAAGCAGAGGTGCTCGCTTAGAAGAGGCTGGAACAAGTTCGGCGAGAATCAACCACTGATTCTCGACGATTCGGCGAGAATCACTAGTGATTCTCGCCGAATCGGCGAGAATCACTTGGTGATTCTCGTCGATTTACACTTGGACGAATTTTCGTCTTTCCACCCAAGAGCTGCTCCTCGACCCATTCGTGCTCCTTGTCTTCTCTTGCATAAACATGGCCCTGTACTTGAAAGTAAGTGCACTCCAATAGAGAGAGTACACGTAGGCCAACACACTGATCTGCTCAATGAGGGATTACGTCGTGCAGACCCGTGTCTATTGACCTACTGCACCCTGACATTGGTGTGCACTTAGCGTGGAAGAACTAAAGGCACAACTTAAAAGATTTTATCAAATACATTGTCTATTGACCTTAGCTTGTCCAGGGGCTTCTTCAAATCAGGTACATTGTGGATACAATACCCAACATAAACGAAATGCACTATCGCCTTGCGATATCGGGTACCTCCTAACGATATCTTCTGGAGGTCCAATTCTGACTAAGGTCTATCAAAAATATCTGTTATCACTACCACTGGTCTCTTCCAGGTCTTCAGTCGTGCTCTGACTGTTGTCCTTTGTTCGACGAGGTCAGCGTATTGATTGTCGTGGAGGCTCCACGGCCAGATTTTTCCATTCCAACGCCTCTGCCGGAGTTGGATTTAGCTTTAGGCCCTTCGTCAGAAACTTTATGAATTTTTGCATTCATGTATGTTATTTCTTCACCTGACTCCTGTGCTCCTTGAATGCCTCACGCAAGTCATATAAACCTTCTCGAAGTGATCCACCTCTTAGTAGTGGTGGATTTCTAATGTATGACGAAGGTTCACCACTATGCGTTCATGATGAACAAACACTAGTGTATGTAGTACCCGTTTGGAAAATCGAAGGTGCACAATCATCAAAATAAAACTCCTGCCCAATCCACCTGTACTTATTATAGAGGATTCGTTGGATGATAGCTCCCATTGGTAGTGTGTTTAGCTTTCTCCACATAGGATTTTTCAATCTATATGTATAACAAATGATGGACATAATCAAGTCCGTCACATCAAACTGCACACTCTTTAAAATCATATACGTCGCAAAACTTAATTGAGCAGTTATTTTTCTTGTGTCCCCGGATTTGAGAATAATAGTGTTTCTCAAAATTCCTTGCACTATACGTGCATCCAGAGTGAGTGTAGTCATCGACTAGATCAGATTTTTCATGGACTTCGATGTAAAACCATATTCAGAAGAGTCTAATTTCTATCCTTCCTATAGTTTTCAACTACATTCAATATATAGTCACACTCTATCAGTCCAAACTCATCTCTCAAATCTTTATGAGTTATCTCCATAGTTTGTCCTTGCACTTTTGATCTCACTCCAATGTTCAAATCAGTGAAATTAGGATCTTTCAAATGATTGTAAGATTCTCTAATTAACATTGATGAGAACAAATCTGGAACCATAAATGATATTATAACTACCATTGCTAGTAGATCTTGGATGTAAGTATGTCGAACTTGATCGAATTCCACGACTTTGCCCACTCCGATGATTGCATTCTCAATTCCAAGAAAAGTTTGATATGCAGAATGTGAGTCACTCCATGTGCTCCTCCTAGCTTTAGAACTTGAATACATTCCTGAAAACTTTAACAAATTTATTATTTTAGACACTACCATGGTATCGCCAGGCGATAGTAAGTGTCTTCGGGCGATATCTAAAAACAGTTCAAATCTCATAAAATAATCCATGAACTTTAAGAACTCAACAACACTTTCCCATAAACACAATCACACAAAGTATCATTATACAGAAATAATCAATATTTATAGTAAAAGTTTTTTAAAAAAATACTATTCATCATCTTCTTCCATATGATATTCAACCTTGTCAAGAGATCTACTCATAAAAAAGAAAACAATTAAGTTTTTACATGCTCTACATTGTTAGATCTAGGTTTACACTTCATCAAACCCCTAGATCTATGTGCTCTTCAATCCAAAATATTTTTTTTCAAACTCATTCATAAATCTACAAAAGACAATCTCAAATCTGAAAATTTTCCCTCTAAACTTCATGAAATCCCAACAAATCTTCCTCTATACGTTTTAATCCATGAATACTTAAGAAAAGAAAACAAAATTGCAAAATAATACCTTAATTTGGGGATTTCTCCAGCGTTGGGTTCAGGTTTTGCTCAAGGGTTTCACAAAGAATAAGATATAATTGTTGCCTTCATTCTAGATCTGATGCTATTTATAATTTGGTGCTATCGCTGATCGGCGCTATCTGATATCGCTTGGCGATAATACCAAATTGCTAAAAACTTCCTTTGATCAGATTTAAATATTTGTATGACTGCCATTATTCTTTTAATCCAAATATTATTGCTTTATCTTTTTTAGGCATTGTACAATGTGTATTCGCTTATATTTGGTAACCACTAATATTGTTCACCTATTCAAGCTTTTAATATCATTCTTTATATACAACTCACCTAGTGTATTATAATTGTGCAATTATTTTTGCATGCCTCTAAGTATAAAAAATATTTTATTTATGATAATGCTCACTCACACATAATTTTGAAAATTTTCATATGTGTTTAGCTTTACTGTATATGTGAATTGTGTTTATTATACCATAACAATTAGAATTCCTTATTATCTTACTTTATTCTTGATTTATTTGCACACTTCAACTTTGATTACCATATATTGCCACATAAGTGATTTCGGAGTCCTTTGTCACGCCTAAAAAAATTATTATTATCCAAAAAAAATCAACATAATTGTTGATTAATTTTTAAAAAACAAAAAAGGATGACAAGGAACCTCCTTCAAGCACTACTCACCCTCCTTATAAATCTTCGTAAGCATTGTGAGGTTGAGCATCTTGAAAAGAATTGTAAAATATCTTGTGTAATATGTACATGGATGTTCATTCTGTCTATGTGCTATGAATTCTGGGATACAAGTACGAATCTTTATGTATATTTGTACATTTCACTTGTTCATGTACGTTTTAAGTTTATACATATGTATTTTCATCTAACTCTCACATGTACACTATATTATCATATATAACATTTCTCTCATGAGAATTAGACCGAAAATAATTCTAATTCTTATATTCACTAGTGTATGTGTCCATGATATAACTGGATGGATTTGATAATGTATACGTTCATTTGCATTCATCATTACTACACATTTTTTCACGTCCTACACTAGATATTCTAATTTTCATTTTCATATTTTGCTTTTGCAAGCACTCTCTATATTCACTATATACCCTCAACTTCTCATTTTCTCTTCTTTACATCACCTCTTCCGATCTCAAATTTCTTTTGATAATACCAAAAGGGTGAGAATTTTCTATTTTTTGAGAAACCATTCATTTTTTCTGATCCTCACAACAGGAGACTTATAAACTTAACTTAAATTACTACATGGTAAATAAAATTTTTGAATGCTTCTATTTATGGGGACTACACGTGTAGGGGGAGAGTAACATCTAAATTGAGTTTATGCACACACAAATGCTTAGTCTTGCTCATCACATTTTATAACACTTTATAGGTCATTCATGATTTATTTCTAAGTGAATTTGTTATTATCAAAAGGGGAGATTGTTGGAGCATGCATTCCTCACTTCTTGATTTATTAATAACAAATCTCATTTGTATTTTATATAGTGCATTTATGGTGTGCAGATATAATAGGTATAACACTCTAATCATTTCGGCTTGGATTCAGGATTGAAAAGAGAAGTTGCGGTGATATCGCCTGGCGATATCTAGTATCACCACTAGGTGATAGCTCAAGGGATAGTTATCGCATGATCTCGTTACATACGATGTTGCCCAGAGATATCGATATCAACCAGATGATAGCTTACGATTGGGCACGATCAGATCATCACACAAAAACCTCAGAATCATGAGACACGTGGCAGCCAGATATGATATCGCTGGAAGGCGATAGCTAGTATCGCCGACGATAGCTTCAAAGTATAAATTTGGCTCATTTTTTTGATGAGATCATGTCTTTAATAATCTGTAGTATTCCTTCTCGTGCATCTTGTACAGAGAGCTCCAACATCCAGAAAACTTCATCGTGCCAAGAAGGTTCAAGAGCGAAAACGTGACGACTCGTACGCAGCATCTAAAGTAACCTTTGTGAGGATTCATCATCATTTTCAGCACTTCATTTAGAGGGAATTTTTATTTTGGAAGTTAATCTTTATACTTCTTCATTTCATCATTGTAATCATCAGAGAAATCTCTGCCTTGTGCGTGGTGTCTAAGTCCTTGCATGACTTAGGAGAAAATTTTTGCATTGTGCATGGAGTCTGTAACGCCCCGAAACTCAAAGGAGCAGAGGGGAATAATTTGGGCCAGTTTGAGTTCTGGCTGCAGGCACACGGCCTGGGACACGGGCGTGTCCCAGGGCGTGTCAAGCCTGTGTCGACACTAAGGCGTGAAGTCGACACTTTGGTCTCGACATTGTGTCGAGACTGGGCACACGGCCTGCGACACGGGCGTGTCGCAGGGCGTGTCGACCCGTGTCGACACTTAGCCGTGAAGTCGACACAGTGCTTCGACGTTGTGTCGAGACACGGCACACGGCCTGCGACACGGGCGTGTCGCAGGGCGTGTCAACCCGTGTCGACACTCGTCCCGCGAAGTCGACACTTTGGTGTCGACAGTGTGTCGAGACATGGCACACGGCCTGCGACACGGGCGTGTCGCAGGGCGTGTCGACCCGTGTCGACACTTAGCCGCGAAGTGCCGAGACCTTGTACACGGCCTGGAGCCCAGGCGTGTCAAGGTGACACGGGCAAGGACACGGGCGTGTCCTAGAACCCGTGCAGTGCTCGGGTTGAAAACGGGAGAAAATCATGGGGTACACGGCCAGCTACACGGCCGTGTCAGGTGGAACACGGGCGTGTCAGCTCGAACACGGGCGTGTTCGAGACCCGTGTGAGGTTCCAGGTGATTCGATTTTGACGGCGAATGAGGCACACGGCCCTGGACACGGGCGTGTGCCAGGCCGTGTTCGGCCTAGATTGGGCATTTCAGTCCCGAATCGAAGCCGCTCATTTTTTTGACTGAAGATCCAACGGCTGGGGGTTGTTCCTGAAGGGATATACCCGGGTTTTGACTTAGAAAACCCTCACTTTTTCCACTTGTTATCTCTCCAAACCCTTGGAGAAAGAAAAGCTAAGGCAAGAAGAAGAGGAGCTAGATCCGCCATTGGAGGAGCTTCGGAGCTCCGAATCGCAAGCCGACTCCGGATCCACGGAGGCAACGCAAGTGCGGTGATTTCCATCCGATTACTTTTCGATGGCGCCAAAGAGGAACGCAAGGGTAACGATCCTCACTTTTGAGCATGATAGCTCTCTTTCTTAGCATAGGAAGCCCTCTCTCGCGAGTTGGCGAAGAGTTGGAGGCGTTCCTTCGGGTAGATATGTAAAGTCCCCGTTGTTTAGCGTCCGTATGCGAGAACGGACATAGGCATTTTGGTTGAAGCCTACCCGGACATGTAGTTCGGATCGGTGATGTTGCATTGCATAAGGCCGGAGAAGACTCCGTGCTATTTGGTGTTTTTCGGGTTTTCTACGCGGTAGATTGCAGCAGGGAGCCTTGGGGACTAACCCAAAGGTGCACCCGGAAAACTGGGCGGACACGTGGTCTTGCCAACTTGGTGGCCTGAGAGCCAACTTGAACATAACGGGGTTATGTGACTTGTGATAGAATGGGACTCGGTGAAAGTTTGACCCGCGCATATGGCTTAAATTGCCGTTGCGATGTGAGCACGGGTTAGATGGAGCCGTACCCGCTTTATGTCGTTCGGGTTAGAGAGACCTAAAGGTACATGGCACTCGCCGTTGGCATAAATAGGGGTCTTCGGTGGTCGATGGCTTAAATTGACGTGACCAATACCATGAAGACGAATTGCTCATAGGAATGGCCGTCTAAGTGGCGGTGGTGAGTCCGGAATGTTAATGGCTTCAATTGACGTAACATCGACCGGTTCACCGAGAATGTGCCCTGAGTGCACGGGACGTGTGGCCGTACGAGCCAACGTCTGTGATGAAATGGCTATGGTTATACGCTTTGCTCGCTTGTGCTAATGAAATGCAGGGAAGGAGCATCGCCGCCCCGAGTTGGGGGCGGGATCGTTATAATTTGGTCAGCATTGCTGACCGTTGCTTTGTTTGCCACCGTGCGGTGGTTTGTTTGCTTGCAGGTGCAGCTGGACCAAGCGGTCAATAGCGGGCTAAAGCCCTTTTTGCGAAGCTGGCCCTCGAAGGCCCAAGTGGAAATGTTTTATGTTTTATTCATGTATGGCCGGCCTGCGAGCCGAGGTTTGTAAATCCATGTAAAAGACAAGTGAAACATTTTGTAAGGCCTTAAGGCTGACTTTTGAGTATTTTGTAATAACATTCCTATTATCATGTTAGTGGACATTCATGCTTATTGCTGGGTTCTTGTTTTGCAACTTTTATAGACTGCTTCCGCTAGAATGCTCTGTGTAGGACGTTGAGATTGGTTGGATGGTTTCCATAAGTAACCACCCGGTCTGTCTGTGGTAAATGGCGTCGGGCCCCGGCCGGACCTACTGCTATATGCTATGCGACGGATAGGGGGCGTTATAATTTGGTATCAGACTACTGGTTTTGGTCGGGCTTAAAGTGAATTCGTGGGCGAATTCTTTTTAAGGGGTGGTGAGCACATTGTGTGCGTCATCGTTATAACAGTAAAAAGAACCCATGAATGTCCACTTAGGAATGAAAATACTCGTGTTTGAGGAACCTGCGTGTTCCTATAATTGCTGTTTGCAATGTTATTTGGTCGCTTAACGGTGTTTTGTACCACTATAGGTGACCCGAAGTGGTGTTGGGCCGTCAGAACGCCGAGGTTCTGAGGCTAGTAGTGCACCAGAAGTTGCTCCCGCAACACCTTTGTCGGCTGAAAATATAAGATTGGTGGCTGAAGCGGTGTTGGCCGTGATCAATGCGCAGCCTGGGAGGCAAGCGCAGCAGCCCGCTCCTGTGATGGAGCAAGTACCTCTTCAAGAGGCTGAGCCGAGGAGGATGGAGCAAGTGGTTGTAGAACCAATAGTGCCAAGGAGGGCGACTGAGAGGCAGTTGAAGCATGTAATGAGCTTTAACCCTCCGTTATTCTCGGGGTTGGGAACCCCATCTCAGGCTGAAGACTGGCTCTCTAGGGTGAAGAGAGTCATGACAGCGACGGAGACGGAGGAGTGGCAGATGACCACCATTGCTACGTTCCTGCTGGACGGTGAAGCGAGGATGTGGTGGGAAGGTTTGGAGCTGCATCATCTGCGAGGTAGACAACTGATAGACGTTCCGATAGGAAGAGTTCTCGGAATTGTTCTTAGCAAGATACCTCCCTTCTACTCAGAGGATTTCAATGGAGAATGAGTTCCTGAGGTTGGTACAGGGTGAGAGGAGCGTGGATGAATATCTCCACGAGTTTACGCGGTTGAGTCGTTATGCGAGCTCTACCATCATGGATGAGGAGCGCAAGACTAATCGTTTTTATGAAGGCTTGAGGGATGAGCTGAGACTATTACTGTCGGGGCCGATGACGCAGGGTTTCTTAACCTTGGTCAATACTGCCCGGTCCTTGGAGAAGGACATGAAGAACGTGCAGGCGAAGAAAGGCTTGGTTGATAGAAAATCTGAGTTTAAAGTGCCGACTACCTCAAAGTCCGGCTATCGGAAGTCTTTCAAGAAGCCTAGGACTTCGGGTCCAGCTCCTTTTGGCGCTTCTGGGGCGACTACGAGTCGGACCCCGGGCGCGTGCTTTACTTGTGGCAAGACGGGGCATTTCGCCCGTGATTGTTGGAGCGGACGTCCTAAGTCCGAGAGGAGGCCGGGAGCCACTTATGAAGAGAAGGGAAAGGCGGTGGAGTCGACCGCATCCCACTATGCTCCGGCCCAATCCAGGGTTACAATCTTGGCCAACAGGAGGCCATTAAACAAGCTGACGTGGTGACAGGTACGGTTTAATTTATAGCAAGTCAATTCCTTTATATGCTTGTTATGTATATGTTACCTTACCACTGCTTGTTAGGATTTGTGTTGATTTGTGAAAACCCGGCACGAGCACTCTTTGATACGGGAGCTTCACACTCCTTCTTGTCCGAAGGATTTATATCACGCATCGGAGTCCCTTCTTCGATGGCGAAGGATAAGTTGGATGTGTTGTTGCCCAATGGGTGTTCGATGCGAGCGGTTAGGATCTGCGATGTTAAAGTTCGTATTGGGGAGCAGGAGTTCGACCTGCAGGCGTCTTTACTTCCGTTGGCGGAGTTCGACGTCATATTTGGCATGGACTGGCTCTCGGAGCAGCAGGCCCATATAGATTGCGGTAGCAAGGAAGTAAAGCTGGGAGCAAGTCGTGAGACGACGTTTACGGGCTTAAAGGGGTCGAGCAAGACGTTGATGTCTGCTCTTCAGGTGGTGAAGGCGGTTCGTGCTGGAGCAGAACTGTTCTTTACACTAGTGGAGGTTGCAAAGCCGAAGCCCGCGATGGATTGTATTTCAGTGGTATCAGAATACCCTGATGTGTTCCCCGCAGATCTTCCTGGAGCCCCGCCTCAGCGGGAGATCGATTTTACGATCGAGCTAGTGCCAGGTGCAAAGCCTGTGTCACGATCTCCGTATCGGCTAGCGCCTAAGGAAATGGCGGAGCTGAAAGTTCAACTACAAGAGTTGTTGGAGCAAAGGTATGTGCGCCCGAGTTCTTCGCCTTGGAGCGCACCGGTCCTCTTTGTTAAGAAGAAGGACGGAAGCTTGAGATTATGTATTGATTATCGGGAGCTAAATAAGCTGACTGAGAAGAACAAGTATCCGATCCCCCGGATTGATGATCTCTTTGATCAGTTAGTCGGGTCGACGGTGTACTCAAGTTAGATCTCAAGTCTGGATACTATCAGCTGCGGATAAGGGAGAGTGATATCCCGAAGACAGCGTTTAGTACGAGATACGGGCATTATGAGTTTACGGTCATGCCGTTTGGGCTGACTAATGCGCCGTCAGTATTTATGGATTTGATGAACAGGACGTTCAGGGAGTACTTGGACCATTTTGTGATCGTCTTCATCGACGATATTTTGGTGTACTCGCAAAGTGAGGAGGATCACTTCAAGCATCTCCATTTGGTGTTGGAGACACTCAGGAGAAACCAGTTGTATGCCAAGTTCTCGAAGTGCGAGTTTTGGCTATCCTCAGTTGCGTTCCTCGGGCATATAGTGAGTGGAGAGGGTATTGCGGTGGATCCGGCGAAGATTGTTGCGATACGGGAGTGGCCTGAGCTTGCTACGGTAGCAGAAGTCCGGAGCTTTTTGGGGCTTGCCGGTTATTATAGGCGCTTCGTAGAGAACTTCTCGCGGATAGCGCTACCTCTCACTACTTTGACGAGGAAGGAGCATAAGTTCGTTTGGACGCCGGAGTGCGCGCGAGCTTTTGAGGAATTGAAGTGTCGGTTGACCACGGCGCCTGTGTTGAGTTCGCCGGTTGGGACCGAAGGCTATGAGATATATAGCGATGCTTCAGGCAGCGGTTTGGGTTGCGTGCTACTGCAGCACGGCAGCGTGATAGCTTATGGCTCGAGACAACTAAAAGTGCACGAGAGGAATTATCCGGTCCATGACTTGGAGTTAGCGGCCGTGATTTTTGCCTTGAAGCTGTGGAGACACTATTTGTACGGTGTGAAGATTGATATCTACACCGATCACAAGAGCCTAAAGTATTTGATCGATCAGAAAGATCTGAATATGCGGCAGCGTAGGTGGATGGAGTTCCTGGGGGACTATACTTTTAAGATCCACTACGTGCCTGGCAAAGGGAATGCGGTTGCGGACGCGTTGAGTCGTCCGAGCCCCAGCTCAAGCTAATTGGCTATCAGTGCATGATGAGCGGTTGGTGCAGGAGCTGGAGGCGTTGGAGATTGTTTGTGTGGATAGACAATCTAGTGCTGAAGCAGTGCTGAATTGGACTGAAGTCCAATATGACCTGGCTGATCGGATTCGGCAGGCTTTGGATATGGATGCTCATATGAAGCAGTTCATGATAGAGGCTCTGGATGGGTCAAATTCCCAATTCGTTGTGGAGGACGGATTGTTGTGGAAAGACGGTCGTTTGTGCGTCCCAAGTGTGGGCAGTTTACGGGCGGAGTTGTTGTACGAGGCGCACCATACCAAGTACTCGATTCACCCGGGGAGCACGAAGATGTACCGTGATGTTAAGAAACTATTTTGGTGGCCGGGTTTGAAAAAGGATGTGGCGCTATATGTAGCGAAGTGCCAAACTTGCGCCTTGGTAAAGGCGGAGTGCCAAAAGCCGGGAGGATTTCTTAAGTCCTTGCCTATTCCGGAGTGGAAATTCGACGACATCTCTATGGACTTTGTGCATGGTTTGCCAAGGTCGCAGAAGGGGAACGACGCCATTTGGGTGGTGGTCGATCGATTAACAAAGGTGTCGCATTTTATTCCGCATAGGAAGGATGATCCGGTGGAGAAGCTGGCGAAGCTTTATGTGGATAATATAGTACGGCTTCATGGTGTGCCCCGCAGCATCGTGAGTGACCGTGATGGGCGGTTCACGTCCAATGATTGGAGGCTGGTGCAGCAAATGTTGGGAACAAAGCTGAAGTTTAGCACAGCCTTCCATCCGCAAACGGATGGGCAGACCGAGAGGGTCAATAGAACCATGGAAGACATGCTTCGCATGTGTGTCTTGGACTTTGGAAAGCAATGGGAGGACCACCTTTATTTGGTGGAGTTCGCATACAACAATAGCTACCAAGCAAGTATTCAGATGGCGCCTTTCGAGGCCCTTTATGGTAGACGATGTCGCACGCCGTTGTCTTGGTTAGAAACGGGCGAGTCGAAGTTGTATAAGCGATCGGAAGTGGAGGATGCTACTTCGTTGGTGAGAACCATTCGGGAGAGGTTGCTTATCGCTCAGGACCGACAAGCAAAGTACTATAATGCCAAGCACAGGAACGTGGAGTTCGCTGTGGGCGATTATGTATACTTGAAGATCAAGCCGTTCAAGGGTGTCTCGCGGGTGCGGCGATTGAAAAAGCTAAGCCTGAGGTACCTTGGACCGTTCGAGGTTCTGGAGCGAGTAGGAGAAGCGGCCTATCGGCTGAAGCTTTCAGTGGAGCTAAGTGGTTTACATGATGTATTCCATATTTCGGTGCTTCGGAAGGCGGTGCAAGAGCCTACGCAAGTGATCGCGGCCAATCAAGTGCCGGTGGATAGTGGGCTAACGACAAAAGTCAAGCCCGTGCGGATTGAGGACTCGGAGGTCAAGCGGCTACGCAATAAAGAGATCAGGATGGTCAAAGTCCGGTGGGACAATTGCGGTCGTGAGGAGCTCTCTTGGGAGCGAGAGCAGACGATGCTTGACGAATATCCGGAGTTGTTCCGCTCAGGTATAAATTTAAGTTTGTACATGTTTTTCCCTGTATGTAATTTCGTGGGCGAAATTCTTTTAAGAGGGGTAGAGTTGTAACGCCCCGAAACTCAAAGGAGCAGAGGGGAATAATTTGGGCCAGTTTGAGTTCTGGCTGCAGGCACACGGCCTGGGACACGGGCGTGTCCCAGGGCGTGTCAAGCCTGTGTCGACACTAAGGCGTGAAGTCGACACTTTGGTCTCGACATTGTGTCGAGACTGGGCACACGGCCTGCGACACGGGCGTGTCGCAGGGCGTGTCGACCCGTGTCGACACTTAGCCGTGAAGTCGACACAGTGCTTCGACGTTGTGTCGAGACACGGCACACGGCCTGCGACACGGGCGTGTCGCAGGGCGTGTCA
This sequence comes from Platanthera guangdongensis, assembly GCA_039583875.1. Taxonomy (NCBI): domain Eukaryota; kingdom Viridiplantae; phylum Streptophyta; class Magnoliopsida; order Asparagales; family Orchidaceae; genus Platanthera; species Platanthera guangdongensis. Next base: position 167,682,625 of record CM077152.1, read on the forward strand.
ACCCGTGTCGACACTCGTCCCGCGAAGTCGACACTTTGGTGTCGACAGTGTGTCGAGACATGGCACACGGCCTGCGACACGGGCGTGTCGCAGGGCGTGTCGACCCGTGTCGACACTTAGCCGCGAAGTGCCGAGACCTTGTACACGGCCTGGAGCCCAGGCGTGTCAAGGTGACACGGGCAAGGACACGGGCGTGTCCTAGAACCCGTGCAGTGCTCGGGTTGAAAACGGGAGAAAATCATGGGGTACACGGCCAGCTACACGGCCGTGTCAGGTGGAACACGGGCGTGTCAGCTCGAACACGGGCGTGTTCGAGACTCGTGTGAGGTTCCAGGTGATTCGATTTTGACGGCGAATGAGGCACACGGCCCTGGACACGGGCGTGTGCCAGGCCGTGTTCGGCCCAGATTGGGCATTTCAGTCCCGAATCGAAGCCGCTCATTTCTTTGACTGAAGATCCAACGGCTGGGGGTTGTTCCGGAAGGGATATACCCGGGTTTTGACTTAGAAAACCCTCACTTTTTCCACTTGTTATCTCTCCAAACCCTTGGAGAAAGAAAAGCTAAGGCAAGAAGAAGAGGAGCTAGATCCGCCATTGGAGGAGCTTCGGAGCTCCGAATCGCAAGCCGACTCCGGATCCACGGAGGCAACGCAAGTGCGGTGATTTCCATCCGATTACTTTTCGATGGCGCCAAAGAGGAACGCAAGGGTAACGATCCTCACTTTGAGCATGATAGCTCTCTTTCTTAGCATAGGAAGCCCTCTCTCGCGAGTTGGCGAAGAGTTGGAGGCGTTCCTTCGGGTAGATATGTAAAGTCCCCGTTGTTTAGCGTCCGTATGCGAGAACGGACATAGGCATTTTGGTTGAAGCCTACCCGGACATGTAGTTCGGATCGGTGATGTTGCATTGCATAAGGCCGGAGAAGACTCCGTGCTATTTGGTGTTTTTCGGGTTTTCTACGCGGTAGATTGCAGCAGGGAGCCTTGGGGACTAACCCAAAGGTGCACCCGGAAAACTGGGCGGACACGAGGTCTTGCCAACTTGGTGGCCTGAGAGCCAACTTGAACATAACGGGGTTATGTGACTTGTGATAGAATGGGACTCGGTGAAAGTTTGACCCGCGCATATGGCTTAAATTGCCGTTGCGATGTGAGCATGGGTTAGATGGAGCCGTACCCGCTTTATGTCGTTCGGGTTAGAGAGACCTAAAGGTACATGGCACTCGCCGTTGGCATAAATAGGGTCTTCGGTGGTCGATGGCTTAAATTGACGTGACCAATACCATGAAGACGAATTGCTCATAGGAATGGCCGTCTAAGTGGCGGTGGTGAGTCCGGAATGTTAATGGCTTCAATTGACGTAACATCGACCGGTTCACCGAGAATGTGCCCTGAGTGCACGGGACGTGTGGCCGTACGAGCCAACGTCTGTGATGAAATGGCTATGGTTATATGCTTTGCTCGCTTGTGCTAATGAAATGCAGGGAAGGAGCATCGCCGCCCCTAGTTGGGGGCGGGATCGTTATAATTTGGTCAGCATTGCTGACCGTTGCTTTGTTTGCCACCGTGCGGTGGTTTGTTTGCTTGCAGGTGCAGCTGGACCAAGCGGTCAATAGCGGGCTAAAGTCCTTTTTGCGAAGCTGGCCCTCGAAGGCCCAAGTGGAAATGTTTTATGTTTTATTCATGTATGGCCGGCCTGCGAGCCGAGGTTTGTAAACCATGTAAAAGACAAGTGAAACATTTTGTAAGGCCTTAAGGCCGACTTTTGAGTATTTTGTAATAACATTCCTATTATCATGTTAGTGGACATTCATGCTTATTGCTGGGTTCTTGTTTTGCAACTTTTATAGACTGCTTCCGCTAGAATGCTCTGTGTAGGACGTTGAGATTGGTTGGATGGTTTCCATAAGTAACCACCCGGTCTGTCTGTGGTATATGGCGTCGGGCCCCGGCCGGACCTACTGCTATATGCTATGCGACGGATAGGGGGTGTTACAGAGTCTAGGTCCTTGTGTGACTTGGGAGTTTTCGCCGCCTTGTATGCAGTGACTAGATCATGGTGAGATCTAGGGGGAGGCTAGTAGCAAGATTTAGGGAGAGATTTGTTATAGCCAGCTGGTTCTTGGTAGAAGGATCGATGAAAACAAAAGGATTTTATATTTTTCATAGCCACATTCTCTAGCTTTATAGAGATTCTTTGTGTTTTGTTTTTAACAATTATGAAATAAAATATAATCATTTATATTCTTATGATTTTCTAAGTGTTTATCTTTGGTTATGAAAAAATTGTATTTTATTTATGTAATTATTTCACTAAGTAGATTTGATTAAGAGCTTAATTTTGTTAACACTTATTCCCCCCCCCCCTCTCTAAGGGCGCCTTACGATCCAATATCATCTTCGTCAGTCGATGTTTTGACTCCCTTGAACGTTGGAGGATGGAAACTCAGAAAATATTTCATCTGTCGGTTTCCCTACCCAACGATTGCTTTCTCGGCTAATGGCTCTGCCTGTCTGGCCCCTCCACCTAATATGACCGGTGTCATATATGGGGCAACGAGTGTCATTACCTGAGCAAAAGGGGTCACAAACTGTTGTGCCTCCGAATATTGGGCTGCTAACATTTCCTCTGCTAACATGCAACATTAATCGGCTGGGGAGAAACCCATGCCCATGGGACTCGGAGTAGTAGCACTGCTCATTGAAGGCTCCTCTAGCGACCTCGATGGCCCCGCATTGTATATTCTACCCTAGCATAAACATGATAACAAACAAATCACATTCTATTCATGAAACTAGAACACATGGACACTCATGGTTCCGCAACGTACTCCTATGTGGACAACTTCTTTAGATAATTCAATTACTCTAAATCGATCACTACCTCAACCTGGATAGAACCTGGCTCTGATACTAAATTGTAACGCATCCCCTGTAATGACCATATAATATAGGTCCAGCCGGGGCACCATAATATATAGATGTCATAGCTTTAACATTATAAAGTGATATGAAAGCACTACCTAACTAAAAACTCCGAATATAAACAGCGAAAACATTAAAACAAACACTAGAAGCTATCCACAAAACATAGGAGTCAAAATGGCTTCATGGCCTTACAATAATAGGATGTCCAAATCATCATCAACACTAAACATATCAATGTGATATAGCACTCCCAGCCTACCTCGACATGCAAGTCAGATTACAGTGAACGAAACATAACATACAAACACACAGGAAAAATTAGAAGGGGTACACTTCATGAGGCTTAGGCCTTTTGGCCGGCGAGCTTGCTCCAACTTACGGTCCTTGCCCTGTAAAATTGTTGTAAGGTGGGTCAGCAAAGGCTGAGCTCAACAGGATAACCAACACCCCTCCTCCAAGTCATATCTAGCAGACCCTAGGGTAGTCCATCACCCTACAGGTCAGTACATTGTATGCATATATAATAAAACAAAAAAGTAATGCAGAAAATAATAGGTTTTGTTGTCACAAACATCAAACACATCTCTATGTTGAGCATATAAATAAAAGGGGGCCTACAATACAACATGTATGCAAACTTGGGTTTCACCCAAGACACCCTATAGCATGCATGATTCTAACATATCATCACATCAAATCAATCACATGGGTACTCTCATTTCCCCAAAGGAGTACAAGCTCAAGTCCAAGAACTCTCGCTGAGAACCTACCTGGACATGAATTACAACACTATCTATCTTGTCCATCAACTCTACCTTTTTTTGCCAATTTCGGCACAACTGAAGCTAAGGACCCTTGCCTGACCTTGCCCACTTGCAGGCTTCATCGCCCAAGCATGTCCAAAAGCTTGGCGTCTTGGTTAGTTTCACAAAGTGGACTTGTCTTGCTTGGACACCCTCCATATGTGAATCACAACATCACGGGGTTAGCCAGCCGACCATAAAGACAAAGCCACGCCTTAGAGATGCATTCAACAAGTATATTTCTCCTCAACCCGAATTCATTATTGGTCTCACGTGACATTAAGGTCATGACAAATGATTCTTCACAGTAAAATGGACCTTGAAGTTATTAGTTGTCTTACCTAAATCACCTAGAGGGGGGTGAATAGGTGAGTTGAGCGCTATTTGTAGAATACAAAATTTAGCGATCAATGCACAAAAAATAGTAACCAAGCAATCACAGAGGACACAGAGATTTATAGTGGTTCCCCGACCTTGGGTACATCCACTTTCCACTCACCAATCTAGCAAAGCACTAGACTTGGCTACTCCACTATCTCGGATTGAAACCAATCCTACACCTCGGAACAACATTCCTACAACTCGATCCACAAAACGGATCAACACTCGGAAGATGAAAAATTCCTACAACTCGGAGAACAAAGCTCCTACACTCGGAGAATAATCTCCTACAAAATAGATTGAAATCAAAAATACAAACAATATCTTTTCTCAGATCTGGAAATTTTCTGCCTAGGTCTTCCTTCTTGAACTTTGTGGCACAGTCAGAAAACTTGAAGAAGAACACAGCAAGATCCGATCTGAAAATTCTTGACTCACAAGATCAAAGAGAAGATGAAGAGGTTGAAGAACAATCTCGATCTGCAAGTCGACTGGTTTGAATCTTCTTGAACGAAAGCCCTTAGCGATTTGCACGATGAGCGGCGCCGTCGACTTCCGTTTAGGAAAGAGAAAATCGACTCAGAATTCTTAGAGTATTTATTTAACGCACTTCTTAGGGTTATTCAAAATTACAAGACCTTATATAAGATCTCCCTAACGGTCATAATTATCATTAATGACGGCCACGTGGACCAATCATGTCAAGTCATTTGAAAATCGGGTCTATTAGGACTTAGCGAAATTTTCTGGACAAATTAATAAATTACTCGAATAAAAGAGGAACTACTCGAGTACTAAAATGAGTTCTCGAGAAGACAATATCAGATTACTCGAGAAGAAGCCCTTCAGGAAATTTTAGAACAGAATCATAATCACTCGAGTGGAATGAGGATTACTCGAGTGCTAGAAATGTTACTCGAAAGGAGGTGAACTTCTCGAGAAGTACACTTGGAGAAAATTCAGGGAGATAAAACTGATTATTCGAGTAATGGATCTAGACTTCTCGAGAAGTAGACAAACTTCTCGAGTACAGAAACCACACTACTCGAGTGGGGTAAATGTTAAAATTCAACAAACCCGCAGACGCCACCTCGGATACCCTGTTAAAACTCAACAAACCGGAGGAGGACACGTCCACTTATAATGTTGAACGATTTCCCGGACGTCGGAGTTAGCAGGTATTATCTCAACAAAGCAGTAACAACCAGCAACACATGCAGCAAGCAAATATCTTTATTGATCAACAGCAGACTTATTTACAAGGCGAGGCATACATGGCGAGACATGTTTCACCACAAACCCAAACCAGGAGAGTAAAGATAGATACAAAGACAAGAACCAAAAACAAGCCGCACAGACTCAATCAACAAGCCTTCGGTCTACTGTTGTGGAGTCCGCTCAGTCCGCCGGTTGCTAGACCGCAACCCAAGCCGTGCGGACTACCCCTTATTCCAATTCTTAGCTCTTCACCGCCGATCTGTAAGCCGCCTGACCGCGAGGTCGCCTAGCCTCCAGACCACACACGCTGCGCTATCGAATAGAACAGTCCGCCTGAAGCAGGCGACTTCCTGAACCCCAAACCAAGTTGACAAAGATAAGACCGCCTAGTCGCTATCCGCGACCTGCTGTTTACCGCATGTTGCTTAACCGCAGAGTCCGCACTGTCCCTGACCGCAATCAGAGCCAAGTCCTGGCTTTCCAGCGCTATCTGCACAACCTGCACAACACATCCGGTCAACTCTATCAAACCGCGCGGACACCCAAATCCAGTCTGCAGCAACTTACGCGAGCTCAAATTACTGTTGACTTACTTTTGTTAAGTCCCGAGGTCACTCTCACCTGATGTGATATGGTTCCTATTTATAGGCACGATAATGAGTATGGTTACTGCCCTATCCGATAGGAACACCGCCACATCCCGCAGCAAGAACAAGTGTATCCGCAAGCCCGCGGATAAACACACCAGTCCGCCGCTCCTGTGCAGATAGCCAGCCCACCTAGCTTCTCCAAGGCCGGACTCCAATCTCCAGTCCGCCTTGTCGCCAAAGGCCAAGCCGCCAAGACATCACCAAGGCCGGACAATATATCAGTCCGCCTTGCCGCCAAGGTCCAAACCAGGACCACCACAGCCGGACTCTGCAAACAGTCCGCAAAACCCGAACCCGCAGCCTCACCATCAAGGCACCTGCCGGACTCAGCGGACACTAGCTCCAGTCTGCACGCTCTGGCACAGGCCATTCTCTAGTCCGCATCTCCCCAAGCTAGCAAACAAGGTAACAACACTTCTACTAAGCTTGGCGGACGGAGAAAACAGCCCGCGCTCCACTGCGCGATCTCCCCGGACTGAGCCAACCTGGACTTGGTCCAAAATTCACCATGTCCAGTCCACTGGCCACAAGGGCCAGTCCGCACTTACTAGCGGACACTGGATCTAGCCCGCCAAACTGGGCGACCTCCAGAACCTATCCACACTGACCGGCGGTCTCCGCGGTTTCCCGCTGCACCAGAGCAAGACCAAGGAAACTGCCAAACCGTTCTGTCGAGCTCCAGTTCTTCAGTCCGCTTCATGTCGGACTCCGCGGATAGAGTTTCTCTCCGCCGGGTTACTTCCTGGGATTCAACCGCCTACTGAGTATACGCCGGCCTGTCAGACCGCTGCTGCTGTCCGCGTAGTCCGCGCCAACAGACCGCCCAGGCCGCCACAAAGCAAACCGCCTGCAACATCCCTGCCGACTTTGTAGTCCGCCAACCCTGTCCTCGTAGTCCGCGTGGATAGGTTGCCCAAGCCTTCTATTCACCCACTTTCACTTCACAGAATTCAACACTCCCCCTTGAAGTGAGAAGTGGTGAATAACTCTAGCAGATCCTGTAACCATGCACCTGGTCCCTCCAATAGCATCTACGAAGAGATGTCCAAGACATAGTCCTCGCCTCGCATATCATGGACCATGAGGGAGCCCTCCAGCAACTCCCAAAATGAGCCATGCTTCCGTCTGCCTTCTTCAGCTTCAACGTCCACTCATGCATCACAGGAGAATCACCAACTACCTTGGGCATAGAAGCTCAAGCCTCGTTACCTCTGAGAGAAGTCACCTCTATAGCCTTGGTGTCAATCACCTCCTTGATTCTAGTGGGGCCATCACAGCCAGAAGTACCTTGCTCGACCTGAGGGCTAACAAAGAAACATGGGACCAAGTCCTCCGTATTCCCTTCGCTATATCGAGCTGGTGGCTTACTGATCCTCTTCGATCTCCGAAGAACCTGATCATGGCTAACCACCTCCGCTGCTTCTCTTGAACTAGCTCCGTTCCCGGGCAAACCTGGAACAACGCTCCCCTTGCTGCCTGAACAAGACGCCTCCTTGCTGGAACCAGAAGCACCTGGAGCAACGCTCCCCCTTCTACCTGAACCAGAAGCCTCCGCTCTTGAACAAGAACAACTTGGAACATTGCTCGCCCTGCTTCTCAAACCAGAAGCCTCCGTATTCGAGCCAGAAGAACTTAGAGCAATGCTCCCCCTACTTCCTAACTCTGACGACTTTGCCCCGGAGCTAGAACAACCTGGAGCTCCTGGTGACTCAGGCAGCTCCACTTCCTTAGCAGCAGCCTCCTTCAGCCCAACATCTGACATGCGCATCTCTAGCTCCACATGAGAGCTACCCTAATACGGCGTCAACTCATCGAAGACAATGTCACTAGACACTATGAGTTTCTTTGTCGCAGGATCCATACACCTCCATCTTCTCCTTTGCTCATCATACCCAACAACGGCTAGCTTTGTCTTGAGAGCACCTGGAGAGTGTATGTAGCAGGTAGATCCAAACACCCGAAGGTGCTTCACGCTGAGATTTACTCCGAACATCAGCTCATAAGGAGTCTTCACTATGATCGGACTAAGAGGCATCCGGTTGATGACATGAGCAGCACAGGCTATCCGTTCCGCCCAAAGAGCCTTCGGAACGCCTTTACTCTAAAGCCAACACTTGCAGGTCTCTGTTAACCAACGGATCATCCGAGCTGCAACACTACCTTGTTGTGAAGTATGTCCACAAGAAAGCTTCTTCCGGATCCCTTGCTTCCTGCAAAAGTTTGAGAACTCGGTTGAGCCAAACTCACCACCGATGCTTGTCCTCAACACCTTGATCATTAGGCCAAGCTGGCCTTCCACAAGCTTCTTGAACTCCACAAACAAGCGCAATATGTTGGACTTCTCCTTCATAAAGTATACCCAAGTATACCTTGAATAGTCATCAACCAAAATCAGCATGAACCTGCTGCCTCCAAGACTGGCTATGACGGTCGGTCCCACCAGAGCACAATGGACATCCTCCAATGGTGCTTTACATCTGGATTGTGCCTTATCAACCATGAAGTGATAAGCTTCACTATGCTGACATCCCGCACACCCCTGACCATTGCCATAGGATGACAATCTAGGCAGCCCTCTTATGAGTCTTCTTCCTGCCATTGCTTTCAGCTTGTCCATCCCTACATGCCCCAGTCTTTCATGCCAGATAGCTGCACTATCACTGGAATTCCTCCGATCAATTCCAAAACTTGTTGATAACCCAACAATGTTCTTCTCCTTCCTCCCTACTTGAGCAACGTTTGCTGAGAGCAAGACAACCTTGCACTCCTTCCTAAGATGACCTTGCTGCTTGCATTTATAGCACCTTGGTCCTTCCTTCCTCTTCCTATCATGCCTAGGAGAAACACTCCTTTCTTCTTGATATGAAGTAGAGGGACCAATTTCAGCAGCAACCTTCACCTCCTTCTTGAACACCCAATAAGGAAAGTCCAAAACTCCGCAGTTGACCGACATCCACTGATGTGGTCCAAGAGCTTCGATGAGATCACTTGCTTGAGAATAGACTCCGCTTTCGCATATGTCTCCTTCCAAGCTTTCATCATCTCAGCATTGCCAGCAGTAGCCTCTTGTCTTCCTACTCCGCATACAACCTCCCAAAGGTCCTCGCTAAGAAGAAAGCTCTTCATACAAGACTTCCACCTTTCAAAGTTTGTCTCTGTAAGAAGATAAATTCCAAGACAACTTGCATCTTCCACTGTCATGGTTCTACCACTAGTTTCCTCTTCACAAGAGTAACTACTTCCGTTGATCACTGCTTGTCCACTCCAACCTCCCTCTGATACCATGTTAAAATTCAACAAACCCGCAGACGCCACCTCGGATACCCTATTGAAACTCAACAAACCAGAGGAGTACACGTCCACTTATAATGTTGAATGATTTCCCATACGTTGGAGTTAGCAGGGGTTATCTCAACAAAGCAGTAACAACCAGCAACACATGCAGCAAGCAAATATCTTTATTGATCAACAGCAGACTTCTTTACAAGGCGAGACATACATGGCAAGACATGCTTCACCACAAACCCAAACTAGGAGAGCAGAGACAGATACAAAGACAAGAACCAAAAACAAGCCGCACGGACTCAATCAACAAGCCGCCGGTCTACTGCTGTGGAGTCCTCTTAGTCCGCCAGGTCGCCAGACCGTAACCCAAGCCGCGCGGACTACCCCTTATTCCAATGCTTAGCTCTTCACCACCGATCTGCAAGCCGCCTGACCGCGAGGTCACCTAACCGCCAGACCGCATACGCTGCGCTACCGAATAGAACAGTCCACCAGAAACAGGCGACTTCCTAAACCCCGAACCAAGTTGCCAAAGAGAAGACCACCTAGTCGCTATCCGCGACCTGTTGTTTACCGCCTGTTGCTTAACCGCAGAGTCCGCACTATCCCTAACCGCAATCATAGCCAAGTCCTGGATTTCCATCGCTATCCGCACAACCTGCATAGCACATCCGGTCAACTCTATCAAACCGCGCGGATACCCAAATCTAGTCCGCAGCAACTTACGTGAGCTCAAATTACTGTTCACTTACTTCGGTTAGGTCCCGAGGTCACTCTCACCTGATGTGTCATGGGTCCTATTTATAGGCACGATAATGAGTATGGTCACCGCCCTAGCCGATAGGAACACCGCCACATCCCGCAGCAAGAACAAGTGTATCCGCAAGCCCGCGGATACACACACCAGTCCGCCGCTCCTGTGCAGATAGCCAGCCCACCTAGCTTGTCCAAGTCCAGACTCCAGTCTCCAGTCCGCCTTGTCGCCAAAGGCCAAGCCGCCAAGACATCACCAAGGCCAGACAATATATCAGTCCGCCTTACCGCCAAGGGCCAAACCAGGACCACCATAGCCGGACTCTGCAACCAGTCCGCAAAACCCGAGCCCGCAGCCTCACCATCAAGGCACCTGCCGGACTCAGCGGACACTAGCTCCAGTCCACACGCTCTAGAATAGGCCATTCTCCAGTCCGCATCTCCCCAAGCTAGCAAATAAGGCAACAACACTTCAACTAAGCTTGGCGGACGGATAAAACAGCCAGCGCTCCACTGCGCGATCTCCCCGGACTAAGCCAACCTGGACTTGGTCCAAAACTCACCAAGTCCAGTCCACTGGCCACAAGTGCCCGTCCACACTTACTGGCGGACACTGGATCTAGCCCGCCAAACCGGGCTACCTCCAGAACCTATCCGCACTGACTGGCGGTCTCCGCAGTTTCCCGCTGCACCAGAGCAAGACCAAGGCAACTGCCAAACCGGTCTGCCGAGCTCCAGTTCTTCAGTCCGCTTCATGCCGGACTCCGCGGATAGAGTTTCTATCCACCGGGTTACTTCCTGGGATTCAACCGCCTGCTAAGTATGTTAAAATTTTCTCAATGTGGTCAGCAAGATAGCCCAAACACCAAATTAATATCTTCGGAACTACCCAGTTCGCACGCTGAACCTGCGGAAACCCAAGGACTAGAGGTTGCACCCAACAAAACAATGGAAGCACAAGAAGATCTTATTATGCATTCACTTCATTACAATCCGAGGCATACATAGCGAGAGATATGCTTTCGCTAGTATTACAGCTGTAAACAGAAAGACCAACAAAACACAAGCCGGGCGGACAGCACTCCAGTCCGCCGAGACCGCGAGGTCGCCGAGACCGCCGAGACCGCTGAGCTCGCCCAAGCTATGCTGCAAACCGCCGAATACCACGGAGTCCGCCGAGACCGCGAGGGCCGCGCGGACAGACCGTTATTCGCCTCCTGCTGAAAACCCGAACTGAGGAACTCCCCTACCCGCCTGAAGCCGGCGGACAGGTTATTGAAGCTGGCAAAGATGAAACAGAACTGACAAGCCGCAGAGCGACCTCCTGCTGAGTCCGCAGAGACCGCACACTTCCAAGCACTTTGACCGAAGTCACAGCCAAACTCCTGGCTCCTTGAAGTTATCCGCGCGACCTGCACACAGCAAACCGTCAGCCTGAAACAATCCGCGCGGACTGAAAAACACAGACGCAGCACTCGCCCAACCCAAATTACTGTTCACTCACGTTACTTAGGTTACTGTAGATGTGCCAGGGGGTCCTATTTATAGGCCAGGTGAGGAGTGTGGTCACCGCCCATGAGATAGCGACACCGCCCCAGCCCTTGCGCGAATACAAACGACCGTCCGCTCAGTCCGCGAGGACTTAGCCAGTCACCAAGTTACTGGAAACCGCCAGGAGCAAGGCAACCATTGACGAACCCTCTCCAGTCCGCCCAAGCTAAGCGGACAAGGCACTAGCCCGCAAAGCTCCAACTGCTTCAGGACAGCACCCTCTTCAATGGCAGTCCGCACCAACCCGAGGCAGTCCGCAAGACCCACACCTCAATCCGCCACAAGTCCACCTGACCAAAGGCAAACAGCAACAGTCCGCCGGTCACAGCATGGACTTCGCGGATACGGCGGACACCATGAACTTGACACCAAGTGTGACCAAGTCCAAAACCATCAAGGGCCAGTGCGAGCATGGCGGACACAAAGTCCCGTCCGCCAAACACCCTAGCACAGACCGCAACCAGTCCGCGAGCTCCTCGCACTTGTCCAATGCAGTAGCACCAAGCGATGCGGACTCCAAACATCAGTCCGCCAACCGGTCTCCACAGCAAGACCTGCTGTAACACCTGAGCTCGACAAGGCAACTCAGCCAAGCTCTTCAAGGCCCAGTCCGCAACAGCCCCAACCGCGGACACACCAGTCCGCAAGGCTTCCCGCGAACTCGAACCTCAACCCGCCAACAGCGCAAACTTGCACCCGCGACCACTGAGCAAAGCACCAGTCCGCAAGCCTCTCTATCCGCAGATACCAGGCCGCACCAAACCGCGGACACCATGCAACAACCCGCTCAGAACACAGCCGGCTTCCACCAGACTTTTCACCAGGCCGCAACCTCAGTCCGCCCAGTCCGCAAAAGCCAGTCCGCCAAAGCTGTCCGCACAGGCCGCGCATGGCCTGTCCCGTCAAACCCACTTCCACTTCACAAATTTCAACACTCCCCCTTGAAGTGAGAAGTGGTGACCAAGCCCAGCAAGCTGCGCAAGCGTCCTCAAAGCATTCCTGCCCCTTCGACAGCGGCTTCGTGAAGATGTCAGCAAGATTATCTTCCCGGACTCCGAACATGCCCGACCAGCAGAGACCCCTCAGCAAGGCACCTTCTGTACCCGGATGAAGTGGTGATCAAGGCCTCAGCCAAGATCTATATGCTTGGTCCTGCAAAAGCCCAAACCACGTGACACACTGGATTGTTTACCGCAGTTTCCCGCGAACATGAGCAAACTCTCAGCACAAGCTTGTCACCCCGGCCACTGAGCAAGCACCAGTAGGCCCTTGCAAGCTTCTTCATGAACATCCTCTATGAGTCTCCTTGGCAAGGCCAAACGCAAACGCCCTTCCCGAGCAAAAACCAAGGCCGAAGCCTTATACTCCGCAGACTCCGTGGTTGAAACCGCTCGGACACCGAGTCCTGCTTCTTGCAATAGACCTTACCACGAGATGCTAGCTGAACCGCAAGTGAACACATAACCTGAAGTCCAGACCTTCGATCATCCGAATCCTAGTCCGCCATAGTGTCAGCCCATCCGTGTACCCGAGCAACGCTTGTCAACCACTCCGCATCCCTTCCAAAAATAACAAAGACCGCCTAGTCCCATCTCAGAAGTCACCTGCTGTTTACATACGCCTTTGCAACCGAATCCACACTGTCCCTTTGCCGCCACTAGATGAGATTGCCAAGTCCTGGTTCAGCCATATACCGACTTACTCGGCCAACAGCATAAGCTATATCCGGCCTTGTAATCGTCAGATAAATCAAGCTCCCAACAAGAGCCCTGAACACCAAGGGATCATTAAGCACCCTTCCCAACTCATCTTACGTCGAAGCTCAAATTAGCATAGGTTCCAGTGGAGTAGAGCACTTCTTCCCTTCGCCCCGAGGTGCCAAACCGCTTCACAATGCGATCAGTGACATGGGTCCCTTTCTGGCACGATAATGAGAATCCCGGTCACTCCTTCCGATAGGAACACCGCCACTTCCCCGCAGACCAAGAAAGTGATGCAACTCTCCCAAGTCTTTCATCTCGAAGCGTATAAACACAAGCTCAGTCCCCTGAGCCTTGCAGATACCAGCCCACCTTCTTCTCCAAGCCGAGTCCAATCCCTGTCCGATGATCATATCTTATCCACATACAGCAGGACCAAGACTCTTAGCTCTCCAAGGCTTCTTCTTGACAAATATCAGTTCAGCTTGCCCCAATCCGAGTTGGACCAGCCAGGTATCCACAGAATTGCAAGTCGGACTCTGCAATCTTCCCATACCGCAAAACGCTCGAGCCCGAGCTTGCTTCAACCCATAGAGAGCCTTCCTGAGTTTGCAGACATAGTCCGGATGCTTCTCAGAGACGAAACCAAGCACAGGCTGATCCATGAAGATGTCCTTGTCAATCTCTCCCAAGTAGCAAGAAAGGCAACAACACTTCTTCACATCGAGTTGCCGGACTGAACCTCCATCCCTTGCTAGCAGCCAAGGCGATCACCACTCTTACAGACGTCATCTTCGCAACTGGACTGAATGTCTCCTCATAGTCTTCTCCATACTGCTGTGAGAATCCTCTAGCGACCAGGCGAGCCTTGAACCGATCAATGCTCCCATCAGCCTTCTTCTTCAACTTATACACCCACTTGCAAGTAACCGGAGTAATGCCATCAACCTTGGGCACAAGGTCCCAGGTTTCATTCTTCTTCAGAGCATCAATCTCTTCCTTCATGGCACCTTCCCACTCCTTCACTCCAGTGGGCTCGTTGAAGTTTGCAGGCTCTCGCTCATCCAGAGGACCAGCAAAGAAACAGGAGACAAAGCTCACTGCATTCCCATCACAGTACCGAGCCGGTGGCTTAACCACCCTCTTCGATCTCCGAAGACACGGCTCCTTGCTCACGGCTTCCGTTGCTTCTTCAGGCTCCACTCCTACCTGGGGCAAGCATTGAGCAGTGCTCCCCCTGCTTCCTGAGCCAGAAGGCTCAGCCTCGGAGTTCGAAGCAACAGGAGCTGCTGGTGAAACAACAAGCTCCTCTTCCAAGCCTTCAGCAGCCTCCACCGGTGCTTCCTCAACCTTGCTACTTCCGGTAGGCTCCACCGAGCCACCTCCATATGACGTCAGCTCGTCAAAGACAACGTCTCTTGACACCACGAACTTCTTCGTCACAGGGTCCATGCACTTCCATCCCTTCTTCCGCTCATCATAGCCAACAAAGACAAGTTTCTTTGCCTTCGCATCCAGCTTTGTCCGTGAAGCATCCGGGACATGCACGTAGCAAGTTGAACCAAACACCCGAAGGTGTCCAACACTCGGCTTCTCCTTCAGCAACAGCTCAATGGGCGTCTTCATGTTGATAGGGCTGAGTGGCATCCGGTTGATAACATATGCAGCACAAGACATTCCCTCCGCCCAAAAGGACCTCGGGATATCTTTCGCATGCAACCAGCATTTGCAGGTTTCCGTCAAATGACGGATCTTCCGCTCCGCTACCCCATTTTGTTGTGGAGTGTGAGCACATGTAAGCTCCCGTTGGATCCCGTGCTTCCTGCAGAAGTTAGAAAACTCGGAAGAGACAAACTCTCCCCCGTTATCAGTTCGAAACTTCTTAATCCGCAAGCCAAGCCGGCCTTCTACCAACTCCTTGAACTCCACGAACAAACGGAAGGCATCCGACTTCTCCTTTAAGAAGTACACCCAAGTATACCTTGAGTAGTCATCAACCAAGACAAGCATGTATTTGCTTCCACCAAGGCTGGCAGTAACAGTCGGTCCCATCAGGTCGCCATGAATACACTCCAATGGTTTCTTGCTCCTTGTTTGAGATTTATCAAACGGAAGGCGATGTGCCTTACCGTATTGACAGCCCGCACAAACATGCCCATCACCAAAGGAGGACAACATCGGCAACCCCCTCACCAGACTTCTACTCGCCATTGCCTTCAGCTTGTCCATGCCAACATGCCCCAGCCTCTCATGCCAGATAGCCGCACTATCATTGGCCCTCATCCTATCAACATAGGCACTGGTGGAAAGAACAAACAAGTTCTTCACCCTCCTCCCAACATGAGCAACATCAGCCTTTACCGCTGATACGTTGCGAAGGAACCTCACGTCTGTTGGCCCAAACAGAACGTGATACCCAGCGTCCACCGCGTTGGTCACCGAGAAGAGGTTCTTCTTCATGCCCGGCACGTGATACACACTCCTTAACGTGAGTGGCCCCTGATCACTACCCAAAGACACGACCCCCTCCTTCTCTACTGCATAAACAGTATTATCAGCAGTGATAATAGCTTCATTACCTGAGTAAGCCTGCATGGAGGTGAACTTCGACTTGTCTCCGGTGAGGTGATGACCACACCCGGAGTCGACGATCCACTCGCTGTTGAAGTCCTCAGCAGATAAGGCCCGGACACAAGTGCCCGTCATGAAAGCTCCTCCCCATTCTGCTTCTTCACTTCGTGAGCAAGCTTCCTCCTTTCCCGCAGCATGCCCAGGCTGCAGTTTGACCTTGCAGTCCCGCTTGAAGTGCCCACGCTGATGACACCGGTAGCACTTCAGATTCTTCTTCCAGTCCTTAGGAGCATTGCTCCTCTCCGGCGGATATGAAGTTGAAGTCTCCTTCTCAACAGCGGCCTGCACCTTCTTCTTCTTCTTCCCTTCCCATCCCTTCTTCTTGCCTGAGAAGAGAGCCTCGCTGCCTTCCTGATTCAGATTCACTCCAGCCATCTGCCTTGCTAAGCTCTCCTGCGAGGCAAGCAGATTCTCCAGCTCCAGCAGAGACGGCTGAGTAGCCCACCCTTGAACAGACGTAACAAAGGCCACATACTCCTTCCGCAAGCCGCGGAAAATGTGCCTCTTCATCTTTGCCTCAGAGATAGGCTCATCAGGATCCAGTGCCGACAGCTCAGCACACAAGCTCTTCATCTTTAAGAAGTACTTGGAGATGGAAAGGTCTCCCTGAGTTGCCCTGGCCAACTCATTCTCCAGGAACTGAAGCCGCGCCACATTCTTCCTATTGAACAACTCATCAATGGTTGTCCAAATATCAGCAGCCGACTCACACCCAATGATGTGATCAAACAGTTCCGGAGAGACAGCTCTCTTCAGAACGAACTCTGCCTTAGCATTAGTTCTTCTCCAGAGCCTCACCTGCTCAGCAGTACCGAAAGCAGCAGTAACTTCCTGTCTGTCGTCTCCACCGACAACTTCCCACAGCTCCTCGCCTAGAAGATAACTCTTCATGCACGACTTCCACTTTTTATAGTTAGTCGGTGTTAAGAGTTCAATGCCCAGACCTCTTGCTAAGCTTCCTTCCATTGCAATCACCTGTTGGTACCCTTCAGCAGCTCCGAGCAACAACACAGGTTGATCACCACTCAATCACTGAGTAACAACACTGGCTGACCTCCGCTCACGCAACTGAACCTCCGCAACCTCAGAAACCTGCCTCTGATACCATGTTAAAATTTTCTCAACGTGGTCAGCAAGATAGCCCAAACACCAAATTAATATCTTCGGAACTACCCAGTTCGCACGCTGAACCTGCGGAAACCCAAGGACTAGAGGTTGCACCCAACAAAATAATGGAAGCACAAGAAGATCTTATTATGCATTCACTTCATTACAATCCGAGGCATACATAGCGAGACATGATTTCGCTAGTATTACAGCTGTAAACAGAAAGAAACAAAACACAAGCCGGGCGGACAGCACTCCAGTCCGCCGAGACCGCGAGGTCGCCGAGACCGCCGAGACCGCTGAGTTCGCCCAAGCTATGCTGCAAACCGCCGAATACCACGGAGTCCGCCGAGACCGCGAGGCCGCGCGGACAGACCGTTATTCGCCTCCTGCTGAACCCGAACTGAGGAACTCCCCTACCCGCCTGAAGCCGGCGGACAGGTTATTGAAGCTGGAAAGATGAAACAGAACTGACAAGCCGCAGAGCGACCTCCTGCTGAGTCCGCAGAGACCGCACACTTCCAAGCACTGACCGAAGTCACAGCCAAACTCCTGGCTCCTTGAAGTTATCCGCGCGACCTGCACACAGCAAACCGTCAGCCTGAAACAATCCGCGCGGACTGAAAAAACACAGACCGCAGCACTCGCCCAACCCAAATTACTGTTCACTCACGTTACTTAGGTTACTGTAGATGTGCCAGGGGGTCCTATTTATAGGCCAGGTGAGGAGTGTGGTCACCGCCCATGAGATAGCGACACCGCCCCAGCCCGCGCGAATACAAACGACCGTCCGCTCAGTCCGCGAGGACTTAGCCAGTCACCAAGGGAAACCGCCAGGAGCAAGGCAACCATTGACGAACCCTCTCTAGTCCGCCCAAGCTAAGCGGACAAGGCACTAGCCCGCAAAGCTCCAACTGCTTCAGGACAGCACCCTCTTCAATGGCAGTCCGCACCAACCCGAGGCAGTCCGCAAGACCCACACCTCAATCCGCCACAAGTCCACGACCAAAGGCAAACAACAACAGTCCGCCCGGTCACAGCGGACTTCGCGGATACGGCGGACACCATGAACTTGACACCAAGTGTGACCAAGTCCAAAACCATCAAGGGCCAGTGCGAGCATGGCGGACACAAAGTCCCGTCCGCCAAACACCCTAGCACAGACCGCAACCAGTCCGCGAGCTCCTCGCACTTGTCCAATGCAGTAGCACCAAGCCGGACTCCAAACATCAGTCCGCCAACCGGTCTCCACAGCAAGACCTGCTGTAAAACCTGAGCTCGACAAGGCCTCAGCCAAGCTCAAGGCCCAGTCCGCAACAGCCCCAACCGCGGACACACCAGTCCGCAAGGCTTCCCGCGAACTCGAACCAACCCGCCAACAGCGCAAACTTGCACCCGCGACCACTGAGCAAAGCACCAGTCCGCAAGCCTCTCTATCCGCAGATACCAGGCCGCACCAAACCGCGGACACCATGCAACAACCCGCTCAGAACACAGCCGGCTTCCACCAGACTTTTCACCAGGCCGCAACCTCAGTCCGCCCAGTCCGCCCAGTCCGCCAAAGCTGTCCGCACAGGCCGCGCGGCCTGTCCCGTCACCCACTTCCACTTCACAAATTTCAACAGAGTATACGCCGGCCTGTCAGACCCCTGCTGCTGTCCGCGTAGTCCGCGCGAACAGACCGCCCAGGCCGCCATAGAGCAAACCGCCTGCAACATCTCTGTCGACTTAGCAGTCCGTCAACCCTGTCCACGTAGTCCGCGCAGATAGGTTTCCCAAGCCTTCCATTCACCCACTTTCACTTCACAGAATTCAACAGTAAAAACTTCTCGAGTACTATCCTTCTCTCACTCGAGTCAAAGAGCTCATCTACTCGAGTGGAGAACTTGACTGCTCGAGTATAATACTTAGAATATTTCTGAGAGTGAAAATCTGTCAACTCAAGAAAGAGAAGAAGTCTACTCGAGTAATGAACTTTGCCTCTCGAGAACAGATTCAAGTTTCTCGAGAACCATTTCCTTTACTCAAAATCCAGACTAGACTTACTTGAGTACAACTAAAGGTTAACTCGAGTGCAAGAATTCTACTCGATTGAAACACTTAGAAAACTTGGTTTATGAAGATTTTCCTTCCTTCAATGGAATCAGCAACAAGTCTTTCTACAACAATCTTAGTGCTTGAAAACTGAAGTGTATCCTAATAGAGAGGCTACACATGAGTCAACACCATGGATCACATAATGAGGGATTACATTGTATGGTCATGTGTTTGGTGACCCATTGTATACTGACATTTGTCTACACTTGGAAATTAAGTCCCGCAAACACATAACTCAAATAATACATCAATTACAACTTAATTCATCTTAGTTCAAGGGTGACTTCATAAAAATCTGGGTTATTGTGGATATAATACCCAACAATCTCCCCCTATTGTAGAAGTCAGAACCCTCTACACTAAGGTGAATTATATAGACAAATAAAGAACTAGATATAAAAGAGAAAAAGCAGAGTAACATGCACAAAGGTTATAAGCAAAGAGTAGATTATCAAAATTAAGGATTTATATAAATAGAATTGTCCAAAATTCATTTCTACACAATTCCAATCAACACTCTTATAACTTTCTTTATTCTTAGGCTTGATGTTATTGTTGTTGTTGTCTGTCCTTCTTTTCTTATTGCCTTCTCTGATAGTTGTATGTCTTTGGGTAGTATTTGGGAGGTTTTGGAGGTGCAGCAGGATTATTCCTTCCATTCTCTCGATCATAGCCTTCTTTTGGTCATAGATTTCTCAAACAAGTCCCACTCTTGGAGCTATAATGGTCATGTATATTCTCATTAAAATCCAAAACTAACTTGAGAGTATCAAGTATTAGTGACTTTTAGGTAGGACTCCAAATCTCTACAAATTCAGGAGCTTTTCTTTTCTCTGCCTCTGGAACTGGAATGGATCTACTGGCAGAAGCTCCATCACCATAACTTATTTTCTTTGGAATATGAATCTCAGGAGGAGCTTGAAGAAATATATCAGCTGGATCTGATTCCCAAACTTGAGTATAAGTTTCTGGAGGAGGGGCTTCAGAGCCTTTAGGTCTTGGAGAAAATGTAGGCTGAGGAACTAGAACTGGAGCTAGAGGAGCTAGGGGATTCAGATGATGGGGAATTATATTTGGATCTGCTTGAAAGTTAGGGAATATTAGGTTGTGCATCCACACAGTTGTATCATATGTGTGAAATTTTACACTGTGGATCTGATTTTGCACATCATCATGAATTTCCTTTAGCTTTTCTTCCCAGAGAGTTTGCTTGGCAGCATCTGAGGTTTCTAGATCCTCTTTGACTAATGTCTCCCCCTTTCTAACTTCTACAGTTAGTTCATTTATGGCAGCTTCTTTGAAAGTACTCACTTCTTCATAGATTTTGAAAGTGTGTCCTTGGGCCAGTTTTTCTAATTGTATCTGATTATTAGCAAGAGTAATAGATTGTTCCATCATATGGCCAACACTGGTAATTGTGTGGTCCAATGCTTTTCCACCTATTCTGAACAACTGTCTGAGCTCATCAGTGTTGTGCTGAATTTCAGCAAAGCCTCTGCTCATTTCTTTTTCAAGAGTAGTAACTTTCTCTTGCACAACCTTAAAGGAGTCATCAAAATATTTTCTCTGTTCTAGCAGTATCTGTTCTATCTTACCTAGAAGATCATTGGTAGCAGGAGTTGGAGTTGTAGTATGAGGAACTGGAGGAGGAGGAGCTGACCATGGAGTAATCTCTTCAATGATTACTGAGCACTTAGCTCTGGTAGTGTGAATCAGAGCATCTCCTTCTTCATCAATGAAGGTGGGAAGAGAGAAGTCCAAGCTTTTCAGAGGAGCTTCAGCTGGTTCTGGAGTCTGCTCTTTCTCATCGGAACTCAGTATGGTATCATCTTGCTCTTTGTCAGCAGCAGGAGATTGGTGAACACGGGATTCTGGAGATGGAGCAGGAGAGGGTGATGGTATTGGAGTTGGTTCCTTGGATGGTTATGTAGGTTGTTCTTTTTGGAGGGGATAAAGAGGTTCTTCAGTGCTTAGTTCTTCTATCATCTGGTTAATGTCTTCAGCAGTAGAGAGTATGGTTTCTTGAACTTGAGCATCTGATGGAGTTTCTTCTGGAGTGGTTGGAGGGAGAGAAACAACAGTAGTAGGAGTAGGTAATCTTTCTTCTGGAATAGAAGGAGCAGGCTTGTAACACCCCCTATCCGTCATATAGCATATAGCAGTAGGTCCGGCCGGGGCCCGATGTCATATACTACAGACAGACCGGGTGGTTACTCCATGGAAACCATCCAACCAATCTAACGTCCTACACAGAGCATTCTAGCAGAAGTAGTTTATATAAGTTGCAATTAAGAACCCAGCACAAAGAGCACGAATGTCCACTAATAAACCAAATAGGAATGTAGTACATACACAAGCACTGGCCATAAGGCCTTACAAAATTGTTTACTTGATATTACATGATTTACAAACCACGGCACGCAGGCCGGTCATACATGAATAAAAGCAGTAAACACTCCAATTAGGCCTTCGAGGGCCGGCTTCGCAATTTGGGCTTTAGCCTGCTATTGACCGCTTGGTCCAGCAGCACCTGCAAGCAACAAAACCACCGCACGGTGGCAAACAAAGGCAACGGTCAGCAATGCTGACCAAATTATAACGATCCCGCCCCCAACTCGGGGCGGCGATGCTCCTTCCCTACATTTTTATTAGCATAACCAAGCAGTATATAAATTCATTGCATTACAAGCGTTGCCATGCATGGCCACACGCCCCGTGCTCTCAGGGCACATACTCGGTGATCGCAGTCTAAGTCGCTGACTCACCACCATCTCCAGGACGGCAATCTCTCGTGAGCAATTTGGTCTTTTAGGCAGATGTTACGACACTTTAATGTCATCAACAGCCTATATCACGACACTTTAATATCATCGATAGCAAGACCCGACCTTTATGCCCTCGAGATAAAGCAGGAATGGTTCCACTCAACTCGTTGCTCACTTGCCATGACATTTTAATATCATTGGCACGAGTTAAGTTTCCCTGAAGCCCGTGAATCAAATGTACAATAGTACATAACACAGTTATGTACAAGTTGGCACCTAGGCCCACAAGTTGGCAAGATCACGCATCCGCCCAGTTTTCCGGGTGCACCTTTGGGTTAATCCCCAAGGCTCCCTGTTGCAATCTACCACGTAGAAAACCCGAAAAACAACCAATCGCACGGAGTCTTCTCCGGCATTTATGCAATGCAACATCACCGATCCAGACCAACAAGTCCGGGTAGGCTTCACACATCATGCCTATGTCCGTTCTCGAATATGGACTCTACACAACGGGGACTATTCATGTCTACCCGTAGGAACGCCTCAAACTCACCGCAAACTCGCGAGAGCGGGCTTACTATGCAAAAGAAGAGCTTCACATGCTCAAGAAGAGAATCGTTACCCTAGCGTTCTTCCTTGGTTCCATGGAAATGTAACCGGATGAAAAGCACCGCACTTTCTTTGCCTCCGTAGATCCGGAGTCGGCTCGCGATTTGGAGCTTCGAAGCTCCTCCAATGGCCGGATCTAGCTTCTTCTTCCTTCTTTGCTCTCACCTCTCTCTTGACTTAGAAAGAGAACCACTCAAGTAAATGTGAGGGTTTCAAAGGCACAATCCCGGGTATATCCCAGTAGGAGAAACCCCCAACCGTTGGATCCCAAATTAAAGAAACGAACGGCCTTGATTCGGGCCTGAAATGTACAATCTGGACCGAACACGGCCTGGCACATGCCCGTGTCCAGGGCCGTGTCCCTCATTCGCCGTCAAAATCGACGCGCCTAGAACAACACACGGGCATCCGACATGCCCGTGTTCGACCTGACATGCCAGTGTTCCAACTGACACGACCGTGTGGTCGGCCGTGTGCACCCATCGATACAGCCCGAAAACAACCCGAGACTCACACGGGTTCTTGGACACGCCCGTGTCCTAACCCGTGTCCACTCGAGCACGCCTGGGCTCCAGGCCGTGTTCACGGTCTCGACACTTCGTCGAGTGAAGTTCGTCGACCACCCGACACGGCCTTGGACACGCCCGTGTCCTAGGCCGTGTGCCTTGTCTCGACACTTCATCGAGCGAAATTCGTCGACTCCCCAGTCCGATCGTCGACACGGGCTCGACACGCCCTGATACTCGCCCATGTCTCAGGTCGTGTGCCCTGTCTCGACATATTGTCGAGCGAAATTTGTCGAATTCGCGGCCAAGTCGTCGACTCAAGCCTAACACGCCCTAGGACACGCCCGTTTCCTGGGCCGTGTGCCTTCTGCCAGATACCAATTTTGGCCCAAAACGCCTCCCGTCGCTCTTTTGAGTTTCGGGGCATTACAACTCTCCCCCTCTTAAAAGAATTTCGTCCACGAAATTATATAATGGGAAGACAAGTACCAAAATTAAATTGTACCTGAGCGGAACAACTCCGGATACTCTTCAAGCATAGTCTGCTCTCGCTCCCAAGAGAGCTCCTCGCGACCACAATTGTCTCATCGGACCTTGACCATCCTGATCTCTTTATTGCGTTGTCGTTTGACCTCCGAGTCCCCAATCCGTACGGGCTTGACATTTGTCGTCAACCCACTATCCACCGGCACTTGATCAACCGCGATCACTTACGAAGGCTCTTGCACCGCCTTCCGAAGCACTGAAATATGGAATACATCATGTAAACCACTAGGCTCCACTGAAAGCTTCAACCGATAGGCTGCTTCACCAACCCGCTCCAAAACCTCAAACGGCCCAAGGTACCTCGGGCTTAGCTTTTTCAATCGCCGCGGGACCGCACCCGCGAGACACCCTTGAACGGCTTGATCTTTAAGTACACATAGTCTCCCACAGCGAACTCCATGTTCCTGTACTTGGCATTATAGTACTTCGTTTGCCGATCCTGAGCGATAAGCAACCTCTCCTGAATGGTACGAACCAAAGACGTAGCAACTTCCACCTCTTGGCACTTGTATAACTTTGACTCACCCGTTTCTAACCAAGACAACGGCGCGCGACATTTTCTACCATATAGGGCCTCGAAGGGCGCCATTTGAATACTCGCTTAGTAGCTATTGTTGTACGCAAACTCCACCAAATAAAGATGGTCTTCCCATTGCTTTCCAAAGTCCAAGACACACATGCGGAGAATGTCTTCCATAATTACATTGACCCTCTCGGTCTGCCCATCCGTTTGCGGATGGAATGCTGTGCTGAGTTTCAACTTTCTTCCCAAAATTTGTTGCACTAGCCTCCAATCATTGGATGTGAACCGCCCATCTCAGTCGCTCACGATGCTGCGGGGCACACCATGAAGGCGTACTATATTATCCACATAAAGTTTTGCTAACTTTTCCACCGGATCATCCTTCCTATGCGGAATAAAATGCGACACCTTCATTAGTCGATCTACGACCACCCAGATGGAGTCATTCCCCTTTTGCGACCTTGGCAAACAGTGCACAAAGTCCATAGAGATGTCGTCGAATTTCCACTCCGGAATAGGCAAGGACTTCAGAAATCCTCCCGGCTTTTGGCACTCCTCCTTCACCAAGGCGCAAGTTTGGCACTTCGCTACGTAAAGCGCCACATCTTTCTTCAAACACGGCCACCAAAACAGTTTCTTTACATCGCGGTACATCTTCGTGCTCCCCGGGTGAATCGAGTACTTGGTATGGTGTGCCTCGTACAAAAATTCCACCCACAAATCGCCCACACTTGGGACGCATAGACGACCGTCTTTCCAAAGCAATCTGTCCTCCACAATGAATTGGGAATTTGACCCATCCAGAGCCTCTACCATGAATTGCTTCATATGGACATCCATATCCAAAGCTTGCCGAATCCGATCAGCGAGGTCATATTGGACTTCAGTCCAATTCAGTACTGCTTCAGCACTTGATTGTTTATCTACACAAACAATCTCCAACGCCTCCAAATCCCGAACCAACCGCTCGTCATGGATCGACAGCCAATTGGCTAGAGCTGGGGCCCGGTGACTCAACGCGTCCGCAACCGCATTACCTTTACCAGTCACGTAGTGGATCTTGAATGTATAGTCCCCCAGGAACTCCATCCATCTACGCTGCCGCATATTCAGATCTTTCTGATCAATCAGATACTTCAGGCTCTTGTGATCGGTGTAGATATCAATCTTCACACCGTATAAATAGTGTCTCCACAGCTTCAAGGCAAAAATCACGGCCGCTAACTCCAAGTCATGGACTGGATAATTCCTTTCGTGCACTTTTAGCTGTCTCGAGCCATAAGCTATTACACTTCCGTGTTGTAGTAGCACACAACCCAAACCGCTGCCCGAAGCATCGCTATAAATCTCATAGCCTTCGATCCCACATGGCGAACTCAGCACAGGCGCCGTGGTCAACCGATATTTCAGCTCCTCAAAAGCTCGCGCGCACTCCGGCGTCCAAATGAACTTCTGCTCCTTCCTCGTCAAAGTAGTGAGAGGTAACGCTATCCGCGAGAAGTTCTCTACGAAGCGCCTATAATAGCCGGCAAGCCCCAGAAAGATCCGGACTTCCGCTACCGTAGAAAGCTCAGGCCACTCCCGTATCGCAACAATCTTCATCGGATCCACAGCAATACCCTCTCCACTCACTATATGACCGAGGAAAGCCACTGAGGATAACCAAAACTCGTACTTCGAGAACTTGGCATACAATTGATTCCTCCTTAGCGTCTCCATAACCAAATGAAGATGCTTGAAGTGATCTTCCTCACTCTGCGAGTACACCAAAATATCGTCGATGAAGATGATCACAAAATGGTCCAAGTACTCCCTGAAGCTCATGTTCATCATATCCATGAACACTGACGGCGTATTGGTCAGCCCAAACAGCATGACCGTAAACTTGTAATACCCGTATCTCATACTGAACGTTGTCTTCGGGATATCACTGTCCCTTATTCGCAGCTGATAGTACCCAGACTTGAGATCCAACATTGAGTACACCGTCGACCCGACCAACTGATCAAAAAGGTCATCGATCCGGGGAATCGGGTACTTGTACCTTTCCGTCAACTTGTTGAGCTCCCGATAATCAATATATAGCCTCAAGCTTCCGTCCTTCTTCTTAACAAAGAGGACCGGCGCGCTCCAAGGCGAAGAACTTGGGCGCACATACCCTTGCTCCAACAACTCTTGCAGTTGAACCTTCAGCTCCGTCATTTCCTTAGGCGCTAGCCGATATGGAGATCGTGACACAGGCTTTTCACCTGGCACTAGCTCAATCGTGAAATCTATCTCCCGCTGAGGCGGTGCTCCAGGAAGATCTGCAAGGAACACATCAGGGTACTCCGATACCACTAAAATACAATCCAACGCGGGCTTCAGCTTTGCAACCTCCACTAGTGTAAAAAATAGTTCTGCACCGGCACGAACCGCCTTCACCACCTGAAGAGCAGACATCAACGTCTTGCTCGACCCCTTTAAGCCCGTAAAAGTCGTCTTATGACTTGCTCCCAGCTTAACTTCCTTGAGACTGCAATCAATATAGGTCTGCTGCTCCGAGAGCCAGTCCATGCCAAATATAATGTCGAACTCCACCAACGGAAGTAACGACGCTTGTATATCGAACTCCTTATTCCCAATACGAATCTTAACATCACAGATCCTATCCGCATGCATCGAACACCCATTGGGCAACAAGACATCCAACTTATCCTTTGCCATCGAAGAAGGGACTCCGATGCGTGATATAAATCCTTCGGACAAGAAGGAGTGTGAAGCTCCCGTATCGAAGAGTGCTCTTGCCGGATTTTCACAAATCAAAACAAATCCTAAACAAGCAGTGGTATGGTAACATGTGCATAACAAGTATTTAAAGAAATTAACTTGCTATAAATTAAACCATACCTGTCACCACATCCGCCTGTTTGATGGCCTCCTGTTGGCCAAGATTATACACCCTTGGTTGGGCCGGAGCATAATAGGATGCGGTCGACTCCACCGCCTTGCCCTTTTCTTCATAAGTTGCTCCTGGCTTTCTTTCGGACCTGGGACGTCCGCTCCGGCACTCACGCGCATAATGCCCCGGCTTCCCACAGTTGTAACATGTGCTCGGGATCTGACCCGTAGTCACCCCAAGATCACCAGCAGAGGGGGCCGGACCCGATGTCCTAACTTTCTTGTTCCACTTCCGGAACACAGACTTTGAGGAGTTCGGCACTCTGAACTCCGACTTCTTATCACCCAAGCTTTTCTTTGCTTGTACATTCTTTTTGTCCTTCTCCAAGGACCGGGTCGTGTTGACCAAGGTCAAGAAACCCTGCATCATCGGCCCCAAGTGTAGTAATCTCAACTCGTCTCTCAACCCTTCGTAGAATCTATTCATCTTGCGCTACTCATCCGCAGTGGTGGAGCTAGCATATTGACTCAAACGAGTAAACTTGTGGAGATATTCATCCACGCTATTGTCTCCTTGAAACAACTTCAGGAACTCGTTCTCCAACGTTATCCTTTGCCCCAAAGGGAGGTATCTAGCAAAGAATAATCTCGATAACTCCTCCATCGAGACATCAACAAGTTGCCTACCTCTCAATAGATGCAGCTCCAATCCTTCCCACCACATTCTCGCTTCACCGTCCAAAAGTAGCGTAGCAATGGTGGTCATTTGCCACTCCTCCGTCTTTGTTGCTGTCATGACTCTCTTCATCCTAGAGAGCCAGTCTTCAGCTTGAGATGGGGTTCCCAACCACGAGAATACCGGAGGATTAAAGCTCATGACATGCTTGAGCTGTCTCTCGGTTGCCCTCCTTGGCACCACCGGTTCCTCTACCATCTGCTCCACTCTTCGCTGCTCAGCCGCTTGCAGTGGTACCTGCTTCATCGCAGGAGCGGGCTGCTGCGTTTGCCTTACAGACTGTTCATTAATCATGGCCAACACTGCTTCGGCCACCAATCGGTTGTCTTAGCCGATAGAGGTGTTGCAGGAGCTTCATTAGGTGCACTGCTATCCTCAGAAACTCGACGTTCCGACGGCCCAGCACCACTTCTGGTCACCTATAATGGTACAAAATACCGTTAAGCGACCAAATAAAATTTCAAACAGTAATTATAGGAACACGCAGGTTCCCCAAACACGTGTATTTTCATTCCTAAGTGGACATTCATGGGTTCTTTTACTGTTATAACGATGATGCACACACATGTGCTCACCACCCCTTAAAAAGAATTCGTCCACGAATTCATTTTAAGCCCGACCAAAACCAGTAGTCTGATACCAAATTGTAACACCCCCTATCCGTTACATAGCATATAGCAGTAGGTCCGGCCGGGGCCCGACGCCATATACTACAGACAGACCGGGTGGTTACTCCATGGAAACCATCCAACCAATCCAACGTCCTACACAGAGCATTCTAGCGGAAGCAGTTTATATAAGTTGCAATTAAGAACCCAGCATAAATAGCACGAATGTCCACTAATAAACCAAATAGGAATGCAGTGCATACACAAGTACTGGCCTTAAGGCCTTACAAAATTGTTTACTTGATATTACATGATTTACAAACCCCGGCACGCAGGCCGGTCATGCATGAATAAAAGCAGTAAACACTCCAATTAGGCCTTTGAGGGCCGGCTTCGCAATTTGGGCTTTAGCCTGCTATTGACCGCTTGGTCTAGCAGCACCTGCAAGCAACAAAACCACCCCACGGTGGCAAACAAAGGCAACGGTCAGCAATGCTGACCAAATTATAACGATCCCGCCCCCAACTTGGGGTGGCGATGCTCCTTCCCTGCATTTTTATTAGCATAACCAAGCATTATATAAATTCATTGCATCACAGGCATTGGCATGCATGGCCACACGCCCCGTGCTGTCAGGGCACATACTCGGTGATCGCAGTCTAAGCCACTGACTCACCACCATCTCTAGGACGACAATCTCTCGTGAGCAATTTGGTCTTTTAGGCAGATGTTACGAAACTTTAATGTCATCAATAGCCTATGTCACGACACTGTAATATCATCAACAGCAAGACCCAACCTCTATGCCCTCGGCATAAAGCAGGAATAGTTCCACTCAACCCGTTGCTCACTTGCCACGACATTTTAATATCATCGGCACGAGTTAAGTTTCCCCGAAGCCCGTGAATCGAACGTATAATATTACATAACCCAGTTATGTACAAGTTGGCACCTAGGCCCACAAGTTGGAAAGATCACACATCCGCCCAGTTTTCCGGGTGCACCTTTGGGTTAATCCCCAAGGCCACCTGTTGCAATCTACCACGAAGAAAACCCGAAAAACAACCAATCGCACGGAGTCTTCTCCGGCATTTATGCAATGCAACATCACTGATTCAGACCAACATGTCCGGGTAGGCTTCACATATCATGCATATGTCCGTTATCGAATACGGACTCTACACAATGGGGACTATTTATATCTACCCGTAGGAACGCCTCAAACTCACCGCAAACTCGCGAGAGCGGGCTTCCTATGCAAAAGAAGAAGAGCTTCACATGCTTAAGAAGAGAATCGTTACCCTAGCGTTCTTCCTTGGCGCCATGGAAATGTAAGCGGATGAAAAGCACCGCACTTTCTTTGCCTCCGTAGATCCGGATTCGGCTCGCGATTTGGAGCTTAGAAGCTCCTCCAATGGCCGGATCTAGCTTCTTCTTCCTCCTTTGCTCTCACCTCTCTCTTGACTTAGAAAGAGAACCACTCAAGTAAAAGTGAGCGTTTCAAAGGCCCAATCCCGGGTATATCCTAGTAGGAGCAACCCCCAACCATCGGATCCCAAATTAAAGAAACGAACGGCCTTGATTCGGGCCTGAAATGTACAATCTAGACCGAACACGGCCTGGCACACGCCCGTGTCCAGGGCTGTGTCCCTCATTCGTCGTCAAAATCGACGTGCCTGGAACAAAATACGGGCATTCGACATGCCCGTGTTCGACATGACACGCCCGTGTTCCAACTGACACGGCTGTGTGCACGCATCGATATAGCCCGAAAACAACCCGAGACTCACATGGGTTCTTGGACACACCCGTGTCCTAAGCCATGTCCACTCAAACACGCCTGGGCTCCAGGCCGTATTCATGGTCTCGACACTTCATCGAGTGAAGTTCGTCGACCACCCGACACGGCCTTGGACACGCCCGTGTCCTAGGTCGTGTGCCTTGTCTCGACACTTTGTCGAGCGAAATTCGTCGACTCCCCGGGCCGATCGTCGACACGGGCTCGACACGCCCTGAGACATGCCCGTGTTTCAGGCCGTGTGCCCTGTCTCGACACATTGTCGAGCAAAATTTGTCGACTTCACGGCCAAGTCGTTGCCTCAAGCCTGATACGCCCTGGGACATGCCCGTGTCCCAGGCCGTGTGCCTCCTGCCAGATACCAATTTTGGCCCAAAACGCCTCTCATCGCTCTTTTGAGTTTCGGGGCATTATAAGGCTCCCCCTCAGCAGTTGCACTAGATGTGCTAGCAATATGAGGTTGAGAGGGTGATGGAGTCCTATCCTTAGCAGCTGGATGGTCATGAGCTATAACAGCCTGGGCACGATTCAGCAACTTCAGTTCCCATCTCTGAATGGAAGAGATTGATACTTTCTTCATATGGTGAAGAGTTGTTCCTTTGGAGAAATCAAAAACTTCTGGGTTTACCTCATGCAGTAGTAGAGAGATGATCCTGGCATAACTAGGAGTCTTGATGCTCTCCCTTATCTTATCAAGAATCAAAATACCAAACTAAAATCTTTTTCTACAGAATATGGCAGTCATGATATCAAACAGATCAAAAGAAATGTCCCTTATGGAACTTGTCTTACATAGTAGAACCTTGCCAATGATGTCCACAAGGAGTTTTCCTTCAGGATTGAGGTTTGTTGATGAATGGAAAGAACCTCTGGTGAAAGTCCACAAAACATGCAAGCTCTGTCAGAATCTTCATGAGTTAGATACTCTTCTTCATCAACTACGGGTAGCCAAAGAAGTGTGGAGACAGAGGTCTTGGTAAGCTTGATCTTAATTCCTTTGACTTTTGACTTAAGGACCTTAACATTCCTTCTCACCTTGATATTCTTAAAGAATTCTTCAACTTCAGGGAAAAGAATCTTACAGGGTTGCTGGAGAATGAAAGTCAAGCCGGCGGTGTCAAGAAGAATGAGAAGATTTCGGAAATCATCTGAGAGTTTGGCAATACCGGCGACAACTAGTTCACTAACAATCCCAATCTTGGAAGACAGTGCCAATGTCTAGAGAGATGAGAGAAATTGACTGTAGGGGAGAAGATGACGGTGTGCTCTGCGACAACGGCGGATGATGAAGAGTATTTCTTCTTACTCGAGAGAGAGGATTTTGAAATCGTGTAGAAAATGAAATCCGGTTTTTCTATATATGTAACCCTAACTATCGATGATTAAGGAGGAAATTAATCAAACATACCTTAGAAAATGGAGGTATAAGCTTCGGGTTGCGAACAAAGAAATTTGAACAGCAGTTGAGAAATTATCTTCCTGTTTCTTGAGTGGACCGGCAGTACTCGAGTGAGAGAATGATGGTACTCGAGTGATATCTTCATACTTCTTAAGAGGAAGCTCGTTACTCGAGTGATATTACTCGAGTGACTTGCTGAGTTCTTGAGTAGTTTAAAGAAGTACTCGAGTGGTCATTTCTTACTCGAGACATTAAGTCTGAACTTGAGAAATTACGATTTTTTGACGTATCCCTTGATCACTAAGCTATGTTGTGAGTCCACCTTCTCTAATCTTCTTTGTTGAGCATTCCAAGTTCTATTTTGAAGAACGAGAACTTGGTCTCGTCCAGCGGCATCGTGAATATGTCTGCAATCTGCCTGTTAGTTGGGACATATTGTAGATCTATGTCTTCATGCTCCACATGCTCCCGGATAAAGTGGTAACACAGCTCTATGTGCTTTGTCCAGCTGTGAGAGACTGGGTTGTTGGCTATTGCAATCGTACTGGAGGAGTCGCAAAACAAAGGGATGTTTTGGACTTTGAGATTGTAATCTTCCAGCCGATTCTTTATCCATAGAAACTGTGCACAACTGCCTGCAAAGATATACTCTGACTCGGCTTTTTAGATTGCAACATAGTTCTGGTTCTTACTACTCCAGGAAATGTGCCTTCTTCCTAGGAATTGGCAAGTCTCAGAAGTACTCTTCATGTCATCTTTGCTACCTGCAATATCTACATCTGAAAAACCAATTAGTTCGCTATCATTACTTCGTGGGTACCATAAGCCAAGATTTGGTGTACCTTTAAGGTATCTCAAAATCTGCTTTGCAGCAGCGTCATGAGATTCCTTAGAGTCCACTTGAAATCTAGCACTTACACATGTTAAGAACATTATGTTTGGTCTACTGGCAGTAAGGTAGAGCAAGCATCCAATTATGTTTCTGTACTTGGTTTCATCAAAAGGTTTCCCTTTCTCATCCTTGTCCAGAGACACAGCTTAACCCATTGGAGTCCTCATCAAGGTTGCGTTCTCTATTCCTAATTTCGTAATAAGCTCCTTGGTGAACTTTGTCTGCGAGATGAAAATTCCATCTTCAGATTGTTTCACCTGAAGTCCTAAGAAATACTTCAGCTCTCCCATACTGCTCATTTCAAACTTCCCTTGCATAAGTTTTGAAAACATCTTGCAGAGGTTGTCATCAGTAGAGCCAAAAATAATATCGTCGACATAGATTTGCACTAGCAAAATCTTGCATTTTATTTCCCTAAGATATAATGTCTCATTTATCTTTCCCCTTGTTAACTTGTTCTCAAGAAGAATGCTAGATAGTGTCTCATACCAAGCTCGATGAGCTTGTTTTAAACCATATAATGCTTTAGATAACAAATAAATATAATCAGGAAAGTTAGAGTCAACGAAACCTGGAGGTTGTTCCACATACACCTCTTCCTTTATGTCACCATTAAGGAAGGCAGACTTCACGTCCATCTGATAGACAGTGAAGCTCTAAATAGCAGCATATGCTAGGAACAACCTGATTGCCTCCAGTCTTGCCACTAGAGCATACGTCTGGTCAAAGTCGATTCCTTCTTCTTGGCGATATCCTTTGGCGACGAGTTTGGCCTTGTTCTTTATGATTGTTCCATCCTCGGTCATCTTGTTCCTGTAGACCCACTTTATCCTGATGACATTCTTACCTTTGGGTCTTGGAACAAGTTTCCAGACTTGGCAACGCTTGAACTGATTTAGTTCTTCTTCCATTGCCATTATCCATGATGCATCTGAGTTTGCTTCCTCAAACTTCTTCGGTTCTACCTATGAGAGAAAACTCAAATATAGATTCTCGTTAGTTGTAACTCTATGAGTTCTGACACCATCCCGAGAATCTCCTATGATTTAGTCCATTGGGTGATCCTTCATATGTCTGAGCTCTAGAGTTCTTGAATCTGGAGTGTCTTCAATCACCGGAGTGACTTCATCAACTTGGATGATTTCTTCATCTTGATCATCAACCTCTCCAATAGGGGTTGGAGTGGTGATCTTGAGGAACTTTTCACCTTTTTCTTCAGTCGGCTCATCCAAGTTTAGTTCTTTCATCTTTGAACCTGCATCTTCAATGAACACCCTAGAAGAGCTATTTTGCAACATGCTCGTCTCAACAAATAAAACATGAATGGATTCTTCTACAACCAGAGTTTTTCTATTAAATATCTTATATGCCTTACTATGGCTACTATACCCTACAAAAATACCTTCAAAACTCTTTTCGCTAAATTTGGTAGTGTGATACTTACCATTGTTAAGGACGAAGCACTTACAGCCAAAGATTCTAAAATATGAAATGGTCGATTTCCTACCCTTTAAAAGTTCGTAAGGTATCTTATTGTGATTCTTGTTTATGAGTGCTCAATTTTGCACGTGACACGCAGTGTTGACGGCTTCAGCCCATAAGTATTCCGGTAGTGAAGCATCACTCAACATAGTCTTGCAGGCCTCTATGAGTGTTTTATTCCTTCTCTCAGCTACTCTGTTCTGTTGAGGAGTACAAGGAGACGAAAACTCATGAAACATACCTAAGCTTTCACAAAATTCTGTCATGGCCCCAGACTTGAACTTTGTTCTATTGTCACTTCTGATTTTGACTACGGAACAGTTGTATTCATTCTGGACTTGCCTGACAAAATTAGTAAAGATGTCAAAGGTATCTGACTTGTGTTTCAGAAAGAACACCCACGCAAAGCGCAAGTAGTCATCAACAATAACCAATGTATAATCCTTACCTCTCAAACTTCTAACTTGCAGTCGACCGAACAAGTACATATGAAGTAGATGTAAGCATCTATTAGAATCTTTGCCAATAATGCTTTTAAAGGTAGCCCTTGTTTGTTTGCCTTTTACACATGCGTGACAAGGTCTATCTTTAGCGTACTTGACATTTGGGGCATCACGTACTAAATTCAGAGAAAATAATTTATTAAGAGTTTTGAAATTAATATGTGCTAATCTCATGTTCCATTGGTCGCCAAGAGACGCACTATCTTTAGACAAAAAGCATACTGGTGTAGAAGAGTCTATACAAATAAAATTCAAACAAAATATATTTCTGCTTCGAGTGTCTGATAGAATCGTTTCCATATTGTCAACCGATTTTATCAAGCACTTATCGGTATAAAATTCAACAACGTATCATTTATCGCAGAGCTGACTTATTCTAATGAGATTGTGTTCCAATCCTTCAACATAAGCCACATATGAGAAGGATACACTGCCGTTAGTGATCATACCATAGCCTTTTATAATTCCTCAGTCTGAACCTCCAAAGATGACCTTTGGCCCATTCAAGACTGGAGAATAGTTCTGAAGAAGGATTCTTGTCCCGGTCATATGCTGAGAGCATCCACTGTCCAAGTACTAGATAAGAGTTTTGGTGGCCATTGGACATACCTGCAATCACAAATCAATTTACCTTAGGAACCCAAACAAGTTTGGGTCTTTGGTCTCTAGTTAGAACGCTCCCCCTACGAGTATTAGCATTATGAGTGGTCTTCCTCATATTGCTAACTTGAGGAGTCACATAATTTCTGGAATTAAACCAACAGTCCATGGCAAAGTGACCAATTTTGGCACAGCACCAACAGTCAAACATGTTGTATGTTTGCCTCAAAATCTCCTGCTTGACCTTTTGGGATGGTGGTCTAGCAGGGGCAGCATTCTTGGAGGAAGTGGCTTCATGGTGATGGCAATCATATGTCTTCTTCTCCTTGAGAGACTTTTCTACAATAGGCTTTACCTTTGGTGCCTTCTTAATGTTATGACCATGATTATAAGGGTCATAGCTCTGAAGAGTAATTTCTTCATATGTTGCCTTAAAGACACTGCCACCAAAGTTACGGGGATGAGTCCATCCCTTGTAACAAGACTTCGGCTCTTCATAAGTAGGCCTAGCAAAGTGACCATAGGACGTGCCAAGATCAAACTCATTTGATGGAAATATGACCTTCTTAAAAGAAGTATGATCTTGAGGAGCTTTTCCCTTCTCTTTGGCCAAAGCCTTCTTGGCCGCCTTATTCTTTCTCTGAGCCTTATTCCTCCTAGAAGATTTACTAGGAGCTTCAACATCGCCTAGACCAGCACCTTTGGCCTTAGCTGAGAATTCATCAATGAAAGGAAGGACAGTCTTGGGCTTCGAGAAATTTTCAACAAGTTTCTTTTCTACTTCAAGTTATGCTTCCAGTTCTTTTATGATCTTCTCTTTTAGGTATAGGTGCTCGAGAGCCTTATTATATTCTTCAATGGCAGCATTGAAGTTCTCTTTGAGTGAGTACGTCTTAGCGACTTCCTCTCTTAAAGTGCTCTCTTCAGCCTTGAGAGACTTTATCTCTTTGGCTTGAGTTTTCACGACTTTTCAACATTTGTTGTAAGCCTTGATCAACTCCTTATATTTGGCCATGAGTTCATACTCATCGTCAGAAGAGCTGTCCACATGATCATGTTCAGAAACAACAAATTCAGAAAGAGGAGTGTGAGCATTTACCTTCCCAGTGAACTGGGGTTCTTGTTCATCATCAGTTTGAGCCATTATCCCGAAGTAGTCTTCCTCTTCTTCACTTGACTCAAATGAGTCAGAGTCGATAAGAGTCTTTCCCTTCTTGGCTACAAGGCTTCTCTCTGTTCTCTTCTTATTGTAAGAAGATTTCTTCTCGTCTCCTTTTCCACCCTCCTTCTTGTGGGGGCAGTCAGCAATAATGTGACCTGCCTTATTGCAGCAATAACAAATGATGTCAGCAGAAATATGTTTGTTCTGTTTAGATTATACCTGTCTTGGCTACTAGAGCCTTTCTTATGTTGATCACCATCATGACGTGATCTTCTATATGAGGCATTCTTGCCTCTCCATTGCTTCTTTTTCTTCAAGAATTTCTTGAACTATCTTGAGAGCAGAGAGAACTCTCCTTCAGATAGTTCTGAGCCTGAGGTACTTGGCTCTGAGGTTTCTTCTTCACTTTCTTCTTGTGCTGGTGCAGGAGAGGTAGCCTTGGACTTCCTTAAGGTGTCTGCCTTAAGAGCTATAGACTTCTCCTTGGATAAAGACTTGTTCTTCTCTTCTTCAGCTTTTCTCGAATTAATTTGCAGCTCATATGACATAAGCTTTCTGAAGAGATTTTGCAGGTCAGTCTCAGCTAGCTTTCAAATTCCCGAATAGCACAGGCCTTGTTATCTCATTCCGTAGTTAGGGATCTCAAGAACTTATCATTCAGTTCTTCGTTGGTGAAGACTCGGCTGTATACTCTTAGGTCATTGACTATCTTGAAGAAGTTTTAAAAAGTATCTGCAATTGTATCCTTAGGTCCTTGTCGGAAGGCTTCATATTTTTGATTAAGAAGGGATCTTCTGTCATCCTTAACTTCTTTTGTGCCTTCCATCAAGGTGACGAGGGACTGCAATATTTCCTTAGCTGATTAGCAGTGAATCAGGTTCTGCAGCATAGAGTCATCAACTGCACTTGCGATAATTTTTTTGGCCTTCTTGTCTAAAGAGACAAGTGCAATCTCATCTTTGTCAAGATCCATCAATTTCTTAGAAAATTTCTTTGTACGATCTATAGTGGAGATGGTCATAGGAACATAAGGACCTTCTTCAACAATCATGAAGATCCTTGGATCCACAGCTGTCACAACCCGCATTTTCACTGCATAAAATAACTTTTCAGAGTAAGGGAAAATGTGCGTCATGATGCCACGTCAGCAGGGGATAACTGCGGACGCTCAGGAAGACACCTACTTAATCATGAAGAAAGATTGTTTAAGTTATTTTAAGAAAAAAATTAGTTAAGTGCAATAGTTTGTCGTATCCCTCGGCTTAATGGCTCATTTAGTCCACGAATCAAAATATAATTATACACTGCGGAAAAATACTTATTTAGATTGACTCCAATATCCTACATGAGTATAAACGTCCACAAAGGACAACTCATGCTATGCAAGACTCTAAATTTATAATAGTAGTAAGGATAGCTTTTACGGTCGCTAAATATAACAAGTTAGAGTTTTTAAATTATGCAGTGCATGAAGTAATAGTAATAGATTTTATTCTTAAAAATACCTAACATGCATTCCAAGCATAAATCCTCTCAGAGAGCAAGTAATCAACATCCATATATAGAGAAATAAGCAGCTAGCAAGTATCAAACAAATAACAATTCTGTGGGCGCCAACAACTGACACGAACCCACTTATAGAAAAGTAAGTCTGAACCAGTAACTAAATAAACAACAATCTACCTCGCTGAGACGAGATAACAACCACGGCCAACACTGCCGCACAGAAACTCCAAAACTAGCTCTGCTATCTGCTACTGCTCTAAAACTGAGGCATTCCAAAAACAGAACACCTCAGCAAGAAGGTACAAATGGTGGCAGAGAATTAATAAGCCAAAATAAACAAAGATCAAAGGTGTACCAACCCAAGACCAAAAGCACTGAAGTAGAGTCCAAAAAGAAAACGGGGCATCAACAGGAAAAGAACTCTTACGTGATTCGTCACGTTCAATAAGAGTGCACCGGACGTACGAGGCCATAAGGTGACTACATGAATAATTCATAAGGAAGAAATGCAAAACTTTTATTTGGCACCAGTGGTCGACTCTACCCAAAAACACGGGCGATGTGGTCACTCGTGGACACACCACCCAAAACACGGGCGAGGTGGTCGCTCGTGGACACTCCCTCACGAATATAAAAATCCATCTAATTGTGAGGGAGTCTCATACTCTCCACCATACACCGCAGATGCCCAAAAACTTGGTAGACTTCCACAAGATACTAATAAAGGCATCAAACATTGCGGATGTAGTTTCGTCCACTAACTCCCGCAATTAAGAAACCCAAAGAAACCACAACACATAAATATCTCGAGATTTGGCTCGTCAGATTCTACTTGACATTACTAGATTTAAGACGTGGTTGATCAACCCTTAGGAATGATTTACAATCCTGGATCACTCTAATCCGTTCAATAACGAAATCAAATGCATTTAAAGCCATCAATAAGACATTTCAAGAACGATCAAACATATCCGGACAAAATGAGTTCACCATGACAAAATATTACAACATCATGTGATCATTTAGAAGGTTAATCATGACAATAATTTGGAAGAATAAGTATAAAAAATTTAAGTAACATGAAAACATAGTCGTTACCATCAAATTGGACAAGGAGAAACGAGGGGAAGTCACCACTTGCCTTGATTTTACCGGAAAAGTTCTCTAAATCACTCCACGTCGTAAATCGGGGCAAAAAGATGCGGTAGGAGTTGAAATCTGAACAAGAACGGACGAAAAAAGGTTAGGGCTGAAAAACTCTAACGAGAAATCTCAAGAAACTGGGAAGATATTACCACGATGGCGTAGCTCTCGGCGACAGCTTTCCGGATCTATGTTCGGATGAAGATTTCGAGCACCGGAGCACGGTCGGCGGCCACCGGAAGGTTCACGAAATATTTTCTCTCTCACGCTCACGCCGCTCTGGTTCGGGAGGAAAAAGAATCGGACAAGATGAAGAAAAAGAAATTTTCTCTCATACTGTAAATATATATATATATATATATATATATATATATATATTTATATATATATATATATATATATATATATATATATATATATAAAGATATATAAAAATATATATAAATATATATAAATATATATATTTATAAAACATTCTGTCTAAAAACGTATTATATACGTGTAGATGCGCGGAAGATGAAAATAAAGGTTTATAAGCTCTTCAAATCAAAACGTGGCCAACATGAAAGTTGTAGATCTCGTCGAGACGCATAAATTTTATGTTAATCATTTTTCCATATGACATCGTTTTGATGCTCAAAAGGGCTCCCGAACATAAACTGCAACGAACTACACGAGAACAAGCTTACGGGTACTCGAGTAGGTCCAGAAAAGTCACTCGAGTAGGAAAATAATCACTCGAGTAGGTCCATAAAAAAAACACTCGTGTATAAGGAAGGAGCACTCGAGACAGAGAAAATTACTCGAGTAGGGAAAAATTTCACACTCGAGTAATCAGGAAGAAAAAACACTCGAGTTAATATAATAATCACTCGAGTATATACGAATCACTCGTGTACCTGAAGAAATTCAATCAAGTAGGGACTAAGAATCAGTCGTGTAGGTATAAAAAAACACTCGAGTAATTATAAAAAATTACTCGTGTAATTAAACAGGCACTCGAGGTTCAGGACAGAACTCGAGTAAGAGAAAAAGTACTCGTGTAGGTATATATATATAGAAAAAAACACTCGAGTAGATAGGAAAGGAGGACTCGAGTAGTTGCTTGAAACTCGAGTAAGGAACTTAAAACACTCTAGAGGCAAAAATAAGATTTGCATGATTCGTAAATTTTTTTACAAATATATCCAAGAAATTAAACTATATGAATGAATAGTATTTTTCATTTTTAAACAGTACTTTAATATTAAAATATTCATATTTTATATATTTTTGAATAAGAAAACTACGAGATCAAAACGGAGGCCCAAACGCATGCCGAATTAAATGAAAGTCGCACTGTAGGTGAACACTGACGCTACGAACGCAACGGTGAAGTCAAAACCAAAATCCGACGAGCAATTCTTGAGATATTAATCTTCAAAGTATACGACGAACATAAACAATCCAAAACTCCAATCGCGCGCCAAGTCTCCAAAAACGCTCGGATTGCGACGAAACTTGACAAGCAAGTCCAAAATTACTTAACTTAAATTTCAAATGCAAAATTTTCTCATTACCACAAGAATTCGGCCGGCTCGATCGAACGGACACGAAGGTTCCTTAACAGCATTGCGCCGTCAAATCGACGTTAAAAGTAACGCCACGACGTCATAAATATGATGTTGTCCATTCAAATAAAATCATCGAAAAAATCAGGGGCGTTATAGTCACTCCCCCTAAAAAGAAGTTTCGTCCCGAAACTTAACACAACTCCAAAACCAAATCGAAACGATAAAATCAAACATAACTGAAAACATAACGACATACCCGAAACTAATAGAATGTTAGAAAGTAGCGAAAAGAAGCGAAAAGTAGAGAACAAGCGAATAAACTTTTGAATAATTGAAATTTTATTATCCAAAAAAGATATCATTTACAAAGGTATGACCTCCCTTATATAGAATGGAGGAGATAAGAAAGAGAGTATACAAACAATGTGCGACTAAACATTTACAGTACTGAGCGGCTAGGATAATGGAGAGCGCACAGGCCGCGCGGTTAGACAGATGGGTTAACCGCTCGGCAACTCCAGCAGGATAGAACAGGCCGCAGAGGTAGACCGATAGACCGCCCGGTCTCCAGGCATCAGAGAGACCGCCAGACCGCTCGGTCAACAAACCGCTGGATTAGACCGCTAAGCCGCTCGGTCAACAAACCGCTTGATCAGACCGCTAAGCCGCCCGGTCTAATACTTCAACACTCCCCCTCAAGCTGGAGCATAGATATCAATCATGCCTAGCTTGTCACAAATGCGGAAGAAGGAAGTAGAAACCGGCTTGGTGAAGATATCTGCCAACTCCTTGTCAGAGGTGACAAAAGGAGTACAAATCTGTTTCTTCAAAATCTCTTCCCGAATGAAGTGACAGTCAACCTCTATATGCTTTGTTCTCTCATGGAAGACCGAATTTCTGGATATGTGTATAGCGGCCTTGTTGTCAAAGAACATAGGGAGAGGACAGTCATATACCTCGCCCAGGTCAAGCATGAGAGCCCGCAACCACTTTAACTCACACGTGGTTGACGCCATACTCCGGTATTCTGCTTCGGCACTGGATCTGGAAACAACAGACTGTTTCTTGCTCTTCCAACTCACGAGATTACCTCCAACAAAGGTACAAAAACCTGATGTGGATTTACGATCGCCTTTGTCATCCGCGTAACTTGAATCTGAGTAGGCCTCAACCCTCAGATGACCATTCTTCTGAAAGAGTAACCCTCTGCCTGGTGCTGCTTTGATATACTCTAAAATCTTCAGGGCGGACTGAAGATGGCACTCCCTGGGAGCTTGCATAAACTGACTGACCTTGCCTACAGCGTAGGCGATGTCGGGTCTAGTCACCGTGAGATAGATGAGTTTGCCTACCAAACGTCTGTACCGTGTGATATCAGATAGAAGAGGCGAATCATCAGTCCACGTTTTGTCTTCTCCAACAGCCATGGGAAAACGAGCTGGTTTGGCACCTGTCAATCCTGCTTCTCGTAGAAGATCAAGGGCATACTTCCGTTGAGAGAGAACCAAGGAGTCAAGTTTCCGAGAGATTTCTATCCCCAAAAAGTATTTTGGGGAGCCCATATCCTTCGTGACCAAGTGCTGACGGAGGTGCTTCTTCGTTAAGTCCACCCCATCTCGGTCATCGCCAGTAAGGAGAATATCATCCACATATACGGCCAAAACCACCAGTCCCGAGGCCGTTTTGCGAATGAATAAGGAGTGATCGACCGAACTCCTTTGAAAGCCGATGGTAGCCATAATACCACTGAATTTGTCGAACCATGCCCGAGCGCTCTGCTTTAGGCCATAAATGGCCTTCTTCAAATGACAGACACGTGTCTCCCCCTGAGCAACATACCCAGGAGGTTGCTCCATATAGACGTCCTCCTGAAGATCGTCATAGAGAAAGGCATTCTTCACATCAAGCTGGGAAATAGCCCAAGCCCGGTTAACAGCCACAGAAAAGAGAACTCGGATGGTGCTGAGTCGAGCAACCGGAGAGAAGGTATCAAAGTAATCAACGCCATAAGTCTGAGTAAAGCCCTTGGCCACCAGCCGGGCTTTGTAGCGATCTACAGTGCCGTCGGGGCGAAACTTCACAACGAAGACCCAGCGACAGCCAACCACATCAGTGCCCACGGGAGGAGGAACCAGGGTCCAGGTACCCCGTTCAGTAAGAGTAGCCATCTCCTCATCCATGGCAGACTTCCAATGAGGGAGAGCGAGAGCCTCCTGTTAGGTACGGGGAGTAGAAGTAGCAGAGATAGTCAAGGCAAAACACCTGCGAGAAGGAGAAAGCTGATCATAGGAAACAACAACTGTGAGCGGGTGTTGAGTACACGCCCGCACCCCTTTGTGAAGGGCAATGGGAACATCCAGGTCAACGAGAGCGTCGGCGACGGGAGCGTCGGCGACGGGAGCGTCAGCGACCGGAGCGTCCGTGGCGGAGAAGGCTGGCCCGGGACTAGAGAGAGACGGCAGCGGAGAGGAGGGTGGAGGGGTGGGTGGGGAGACGGACTGAGAAGGAGTGGTTGGAGGAGGAGACGAAGGTGGGAAAACGTGGAGAGGTGTGGAAGGAACGGAGATATCAGAAGGAAGAGAAGGAAGAGAAGAGGGAGGAGAGAAATAGGAAGCATTTTCGAAA
Source organism: Platanthera guangdongensis (assembly GCA_039583875.1). Lineage (NCBI taxonomy): Eukaryota > Viridiplantae > Streptophyta > Magnoliopsida > Asparagales > Orchidaceae > Platanthera > Platanthera guangdongensis. Next base: position 167,725,565 of record CM077152.1, read on the forward strand.
AAAGTCACATCAGCGGAGACAAACTGCTTGCGGAGAAGGGGGTCAAAGCAGCAATAGCCTTTTTGAGTGGTAGAGTACCCCAAAAAGACACACTTGGTGGAACGGGGGGAAAGCTTGTCGCGGGTAGAGGAGGGAGTGTGAACAACGGTCGTATAGCCAAAGACACGGAGAGGAAGAGGAAAAGGTTCCTGGTGGGGGTAGAGAAGGGAGAAGGGAGTCTGGCCGTGGAGAACCGCGGAGGGAAGGCGATTGATGAGATAGCAGGCGAGGAGCACAGCGTAGCCCCAGTAGGAGCGAGGGACGTGCATCTGCGTCATGGGAGTACGCGCAACATCAAGCAGGTGACGGTTTTTACGCTCCGCCACCCCATTCTGCTGGGAGGTGTAAACACAAGTCGTTTGATGAAGGAGGCCATGTTTGTGAAAGAACGCGGAGAACTCATGAGTCAGATACTCCTTGGCATTATCAGAACGTAAGACTTTCATAGAAATAGCAAATTGAGTCTTAATCATAAAGTAAAATGATTGCCAAACAGAAAATAGTTCAGAGCGATCTTTTAATAGATACACCCAGGTACATCGAGTAAAATCATCGATAAAAGTGACAAAATAGGAACTGCCCCGACCAACTGTGAGGGTAGGAGCAGGACCCCATACATCAGAATGAATAAGATCAAAAATGCGAGAGGAGCCACGGCCTTGCTTCGGTGGGAAGGAGGAGCGATGATGTTTGCCAAGCTGACACGCATCACAGTTGAGCGGAGAACTGGTAGGAGGTAAGTGGAGCAGAAGCTGACGAATAAGCCGAGGAGGAGGATGTCCAAGACGAAGATGCCACTGAAGGAGATCGGTGGAGGAGGAGTAGGCAGAGAGAGCGGAAACATCATCGAGGAAGTAGAGGCCGCCGCTCTCAGTCCCAGTAGCAATCGTCCGCTGGGTCCTCGGGTCCTGAAAAGAACAAGTAGTGGGAGTGAATAAGACGGAGCACTGAAGTTGCCGGCATAAAGTAGTAACTGATAACAAATTGCACAGGAACTTCGGGACATAGAGGGTATCCTCCAAGCAAAGCGATGGAGTGAGTTGAACCATGCCCGTCCCATGAACCGGGGACGGGGAACCATCCGCCACACGAACTGGGGGTAAGCGGTCATGGGTCTCAAGACGGGAGAAGCAATGAGGGTTGCCCGTCATATGATTGGTGGCACCGGAGTCAATCAGCCATTTACCTTGGGTAACGACGTGGGCACTACCTAACGTCGTGGCCACAGAGGCAGACGGCCTAGAAGAGGCGGAGGCCGAAGAAGGAGCATCACCGGAAGGGCGAAGATGAGGATGTTTCTGCCAGCAGCGGTCAACAGTATGGCCAGTATAACCACAGTGAGAGCAGAGGAACCGGGAGGAACCCCGTCCGCCAGAGGAGCCACGGCCACTAGGGCCTCCCCTCTGAGCCTAGTGAGCAAAGGAGTCCTGGGAAGGGGGGGAGGCCAACAGAGGCCGCTGGAGGAGCGAAGTAACAGCGGCAATGCGAGCCGCAGTGGCATCCAAAGTAGGAGATTCCGCCTCACCCAAGATCTGCTGGCGGATCATATCATAAGAGTCGGGAAGACGAAGAAGATAACAAACAAACAGGAGTTCCTGGAAGTGTTTGTGCTGGTCGGCCAAGTCTGCGGAGAAGGGGCGATTCTGGAGGATTTCAGCACCAAGAGCCTGAACCTGCTGATAAGCCGCAGCCGGTGACATGGAAGGGCGGGCGAAGAGGTCCGCATAGAGAGTATAAATGCGGGACGTCTGGCCCCCCTTAGAATAGAGAGCAGCGAGGTGAATCCAGGCGCCCTTGACTGTCTCATCATGGCGAATGACGGGAAGGCACTCATCAGAAAGGCTGTTGGCCAGCCAGGTGCGAACAAGAGCATCACTCGCATCCCAGTCATCAAACTCAGGAGAGGTGCGAGGAGGAGGGTCATCGGTGAGGTAATGACGCTTGCGTTGAGAACGAAGGAGAAAGGTGAAAGAAACGCTCCAATCGGGATAGTTGGAGCCAACAAGCTTGGAAAGGGTGCCAAGGTTGCCCGAAGGAGGAGGAGGAGAAGGAGCTGCAGGAGTAGTGGTGAGACCGGAGGTAGTCATAGAACCCGGCAAGCAGAAGAAGCCGCGCGAACAATAGCGGTTAGAAAACAGAAGAAGCCGCGCGAACAGCAGCGGCTAGAAAGAGGTCAAAGGCTCAGCGGGGAAGAGGTCGCGCGGACTGAAAAGGCCGAGCGAACAGAAGAGAGGAGAAGAGCAGGTGACCGCGACCAAGATGCCGGTAAGAAAGGTACAACCCGCACGGTCAGGCAGATCACAGCAGCTGCCAGAAAGCGGTCAAAGGCACAGCGGGGAAGAGGTCGCGCGGACTAAAAAGGCCGAGCGAACAGAAGAGAGGAGAAGAGCAGGTGACCGCGACTAAGATGCGGGTGAGAAAGGAACAACCCGCACGGTCAGGCAGATCACAGCAGCAAACCGCGAGTAGAGAGACAACACACGCGGACAGAGACAGACCGCAACGACTAGGAAGTCGGAGCGGCAGGAAAGAACAAGGAGCGCGGCGACAAGGAAACAGGTCGCTGTGACAAAGAGCAGTAGGAGAAGAGAACCAAGAAGAAGCAAGCCGCGCGAACAGGGCAGCGGACAGAAACAAGCTGCGCTGATAGAAACAAGCCGCGCGGACAGAAGAGAAGGCAAGACGCGAATCAAGTCGCAGAACACGAAAAACAATCCGCGAACAACAGAGAGCGCACAGAATCAGGAGGAAATGACCGTGTGCTCTGATACCATGTTAGAAAGTAGCGAAAAGAAGCGAAAAGTAGAGAACAAGCGAATAAACTTTTGAATAATTGAAATTTTATTATCCAAAAAAGATATCATTTACAAAGGTATGACCTCCCTTATATAGAATGGAGGAGATAAGAAAGAGAGTATACAAACAATATGGGACTAAACATTTACAGTACTGAGCGGCTAGAATAATGGAGACCGCACAGGCCGCGCGGTTAGACAGATGGGTTAACCGCTCGGCAACTCCAGCAGGATAGAACAGGCCGCAGAGGTAGACCGATAGACCGCCCGGTCTCCAGGCTTCAGAGAGACAGCCAGACCGCTCGGTCAACAAACCGCTGGATCAGACCGCTAAGCCGCTCGGTCAACAAACCGCTGGATCAGACCGCTAAGCCGCCCGGTCTAATACTTCAACATAAAAGAGGTGCGGATGAGATTCTCTCATTGCTGATTCCAATTCCCACGTCGCGCTCTCAATGTCTTGATTTCTCCCAAGAATCTTGACCATAGGGATGGTCTTTCTTCGCAACACACGCTCTTGAGAATCCAGAATACGAATAGGTTCTTCCACATACATAAGCTTGGGCTGAATCTAGGGCATCGAGTTGAGGACTTAACGATCACTATGAACACACTTCCGTAACTAGCTCATATGGAACACATCATGGACACCAGGGAAGGTCGCAGGTAATTCCAGCCTATATGCTGACACTTCGATGCGCTCAAGAATTTGGAAAGGTCCCACGTACCGGGGGTCTAATTTGTGGTTCCTTCCAAACCTTTTAATGCCAGACATCGGAGAAACCTTCAGAAAAACCAAGTCTCCAACGGTAAACTCTAGATCAACCCTTCGTTGATTAGCATACTTCTCATAGCGCTCTTAAGCCACGCAGAGCTTTTCTCGAATATGAGTCACCGCACAATTCATCTCCTCAAGGGCTTCCAGACCTAGCAACGGTCTCTCCCCAACTTCAGCCCAAAATAAAGGAGTTCTACAACGTCTCCCATATAATGCCTCAAACGGGGCCATCTACAGACTCTCTTGATAACTATTATTGTAAGCAAACTCCATGAGTCTGAGACGCTCATCCCAAGCACCACCATGATCCAAAATATAACATCTGATCATATCTTCCACGATCTGATTTACTTTTTCCGTCTGACCATTCGTCTGCGGATGATAGGCGGTGGAATACCTTAAATCGGCACCCAACCCCTCATGTAAACTCTTCCAAAAGCGAGACGTAAATCTGGAGTCCCGATCTGATACAATGCTAACTGGCACTCCATGTAACCTGATGACCTCTTCAAGATATAGCTCAGCTATCTTCTTCATCGAATACCCAATCTTAAATGGAACAAAGTGAGCACACTTTGTCAATCTATCGACTATCACCCAAACAGAGTCGTGCCCACGGGGAGATTTTGGTAGACCGGTGGTGAAATCCATTGAAATATTCTCCCATTTCCAACTTGGAATATCAAGCGATGTCAACTTACCACCAGGCCTTCTATGATCGGACTTAACACGCTGACGCATATAACATTCTGATACAAACTTCGCGATATCATTCTTCATCCCCAACCACCAAACAATTTGCTTTAGATCCTTATACATCTTAGTGGAACCATGATGGTAGGCTACACTGGAACCATGAGCTTCAGCACAGATCTTAGCCCGAATGTCGCCAAAGGCGGGGACTCATAATCTACCCTGATACCTCAAGGTATCCAACTCATCCAAGGAGAAATCCGGTAGCTCTCCCTTCACGGTTCTATTCCTGAGGTGCAATAAATAAGGATCATCCTTCTAATGTGCTCGAGTAAGGGAAATCCAAGAGGGTTCTTCCGCTTCCAATCAAGAAGGCACAGTACGACTCCCAACCTCAATATCCATCAATAAAAATTCTTCGACCAAGGACTGTACCAACAGATTAAAAATTTTGGCAGACTTTCTACTCAAAGCATGGGCTACCACATTAGCCTTTCCTAGATGACAAAGAATTTTCACTTCATAATCAGCCACATATTCTAACCACCGACGCTGGCGCAGATTTAGTTCCTTCTGAGTGAAGACATACTTCAAACTCTTATGGTCTGTATAGATCTTGCACAACGAGCCATACAATAAGTGTCTCCAAAGCTTCAGTGCATAAATTACAGCAGCAAACTCCAAATCATGCGTAGGATAGTTTCTCTCGTGAATCTTTAGTTGCCTCGATCCATACGTGATCACCTTACCATCTTGCATTAAAACACAGCCAAGTCTGATATGTGATGCATCAACATACACAGCATACTCAAATCCTTCAGTAGGTGAGGTTAAAATTGAAGCAATGCATAATCTCTTCTTCAACTCTTGGAAAGCCACTTCACACTTATCACTCCAAATGAATGCAGTATTCTTCTGAGTAAGTGTAGTTAGAGGAGCATACAACACCGAAAACCCTTCCACGAATCTTCTATAATAGCCAGCCGGGCCTAAGAAGCTCCTAATCTCCTTAGGTGTAGAAGGTCTCTCCCATTCCATCATAACAGAAATCTTGGTCGGGTCTACAAAAATACCATCCTTGCTTACAACATGACCCAGAAAGGACACCTGAGTTAGCCAGAACTCACATTTGCTCAACTTCACATATAACTTATGCTACCTCAGGGTCGACAAAACCAAACGCAAATGCTGAGTATGCTCCTCAACATTGCGGGAATATACCAAGACATCATCTATGAACACAATAACAAATCGGTCCAAGAAATCCTTAAACACCCTATTCATCAAATCCATAAAAGTAGAGGGTGCATTGGTTAAACCAAAAGACATCACCAAAAACTCATAATGTCCATACCGCGAATGGAAAGCGATTTGGGGAATGTATGCCTCACGAATTCTAAACTGGTGGTAGCCTGAGCGAAGATCATTCTTTGAAAATACCGAGCTACCATGCAACTGGTCGAACATATCATCAATCCTTGGTAGGGGATATCTATTCTTAATGGTGACCGTGTTCAATTCTCTGTAATCGATGCAAAGCTTCATCGATCCATCTTTCCTCTTGATGAACAAAACAGGAGCACCCCATAGAGAAGAACTTGGTCTAATAAAACCACAACTCAGCAACTCATCGAGCCGAGTACGCAACTCATCCAACTCACACGGAGCCATACGGTACGGTGCTTTGATAATAGGACGAGTACCTGGCTCGAGGTCTATCACAAACTCTATCTCCCTTTCAGTAGGAAGTCCTGGAAGACTATCAGGAAAGACATCTGGTAACTCTCGCACCACCGATACATCCTCAAGGTGTGGTGTAACAGAACCTATTTCCAGAGCAGAAATAGAAACTAAAAATGCCTCGCAACCAGACTCTATAGCACGACAAGCACGTACCGCAGAAATGACAGGGGAAACTCTGTCCTGAAATCCATAGACACTCATAGGTTGGCCGTCGTCCATCCTAAAATCCAGTCGCTCAGCATTGCACTGGATGGCCGCATCATACTTCGACAGCCAGTCCTTGCCCAAAATCACGTCGAAATCAGCCAGATCTAAATCATTAGATCCGCAAAGGCCAGAAAATTGCCAATGTTTGGTACATTGGAAAATGTGTACCAGATTTGAAGAAGCCTCGCCCTACTCAATGATATGAATCAAGGTGTATTTGATGTTATTTTGAGTTTATATGTGCAAGTTAAGTAAATGCAGGAATGCAGAAAAATTTCTAAGTCCACATGTTGACACCAGAGGAAGCTGTGTCGACACTTATGAAGGCCTGTGTCGACACTGGAGAAAAGCTGTGTCGACACTTGGAGTTAATTGTGTCAACACTTGGAAAGACTGTGTCGACACCAGAATCAACTGTGTCGACACCCAGAGGTAGTGTCGACACACAGTGAAGCATTGTCAACATCAATTGTGTCGACACCCAGAGGCAGTGTCGACACACAGAAGACTTTGTCGACATCAACTGTGTCGACACACAGGACTTGTGTCGACACACAGCAGAGGTTCAACAAATAAAAGAGAAGAAGTATTTGTGTCGACACACGGAGGCAGTGTCGACACACAGAAGACTTTGACGACATCAAATGTGTCGACACACAGGAATTGTGTCGACACATGGCAGAATTTCAACAAAGTAAATTTGTATGAAGAGAAGAAGTTACTGTGTCGACACCACAAAGGCTTGTGTCGACATATTCTACAGAAGCTGTGTCTAGAAGCTGTATCAACAACAGAAGAGATGTGTCGACACCACCAAGGCTTGTGTCAACATTTAGTCTACTTGTGTCGACACTTAGTCTACTTGTGTCGACACATGATGAAGTTCAGTCTCAACACTTTCAGACAGAGACAGTATTTCAAGAAGTGACTAGATGACTTGACAGCTGTCATTTCTAACCGGTTTACTGCAACTGTCAAAGCTGTCAGAAGTTTGTTAGAAACCGGATCAGGCAGTTACCTTGGAGGAAGACTATATAAAGGCTTTCTTGTTCAACAGAAGATGTGATAATAATTAAGATTGAAGAACATACACAGATAACTAACAACAAGAAGAAGACCTTCGACAGAAGATCTAAGAAGTTGGAGAGAGAGAGAGCTCCATCTAAGAAGTGCAGTTGCTGAACCAGGCTGCCAAGAAAGATTCAGATTGAGATCTGAATCTCAAGTCAGAAGCTGATTGAAGATCAACTTCTCAAGAGTTCAACCCTACTGAGTTAAGATTCAGGAAGCTTTGAAGAAAGCTAAGAGAGGTTGTGCTCTGCCATCAGTTTCTTCTAAGAACTGATCAAGAAACCATCCATCCCTTCTCTCTCTACCTGGGTGGTGGTAAAACACTTTGTAAACACTATTTTCTGTAGGATCTATTCTAAATCTGAGTTGTAAGCCTATTTTATAAAGGCTGAGTGTAGGAGAATATTTTCTCTGAGTGGTAGGCATTGTTCAAGGCTGAGGTAGGGCTGTGAGCCTGAGTTGTAGGAGTTTGATATCTCTGAGTTGTAAGTCTTGTATAGGCTGAGGTAGGGCAGATTGCCTGAGTTTTAGTAGCCTTGTTTGGGGTTCTTAGTTGTAAGATCTGAGGATCTGAGGTGAAGAGAAGAAGTTAGGCCGAATCTAGCACACTACTAGATAGGCGAAGGGGGAAAGTGGATGTACCCAGACCTTGGGGAACCACTATAAAATCTATGTGCACTCTGTGATTGTATGTTTCTGTGAATAATGTGTTGTGTATACTGTAGAGTTTGCAGTTTAGTATTAGTTAACTGAACAGCTTTATTGCCTTAAAAGAAAAACAGGAATTACACCTATTCACCCCCCCCCCTACCTCTCGGTGGTTAGGCACTAATTCTTTCAAGTGGTATCAAAGCGAGGTTACTCAAAGAAAGACTTAACAGTCTGAGTAGATCCTTAAGGCAGATTCAAGATCAAGAAAATGGGTTCAGGAGAAAATCATAAGGAACTATGTTCTATGAAATTACCTATATGTAGAAAGGAGATATTTGGCATCTGGAAAGAAATGGTCAGGCTGTTTATGGAGGCATCTGATCCAAGGATCATTATTACAGTTAAGGAAGGTCCTTATATTCCTATGAAGATTTCTATTCTGGATGCAAACCGAAGAATTCCCAAGGATTTCTCAGAGATGACTAAGGATGAGATCATCCTGACAACTATGGATAAGAGAGCCCAAAATAGCATAGTAAGTATCATAGATGATGCAACCTTTCAAAATTTGATTCACTGCAAGACCTCCAAGGAAATGTGGGATACTTTGATAGTCTACATGGAGGGTTCTGAAGAAGTCAGACAAGATAGAAAATCTATGCTGAACTAGGAATATAAGAGTTTCAGATAAGGAAAGTCTGACAGTATAACTGAGTGTTATAAAAAGTTCTATAGAATAGTAAATGAGCGGATGTCCTACGGAAGAATCTTCAGTACCTATGAACTGAATGATAAATTCCTAAGATTCTTGACAAAGGATTGGGACACTAAGATTTGTGTCATTAGGGAAGTGGCCAAACTTGCAGATATCTCACCTCCAAATTTGTTTGGAAAATTACTGTCATATGAGATGCAGTTGATGGCTAGGAAAGAGGAAGAGAAAAGTGCAAAAGGGGAGCATAGATAAAATTCTGTGACCTTCAAGGTTGAAGCCACTACGAAAAATAGGAGGATGTCTCCATCACCTCCTAAGATAGTTGCTGAAATTGCTTCAGATAATTCAGACAACCAGAATTCAGACAGCAGTGACTCAGATGAAGATTTTGCAGTATTTACAAGACAGTTTTAGAGATTCCTGAAGAAGAAGCAGTGGAAGTCTAAGCCTTCCACATCTCAGCCTAAGAATGAGTATTATCAAAAGAGGAAGTCATCCAGGAAGGACAGGAGCAGGTCTAAGCCAAGAAAATCTACAACATCAAAGATAGTTTGCTACTACTGTAATAGGCCTGGATATGTTGTGACTGAGTGTCTAGATAAAAGAAAAGAGACTGCAGATAAAAAGAAGAGTCAACACTAGAGCAAGAAGGAGAAATCCTTTGTTGCTAAGAAGGAGAAGAGCTTGACAGACCAATCTACTTCAGAGTCAGAATCTGAAGCTAAGGCCTACATTGGTCTATATGCAACAGTTGAAGAAGAAGAGTTTCTTCACGTGCTGAACTCTATATATGAACAAGAAGTCCATCAGTGCAAGGGACTGATGGCTGTGTCAGAAGAAGACAAGTGCCAGGATCAGCCTGGACCTAGTAAGGTACAATGTATTACTAGAAATTCAGATTGTAGTACTGAGTCAGAGTCATCAACATCTGCATCAAGTGATGTGGATGGGTCTGAGTCTGAAGGTGATATTCATCAGCTGATAGATGAATATGGAGATTTATTGCAGGCACTTAAGAAGAGCAAAAACCTGGCCAAATCTCAGGCTAAGGAAATTGCAGATCTTAAGATGGCTGCATTAGATTCAAAGAAGTTGCTGGATAAAAAATTGAATGAGATTGCCAGATTGAAAAACATAACTGTTATTCAAATGGGCACAATCACATTCAAGAATGATCAGATTAGAAATCTGGAGGTTAGACTTTAGAAAGAGAAAGAGATTGTAGCTAGTTTTTTTAAGCCAAAATCAATATTACCCTTAATAGATGACTTTATGTCACAAAAGGGTACGGCTGGATTAGAGTTTAAGAGAACAGCATGGGCTACTAAGTCCAATAAGAAAGGCGAAGCTCCAGCACAAAACAAGAGACCTGCTGAAAACAATTCAGCAAAGGTTATACCTAAACAAAGGTATAACAAGTTTGAGTGCTGGTGCTGTGGCAAGGTAGGCCACTTTGCCTTAGATTGTTGCCACAATTCCAGTGTCAAGGAGAATAGCAATCTGCCTGTTAGAAGATCTGCAGGCAGATTTGTCAAATTTCAGACTAACATGAACCAAGGACCCAACACTTATTTGGGTTCTAAGGTTAAGTAGTCTTTATTGCAGGTGAGTCCAAGTGGTCATGCCCCTATATGGCACTTGGACAGTGGATGTTCCATGCACATGACTGGAACAAGGGGGTTGCTAAAGGACTACACACCTATCATGGATGGCCCTAAAGTAACCTTTGGTGGTTCAGAAAAAGGAATCATCAAAGGATTTGGTAACATTTCTAATAACCAGATTACTATCTCTCAAGTGGACTATGTGAAGGGTTTGAAACATAACCATATAAGCATAAGTCAGTTGAGTGATTTAGGATATGAGATTTCATTTATTAAGAATGGATGTCATATCAAAAGGTCAAGTGATCAAAAGGTCATATTGACAGGATATAGGAAAAGAAATGTGTACTGTCTCAACTTTGAGTGTGAGAACAATGTTTCTCCTATTTGTCTTGTAGCTGATGAGAGAGCCTCTCATTGTGTTAAATGGCACAAGAGGCTGACCCATCTTAACTACAAGACTATTGTCCAACTCTTTAGCAAAGAGTTAGTGAGGAATGGTCCTCAAGTAAAGTGTATAAAGGATGGGATATGGTCAGCTTGTCAAAAAGGCAAGCAGACCAAATCTTCCTTTCATAGCCTTGAAAACAAGGATTCAGTGAGGTGTCTTTACCTCTTGCATATGGACCTATTTGGTCCTATGCCAGTCCATAGTCTAGGTAGGAAGGTCTACACTTTTGTGGTGGTAGATGACTATTCTAGATATTCCTAGGTGTTCTTTCTAAGACAAAAATCTGAAACCCCAAGTGTCTTATATAGTTTTGTTAAACAAATTCAGAATGAGTTGGACAGTACAGTGGTCAAAATCAGAAGTGACCATGGCACTAAATTTCAGTCTGAAAGTATGACAAGACTGTGTGAAGAATTTGGGATTTTTCAAGAATTTTCCTCACCTAGAACACCACAGCAAAATGGTATTGCTAAAAGGAAGAATAGAACACTAATTGAGGCTGGTAGAACTCTATTGAGTGATACTTCTCTCCCAGAATATTTCTGGGCTGAGGCAGTAAACACTGCATGTCATGGATCAATAGGGCTTCTATCACCAAAATCCACAAAAAGACTCCCTATGAGATTATGAAGGGCAGAAAACCAAACTTATCCTATTTTAGGATCTTTGGTTGTAAGTGTTATGTCCTTAACACTGGTAAGTCTTATCTAACTAAGTTTGCTGTCAAATCCCGTGATGGGATATTTGTTGGGTACAGCAACAATAGTAAGGTTTATAGGGTCTACAACTTGATTACTCAAGTTATAGAAGAGTCTGTACATGTAGTCTTTGATGAAACAAGACTGATTAACACTGAATTGTCAAGTTGTGCTTGCAATTCTACAGGTATAAATGAGAGAATGGACAAGCTTACCATTATAGAAGATTCAACTGCAAATCAGGAAGTGGAAAATGGTGGCTGCTGTCCAGGGGGAGTACAAGACTCTCCAGTTGCTGATGAAAACCAAGAGGTGCAGCATAATGAAGAGACTGGAGGTGTTCAACCTGAAGATAGACTACTTCCAGCTAATAGACACTTAAAAGATCATCCAGAAAATCAAATAATTGGTGATCCAAGACAAGGAGTACAAACAATGAGCAAGAATCTGAACACAGTCCTGTGCTCAAGTTTCTTATCATAAGTGGAACCCAAGAAATTTGAAGAAGCTGTTCTAGACCCACATTGGATTGATGTCATGCAATAGGAGCTGAATCAGTTCAGTAGGTGCAAGGTCTGCAAATTAGTTCCTAAACCAAAAGACCACAACATCATTGGAACAAAGTGGATCTTTAGGAACAAATTGGATGAGAATGGGATCATTGTGAAGAACAAAGCAAGACTTGTTGCAAAAGGATACAGGCAGGAAGAGAGTATTGATTTTGATCAAACCTTTTCCCCAGTAGCAAGACTAGAAGCAATTAGAATGTTCCTTGCTTATGCAACATATCAAGGCTTTAAGGTATTCCAAATGGATGTAAAATCAGCATTCCTAAATGGAAATCTAAAGGAAGAAGTCTATGTAGAGCAGCCCTCAGGTTTTGTTGATCCTCTCAAACCTGATTATGTTTTTAGACTTAGGAAAGCTTTGTATGGGTTGAAACAAGCCTCAAGGGCCTGGTATGAAACCCTGTCTACTTTCCTCATTGATAACAAATTCTCAAGGTGGAAAATAGACAAGACTCTATTCCTTAGGGAATCTAAAGGAAAGATTATCCTAGTACAAATATATGTAGATGACATAATATTTGGGTCTACTGAAAGTAATCTTTGTAGAAAGTTTGCAAAACTTATGCAAGGAAAATTTGAAATGAGCAGTATGGGGGAACTTAAGTTTTTCTTGGGTCTCCAAGTAAGACAGACTGAATATGGCTTGTCCATATCCCAGTCTAAGTTTACCCTGGAGTTAATAAAGAAGTATGGTATGGAATCATCCACTACCATGAGAACTCCAATGGGGACAAGTGTGTCTCTAAGCAAAGATGATGCAGGGAAATCTGTAGATAAAACTTTGTATAGGGTGATAGTTGGCTCCCTTCTATATCTGACTGCCAGTAGACCAGATATCATGTATGCTACATGTGTCTGTGCTAGGTACCAAGCATGCCCTAAAGAATCTCATCTGACTGCAGTCAAAAGGATTTTGAGATATCTTAAGGGCACACCTAATCTAGGCCTTTGGTACCCTAGGAATGGAGATTTTCTACTGACAGGCTATTCAGATGCAGATTTTGCAGGTTGCAAGGAAGATAGAAAAAGTACTACAGACACGTGTCAATTTCTAGGTGGAAGACTAGTGTCTTGGAGCAGTAAGAAGTAGACCAGTGTGGAAATATCCACAGCTGAGTCAGAATATGTTGCTGCAGGAAGCTGTTGTGCACAATTGTTGTGGATTCAGCACCAGCTAGAAGACTATGGTATTCAGTTAAGTAGAACATCTTTGCTTTGTGATTCTACAAGTGCAATTTCTATTGCTAATAATCCTGTTTCACATAGTAGGACTAAGCATATAGAAATTAGATACCATTTTCTTAGAGAACATGTAGAGAAAGAGGACATCTCACTAGAATTTGTTAAAACAGATTATCAAATTGCAGATATGTTTACTAAGCCTCTAGATGAAACTAAATTCAATAAGTTTAAAATTGAATTAGGAATGTTGAACATAGATTAGTTTAACAAAATTGGCTAAGTAAAATAGTGTCGACACAAGGAGTTGTCTGTGTCGACACATAGAAGTGGTGTCGACATTCCAGAGAAATGATGTCGACACATCTAGAAAATTGGTGTCGACACTTCAGAGAAGTAGTGTCGACACATCCAGAGTAGGTGTCGACACATTTAGAAGTGGTGTCGACACTTAGGTTCAACACAGATTTCGTCGAGTAGAGTATCGACTAATCGTCGAACGCAGATGTATAAGTGTCGACACATAGAAGTCAACACTTATGTCGAGACATTAGAAGTCTGTGTCGACACTTTTCAACAGTGTCGACACATTTAGAGTATTATGTCGTGCCTTTTCACCTTCATTTTTAGAAAGGTATAAATAGTCAACAACATTGTCTATCGACACGCTCTCCATAGTTTCGAGACCAAAACTTTGTGTCGACAAATTCTCTCTTCTACATTCAAGATTTCACTCAACCCTAATGGCGCCCAAGCTTGAAGACAATATCAATGAAGGATATGAGCTGGTACGCAACGCATTTGATGGAGCAGAATCTGAAATTAAAGGTGTAGTAACCCTAATTGCTGAGAATGGGTTGGAGTTTCTAGTTTCTAAACTAACAAAGATTTGGAAGAAGGAAATCCTAGAATTTTATGGCGCTGCAACTTTAGATTCAACTGGATTAAAGATCAAATCAATAGTTCAGGGAGCTAAAGTCAAACTTACTTTGAAGAGCTTGAGAAAAACTCTTCAACTACCAAGAACTCAAGAAGAGGATGAAGTACCCTCGTTAAAGACTAGGGAAGCACTTCAATGGTTTGTATTGGATCCCACTTTGAGGATTGGAGCTGCAATGAACAGAAAAGGAATGAATCAGCAAGGCAAATTTCTTTCAGAAATAGTTGGCAAAGTCATCCACTGCAAGCCAGGGGGACATGATAGGATTTCTGCCTACATGTTCAGCCTGATGACAAGGATCATCTACAGACTAAACACAGATTGGTCAAAAGTGATTTTTGAAAAGATTAAAGAAAGTATTAAGAAGCCCAATCTAGGAAGGATAATGAGTCTGTACTTAGCTGGAACTATTCCGTAAGTAATGGAACAAGCAGCTGGTTTTAAAATTAACCACATGAGGAGGATGGACATAAGGATTATCTCAAGATGGGATAGGGTCCTAACTAAGGACATGCCTAATGAGGAAAGGAAAGAGGTTCCTGAAAAATCTACAACATAAGAAATTCCTACACAAGACTCTACACTTGGTGCACAAGTGCAGGGGGAGCTTCATGTTGAGGAAGATCCAACCCACTTGGACAGTGAAATGGCTACACAAACAATCCTTGAGGTAATTCAAGAGGTGAATCAATCAATTCTCATTGATAAAGATGAGACACTAACTGAATTTTTGATTGATGTTGACCAGCCAACACAACTACACAGTCAAGTTCAAGATGTAATCATGGAGGATACATTTGCTGCTGCTGATGCTCCTAAGATAAGAGAATCTCCAGTTCCTACTCAATAAGAATTATCCTAGATGAGTTGTTCACTGCTATGGAGCAAGAGACTCAGGGGGAGAAAGCAGATTTTGAGGGGGAGCAAGTTGATCTTGAGGAAGTGCAGGCTAACCTTGAGGAGGAGCATGTGAGGTCTCATGGGGAGACTGCAAGGAATGAGGAGGAGCAAATTAGAACTGAAACTGAGGAGCAAAGGACTCAGTGGGAGCAACCTAGAACTACACAGGAATTGCCTCCTAGTCCAAAGGATAGAGTAAATATAGCCAGTACCTCAGATTCAGAGGATGCAGCTGAGGTTCAAGCTAAGAAAAGAAAGCTCATGGTCTTCAAAAGGAGAAGCCAGAGCTACAAGAAGGCATTACAAACTGTTGCTCCAGTACCTGCCCCAACAGCTGATTACATCTCATTGTTGGTGGCCTTGCAAGTCAAGTTAGATGAGCAAAGGATTGCCATGGAGAACTATATGGATGAGACACATAAAAATCTACAACTCTCCTTGGCAACAGATATAAAATCAATAAGATTTGAAGTGAATTAAAATAAGAAGGCAATGACTGATTGTTTCCACAAAGGAGGCAATGCAGTGGTTTTCCTAGCTACCCATCAAGAAAAGATAAAGACACAAGTTTATGATATAGCTCTTAAGCACAGCTATGTCCTAGAGAATCAACTAAGAATGAATGATAATCTAACAGAATCACATAATGTGATTGTAACAGAGCTGAAGAATATTGCTACTGCACAGACTGCAGCAAGGGCTACAGACAAGGCAGAATTTGCCAAGCAATTACAAAAAGGAATAGCTACTGTCCAAACTGCTATTACAGATTCTCAAAAGACTATTTATGGCTAGCTACTGAAATTAAAGACATTCTATAAAGATGGTGTCAATTTTATCTATGAACAAGTCAGATTTCAGAAAGATGATCTCAGAGATCATGTTGCTAGAGAAGTCATAAAGGGGGAGAGAGTATTAGTCAAAGCTGGATCTGACCATGCTAAATAGATTTCCAATAGCATCAGATCCACACTTGGATATCCACCCCTTTGTGATGATGACAATGTGGCTGAATGTAGAATACACCCTGCTTCTTTTGGAGGTGAACAAGCTGAAGTTGCTCAAGTAATTTATCCTCCAGCAGATTTTGAGATGATACATCAAGAAGTACAGTATATGTACAGCCCTCCAAAAGGTGCTCAAAATGTGATCATAGAGAAAGTATACAAGCCCGTGTCAGAGGCAGTTTTGAAAGAGCAAGAAGCTCCATTATCTAAGAAAAGATTCAGAGAGCGGGCTGAGTTAAAGACTGATTTTGAGCAGTGGAGTCCAACCTCCAGGAACATTATACTGACTGCTTGGAAAGCTGTAAAGGATAAAACCCATGATATGGGTAAATGGTACTCTGCACAAGAATGACAAAGCATGAGGCCAGGCAAGAAGCCATAGTTCAGTACAGAAGAAAGGCAAAACTAGGGAAGCTACCTCCTAATGCTCAGGAGACTAGCAAATATTTCCCTAAGCCTTTTCATTACTTTGAAATGCAAAGAATAAGGGCTGAAGAGCAAGAGAAGAAAGATCTTAAGGGCAAGAAGCCAGCTGATGACACTGATGCTCCAGTTCAAGCCAAGATCAAATCAGGCCAAGCAATTGTCATCAAGGAGCCAGAGCAGCCTTAGAATAGACTTAGTTGATTTTATAATATTGTAAACCGTATTGTTTAAAATCTATGTAAACTTCTATTAAAGAAACTTTTGAAGTTAAAGAAAAACATGATTAATGCTTATTCTATTAGCATTATTATTCTGTGATGATTGTTATATATTTTTTTTTAGTATTTACCCTGTTATATAATGTTGTTATACATCATAATGTGTATTTGTTATAAATGGTGTATATCATTGACTAAGGGTTATGACTTATCCAAATAGGGGGAGATTGTTGGGTACATTGGAAAATGTGTACCAGATTTGAAGAAGCCTTACCCTACTCAATGATAGGCATCAAGGTGTATTTGATGTTATTTTGAGTTTATATGTGCAGGTTAAGTAAATGCAGGAATGCAGAAAAATTTCTAAGTCCACATGTCAACACCAGAGGAAGCTGTGTCGACACTTATGAAGGCTTGTGTCGACACTGGAGAAAAGTTATGTCGACACTTGGAGTTAATTGTGTCGACACTTGGAAAGGTTGTGTCGACACTGGAATCAACTGTGTTGACACCCAGAGGTAGTGTCGACATACAGTGAAGCATTGTCGACATCAATTGTGTCGATACCCAGAGGCAGTATCGACACACAGAAGACTTTGTCGACATCAACTGTGTCAACACACAGGACTTGTGTCGACACACAGCAAAGGTTCAACAAAGTAAAATAGAAGAAGTATTTGTGTCGACACACAGAGGCAGTGTCGACACACAGAAGACTTTGTCGACATCAAATGTGTCGACACACAGGACTTGTGTCGACACATGGCAGAATTTCAACAAAGTAAATTTGTATGAAGAAAAGAAGTGACTGTGTCGACACCACAAAGGCTTGTGTCGACACATTCTACAGAAGCTGTGTCGAGAAGTTGTATCAACAACAGAAGAGATGTGTCGACACCACCAAGGCTTGTGTCGATACTTAGTTCACTTGTGTCGACACTTAGTCTACTTGTGTCGACACATGATGAAGTTCAGTCTCGACACTTTAAGACAGAGACAATATTCCAAGAATTGACTGGATGACTTGACAGCGGCCATTTCTAACCGGTCTACTGTAACTGTCAAAGCTGTCAAGAGTTTGTTAGAAACCGGATCAGCCGGTTACCTTGCAGGAAGACTATATAAAGGCTTTCTCCTTTAATAGAAGATGTGATAACAATTAATATTAAAGAACATACACAGATAACTAACAACAAGAAGAAGACCTTCGACAGAAGATTTAAGAAGTTGGAGAGAGAGAGCTCCATCTAAGAAGTGTAGTTGCTGAACCAGGCTGCCAAGAAAGATTCAGATTGAGATCTGAATCTCAAGTCAGAAGCTGATTGAAGATCAACTTCTCAAGAGTTCAACCCTACTGAGTTCAGATTCAAGAAGCTTTGAAGAAAGCTAAGAGAGGTTGTGCTCTGCCATCAGTTTCTTCCAAGAACTGATCAAGAAACCATCCATCTCTTCTTTCTCTACCTGGGTGGTGGTAAAACACTTTGTAAACATTATTTTCTGTAGAATCTATTCTAGATCTGAGTTGTAAGCCTATTTTATAAAGGCTGAGTGTAGGAGAATATTTTCTCTGAGTGGTAGGCCTTGTTGAAGGCTGAGGTAGGGATGTGAGCCTGAGTTTTACGAGTTTGATATCTCTGAGTTGTAGGCCTTATGTAGGCTGAGGTAGGGCAGATTGCCTGAGTTGTAGGAGCCTTGTTTGAGGTTCTGAGTTGTAAGATCTGAGAATCTGAGGTGAAGAGAAGAAGTAAAGCCAAATCTAGCACACTGCTAGATAGGCGAAGGGGGAAAGTAGATGTACCCAGACCTTGGGGAACCACTATAAAATCTGTGTGCACTCTGTGATTGTATGTTTCTGTGAATACTGTGTTGTGTATACTGTAGAATTTGCAGTTTAGTATTAGTTAACTAAACAGCTTTACTGCATTAAAAGAAAAACAGGAATTACAGATATTCACCCCCCCCCCCCTCTAGGTGGTTAGGCACTAATGCTTTCAGCCAAGATAAATATGGCATCTCAGAACTCCTTGATTAGTTATCACCGAATCACCAGAAGGGAGCTTGATATAGAAGGAGTCTCCTAATTGATCCACATCTAGGTGATGTTTATCAATAAACCTCCGGGCCACGAAGGAATGGGTGGCACCCGAATCGAAAAGAAGGCGCACCCACATATTCCGCACCTTAAACTCCCCTAAAACCGTAACATACATAACTAAACGAACGATTACTAAGGAAACAACGATAAATAATAAGGATATTTTAAACTTGGGCTAACCTGATATCACTTGCGTAGAGGTTTGGGCTTCCTCACTGGTCATCACGTTCAGCTTTCCTTTTCCTTTATCCAGGCTCGGTGGCAGCGGCAAAGCTCAAAGAGGGGCAGGCTGCTGTAACGCCCTGAAACTCAAAGGAGCGAAGGGGGACGTTTTGGGCCAGTTTGGGTTCTGGCTGCAGGCACACGGCGTGGGACACGGGCGTGTCCCAGGGCGTGTCAAGCCTGTGTCGACACTGAGACAGGGTGTCGACACTTTGGTCTCGAAATGGTGTCGAGACTGGGCACACGGCCTACGACACGGGCGTGTCGCAGGGCGTGTCGACCCGTGTCGACACTTAGCCGCGAAGTCGACGAGATTCGCTCGACGATGCATCGAGAGAAGGCACACGGCCTGCGACACGGGCGTGTCGCAGGGCGTGTCTACCTGTCTCGACGATCGTCCCGGGGAGTCGACGAGATTTGCTGGACGATCGTCGAGACAAGGCACACGGCCTAGGACACGGGCGTGTCCAAGGCCGTGTCATCAGGTCGACGATCTTCACTCGACGAAGTGTCGAGTGTCGAGATCGTGTACACGGCCTGGGGTCCAGGAGTGTTGAGGTGACACGGGTAGGGACACGGGCGTGTCCTAGAACCCGTGTAGTGCTCGGGTTGATTTTGGCGAAAAATCATGGGGTACACGGCCGGTCACACGGCCGTGTCAGCTGGAACACGGGCGTATCAGCTCGAACACGGGCGTGTTCGATACCCGTGTGAGGTTCCAGGCGATTCGATTTTGACGGCGAATGAGGCACACGGCCCTGGACACGGGTGTGTGCTAGGCCGTGTTCGGTCCAAATTGGGCATTTCAGCCCCGAATCGAAGCCGTTCATTTCTTTAACTGAAGATCCAACAGCTGGGGGTTGTTCCTGAAGGGATATACCCGTGAATGGACTTGGAAAACCCTCACTTTTCATACCTTATCATCTTTCTAAATCCTTAGAGAGAGAGGAGAGCCAAGGGAGGAAGAAGGAGCTAGATCCCGCCATTGGAGGAGCTTCAAAGCTCCAAATCGCGAGCCGACTCCGGATCCACGGAGGCAACGCTAGTGCGGTGGTTTTCATCCGATTACTCTTCCAAGGCGCCAAAGAGGAACGCAAGGGTAACGATCCTCATCTTGAGCATGAGTAGCTCTCTTTCTTTGCATAGGAAGCCCTCTCTCGCGAGTTTGCGGAGAGTTGGAGGCGTTCCTTCGGGTAGATATGTGAAGTCCCCGTTGTTTAGAGTCCGTAAGCGAGAATGGACATAGGCATGATGTGTGAAGCCTATCCGGACGTGTTGGTTTGGATCGGTGATGTTGCATTGCATAATGTCGGAGAAGACTCCGTGCTATTGGGTGTTTTTCGGGTTTTCTACGCGGTAGATTGCAGCAGGGAGCCTTGGGGACTAACCCAAAGGTGCACCCGGAAAACTGGGCGGATACGAGATCTTGCCAACTTGGTGGTCTGAGAGCCAACTTGAACATAACCGGGTTATGTGACTTGTGATGGAAATGGGACTCGGCAGAAGTTTGACCCGTGCAAATGGCTTAAATTGTCGTTGCGATGTGAGCACGGGTTAGGTGGAACCGTACCCGTTCTATGTCGTTCGGTTAAAGAGACCTAAAGGCACGTGGCACTTACCGTTGGTATAGAGTAGGGTCTTCGGCGGTCAATGGCTTTAATTGTCGTGACCTAGGCCAGGAAGACAAATTGCACATAGGTTTGGCCGTCCAAGTGGCGGTGGTGAGTCCGGAATGTCTATGGCTTTAATTGACGTGACATCGACCGGTTCACCGAGAATGTGCCCTGAGAGCACGGGGCGTGTGGCCGTGCGAGCCAACGTCTGTGATGTATTGACTATTGTTATAAATTGCTCGCTTATGCTAATGAAATGCATGGAAGGAGCATCGCCGCCCCGAGTTGGGGGCGGGATCGTTATAATTTGGTCAGCATTGCTGGTCGTTGCCTTGTTTTTGCCACCGTGCAGTGGTTTGTTGCTTGCAGGTGCAGCTGGACCAAGCGGTCAATAGCGGGCTAAAGCCCTTTTTGCGAAGCCGGCCCTCGAAAGCCCAAATGGAAGTGTTTACTATTTTATTCATGTATGACCGGCCTGTGTGCCGTGGTTTGTAAAACATGTAATATTCAAGTGAAACATTTTGTAAGGCTTAAGGCTTGTTTTGGGTATTTTGTAATAACATTCCTATTTTGTATTAGTGGACATTCGTGCTTTGATGCTGGGTTCTTGTTTACAACTTTTATAAACTGCTTCCGCTAGAATGCTTTGTGTAGGACGTTGAGATTGGTTGGATGGTTTCCATAAGTAACCACCCGGTCTGTCTGTGGTATATGGCGTCGGGCCCCGGCCGGACCTACTGCTATATGCTATGCGACGGATAGGGGGGTGTTACAGCTGCAGTGGGGGCTGAGCCTGGGGGCATGTAGACTTCTGGTGCCCCTTCTGCCCGCACTAGAAGCATGCCCTTTCTTTCATCCAGCAACGACTCACATCATGACCCTTCCTTGCACAGAACGAGCACAATAGCTCTCCCTTGGGTGCACCTTGGATGGCATGCACCTACTGCTTCAGGGTGGAAGTCCTCTTGAAACACCTTTCGTAAGGGTGGCCAGGACGACCACAGAAGCTACACACTTCCTTACTTTTCTTCTTCTGAGAAGGGACAGATGCCCTGGAGCTACCATCCTCAACACCCTTCCTTTTCTCTTTCCTCGCCACAATACCGCGATTCTTGGCATTCTCGATCGTCTCAATCCTCAAAGCGGCTTCCACTGCCTCAGCATAACTTTCAGCTCGATAAGCGCATGCCAACTGCTGGACATCGCTTCTTAGTCCTCCAAGGAAACGCTTCACTCTACTGTTCTTAGAAGCTACCAAATCAGGAGCAAACCTACTCAGTTTGCTGAACTCAATCTCGTACTCGCTCACAGTGAGTTGTCTCTGCTTCAAATGCAGGAAGTTATTCATCAGACGGTCCTGCTCGACCGAGGGTAAAAACTTCTTCAGCAGCATCTTCTTAAAAGATTCCCAAGAACAGCCTTCCTTCAGACTCTCTCTTTCCCGAATCCACCAACTCTTTGCCAGACCTTTTAATTGATAGGCTGCAATCATCACCTTTTGAGCTTCTAGAATTCCGTAATACGAAAACATCTCCTCGATGAAGATGATCCAATCATCTAAAATAAAAAAGTCAGCACTCCCATCGTAGGTGGGACGTCCCAACCGCTGGAAGTGCGATATGAAATTCATTTCTGGTGGTATCGCCATCGGGAGCACCAGAGGAGCAGGGGGATCAGGCACGGCTTGGCCTAAGGTAGGCTCTTGAACTAAAGGTTGCTACGCGGGAGCAGCAGACAACAAAGACTCAATTTGCAATTGCATCGCAACTAATTGTCTTGATAGAGCCTCGTTGCTCTAACGTAGACTCTCGATAATCGCATCACTTTGCGCACCTGATGACTCACCCTCCGATTGGGGAATCGACCTCATCGCAGGATGCTTTGGCGGCATTTCTAAAAAGCAAACGGACAACTCATCAAAATCCTAGCTTACAATAAGGCAACACGACTAGCTCAGACCATACATAAAAGATACTTGCTTACACTGCAACTTGCTCTGTGATTTTATAATGATGTTATATCCTACTTAGGATAATATCCTCTCATCCTATTGACTCATGTGCCTATGACATGAATGCATGGGTTCTTCATTCTTATTTAAAATCATGTGTGTACATGTGTCATCATGTAAACCTTAACTTAGCACGCATGCTTATGAGATGATATGCAATGTATGTAGTGTTATGCATTATAAAAAGTCCTTAATGCATGCATGAGAGGCGTACACATGAAATATTATGCATCTCATACTACATAACATCGCATGTAACGAGAAAAGAAAACGTGCTAATGGGTACCCATGTGATGGTAGTTATGAATCTCATACTACATATCTGTCACATGTTGCCTCCTACGGTGGATCCATATACAAACACATATTATACATCACATACTACATAATATGCCTTTTATACTTCTTATCATGTTATGAGTGTAGTGACTATGCTTCGGCTAAGACGTACTGATGACACATCGGTGAGTGTATGAAATGTCAATAAACAACTAACACTAATAAGGGAAGGTTGCCCGACCAATTGCCAAGCAACCTCCCTCTGATACCAACTTCACAACCCGCATTTCACCGCATAAAATAACTTATCAGAGTAAGGGAAAATGCGCGTCATGATGCCACCTCAGCAGGGGATAATTGGGGACACTCAGGCAGACACCTACTTAATCATGAAGAAAGATTGTTTAAGTTATTTTAAGGAAAAAATTAGTTAAGTGCAATAGTTAGCCGTATCCCTCGGCTTAATGGCTCATTTAGTTCACGAAACAAAATATAATTATACGCTGCGGAAAAATACTTATTTAGATTGACTCCAACATCTTACATG
The DNA here is from genome assembly GCA_039583875.1 of Platanthera guangdongensis. Lineage (NCBI taxonomy): Eukaryota > Viridiplantae > Streptophyta > Magnoliopsida > Asparagales > Orchidaceae > Platanthera > Platanthera guangdongensis. The sequence goes on from CM077152.1 coordinate 167,749,016, forward strand.
AGTATAAACTTCCCCAAAGGACAACACATGCTATGCAAGACTCTAAATTTATAATAATAGTAAGGATAGATTTTACGGTTGCTTAATATAATAAGTTAGAGTTTTTAAATTATGCGGTGTATGAAGTAATAGTAATAGATTTTATTCTTAAAAATACCTAACATGCATTCCTAGCATAAATCCTCCAGGAGAGCAAGTAATCCACATCCACATATAGAGAAATAAGTAGCTAGCAAGTATCAAACAAATAATAATTCTGTGGGCGCCAACAACTGACACGAACCCACTTACAGAAAAGTAAGTCTGAACCAGTAACTAAATAAACAACAATCTACCTCGCTGAGATGAGGTAACAACCACGACCAACACTACCGCCCAGAAACTCCAAAACTAGCTCTGTTATCTGCTACTATTCTGAACCTGAGGCATTCCAAAGACAGAACACCTCAGCAAGAAGGTATAAATGGTGACAGAGAATTAATAAGCCAAAATAAACAAAGATCAAAGGGGGTACCAACCCAAGACCAAAAGCACTAAAGTAGAGTACAAAAAGAAAACGGGCATCAACAGGAAAAGAACTCTTACGTGATTCGTCACATTCCATAAGAGTGCACCGGATGCACGAGGCCATAAGGTGACTACATGAATAATTTATAAGGAAGAAATACAAAACCTTTATTAGGCACATGTGGTCGACTCTACCCAAAAACACGGGCGATGTGGTCACTCGTGGACACACAACCCAAAAACACGGGCGAGGTGGTCGCTCGTGGACACACCCTATCGAATATAAAAATCCGTCTAACTGCAAGGGAGTCTCATACTCTCCACCATACACCACAAATGCTCAAAAACCTGGTAGACTTCCACGAGGTAATAATAAAAGCATCAAACATTGCGGAGGTAGTTTCGTCCACTAACTCCCGCAATTAAGAAACCCAAAAAAACCATAACACATAAATATCTCGAGATTTGTCTCGTCAGATTCTACTAGACATTACTATATTTAAGACACGGTTGATCAACCCTTAGGAACGATTTACAATCCTGGATCACTCTAATCCGTTCAATAACAAAATCTAAGGCGTTTAGAGTCATCAATAAGACACTTCAAGAACGATCTAACATATCTGGACAAAATCAGTTCACCATGATAAAACATTACAACATCATGTGAACATTGAGAAAGTTAATCATGACAATAATTTGGAAGAATAAGTGTAGAAAATTTAAGAAACATGAAAACATAGTCGTTACCATCAAATCGGACAAGAAGAAACGAGGGGAAGCCACCACTTGCATTGGTTTTACCGGAAAAGTTCTCTGAATCACTCTACGACGTAGATCGGGGCAAAAAGATGCGGGAGGAGTTGAAATCTGAATAAGAACGGCTGAAAAAGAGGTTAGGGCCGAAAAACTCTAACGAGAAATCTCAAGGAACGGGGAAGATATTACCACGATGGCGTAGCTCTCGGCGAGAGCTTTCCGGATCTATATTTGGATGAAGATTTCGAGCACCGGAGCACCGACGGCGGCCACCGGAAGGTTCACGAAATATTTGCTCTCTCACGCTCATGCCGCTCTTGTTCGGGAGGAAAAAGAATCGGAGAAGATGAAGAAAAAGAAGTTTTCTCTGATAGTGTAAATATATATATATATATATATATATATATATATATATATATATATATATATATATATATATAAGATATATAAATATATATATATATATAAAACATTATGTCTAAAAACGTATTATATACGTGTTGGTGCGCGGAAGACAAAAATAAAGGTTTAGAATTGCTTCAAATCGAAAAGTAGCCAACATGAAAGTTTTGATGCTCAAAAAAGCTCCTGAACACAAACTGCAACGAACTACACGAGAACAAGATTGCGGGTACTCGAGTAGGAAAATAATCACGCGAGTAGGTCCATAAAAAAACACTTGAGTATAAGCAAGGAGCACTCGAGACAGAGAAAATTACTCAAGTAGGGAAAAATGTAGCACTCGAGTCGTTAAACGTCACTCGAGTAATCAGGAAGAAAAAACACTCGAGTGAATATAATAATCACTCGAGTATATAAGAATCACTCGTGTACCTGAAGAAATTCACTCGAGTAGGGACTAAGAATCAATCGTGTAGGTATAAAAAAACACTCGAGTAATTATAAAAAATTACTCGTATAATTAAACAGGCATCGAGAGGTTCAGGACAGAACTCGAGTAAGAGAAAAAGTACTCGTGTAGGTATATATATATATAAAAACACTCTAGTAGGTAGGAAAGGAGGACTCGAGTAAGGAACTTAAAACACTCGAGAGACAGAAATAAGATTTGCACGATTCATGAATGTTTTTACAAATATATCCAAGAAATTAAACTATATGAATGAATAGTGTTTTTCATTTTTGAATAATACTTTAATATTAAAATATTCATATTTTATATATTTTTGGATAAGAAAATTACGAGATCAAAACAGAGGCCCAAACTCGTGCCGAATTAAATGAAATTCGCACTGTAGGCGAACACTGACGGTACGAACGCAATGGCGAAGTCAAAACCAAAATCCGACGAGCAATTCCGGAGATATTAATCTTTAAAGTATACAACGAACATAAACATTCCAAAACTCCAATCGCGAGCCGAGACTCCAAAAACGCTCGGATTGGGACGAAACTTGACAAGCAAGTCCAAAATTACTTAACTTAAATTCCAAATGCAAAATTTTCTCATTACAACAAGAATTTGGTCAGCTCGGCCGCACGAACACGAAGGTGCCTTAACATCATTGCGTCGTCAACTCGATGTTAAAAGTAACTCCACGACGTCATAAATATGACGTTGCCCATTCAAATAAAATCATCGAAAAAATCAAGGGCGTTACAACAGCTTCCATGAAAAATTTAATTCTCTCTTTCCACATGGGAAAGTTGTTCTTTAAACACAAGGGAAGTTTAGCAAAATCTTTGTCCTTGTCCATGCTTGGATAGCTCAACAGACAACTTGGGTCAGATCAGATCAAGGTGTTAACATTTTAATGATCAACCTCCATCTGATACTAATTGAAGTTATTAGTTGTCTTACCTAAATCAGCTAGAGGGGCGTGAATAGGTGAGTTGAGTGCTATTTGCGGAATAAAAAATTTAGCGATCTATGCACAAAAAATAACAACCAAGCAATCACAGAGAACACAGAGATTTATAGTGGTTCCCCAACCTTGGGTACATCCACTTTCCACTCACCGATCTAGTAAAGCACTAAACTCGGCTACTCCATTATCTTGGATTGAAACCAATCCTACACCTCGGAACAATGTTCCTACAACTCGATCCACAAAACGGATCTACACTTGGAAGATGAAAACTTCCTACAACTCGGATAACAAAGCTCCTACACTTGAAGAATAATCTCCTATAAGAATAGATTGAAATCAGAAATACAAACAGTATCTTTTCTCAGATCTAGAAATTTTCGGCCTAGGTCTTCCTTCTTGAACTTTGCGGCACAGTCAGAAAACTTGAAGAAGAACAAGGCAAGATCTGATGTGAAAATTCTTGACTCACAAGATCAGAGAGAAGTTGAAGAGTTTGAAGAACAATCTCGATATAAAAGTCGACTGGTCTGAATCTTCTTGAACGAAAGCCCTTGGCGATTTGCACGATGAACGGTGGCGGCGACTTCTGTTTAGGAAAGAGAAAATCAATTTAGAATTCTTAGAGTATTTCTTTAATGCGCTTCTTAGGGTTAGTCGAAATGACAGGACCTTATATAAGATCTCCCTAATAGTCATAATTATCATTAATAATAGCCACGTGGACCAATCATGTCAAGTCATTTGAAAATCGCGTCTGTTAGGACTTAGCGGAATTTTCTGAAAAAATGACTGAATTACTCGAGTGAAAGAGGAACTACTCAAGTATTAAAATGAGATCTCGAGAAGACAATATCAGACTACTCGTGAAGAAGCCCTTTAGGAAATTTCAGAACAGAATCATAATCAATCGTGTGGAATGAGGATTACTCGAGTGCTAGAAATATTACTCGAGAGGAGGTGAACTTCTCGAGAAGAAGACTTGGATAAAATTCAGGGAGATAAAACTGATTACTCGAGTAATGGATCTAGACTTCTCGAGAAGTAGACAAACTTCTCGAGTACAGGAACCACACTACTCGAGTGGGGTAAAAACTTCTCGAGTACTATCCTTCTTGTTAGAAATGAACAAAAACAAGCCGAAAGTGGAGCTAAAACAAACCGGAAGAGGTTTTAACAGAAACTTTATTATCTGAAAAAGGTATCTATTACAAAGGTATGCCCTCCCTTATATAGAATGGAGGAGAGATGAGAGAATACAAATAAGAGATGTGGGACTAAAAATTTACAGGACTAAGGGGACTATACAAGACAAACCGCACAAGCCGCGCGGTTAGACAGAAGGGCTAACCGCACGGCTACCACTAGAGAGAAAGAGAGACTGCCAGGGTAGACCGCCAGACCGCCCGGTCTCCAAGCCGGCTGAGACAAACCGCCAGACCGCGCGGTCTTCAACCCGCCAAGACAGACCGCCAGACCGCCCGGTTACCATCTTCAACACTCCCCCTCAAGCTGGAGCATATATATCGATCATGCCCAGCTTGTCGCAGATGTGGAAAAAGGAAGCAGACACCGGCTTGGTGAAGACATCTGCCAACTCGTTGTCCGAAGTGACAAATGGAGTGCAAATTTGTTTCTTCAATATTTCTTCCCGAATAAAATGACAGTCGACTTCTATGTGTTTTGTTCTCTCATGAAAGACCGGATTTTTGGAAATGTATATCGCGGCCTTATTGTCACAGAACATAGGAAGAGGATAGTTGTAAACCTCTCCTAAGTCAAGCATGAGAGCCCGCAACCATTTCAACTCACATGTAGTCGATGCCATGCTGCGATATTCCGCCTCTACACTAGACCTGGAAACTACAGACTGTTTCTTGCTCTTCCAACTCACAAGATTGCCTCCAACAAATGTGCAGAAACCTGATGTCGATTTGCGGTCTCCTTTGTCATCCGCATAGCTCGAATCAGAGTAAGCTTCAACTCTTAGGTGACCATTCTTCTGAAATAGGAGTCCTTTTCCTGGAGCATCTTTAATATACTCTAATATCCTCAGAGTAGATTATAGATGACACTCCCTCGGAGCTTGCATGAACTGGCTCACCTTGCCAACAGCATAAGAGATATCGGGTCTGGTTACCGTGAGATATATGAGTTTGCCCACCAGACGCTGGTATCTCGTAAGATTAGAGAGAAGAGGCGAGTCATCTGTCCAAGTTTTGTCTTCTCCAGCAGCCATAGGACAACATGCAGATTTAGCACCAGTGAGTCATGCCTCCTTTAAAAGATCAAGAGCATACTTCCGTTGGGAAAGGACCATGGAGTTGGGCTTTCTAGAGATTTTAATTCCCAGAAAGTATTTTGGGGAGCCCATATCCTTTGTGACCAGATGTTGACGAAGGTGTTTCTTGGTCATCAATATCCCATCCTGGTCATCGCCAGTAAGAAGAATGTCATCAACATAAACCGCAAGAACAACAAGACCAGAGGCGGTTTTCCGAACAAACAAGGAGTGATCGGCTGAGCTTCTTGTAAAACCAATGGCCGCAATAATGCCACTGCTTGTCAAACCAGGCACGAGGACTCTGCTTGAGGCCATAGATAGCCCTCTTTAGCTGGCATACCCGTGTCTCTCCCTGAGCAACATACCCCAGAGGTTGCTCCATGTAAACATCTTCCTGCAGATCACCATAGAGGAAGGCATTCTTAACATCGAGCTGCGAGATGGGCCAATCCCTGTTGACAGCCATAGAGAGAAGAACCCGAATAGTGCTGAGACGAGCCACTGGAGAGAAAGTGTCAAAATAATCCACGCCATAAGTTTGGGTAAAACCCTTGGCAACCAGACGAGCCTTATAACGATTCACACTTCCATCTGGGAGAAACTTCACCAAGAAGACCCATCGACAACCAACAACATCTGTGCCGAAAGGAGGAGGAACAAGGGTCCAGGTACCCCATTCAGTTAGAGTAGCAATCTCCTCATCCATGACAACCTTCCAATGAGGAATAGTAAGGGCCTCCTGGTAGGAACGGGGGGTGGCAGTGGCCGAGATAGCCAGTGCAAAAGCTCGGCGAGAAGGGGTAAGACGATCGTAGGAAACAACTACAGCAAGCGGGTGTTGGGTACATGCTCGAACCCCTTTGCGAAGAGCAATCGGGAGATCCAGGTCAGCAGGTGCCTCAGTATCCGGAGTATCCGTGGTGGAGAGAGCTGGCCCGGGAGTAGAGAGAGATGGCAGCGAAGTGGAGGGAGAAAGCGGAGTAGAGGGTGGAGATGATGGTGAGGGGGAAGAGGGTGGAGAGGGTGGAGATGGTGGAACATCAGTGGTAGCAGAGGGAAGGAATGGGTTGGGAGGAAAAGTAGGATCAGGAGGAGGAGAGGAGGAAGCGGGAGAGAATTAAGAAGCATTGGCAAAGAAGGTGACATCCGCAGAGACAAATTGCTTGCGGGTAACGAGGTCAAAGCAACAATAACCTTTCTGAGTGGGAGAGTACCCCAGAAAGACACATTTAGTGGCACGTGATGAGAGTTTATCACGGGTGGCAGCGGGAGAGTGCACAAAGGCAGTGCACCCAAAGATGTGCAGAGGAAGAGGAAAGGGATCCTTGTCCGGATAAAGAATGGAGAAGGGGGTAGCACCGTGGAGAACTGTGGAGGGAAGGCGATTGATGAGATAGCAGGAGAGGAGGACAGCATAGCCCCAATAGGAGCGAGGAACATGCATTTGAGTCATCATAGTGCGAGCGACATCAAGGAGGTGACGGTTTTTGCGTTCCGCCACCCCATTTTGTTGTGAGGTGTAGACACAGCTTGTTTGACGAATAACACCATGGTGAATACAAAAAGAGGAGAAGTCTTGGCTAAGATATTCCTTAGCATTGTCAGAACGAAGGACCTTAATAGACGTATCAAACTGAGTCTTAACCATAGAATAAAATGAGGTCCAAACAGAGAACAGCTCGGAGCGATCTTTGAGAAGATACACCCACGTACACCGAGAGAAATCATCGATGAAGGTGACAAAATAGGAACTACCCCGACCGATGGTGAGGTTAGGAGCGGGTCCCCATATGTCAGAGTGAACGAGGTCGAACGGACGGGAAGAGCCCCGACTTTGCTTTGGTGGGAAGGATGAGCGGTGATGTTTGCCAAGTTGACATGCATCACAGTTTAGAGGAGGATGTTGAGGAGGGAGGTGCGGCAGGAGCTGGCGTAGAATTCTGGGAGGAGCATGTCCAAGACGAAGATGCCATTGGAGAAGATCTGTAGAGGAGGAGGAGAAGGCGGATAAAGCAGAGACATTGTCGAGGAAGTAGAGGCCACCACTCTCAGTCCCGGTAGCAATCGTCCGTTGGGAGTCCGGATCCTGAAAAGCACAAGAGGTAGGGGTGAATAAGACAGAACATCGTAATTGCTTGCATAAAGAAGTAACCGATAATAAATTGCACGGAAACTTGGGCACATAGAGGGTATCAGCCAGGCACAGAGACGGAGTGACTTGAACCATGCCCGTCCCATGGACCGGGGAGGGAGATCCATCCGCAACAATGACCGGGGGCAATTGAGCATGTGTTTCAAGAAGAGAGAAACATTGAGGATCGCCGGTCATATGATTTGTTGCACCATAGTCGATTAGCCATCTTCCGCGGGTAACAACATGAGCACTACCAGAAGTGGTTACCACCGAGGCGGACAGACTGGAGGAGGGGAAAGCCATGGAAGCAAGAGAGGAGCAAACCGCGACGATAAGAACAAGCCGCGAGAAGAGGAAGCTACCGAACGGTGAAGCGATGAAGAGAAAAGAGCACCAAGTCGGGCGAATAGAAAACAGGTCGTGCGCCTAGGAAGGCCGCTACCAAGAAGTAAAGTAAAGGGAAAGAAGTCGCACGGCTTGAAAAAGTCGGGCGAACAGAGGAGAACAAGTCGCACGGCTAAAGAGAAGGCCGGGGCGACACGCAAGCTGGAGCGGGTAGAAGGAAACAGGTCGAGGCAACTAGTAAACAGGCCGCAGCGACTAAGAGGAGCAGCGAGAACACAGCAAGAAACCGCAGCGGAGAGAAAAGGAAGAAGTCACGCGAACACAAGCGGCTAGAAAGCAGTCAAAGGCACAGCGGGGAAGAGGTCGCACGGACTGAAAAGGCCGAGCGAACAGAAGAGGAGGCAAGGTGCAGCGACTACAACAAGTCGCAGGCCGGGCGAACAGAAACAGGTCGCGCCGATGAAGAGCAGCAGGAGAAGTGAACCAAGGAGAGGCAAGCCGCGCGATCAGGGCAGTGGACAGAAACAAGCCGCGCGAACAGGGCAGCGGACAAAAACAAGCCGCGCGAACAGGTCGCGGAAAAGCGGAGAACAAGCCGCGAGAGACAGAGAGCGCACACAATCAGGAGGAAACGACCGTGTCCTCTGATACCATGTTAGAAATGAACAAAAACAAGCCGAAAGTGGAGCTAAAACAAACCGGAAGAGGTTTTAACAGAAACTTTATTATCTGAAAAAGGTATCTATTACAAAGGTATGCCCTCCCTTATATAGAATGGAGGAGAGATGAGAGAATACAAATAAGAGATGTGGGACTAAAAATTTACAGGACTAAGCGGACTATACAAGACCAACCGCACAAGCCGCGCGGTTAGACAGAAGGGCTAACCGCACGGCTACCACCAGAGAGAAAGAGAGACTGCCAGGGTAGACCGCCAAACCGCCCGGTCTCCAAGCCGGCTGAGACAAACCGCCAGACCGCGCGGTCTTCAACCCGCCAAGACAGACCGCCAGACCGCCCGGTTACCATCTTCAACACTTCTGTCACTCGAGTCAAAGAGCTCATCTACTCAAGTGGAGAACTTGACTACTTTAGTATAATACTTAGAATATTTCTGAGAGGGAAAATCTGTTAGCTCAAGAAAGAGAAGAAGTCTACTTTAGTAATGGACTTGGCCTCTCGAGAACAGATTCAAGTTTCTCGAGAACCATTTCCTTTACTCGAAATTCAGATTAGACTTACTCGAGTACAACTAAAGGTTCAACTCTAGTGCTAGAATTCTACTTGAGTGAAACACTTAGAAAACTTGGTTTATGAAGATTTTCCTTCCTTCAGTGGAATCAGCAAAAAGTCTTTCTCCAATAATCCTAGTGCTTAAAAAATGAAGTGTATCCCAATAGAGAAGCTACACATGAGTAAACACCATGGATCACATAATGAGGGATTACATTGTATGGTCCTGTGTTTGGTGACCCATTGTAGACTGACATTGGTGTACACTTGGCAATTAAGTCCTGCAAACCCATAACTCAAACAACACATCAAATACAACTTAATTCATCTTAGTTCAAGGGTGAATTCATAGAAATTTGGGTTATTGTGGATATAATGCCCAACAGACCTCTAGTAAGAACCCTAAAATGCACTTCAAACATCACTGAATCGGACCACCAATCGTGATTTCGACTTCACCGACCAAGCCAAATAGATTTTCATTACATGTACCTCTACGAGTTCTGATGCCATCCCGGGGATCTCCTATGATTTGATCCATTGGGTGATCCTTCAAGTGTCTGAGCTCTAGTGTCCTTGTATCTGGATCTTCTTCTACCACTGGAGTGACTTCATCAACTTGAAATATATCTTCATCATGGTCATCAACCTCTCTAATTGGGGTTGGAGTGGTAATCTTGATGAACTTTTGATCTTTTCTTCAGTTGGCTCATCCAAGTTTAACTCCTTTATCCTTGAGCTTGCATCTTCAATATACACACTAGAAGAGCTTCCTTACAACAAGCTCGTCTCATCAAATACAATGTGAATAGATTCTTCTACAACTAGGGTTTTCTTATTAAAAATCATATATGTCTTACTATGGCTACTATAACCTACGAAAATACCTTCAAAGATCTTTTCAATAAATTTAGTGGTGTTATACTTACCATTGTTAAGGATGAATCATTTACTACCAAAGATTATAAAATATGAAAAAGTCGGTTTCCTGCCCTTTAGTAGTTCGTAAGGTGTCTTTTTATGGTTCTTGTTTATGAGTGCTCGATTTTGCACATGGCACACAGTTTTGATGGCTTCAGCCCAGGAATATTCTGGCAGTGAGGAATCACTCAACATGGTTCTGCAGGCCTCTATAAGTGTTCTATTCCTTCTCTCCGCTACTCTATTCTGTTGAGGAGTATGATGAGAGAAAATCTCATGAAAGATACCTAGGCTTTCACAGAATTCTGTCATGACCCCAGACTTGAACTCTGTTCCATTGTCACATCTGATTTTGACAACGGAGTAGTTGTATTCATTATGGACATGCCTAACAAAATTAGTAACAATATCAAAAGTATCTGACTTGTGTTTTAGAAAGAACACCCATGCAAAGCGAGAGTAAACATCAACAATAACCAATGTACAATCTTTACCTCCTAAACTTCAAACTTGCAGTGGACCGAAGAAGTCCTTATGAAGTAAGTGTAAACACCTATTAGAGTCTTTGCAAATAATGCTTTTGAAGGTAGCCCCTGTTTACTTGCCTTTCACACAAGCGTGACAAGGTCTATCTTCAACGCACTTGACATTTGGGGCATCACGTACTAAATTAAGAGAAAATAATTTATTAATAGTTTTGAAATTTATATGTGCTAATCTCTTGTTCCATTGGTCACAAGAGACGCACTATCTTTTGTCAAAAAGCACACTAGTGTAGAAGAGTCTATACAAATAAAATTTAAACAACATATATTACTACTACGAGTGCGTGGTAGAATTGTTTCCAAGTTATCTACCGATTTTATCAAGCACTCGTCTGCATGAAATTCTACTATATATCCTTTATCACAAAGCCGACTTATGCTTATAATATTGTGTTCCAATCCTTCAACATAAGTCACATCTTAGAAGGATACACTACCATTAGTAATCATGCTGTAGCCTTTAGTAATTCCTCTGTCAGAAACTCCAAAGATGACCTTTATCCCGTTCATGACAGGAGAGTAATTCTGGAGTAGGCTTCTAGTCCCGGTCATATGTCTAGAGCATCCACTGTCCAAATACCAGATAGGATTTTTGGTGGCCTTTGGACATACCTGCATTCAGAAATTAGTTTTCCTTAGGAACCCAAACTTATTTGGGTCCTTGGTCTCTAGTTAGCACACTCCCCTTATGTGTGTTAACATTGTGAGTTGACTTTCTCACATTATTAACTTGAGGAGTTATATAATATCTAGGGTTGAACCAGCAATCTATAACATAGTGACCAACTTTGTCGCAGCACCAACAGTCAAACATGTTGTATCTTTGCCTAAAGTTCTCCTGTTTGACCTTTTGAGTGTGTGGTCTAGCAGGGGCAGCAGACTTGGAGGTATAAGTTTCATGGTGATAGCACTCATATGACTTCTTCTCCTTAAGAGGCTTTTGAACAACGGGTTTAACTTTTGGTGCTTTCTTGATGTTATGACCATGACTATAAAGGTCATAGATCTGAAGAGTGATCTACTTATAAGGTGCCTTAAAGACACTTTCACCAAAGTTCCGGGGACGGGTCCATCCTTGGTACCGAGACTTGAGCACTACATAAGTAGGCCTAGCAAAGTGGCCGTAGGATGAATCAAGATCAAACTCGTTAGTTGGAAAGATAACATTTTTAAATGAAGTTTGGTCTTGAGGAGCTTTCCCCTTCTCCTTGGCTAGAGATTTCTTTGCAGCCTTAGTTTTCTGTTGAGCTTTATTTCTCCTAGAAGATTTATTAGGAGCATCTACATGGACTAAGCCAGCACCTTTGGCCTGAGAAGAGAATTCAGCAACAAATGGAAGGATTGTCTTGGGCTTGGAGAAACTTTCAACAAGTTTATTTTTAGCTGCAAGTTGTTCTTCCAATTCCTTGATGATTTTCTCCTTCAGATTTAGGTGCTCGAGAGCTTTATTATATTCTTTAATTGCAGCATTGAAATCCTCTCTGAGTGAGTCCGTCTTAGCAACTTCCTCTCTCAGAGTGCTCTCTTCAGCCTTGAGAGATTTAATCTCCTTGGCCTGAGTTTTCACAACTTTTCGACATTTGTCGTAAGTCTTGATTAACTCTTTGTATTGAGTTATGAGTTCAGACTCATCATCAGAAGAGCAGTCCTCATGATCATGGTCAGAAGCATCTGATTCCGAGAGAGGAATGTGAGAGTTTACCTTCCCAGTGTACTGGGGCTCTTCTTCCTCATCTATCTGTATCATTAGCCCAAAGTAGGCTTCCTCTTCCTCACTTGACTCAGATGAGTCAAAGTCGCTGAGAGTCTTGGCATTCTTGGCTACCAGGCTTCTTTCAGTTTTCTTCTTATTATATGAAGATTTCTTCTCCTCTCTTCTTCCACCCTCCTTCTTCTTGTGAGAGCAGCTAGCTATGACGTATCCTGGCTTATTGCAACAATTACAAACAATGTCAAAAGAAATATGTTTGTTCGGTTTAGAGTGATACCTGTCTTGGATACTTGAGCCTTTATTATGACGATCACCATCATGACGTGATCTTCTGGTCGATGCATCTTTGCCTCTCCACTATTTCTTCTTGTTCAAGAACTTCTTGAATTGCCTTGAAAGGAGAGAAAACTCTCCTTTTGATAGCTCTAAGCATGATGTACTTGGCTCTAAAGCTTCTTCTTCACTCTCTTCCAGTGCGGGGGCAGGAGATGTAGCTTTTGACTTCCTTGAGATGTCTGCCTTTAGAGCGACAGTCTTCTCCTTGGATGAAGACTGGCTCTTCTCTTCTTCAGCTTTTCTTGAATTTATTTGGAGCTCATATGACATAAGCTTTCTAAAGAGATTTTGAGGGTTAGTCTCTGCCAGCTTACCAAACTCCTGGATTGCACAGACTTTGTTGTCTCATTCCTTAATCAAGGATCTCAGAAATTTGTCATTCAGTTCTCCATTAGTGAAGACCCGGGCATAGAATCTTAGGCCGTTGACAATCTTGAAGAAGCTTTCAAAAATATCAGCAATAGGATCATTGGGACCTTATCTGAATGCTTCATATTTCTGATTCAGGAGGGATCTTATGTCATCCCTTACCTCTTCAGTACCTTCCATTAGGACGATGAGGGACTGCCACATTTCCTTGGCAGATTGGCAATGAATCAGGTTCTGCTACATAGAATCATCGACTGCACTTGCGATGATATTTTTGGCTTTCTTGTCTAATGAGACAAGTGCAATCTCATCTTTGTCAAGATCCATAAGCTTCTTTGGAACTTGCTTTGTTAGATCAATAGTGGAGACTGTCATTGGAACATAGGGTCCTTCTTCCACAATCATAAAGATCCTTGGATTCATCGCTTCCATGAAAAATTTTATTCTCTCTTTCCACATGGTAAAGTTAGTCTTTGTGCATAAAGGAAGCTTAGCAAAATCCTTGGCTTTTTCCATGCTTGTATCCTCTTTAGACAACTACGGACAAATATGTTCAAGGTGTTAACCTTTTGATGAACAACCTCTCTCTGATACCAATTGAAAATGTTTAAGTTGTCTACCTAAATCACCTAGATGGTGGTGAATAGGTGAGTTCTGCTTCTTTTTTGCGGATAAAAATTTATAAGAGCGATGCACAGAAACAAAACAAACATACACAGATGACACCAAGAATTATAGTGGTTCCCCAACCTTGGGTACATCCACTTTCCACCTCACCGATCTAGCAATGAACTAGACTCTGCTACTCCACTATTCTCTCGGATTGAAAGCAATCCTATAACTCGGAACAAGGTTCCTACAACTCGATCCCCCAAAACAGGATCTACACTCGGAAGAGAAACTTCCTACAAAAATCTCGGAGAACAAAGCTCCTACAAAACTCGGAGAAGAATCTCCTACAAGAATAAAATGATTTACAGAGAAATATACAAATAGTAATATCTCAGAACTAAATCTTCAACCCTTCTTACTTCTTAAACTTTGAAGCTCTATCAGAAATGGATCAAAGAAGACAAAGCCGAGATCTTTGGATCTGAAACTTTGGACTCAGCACGATCAAGGATAAGATCTATCGATGTAGAAAATCTTGATATATTGAATCTCTTGTTCTGAATCTATTGAGTACATTGGTCTCAATGTACTTGTTTTGAAGAAGTCTTCTCAACACAATGATATACACATTTTGTATTTGATGGATGTTAAGTTCATGTGTGCAGGTAAATAAAGCTAAGTACAAAGTGTCGAGACACGCAGGACTAGTGTCGACACACACTGAACAAGTTGTGTCGAGACAAAGAGAAGCTGTGTTGACACTAAGGATAACTGTATCGACACACTGTGTCGAGACTAAAGACAACTTTGTCGACACTCAGGACTAGTGTTGACACACTGTGTTGAGACTGAAGACAACTGTGTCGACACTCAGGACTAGTGTCGACACACTCTAATCAAGCTATGTCGAGACTGAAGACAACTGTGTCGACACACAGGACTTGTGTCAATACATTCCACACAAGTTATGTCAAGACATGTTGAAGATCTATGTCGACACATTCAGAAGTTTGTCGACACCACTACAAGAGCAGTGTCGACACATTTAATAGTCAAGGTTCAACACTTCAGCAGACATGTTTTCTAAGTACAGAAATCAAGACAGAGGTACTAACAACTGTCAGAACTGTCAGATGTCAGTTAATAATAGGATCAGCCGGTTACTTCTATCAGAGCCTATTTAAAGGAATCTAGTCTTCAAAAAAAGTGAGAAAAAATGAAGAAGTAGCACATTTTTGTGAAGACAAAAAGTCTGAAGCATCAGCTACAATTTAGAAGGTGGGGAGAGGTCTGATCAAGAATCATCTTCAACATCTCTCCAGCCTAGATCAACCCTAATTTAGACTTCAAGAAGCTTTGAAAAGCTAAGAAGGGATGATCAGATCTATCTTGACAAAGATCAAAGGAAACACATTCATCAAGATCAGATCAAGAAGTTGTAACTCAGATCTCTCTAGTTGGGTAACATTTTATAATTCAATTTTTCTTTTACCTACTCTTAATGTGTAAGATCTACCTACAGATATGAGTGGAGGAGAACTATTGTTTTGTAAGTCTGTGTTATAAAGGCTAAGGTAGGCCTGAGATTGCCTGAGGTAGGAGAAGTTGGAAATTCTCTGAGGTATAGGGCAGGTGTTGCCTGAGAAATAGGAGTATGGATTCATTCTGATGTAGAGTTATTGGGAAGAACTTGAGGTGTAGGATCTTGGTGATCTGAGTGGTAAGACTTATAAAGTCTGAGTTGTAGGAGTCGGGTGGGCTCTGAGCTGTAAGATCTAAGGATCTGAGTAAAGGAAAGAAAAGGAGTTTGGCCGAATCTAGTTCATTGCTAGATAAGCGAAGGGGGAAAATGGATGTACCCATAAATTGGGGAACCACTATAAATCTATGTGCATTGTGCAGTGTGTGCTGAATTGTTGTGTTGTGTTTATTTTACTAATTATTGTTAAGTTTATCTTGATTATCCGATTGAATTAATCATATTAAAGAAAGTAGTACTCTGATTATTAAAAAGGGGTGTCATAATTTAAATTGGATCTATTCACCCCTCTCTAGGTCATTAGCAATCCTAAAGTAAACATTTATAATTGGTATCAGAGTGAGGTTCACTTAAAAAGGCATAACAGCCTAGTGAGAATCCAAAGGATTACAGAGAAAGATATATCATGGCCCAGAGGGAAAACAATTCCATTAAGCTCCATGTCTGCTCCAAAGAAAACTTTGGAATATAGAAAGAAAGAGTTAGATTATTTATGAAGGCAGTAGATCCAAGAATATACATCACAGTGATTGAAGGACCATTCATTCTCATGAAAGTGTCAGTTCTTGATGCAAACATCAAGACACCCAAGACTTACATGGAAATAGATAAGGATGAAATCATTCTGGCCTCTATGGACAAGAGGGCTCAGAATATTATAGTAAGTGCAATAGATGATTCCACTTTTCAGAATCTGATTCATTGCAAGACAACCAAAGAAATGTCGGAGTCTTTGATAGTTTACATGGAAGGAACTGAAGAGGTCGGAGATAATAGAAAATCTCTGTTAAATCAATAGTATGAAGCCTTCAGATAAGATAAGAAAGATTCAGTGGGTGATTGTTTTGAAAAGTTCTTCAGAATTGTAAATAACCTGAAGACTTATGGCAGAAGTTTTACTAACTATGAACTTAATGAAAAGTTATTGAGGTCCCTGAACAAGGAATGAGACATTAAGATCTGTGCCATAAGAGAAATGGGAAATTTAGCCAACATAGATCCCCAGGCCCTATTTGGAAAGTTGTTGTCTCATGAGTTACAACTCAATCTCAGAAAGTATGAAGAAGAATCAGCCAGAGCACACAATAGAGAAAAGACTTTGGCTCTAATGGCTAAGTTATCCAGAAAAGTAGAGAGAAGACAACTCTCTTAGAAAAACTGGAAACTGCTTCTGAGTGTTCAGAGTCATCCTCAACATAAGGAGAACTAACTGAGGAGGAACTGTAACTCTTCTCTAGACATTTCAAGAAGATGTTAAGGAGAAGAAAATAAGATAGGTGAAAGGGTCAAGCTGGAGACACTTCTCACAAAAAGATCAATCATCCAGAGAAATTCAGGAAGAAGAATTCTGGGGACAGGTATGGCTCTTCTCAGAACAAATACATTAAAACTAATATAGTGTGTTATTGTTGCAATAGAAAATGGCATATCATAGCTGAATGCCCAGCAAAAAGAAAGGAGAAAAATTCAGAGAACTTGAAGAATGGACAACACAAGAATGCTGAAAAAAGCTTCTTGGAAAAAAGACAGTTGACACTGTCTGGCAGTGAGTTTGGTACATCAGGATCAGAAGAGGAGGAGGCTCTCATGGGCCTGATGGCTATTAAGGAAACTCAACCAGGAGAAGAAGATCAGGATTGTTCAGATCCTGCTAAGGTAAAATCAATTTCTCATAGTTTAGCCTCAGATTCTTTTTCTGCATCAGAAAATGAATCATGTTCAAACTCTTCTAATAGTAAAGAACATGATTCAAACATTAAAGTAGATTTTAACTCGCTTATCAGCAGATATGGGAAGTTACTAAAGGCCTTGATTGCATGCAGACAGCTTGCTAAGGATCAGGCCAGAGAATTAGAATCCTTGAGAGGAGTATCTTCTCAATTGATAAGTGTCAATACAAAGTTGGACCTACAAAAACTGAAACTTAAAGAATAAACTAACAAAATAGATATCCAGGCAGAGGTGATAATAGAATAGTTCAAGACTATCAAAGACCTGGAAGCAAAACTTGCTCAGGAAAGACAGCTCCTGACTCAATTCTCAAAACCTAAGTCAGTGCTACCTATCATAGATACCTTTTTTTGCACCATTTATAAGTGGTGTATGGTATGGTAAGAATAAAAAGTTTAATCAGAAGTCTATACCCAAGGGTAAGACTCCAAGTGGTCCAGATAGGCAACCAGTCAAGTATCTACCTTCTAATAGATGTTTGAGATCATGTCTTCCTGTACACATGATGTTTGTGTTCCCTACCAGTAAGGTCAATAAAGAGCCTTGTTGGAATGATCAGATATCAAAAGGCAATATAGGCCAAGAATCACCACAAAAGGTGATCAATCCAAGAAGCTAAGGAATTCTTGGAGCTGATCCCAGTCTATCACGCCTAAATTTGAAAGGTAAGGGTGTGAATTTTGTACCTCTACCTTGGAAATTGGATGACAATTTTGTGTTGCACAAGAGAACAACTTCTAATGTACAACCAAAGAAAAGATACAACAAATTTGAGTGTTGGTGTTGTGGGAAGGTTGGGCATTTTGCCCTAGATTGTTGGTATAATCCAACAACTCCTTCATACAAGTTTCAACCAGCTTTATTTAGAAAGACTGATGTGTTTCACACAGCAAAGCCTAACAGGAACCAAGGCCCCAAAACTTATTGGGTGCCTAAGGTGAACTAATTTTTTGTTTGAAGGTGGAGCCAAGTACCACTAATAGGCCAGTATGGTAATTGGATAGTGGGTGTTCCATACATATGACTGGATTAAGGAGTTTTTTTACTAATAGATTACACTCCAGTTAATAATTAACCAAAAGTCATCTTTGTAGGGTCAGAGAAAGGACTCACCAAGGGATATGGTAACATTTCTAATGGCCTTGTTACTATCACTAAAGTGGCTTATGTGGAAGGATTGAACCGCAATCTGATAAGAATAAGTCAGCTTTGTGATATAGTATATGAAATTATTTTCCACAATGACAAGTGTTTGATAAGGAATTCAAGTGATCAAGAGATCATATTGTCAGGCACTAGGAGTGGGAACATTTATTTTCTAAATTCCTTAGTATTAATAAACAATCACCTGTATGTCTTGTAGCTATTGAGAAAGACACTTTGTGTGTACAGTAGCACAAGAGGCTAGCTCACCTAATCTACAAATCTATGAGTAAACTATTCTTTATGGATTTAGTCAGAAATAGTTCACAACTAAAATGCTCCAAAGAAGGCTTATGTTCTGCATGTCAAAATACAGACAAACAAAAGTCTCCTTTAAGAGCATTCAGTCCAAAGACACTGAGAGGTGTCTGTACTTACTTCATATGGATTTATTTGGTCCTATGCAAGTTCTTAGTTTGGGTAGGAAATTCTATACCTATGTGATTGTGGATGATCACTATAGGTTTGCTTGGGTATTCTTCTTAAGGAGAATGTCTGGAACACTAGATATCCTTATTGAGTTTGTTAAACAAATTAAGAATGAAATGGGATGTTCTGTGGTCAGTCTTAGAAGTGACCATGGTACAAAATTTCAATCTGAAAGGATGACAAATTTCTGTAAGAAATTAGGAATCTTTCTGGAGTTCTCCTCCCCAAGAACACCACAACAAAATGGAGTTGTTGAGAGGAAAAATAAAACTCTTATTGAGGCAGCCAGAACAATGCTGAGTGATTCATCTCTCCCAAAATATTTTTGGATTGAGGCTGTAAACACGGCATGGTATGTTCAAAATAGAGCATTGATCAACAATTATCACAACAAGACTCCCTATGAACTAATTAAAGGCAGAAAACCAAATCTGTCCTACTATAAAATTTTTGGTAGTAAGTGATATGTTCTGGACAATGGGAAAATTTATCTAACCAAGTTCTCAGAGAAATCCTATGAAAGAATCTTTGTAGGGTATAGTCTTCATAGCAAAGCATACAGGATCCACAACTTGAAGCATCAGGTTGTGGAAGAATATATTAATGTAGTTTTGATGAATCATCTGTTTTATGTAATAAGATCTCTAGCAGCTCTAGTCTAGGTGTTGTAAACTCTAGAATGGAAAAGCTAAAAATAAGTGACTCTCCTAACATAGAGTTAGACATTAGAGATAATACAAAAAATCCTATAGAAGATAATGCAACTGCTCAGGGGGAGGAAGAGAATCACCCTAATCCTCCTGTAATATTAGGTGATGATAGATACCTTCCAGTAGTAGTTAGACACCTTAGAGATCATCCTATAGATCAAATAATATGTGATGTCAGACTAGGAGTGACTACTAGAAGTAGACATCACAATGAGGTTCTATACTCTAGTTTTCTCTCTCGGGTAGAAACTAAAAGGTTTGAAGAAGCCAATTCATATTCCAACTGGATTATGGATATGCAAGAAAAGCTAAATTAATTTGAGAGATGTAAAGTCTGGAGTCTAGTTCCTAGACCTAGTGATTACAATATCAAAGGCACTAAGTGGATTTATAGAAATAAATTAGATGAATATGGGTTATAGTTAAGAACAAAGCGAGATTAGTGGCTAAAGGATATAGACAAGAGGAATAGTTAGATTATGACCAAACCTTTGAGCATATAGCTAGGCTAGAAGCCATAAGATTGTTTTTAGCTCATGCAGCATTCAAAGGATACAAGGTCTACCAGATGGATGTAAAGTCGGCATTCCTAAATGGTACACAGAAGGAAGAAGTCTATGTATAGCAGCCACCAGGTTTTATTGACCTTAAACATAAAACTATGTTTTCAGATTACACAAGTCTTTGTATGGGTTAAAACAGGAACCTAGAGCCTGCTATGAGACCTTGTCTACCTTTCTTATAGAGAACAAGTTCTCTAGAGGAAAGATAGACAAGATACTATTTCTTAGGAACACCAAAGTATCAAGCATCTTAGTCCAGATTTATGTAGATAACATAATATATGGTTCTACTAATGAGAAGTTGTGTAGCAAATTTACAAGGCTTATGCAAAGCAAGTTTGAAATAAGCAGCATGGGTGAGCTAAAGTTCTTCTTGGGATTCCAAGTTATACAATATGAGGATGGAATATCCATCTCTCAATCTAAGTTCACTAAGGAGTTGATTAAGAAATATGGTATGGAGAATTCTTCCACCATGAGAACTCCAATGGGTTCTACAGTGTCACTACACAAGGATGATTTTGGAAAACAAGTTGATGAAACCTTGTATAGAGATATCATTGGATCACTCCTATATTTAAGTGCTAGTAGGCCGAATATTATGTTCTCAACATGTGTCTGTGAAAGGTATCAAGCATGCCCCCAAAGAGTCTCATTATACTGCTATTAAGAGAATACTGAGATATCTTAAGGGTACACCCAATCTTGGGATTTGGTATCCTAGGGATAGTGATTTTGAACTTACTGGGTACACAGATGCAGATTTTGCATGGTGTAAAGACGATAAAAAAAAGTACTTCAAGAACTTGCCAGTTTCTAGGGAAAAGACTTATCAGTTGGAGTAGCAAGAAGAAAACAAGTGTTGCTATCTCTATAGAGAATCAGAGTACATATCTTCTGGGAGTTGTTGTGCACAGTTGTTGTGGATTCAACATCAACTACTAGACTACAGTATGTAGCTAAGTAAATCTATTATGTTTTGTGATTCTACTAGTGCAATTTCTATTGCAAATAATCATATTTCTCGCAGTAGAACTAAACATATAGAAATTAGATATCACTTTCTCAGAGAGAATGTTGAAAAAGAAAATATAAGCTTACAGTATACTCCAACAGAAATACAAGTTGCTGACATTTTTACAAAACCTTTAGATGAAAGTAAGTTCAATCATTCTAAATTTGAACTAGGGATGTTGAATATTGAATAAATACTTCCAATTAGTTGTAACAAAAGTTTGTACAATTCTTAAAAAGATGACTAATTAGGTATACAAATATTTAACAAAATATTTGTCAATTCTTAAAAACAACAAGAAAAACTTTAATTAGTCAAGAAATATTATTTAGAACACAAAATTTGTCCAAGTCAAAGAATTGTGTCGAGACACCAGAGTGTGTGTCAACACTATTAGTACAGGTGTGTCGAGACACCACAGTGTGTGTTGACACTATTAGAAAAAGTGTGTCGAGACACGAGAAAGTGTGTCAACACTGATTAGCAGATATGTGTCGAGACATCAAAATTTAGTGTCGAGACCTTAAGGTCTGTGTCGAGAAACATAAACCTTGTGTCGACTTAAGTCAACACATCACGATAGATTAGGTATTCTTTGTCGACATCAGATATTTCCAAATATTGAGAAAATTACTTAATGCAGCACACCTTTTCACCTTCAAAAGACTGATACTATAAATAGGAGGCATTTGGTTTTGTCGACTTCATTCTCCAGAAATCTTGAGATATATATCATTGTGTGTCGAGACCAAGAAATCCATAGTTGAAACCTCACAGACTCAAGTTCTTTCAACAAGAATGGCACCAAAGATGGACGACAACATCAACGAGGGATACGAGCTGGTGCGCAACGCATTCGACTCTGCTTCTGATGATATAAAAAAGGTGATTGACCTAGTAAATGAGGCTGGTCTAGAGTATCTTCTTTCAGAACCAACAAAAATTTGGAAGAAATAGGTATTTGAATTTTATTCTAATGCCTCATTAAACTCTAAGTCAGACAAGATAAAATCATGTGTTAATGGAGCAAGGATAAAGGTAAAAATCAAAAGACTAGCAAAAGTCTTTCAGATTCCAAGAACAACACAGGATGATGAACTGGATTCAAGCAAGACAGCTGAGGCTCTAGATTGGTGTGCACTAGATCCAACCAAAAGTTTTGGAAATTCTTTAAACAGGATGGGAATGAATTCCCAATTAAAATTCTTATCTAAAATAGTAGGAAAGGTGCTCCTCTGCAAGACTAGAGCACATGACAGGCTTTCTAAAGTCATGTTTAACCTGATGATAAGAATTATCTTCAAGATCACAACTGACTAGAATAGGGTGGTGTTTGATAAGATTGCAGAAGGAATACAGAAGCCCAATATGAGCAGAATAATTTGTTTATATCTAGGAAAGGTCATCTCAAATAATATCAATCAGAAAAATGGAACTAAGATAAATCACATGAGGAGAATGGACCTGAGAATCCTATCTAGATGGGACAGAGTCTTGACTAAATAGACATCAGAACCTAAAAGAACAAAGGAGGTAAAAGGCAAGAAATCTGTTGTAGAGGAAGTTGTATCCTCTAGTGATTCTGAAGAAGAGGTACACTTCAGTTCAAATGATAATGCAGTGGAAGAACAAGGCAGATCTCCTAGGCTTACCCCTGAGACCAGTGTACAGGTGCAGGGGGAGAACATTCCAGATAAAGAACTAGCTGCGGGGGAGAACCTCAATGTATTACCAATGGATACAACAAATACAATAATAATGGATGTTGTTCATGACCTAAAACATGAAGAAGTTCTTATGTCAAAAAAATCAAACAACCAGGAGGAGAGAATTGAAGATTATCATTTTGAGATACCTGATGCTGAAATTCAGCATGCAGATATTACAATGGACAATATTAATATTGATAAGGAATGCACAAGAATTGATGGGGAGTTATCCCCTGATATTGAGAAAACTAAAGAGACACCTCAAGTTGAAGAGGTTAGTTCCTCTGAATCTGAGCATATCGATGCTTCTCAACTAAAGAAAAGAAAATTTTCTGAAATTAAGAAGAGGAGCAAGAGCTATAAGCAATATCTTCAATCTGGACCACCATCAGTTCCTACAATAGATCATAGCTCTTTGCTAGTTCAACTACAGATCATGCTTGATAAGCAAAGACAAGATCTTGAGAAGTATGTAGATAAAAGCAATAAGCAGTTACAATTTCAGCTAGCTCAAGATATCAAGTCCATAAGATTTGAAGTAAATCTCTTGAAAACTGAAATGACGATATTCTTTGAGAAAGGATCACATGCAGTAGTCTATCTGGCCAAGCAATAACAGGAAGCCAAGCAACTACAAGATGATGTGGCAATCAAACAAGGTTGTGTCCTTGAAAATCAAAATAGACTGAATGAAAATCTAATAGTGATACTTGAAACAACATTGGGAAAAATTAAGAACCAAACCACTATTTTGGAAACAAAACTTGATTCTACTGTCACAGATATTAATAACAAACTACAAAGTCATTCAGAATCTTTCATTAAGGACATCAAAGATTCTTACAAATATTTGGACAATAATTTACTGAAAGTAAAGAATACTGTCACTTCAGGTATCAATTACCTAGAAGGACAGGTAATATTTCATAAGAATGATCTCAGAGATCATATCAAAAGAGAAGTCATAAAGGGGGAGGGAGTAATGATTAAGTCCAGTGTTGAATAAGCTACCTGGATAGCAAATAATATCAGAGACACATTAGGCTTTCCTCCCCTATGGTTTGAGGGTGATCAAACTGCTGAATCTGGTTGTCAACCACCTCAACGTGAAGCACCTCCTATTAAATTCTTTCATCCTGAAGCACCAGCCAATTTTGAATCTATTCAAGCAACTGTCCAACACATGTACAGTCCTCCTCAAGGCTTAGATAAGAATGTAATATATGAGAAAGTGGACAAGTCTTCTCCTGCTCCAGAGACAGAAGCTCAGTTATCAAAAAAAAGGTTTAGAGAACTAGCTGAGACTAAACCTAATTTTGAGCAATGAAGTCCAACCTACATATCCATAATTCTTACTGCATGGAAGGCTGTGAATGCTAATATTACAGACATAGGGAAATGGTATTCAGAACAGGAATGTACCAAACACTTGAAGCAGCAAGACGTTATTCAAACATTCAAACAAGATATGAAGAAAGGAAAGCTTCCTACTAAGTCTATAGAGCCCAGCAAATATTTCTCAAAGCCGTATCATTACTTTGAGAGGCAAAGGCTGAAAAAAAAAGCTATTGCAAAAGCTAAAGCTAAGAATGACAAAGGAAAGACAGTTGTTGAGGACAAAGAGCCTGAGGTGAAAGCCAAGATACATTCTGGAAAAGACATAGTTATCAAGGAACCTGAGCTGCCTTAGGATATTCTTAGTTTTCTATTTTCTTATGGAAAACTTAATCTGTAAAAAGCTTGTATTAGTAAACCTTATGAAAAATAATTAATGGAAATCCTGACTTATTCAGCATTTTATGTGTTGTTAATTAGGACTGAAATTGTTTGCCTTATCTTCTGTTCGGTATTATTGTTAAATATATGTGATTATCTGTGTTATTTCACATACTGAACTGCATTGAATGTTTAAATGTCTTTATCACTTTTTGTGATATCATGTTGTATATCATTAAATTAGGGTTATGACTTCTTTAAATATGGGGAGATTGTTGAGTGCATTGGTCTCATTGTACTTGTTTTGAAGAAGTCTTCTCAGCTCAATGATATACACATTGTTGTATTTGATGGATGTTAAGTTCATGTGTGCAGGTAAATAAATCTAAGTACAAAGTGTAGAGACACTCAGGACTAATGTCGAGACACACTGAACAAGTTGTGTCGAGACAAAGAGAAGCTGTGTCAACACTAAGGACAATTGTGTCGACACACTGTGTCGAGACTAAAGACAACTATGTCGACACTCAGGACTAGTGTTGACACACTGTGTCGAGACTGAAGACAACTGTGTCGATACTTAGGACTAGTGTCGACACACTCTAATCAAGTTGTGTCGAGACTGAAGACAACTGTGTCGACACTCAGGACTAGTGTCGACACACTCTTTTCTAGCTGTGTCGAGACTGAAGGCAACTGTGTTGACACACAGGACTTGTGTTGACACATTTCACACAAGTTGTGTCGAGACATGTTGAAGAGCTATGTCGACACATTCAGAAGTTTGTCGACACCACTACAAGTGCAGTGTCGACACCCAGGACTTATGTCGACACATTTAATAGTCAAGGTTCAACACTTCAACGGACATGTTTCCTAAGTACAGAAATCAAGATGGAGGTACTGACAACTATCAGAACTATCAGATGTCAGTTATTAACCGGATCAGTCGGTTACTCCTATCAGAGCCTATTTAAAGAAACCTAGTCTTCAAAAAAAGGTGTGAGAAAAAAAAGGAAAAAGCAGCACATTTTTGTGAGGACAAAGGTCTGAAACATTAGCTACAATTTAGAAGGTGGAGAGAGGTCTGATCAAGAATCATCTTCAACATCTCTCTAGCCTAGATCAACCCTAATTTATACTTCAAGAAGCTTTGAAAAGCTAAGAAGGGTTGATCAGATCTATCTTGACAAAGATCAAAAGAAACACATTCATCAAGATCAGATCAAGAAGCAGTTACTCAGATCTCTCTTGCTGGGTGACATTTTATAATTCAAATTTTCTTTTACCTACTCTCATTGTGTAAGATCTACCTGTAGATCTGAGTGGAGGAGAACTTTTTTTTGTAAGCCTATGTTATAAAGGCTGAGGTAGGGTTAGGATTGCCTGAGGTTGGAGAAGTTGGAAATTCTCTGCGGTGTAGGGCATGTGTTGCCTGAGAAGTAGGTGTGTGGATTCATTCTGAGGTAGAGTTTTTGGGAAGAACTTGAGGTGTAGGATCTTGGTGATCTGAGTGGTAAGACTTGGAAAGTCTGAGTTGTAGGAGTCAGGTGGGCTCTGAGTTGTAAGATCTAAGGATCTGAGTAAAGAAAAGAGAAGGAGTTTGGACGAATCTAGTTCATTGCTAGATAGACGAAGGGGGAAAGTGGATGTACCCATAAATTGGAGAACCACTATAAATCTGTGTGCATTGTGTTTTGTGTGCCGAATTGTTGTGTTGTGTTTATTTTTCTAATTGTTGTTAAGTTTATCTTGATTATCTGACTGAATTAATCATATTAAAGAAAGTAGTACTCTGATTGTTAAAAATGGGTGCCATAATTTAAATTGGCTCTATTCATCCCCCCCCCCTCTACGTCATTAGCAATCCTAAAGTAAACATTTACAGAATCGCTTGGATCGAAAGCAGATTGGCGATGAAGACAATGAACAGCGGAGGCTTCCCGATTTAGAATGAAAATTATGATTCAGAATACTTAGGTTTTTCTCCTTAGGGTTGGTCGATTATGGTAAGAACTTTTATAGGACTTGCCTAACAGTCATAATCACATTAAATGCATGCCACGTGGACCAATCAAGTGCTAATCATATTTGAAATTACTTCTATCGGGACTTAAGAAAAATTTAGAAATCGGTACTGCATTTCTCGAGAGAGTCAATTGTACTCAAGAAGATGTTTTTTGTTTCTCGAGAAGAATTATGAAGTTCTCGAGAAAAGTACTTAGGAAAAATGTAGAGGTGGAATCCAGCTATCTCGAGAATGAAAATAAGTACTCGATAAGAATAAATTTTTGTTCTCGAGAATAAGTATTCTGGTACTTGAGAACAAGGAAGTATCTCGAGAAAAGATTTCTGACTCTAGAGAAGAGTATTCAAGGTCTCGAGAAAAGGTTTCTGGTTCTCGAGAACTATACATGGCCTTCTCGAGAAAAATCTTTGGCTTCTCAAGAAAAAGTCTTGAAAAAGTTTTGACTGGAAATGAGATAACTTGAGAAGGAGAATCATGGACTACTCGAGTACACATGGCTTTCTCGAGAACAACACTAAGCTTTCTCGAGAACTGCTTCTGCAACTCGAATACATGACTGATCTCACTCGAGTATAAACTTTAGTTCTACTCGAGTACAAAGGTCCTACTCGAGAAAAACACTTAGAAATTTTTTGTAAGTCTGAAAACTTATTTTTTTTCAAGAAATTCAGCAACCAGCTTTTCTCTCATGGCTTAAGTGCTTGAAAAATAAGTGTGTCCCAATAGAGAGGCTACACATGAGTCAACACCATGGATCACACAATGAGGGATTACATTATATGATACTGTATTTTGTGACTCATTGTAGACTGACATTGGTCTACACTTGACAAATATATCCTACAAACACTCAACTAGAAAAGACATAAAATAAAAACTTAATTCTTCTTAGTTCAAGGGTGACTTCATACAAATATGGGTTATTGTGGATGCAATACCCAATAGACATATCCATTTTGAGACTAACATGCACCAAGGACCCAATATATATTGGGGTCCTAAGGTAAAATAAATATGTTTTGCGTGTTAGTCCAAGTTTTCATACCTCTATATGGTACTTGGACAGTGGTTGTTCCAGGCACATGACTGAAACAAAGGGTAATCTGAAGGAATTCATTCCAGTAAAGGATGGACCCAAGGTGATATTTGGTGGATCAAACAGAGGGATCACCAAAGGTTATGATAAAGTTACAAATGGCTTAATCACTTTCACAAAAGTGGCTTATGTGGAAGGGTTGCGACACAACCTTATAAGCATAAGCCAATTATGTGATCTTGGTTATGTCATATCTTTCCACAAGGATAAGTGGCATATTGGGAAATCAAGTGACCAAGAGGTTATTTTTACTTACAATAGGAGTGGAAAAGTTTATTGTCTAAATTTTCTTTGTCTAACTTCAGACTCTCTCATTTGCCTAGTTGCAAATGAGAAAGCCTCACACTATGTCAAAGGACATAAGAGACTAGCTCATTTGAATTATAAGATTATAGTAAAGCTCTATAGTAAAGATTTAGTTAGGAATGTTCCTAACATGAAGTGCTCTAAGGAAGGCATTTGCTTTATATGCCAAAAGGGCAAGCAGACTAAAGCTTCTTTCAAAAGCATTGAGACTAAGCATTCTATGAGGTGTTTAGATCTTTGCATATGGACTTGTTTGGTCCAATGTCAGTTCAGAGTCTATGTAGGAAAGTCTACACCTTTGTGGTTGTTGATGACTTTTCCAGATTTGTTTGTCTTTTCTTTTTGAAGAAAAAGTCTGAAACCCCTGATGTCTTCAAGACATTTGTCAAGCAAATACAGAATGAGCTGAACAGCACTGTGGTCAAAATCAGAAGTGATTATGGGACTGAATTTCAATCTGAATGCAAGACAAAATTTTGTGAAGAACTTGGGAATCAGCAAGAGTTTTCCTCTCCAAGAACACCCCAGCAAAATGGGATTGTTGAGAGTAAGAATAGGACTCTCATAGAGGCTGGTAGAACATTAATGAATGCAACCTCTCCCAGAATATTTCTGGGATGAGGCTATAAACAAATCTTGTCATGTCCTCAACAGGGCTTCTATCACCAAGAGCCACAAAAAGACTCCCTATGAGATCTTGAAGGGCAGAAAATCAAACCTTGCATATCTCAAAATCTTTGGGAGCAAGTGCATTATGCTCAACAATGGGAAATCCTATATAACTAAGTTTGTTGTCAAGTCCTATTATGAGATCTTTGTTTGGTACAACAATTATAGTAACGTTTATAGGATCTACAACTTGACAACTCAAGTTGTAGAGGAGTCAGTTCATGTAGTATTTGATGAATCAGATATGATTAGCAATGAGCTATCACGCTCTTCTTTTAGTTCTGTAGGTACTGAACTAGTGTTGGATAAGATCACTCTCAAGGAAGCTGCTCCAACAACTCAAGATAAATTTGTGTGCATTCTAGAGGAAGCACAAGGCTTACAGGAAGTGGATGATGATCTGCATCATGAAGAGGATGATGATGAAGCAATACTGCTGATGCTGGCTACGTCTCCTGATGAACCGCAACGGACAAATGACACTGAATCGTTCTCTCACGTTCCAATTCTACGTTCGCACAATCAAATGGTTTAGTTTTTAATTGAGGTCTTTTAACACACAGGATTAATTTAACACGTGTAATCCTTGTTAGCCATACAATACCACAACATTCACAACACCTAAAATTATGACTCCTAACAGCTCCAATATTTGTTGTGTATAACGCAACGTCACAACCATAATCCGAGAAGAACTTGACTAAAAAGTACGATCCAAAATTAGTCTTGTTCACTCCCAAAAAATCTGAATATAACATTAAGGTTCGCCAATCCTTCAGAGATCTAATAAGGGCTATTTGCCAATATTTGGATCAAGTGAAAAGGATCCACCCGATCCGGATTCGATTAATGAAATTGAAGAACATAAACGACAGAATCAGATTTTTAAAATGACGGATTCAAAAGCCGCAGATAAAAGTCGACGTCTCACAACCTCCAACTAATTAATAAAGGAATCATACAAGAGTAGATATTTTTTGTTACCCAATCCCAAGCAATAGACCTTCAAATCTTCCACAAGGATGAGTGGAGGAATCACACGGCGAAGGTGGAAAGATCCACTTCCACGAAATTCCATGGAGCCGCACCGAAAGGAGAAGATGCACGCTGTTTTCTTCAGAGTCACCGGAGGAGATCCACGGAAGATGATACGTGAAAGTTCCTTAGGTTTCTTCAAGAGGAAAGGGAGGGGATTGGAGATAAGTGGTCGGCCACAAGGGCTTGGAGGAGGAGGGGAGGGATGGGTGGTGGCCGAACTAGCCAAGGGAGAGAGGGGGGAGGGTGGTCGAGAGGCACCAAGAAGGGGAGAGGAGAGGTGGTGGCCGAACCAAGCCAAAGAGGAGGAGAAAGGAGGTGGGTGGCCGAAATTTGCCAAGAGGAGGGAGAAGGGAGGGGGCGGCCACAAGAGGGAGAGGGAAAAATTCTCAAAGTAGAATTAGGGTTTTTTTTTCTTTTCATTTATCTATATCCTTTTCATTACCCATACAAGCATATATATATGATACACCACTCAATCTCCAACATACAACAATAACTTAAATGGTTATAGGCAATCCATCTCTAACATAAAATTGAAATAATAATGAAAATAACAATAACATGAAATATAATGCTAAAAGAGAAAAGGTTTAAAAATTAAATAAAATGCTTAAAATATATAATTATAAATATATAATTTATAACCATATATTTTTGTGTGACGGTAATGGAGGACGACATGCCTAACATGTAGCGGAGATTTGGCGCGGCGTTGGCGATGGATGTCGCGGTAGAATCTCATCTTCAAGCTTGCGGCAACGAGCGTCCCAATCAACAAACTCTCTGTGGCGGAGATCAGCGGCCTTATCAACAACGTCATCATGAACAAGTGGCGGGACTTTGCCGCCAACAATCAACCGGTCACGAGCATTACGAGCACATGGCCGGACCTCTTCACCATCAATCCTCCCTCACTCAAAATCACTCATCACCGATGAGTGGCCTGGGAGAGAGTGGTGGAATAAAGCAGCCTCCAAATGTAGTACGATGAGCTCCCAAGTAATAGCCGAGAGTAACCTGTGAAGCATTACCAAAACAACCAAGGTTTCCAAAAAACTAGACATAAATGTGACAGAAAGAAAAATGACGTTTGTCTTACCAACCAGTGCAAGTACCATGGAATCCAAGAGGAAGATAGATATGGCAATAACTTCACTCCTCAACCCATGAGAACATTTAGTGGGAGGAAGAAATGACAGATAAAGCCACTCTAAAGGAGGGTAAACATACGACATAAAATCCAATCATTCATAAAATCCAAAAAAATCGTAATGTCTCAATTTTCAATATAAACCAGGTACGGTTCAGCTTTCCTAAGTGTTATGTTCAAGATGGTGTCGGTCAGCAACCGGTCGGGAGGTGAACGCACTAAAATTGCACCATCAACTTGTAAGTTGGGTACACTCGGGAGTAAGTTGACATGAAAATGACACGACTCATATTGGATAGCTATGGCCACAAGAGTGGGTGCATAGATATCGTGGCATGGTTGAAAATACGGTGGTGCTAATTAGTTTAATTGATTTAATTTATATTTAACGTTTAGCAGACGCAAACCAAGAGGCACACCTGTCACGAAATCAGAAGTGGACACAATAGACGACCTCATCGTAGACGTATAATCAAAGAATTGATTAATCATAGGAAATTTGGAAGATACAGAACTACAAAATGTTGTAACAATGTCGAACACGAATTATAATAACTCACTAATACATATCTTACAAGATATATCCAATGGAGGGGCTACTAACGTAGGCAGTACCAAATGTCGCGGGCTAGTTATAACAAATTCGTGTCCAACAAAGCCATCTAGTTGAGTTACATGATCTGGAAAGAGGAGCGGAAAAGTTAGATCCGGAGGAAGATCTAAATCATTTTGACTACCACACAATGGAGTTATCATCAAAGAAAATTCTTCTAGATTAATACTACTCAAAACTTCCAAGAATATTCTTCCCTCGCTAGGTAATTCTTCCAACGCACTAGTTTTGTCATCTAACTCAGGATGATCGGGAAAATCCTCAACTAATATAGGTGACGGACCCGAGATATGATCGAGGATGGGTCGGTTAATCATATGGGGTGGCACTTCAGAGGAGAGCTCCTCTTCCATGTCACTGGGGTAACCGAATTCCTCAACATTGCTAAGCTCATCAAAGATGCCAACATCGCCTTCAACGGTGGGCTCGGTCAAAAGCACTGGCTCAGAATCAACAAAAGATTCAATGACTGGAAAACAACACTCGGGGGAGGACCCTAATAAGACAGAGGTCGAAGGCTGAACTGGGCACTCGATAGTATATGGATCTGACGTACCCCCAGCATCGTGTGAAATTATTGTAGGATAACCCACACTGCTCGGAACACTCTCACCCCGCGGGCTCATGGCACTCCTAGCAGTAACAACCATGGAATCTCGGCCAATGGATCTAACATTCTCCCTTTTCCTAGGGGTGGATGGAAGTACACATCGTGTAGACATACCAGTCTGGGGAAAGGTTCTCACGTGAGGGCTAAGATCACTCCTATCATCAGATACGGGTCTAGTTCCCTAGCGTAATGTAGCCACTTCATCGAACATCCACGCGGGAGCGTACTGATTGGTGAGGAGGCTCTTCATGACCGGCCAACCTATAGGAGACCCAATACGTCTTTCCTCGTTGAACCAGAAAGTCTGGGCTCGACCCACTAACTGCTTGCTCTCCACTGGGACCTTGTGGAGGTCCCATAGACCAAGACACTCGAAATAACGTTTTATCCCAACAACCCAATTAAGGAAGATCTGAGGACCTCCCAACCCATCGTAGGTGGGAGCAACGCTCCTAGACGACCAATATACGTCAACCTCTCGCTCACGGCGACGGTCCTGATGATGGTAGGGTTGCCTAGGGGATGGTGGTGTTGCTTGGTTAGCCGTTAGTTGCCTAAACAAGTCCCTAATTTCACCCATTATAGGTGAATGAACTGGTTTCCTAACATTTGACATGAATCCAGAAGATTTGAACCGGGAAACGTTAACGTCATGGGCCATTTTAGTGGTGACGGGACATAAAATTTTTACTCGAATCTGGTGCACATGCAATGGAATAGTGACTCTGATCCTATAAAATTGTAACAGATGGAATTGTTCCCGCTAAACCACTAAAGCAATAAATATATTTTTTTGCACTTTCTTACTGAAAATAAATAGAAGATTATTAAATAATTTTTTTAAATTTTTTTTGCAGTAAAATAAAAATTTAGGCCGCTATTGGCAGATCAGAAGAATATTTTTTTGTAATTGTTTTGACAAATAAACGTGCCGGACAAATGCGTGTCGACGTCCTAAGAAAATGGGGAGGGTGTCAATTAGGGACGTGAACCTGGCTCTGATACCAAATTGATGCAAGCTACGTCTCCTGACGAACCCCAACAGACAAACGACACTGAATCGTTCTCTCACGTTCCAATTCTACGTTCGCACAATCAAATGGTTTAGTTCTTAATTGAGGTCTTTTAACACACGGGATTAATTTAACACGCGTAATCCTTGTTATCCAAACAATACCACAACATTCACAACACCTAAAATTATGACTCCTAACAGCTCCAATATTTGTCGTGTATAACGCAACGTCACAACCACAATCCGAGAACAACTTGACTAAAAAGTACGATCCAAAATTAGTCTTGTTTTCTCCCAAAAAATCCGAATATAACATTAAGGTTCCTCAATCCTTTAGAGATCTAATAAGGGCTATTTGCCAATATTTGGATCAAGCGAAAAGGATCCACCCGATCCAGATTCGATTAATGAAATTGAAGAACATAAACGACAAAATCAGATTTTTATAATGACGGATTCAAAAGCCGCGGATAAAAGTCGACGTCTCACAACCTCCAACTAATTAATAAAGGAATCACACAAGAGTCGATATTTTTCGTTACCCAATCCCAAGCAATAGACCTACAAATCTTCCACAAAGATGAGTGGAGGAATCACACGGCGAAGGGGGAAAGATCCACTTCCACGAAATTCCACGGAGCCACACTGGAAGGAGAAGACGCACGTCGTTTTCTTCAGAGTCACCAGAGGAGATCCACGGAAGATGATACGTGAAAGTTCCTTAGGTTTCTTCAAGAGGAAAGGGAGGGGATTGGAGATAAGTGGTCGGCCACAAGGGCTTAGAGGAGGAGGGTAGGGATGGGTGGTGGTCGAACTAGCCAAGGGAGAGAGGGGGAGGGTGGTCAAGAGGAACCAAGAAGGGGAGAGGAGAGGTGGCGGCCGAACCTAGCCAAAAAGGCGGAGAAAGGAGGTGGGTGGCCGAAATTTGCCAAGAGGAGGGAGAAGGGAGGGGGCGGCCACAAGAGGGAGAGGGAAAAATTCTCAAAGTAGAATTAGGTTTTTTTTCTTTTCATTTATCTCTATCTTTTTCATTACCCATGCAAGCATATATATAGGATATATCACTCAATCTCCACCATACAACAATAATCTAAAACTTAGATGGTTATAGGCAATCCATCTCGAACATAAAATTGAAATAATAATGGAAATAACAATAACATGAAATAAAATGCTAAAAGAGAAAAAGCTTAAAAATTAAATAAAATGCTTAAAAATATATAATTATAAATATATAATTTATAACCATATATTTTTATGTGATGGTAACGGAGGACGACATGCAGAATATGTAGCGGAGATTTGGCGGGGCATTGGCGATGGATGTCGCGGTAGAATCTCATCTTCAAGCTTGCAGAACGAGCGTCCCAATCAACAAACTCTCTATGGCGGAGATCAGCGGCCTTATCAGCAACATCATCATGAACAAGTGGCGGGACTTCGCCGCCAACAATCAACCAGTCAAGAGAATTACGAGCACATGGTCGGACCTCTTCACCATCAACTGCCTCCAGCAGTAAGACATTTGAGAGATCATCCAGGTCGCCAGATTATTGGTGATGCAAGGCAAGGAGTAGTGATAAGGAGCAAATTTCTCAACACAGCAATATACTCCAGCTTCCTATCACAAGTGGAGCCTAAGAAATTTGAAGAGGCTAACAAAGTCTATTCTATATTGTAGTTATGCAAGAGAAGTTCAATCAGTTTAAAAGATGTAAGGTCTGGAAGCTGTTTCCTAGACCTCAAAGACATAATGTCATTGGAACCAAGTGGATTTTCAGGAATAAACTTGATGAAAATGACATTATAGTTAAGAACAAAGCTAGGCTGGTATCTCAGGGGTACAAACAAGAAGAAGGTGTTGACTTTGATCAAATATTTTCCTCTGTAGCAAGACTAGAAGCTAATAGACTATTTCTTGCATATGCTACAAACCAAGGTTTCAGAGTCCACCATATGGATATGAAGTCAGCATTCCTGAATGGAGACTTGAAGGAAGAAGTCTATGTTGAACAACCTTCATGTTGTGTTGTTCCAAACCTTTCTAATTATGTTTATAGACTAAGAAAAGCTTTATATGGGGTAAAGAAAGCTCCTAGAGCTTGGTATGAGACATTGTCTAGCTTCCTCATTGAAAATAAATTCTTAAAGGGGAAGATAGACAAGACTTTATTCCTTAGGGAATCTAAGAGCAAGATCATCTTAGTTTAGATATATGTTGATGACATTATCTTTGGATCTACTGATGACAAACTTTGCAGGAAGTTTGCCAAACTTATGCAAGAGAAGTTTGAGATGAGCAGCATGGGTGAACTTAAATTCTTCTTGGGTCTCCAAGTAAGACCGACTAACAATGGATTATCCATATCTCAATCTAAGTTTACCATGGAGTTTATTAAGAAATTTGGGATGGAGAATGCTTCCACCATGAAAACTCTCATGGAATCAAATATGTCTTTAGACAAAGATGACGTAGAGAAACTTGTTGATCAAACTTTGTATAGAGGGATAATTGTATCTCTTTTATACCTCACTGCTAGTAGGCTAGACATCATGTATGCTATGTGTGTCTGTGCTAGATATCAGGCATGCCCTAAAGAGACTCATTACTCTGCTACTAAGAGGATTTTGAGATATCTAAAGGGTACTCCAGATTTGGGCCTATGGTGCCCTAGAAATAAGGATTTTGAGTTAATAAGCTATTCAGATACAGACTTTGCAGGGTGCAGAATAGACAAAAAAAAGTACTCCGGGTTCCTATCTGTTTCTGGGTATAAGGCTAGTGTCCTGAAACAACAAGAAGCGGACAAGTGTATCTATTTCTACTGCAGAATTAGAATGCATAGCTGCAGGATGATGTTGTGCACAATTGTTGTGGATTCAGCATCAACTCCAGGACTATAATCTCTAGATAAATAAAAGCTCTTTTTTTATGATTCTACTAGTGT
Organism: Platanthera guangdongensis; assembly: GCA_039583875.1. NCBI lineage: Eukaryota > Viridiplantae > Streptophyta > Magnoliopsida > Asparagales > Orchidaceae > Platanthera > Platanthera guangdongensis. Next base: position 167,784,910 of record CM077152.1, read on the forward strand.
TGTCTCTATAGCTAAGAATCATGTATCACATAGTACGACTAAGCACATAGAGATTAGATATCACTTTATAAGAGAGTATGTGAAATATGAGGATATTAGTCTTGAGTTTTTCCCAATAGCTAAGCAAGTGGCTGATATCTTCACCAAGCCACTAGATGAAGCAAAGTTCAACACCTTCAAGTTTGAGTTGGGTATGTTGAACTTGGCATAGCTTCAGTTGCTCTTCATATTATTTTGTAACAGGAAATATTTTATATTGCAGGTTGGATTGGACTAAAGTGATTGTCAAAAGGGTAGATAGTCATTGCTCTTACTCAGGGGGGCAAGTTCAGCACCAAGTGTTTATCTGTACTCATAGAGTGAGTGTAGATAATCAAAGATGGTGTGTTGTTCCCTAGCTATTTCACAGAAGACAAAAAGGGGTAGAAGTAGCAAAGGGGGAGAAATAGCAAAGTAGTAGTGTAGGGGGAGCAGGTGAAGCAGCTACAGTAGGGGGAGCAACCAAATGTTTTGGTTTGCAACTGGTATTTCCATACACAAGGAAAAGGATGCAGCAAAGCAGGGGGAGCACAAGGGAAAATGTGGTAACTCTTGTTGCTCTTAGATTGTTACATTATTGATATTATTATTACTGCATATGTTAGTGTATATCATTGACAAAGGTTTTTCAAGTGGTGTTTTGACTTCTTCAAATAGGGGGGGATTGTTAGGTCCATTGGTCTCAATGTCCTAGATTTGTAAGAACTCAAACAAGTTAATGGTATACACATAGTTGTATTTGATGTATGTTTAAGTTCATGCATGCAGGTTGGTTTATTTCATAGTGATTGGACAGGTGGACTCAAATAAGCAGGTTGATCATTCTTCTTCTGTTGTTAGATATTTGACTTGTAGATCACAACAACTTGAATTGAAGGGCTATGTTTGGGAGAAGAGAAGAGATTATCTGTTTTTAATCATCTTCTCCAAATACTTGCACTTTTTATTTTAATCAAAGTTAACGGCACAAAAGCTTTCTCTGTAATTGACTTTCAATTTTTGCTTTGTCGATTAGGGTTTACAAAAATCTTTGTATCCCTTTTTAAAATAAATAATCAATGGTCGAATCCTTGACGTCTTCCGCATGTCAGAGATCCATATCCTTGAAGCGCATATTTGATTTAACCTTTTTTGTGGAGGCATTAATAATTAAACGACAAATCAGCGCGTGATTTGAATTTTCGTCTTTTTGAATAATATGACCTGACAATCTTGATTCAGCTGAATTCTTCTCATTAGGTCGAATTCAATCTTTCAAGTCAATTTGCTTCTTTCTGGTCAAATTCATCCTTCCAGGTCAAATTCTATCTTTGAGGTCAACTTACTTATTTACAGTGGAATTCATCCTTTCAGGCCTAATTTTGTCTTTTAAGTCGATTTGCTTCTTTATTGTTGAATTCATCATTCAGGTCAAATTTTGCCATTCAAGTCGAGCTGATTCTTTCAAGTCGAATTTTGGTTTACTAAATACGCTTCTTCGCAAGTCTTCAACCCGAATATGTTTTATACAACTTCTTATTCTAGTCGAATCTGTACTTAGCACAATACTTTCTCAACAGTTGAAATCTTCAAGATATGTTTAGTTAAATCATCGTGATACTTCTGTACGAACAAATCTGAGATATAGGCATAGTCAAAACACCCACACTCACATCATGTAGGATCTTAGCAGATCTGAGCTGTAGGACTAAATATATATATGTTGAGTGTAGGATCCAAGTGTGTATCTGAGTGTAGGATCCAAGTGTGGATCTTAGTGTAGGATCCAAATGTGGATCTGAGTGTAGGATCTAAGTGTGGATCTGAGTGTGGGATCACTGGTTGATCTGAGGTAGGATTCCGTCGAGAATCTGAGAGTAGGGCTTTGGCCTGAATAGTAGGATTCAAGTGTGAATCTAAGCTGTAGGATCCAATTTGGATCTATGATAGGTGATCAGTTGATCACTGAGCTATAGGTTTTTTGAGCCTGATGTAGGAGAGTCATTCTCTATGAGTCGTAGGGCACTTGTGCTTGAGTTGTAGGATCCTTTGGATCTGAGGTAGGGACTTTGTGCCTGAGCTATAGGAGAGTCATTCTCTCTGAGGTAGGATCCTTTGTGAATCTGAGGTAGGGTTGTCCTCCCAGCCTGAGTTGTATGGTATCTGGGCCTGAGGTAGGTGATCTTTGGATCACTGAGTTGTAGGGCCTTGTGCCTGAGCTATAGGTCTTGGAGGAGACCGAGTGGTCTTGCGGGATCGTGTTGTAAGCTCTTAAGAGCCGAGATTGGAGAAGTGTCTTGTCTAACTATAAGATAGAAAGGTGGGAGGGAAAGTGTACGTACTCATAATTTGGGGAACTACTATAATTTTTGTGTGTGTTTTTCTGGGTGTTTCTTTGTTGCAGGTTATTTAGTTCTTGAAAGCAAAAATCTACTAAGTCATCAAGCAACTAAAGAAAGAAAAAAAGTCACGAGAGACAAATAACTTATTCACCCCCCCCCCCTCTAGGTGATTTAGTTATCCTTAAAAACAAAGAATTTCAACCAATCCAGGCCAACTTGTCCAGATGGGCTTCACATAACATGTTTATTGTCGTACAACGATCCGAGCTCTTTATGAAAAACATAACGGGGATAACCAAATCAACTCATTGAAAGCTTCACCTCCCACTAATTAGTGGAGTCTCTTTCATGCAAACATGCCGAACAAAGGGACTAGCATGTCCTAGTATTAAGATGGAGAGTCGTTACCCTCGAAGCACGTTTCGGAGCCATGAACTTGTACTTGATCCAAATGGAATCACTCGTAGTACTTTCCTCACTGCAGATATAGCCTCGACTCGTGAATCCGACCACAAGAACTCCAAAGTTCTTGCAAGTGTCGAGCACAACCTTCTTCTTACTCTCTGTTCCTTTTCTTTTCTTCTTATGCAGTTTAGAGAGAGTGAGAGGAGAAATGAGAAGTCACATCTCATCAGCCTCCGTATCACCTGCGGGATTAAACCCATCCATATGTTTCTCAGGTCAAAACAAATGGATGGTCGTGATTTCAGATGAAAATTCCAATTTAATGCTATCGTTGGGCGATATCTCGCTATCGTAGGGTGATAGCTCCAGCGGTGGCCTCTTGACTAAGTCAGCGCCGCTCAACGGCCGCTTCACAGCCAACTGATACGTAGCAGCTTGCCACGTGGCACACTATCGACAACGATATCATGCTATCTCCAAGCGATGTCAAATCGACTTCATCAACTTGTCGACTGCATTGTTCTGAACACTATCTCCAGGCGATATTGCTATCGCCAGACAATATTGCTACCGCCAGTGATAGCTCTAAAATGCATTTTGTTGTTTTTCAACTATGGGAAACCTGGGGTGCTTCCTGACAACTCTCATGATTCTAGGAAATATGCTTCTTACAACACTTTATTGAACGTAAAAAAGAGCTTTGACATCCCTTTGGAAATTTTTTGCATTTTCCTTTGATCAGGACGTTTCCTGGCCTGACAGAGGGTTGTCACTTGTGGGTTTTTCATACCCATTTTGAAGTTAGTCCTGTAACCCTTGGCAAGTGAATAGAGTTCTCATTTGGACATGGCAGAAATCATTAGCCTCCCCTTAAAATATTGGAACACCACTTGGAGTGTATAAAAAATTGAGGTGAATTACTAGAGGATGTCATATGATGTGAAAAGAGAAACAGGAAGAGAATGGAAACTCAGGAACAGAGCAACACATCTGATAGGAGCAACCACAATCACTGATGATGAATAGTATCACGAACCTCGCTTTGATACCATAAAGAAAAAACACAACACAAAGTTGAAGGAAATGGGAGAAGTTAGACAATATTACCACATTTTCATTGCACAAAAAACTGAGATACAAAATGGTTTGTCTTGGGTATTGTATCCACAATGTACCTGATTTGAAGAAGCCCCTGGACAAGCTAAGGTCAATAGACTATGTATTTGATAAACTCTTTCAAGTTGTGCTTGCAGTTCCTCCACGCTAAGTGCACACCAATGTCAGGGTGCAGTAGGTCAATATACACGGGTCTGCACGACGTAATCCCTCGTTGAGCAGATCAGTGTGTTGGCCTACGTGTACTCTCTCTATTGGAGTGCACTTACTTTCAAGTACAGGGCCGTTCATAAGCAAGAGATGACAAGGAGCATGGATGGATCAAGGAACAGCTCCTGGGTGGAAGACGAAAACTCGTCTAAGGAAAAATCGACGAGAATCACCAAGTGATTCTCGCCGATTCGGCGAGAATCACTAGTGATTCTCGCCGAATCGACGAGAATCATTAGTGATTCTCGCCGACTCCTTCTGGCTACCTCAAAACGGTGCCAAGTAAGATTCGGCGAGAATCACTAGTGATTCTCGCCGAACCAGTGGCCAAGCAGCTCATGTATTCAAAGTGAAATTCGTTGAGAATCAATAAGTGATTCGGCGAGAATCACTAACGATTCTCGACGAATCGTCGAGAATCACTTGGTGATTCTCGCCGATTCGTCGAGAATCACCTGCGATTCTCGCCGATTTTTCCTTGGCGTTTTCTCTGGAATTTCCGGAACCGGATTCTGTCGCTGTTAAATTCCTAGACCGGGATTTGGGGATTTCTTTTGTGGGTCCCACAAACGGTCATATTGGAAAACTTCTACAGTATTTATATACAGGTATTTTGAACGGAATACCTACATAGAAAGAATCCGAGCAAGCGGAAACCCTAATATCGCGAAATCTCTCCGCCGCCTCCGTCGCCGCTCGCGCAAGTCCGTCGCCGCTGCTGATCGCTCTTCTTCCCGATCTCCGGCGACAGAAGCTTAGCAAGGCTTGAGTCTCACGCGTCTATCCAGAGATCTCTTGTCTCTCGATTCGTTGACCGGGAAAAACTCCCCCGTCCGAATCGATCGAGACGACCGATCCTAGAGTGACCATTGGTAGACCTAGTTTGCTTCGCAACGAAGTTTGGATCTCAAAGTACTGCAGCAGCGCACCTTCGTTGCCGCCGATTCCGAACCAAGCCGGCGCTCGGATTGCCGCCGCCGGTTCCGGGAGATCCTCTCCAAGAGAGACCAAGGTCGGAGACTCTTCATCGACTTCAAGAACATGTCGTCGAACAAAGAGGAACACCGTAGTCTCCAAAAGAAGTTTGTATCACGTGTACACTCTATATTTAATTTCGTTGTAAAGGAACTTTTATTCCGTGGTGTAAGGGTTGGGTGCAACCCGTTTTGTGGGAGTGTTGACTCTCACGTGTGGAAGGGCTCCTTTCGTTAGTGCAGGGATTGGATTTCAATCCCGTTGGAGAAGTGACTGAGTCGTCCCTTGTTGGGGAGATAGGTCGAAGGGGGAAAGTGGATGTACCCAAGTCGGGGAACCACTATAAATTTCCTGTGTTTTCTGTGTGCTGTGCTCTTTATTTTTATTGTGCAGGTACTCTTGTAAATTCCGCAAAAGCACTACTCGTCACCTATCCCCCCCCCCCCCATAGGTGCACATAGTTGACACTAGGTGGACTTTCAAGTGGTATCAAAGCGAGGTTCCTCAACAAAAAGGTTAACACCTTGAGTTGAATCCTGCCACTAGTGTCAACAAGGAGACTTACATCTACTATGGACGGGCTCAAGTACTCCGGCAAGATCCCAGTGTGCAACAGACTCAACTTTCCTATCTGGAAGGAAAGGATCAGGTTCTACATGGAAGCAGTGGATCCTCGACTTTTCATGATCGTGCTGGAGAGACCTTATGTCCCCACTAAGGCCTCCACCATCGATCCCACCAAGAAAGTGCCGAAGACACTCTCTGAAATGGACAAGGATGAGATGGTACTAGTGGGTCTTGACATGAAGGCAAGAAACATCCTGGTCAGCGCAGTTGATGACTCTATGATGCAGAACTTCAGCAACTGCAGGACAGCTCAGGAGATCTGGCAGTGCCTGATCATTCTAATGGAGGGCACAGATGAAGTGAGGGATGATCGGAGATCCCTCCTGAACCAGAAGTATGAGGCCTTCAGACAAGGGCCGAAGGAAGAGATCGGGGTCACCTACGAGAACTTCCTAAAGATTGTCAACGCCCTCAAGGGGTACGGAAGAGTGTTCACTAATGGTGAACTCAATGACAAATTCCTTAGGTCCCTTACTAAGGAATGGGACACAAAGATCTGCGCCATCAGAGAATTTGGCAGACTGGCAGAAACTGATCCACAAATTCTGTTTGGGAAGCTGATGTCCTATGAGCTTCAGCTGAACACCAGGAAAGCTGAGGAAGAAGCAGAAAAGGCTGCTGCAAAGGAAAAGACTGTGGCTCTAAAAGCCAGTCACTCCAGAAGAGGCAAGGGTACGGTGTCGTACCGTGCCAGGAAAAAGGATGAGGAGGAGGACTCCGAGCCATGCTCCTCGAGCTCAGAGCTGTCGGAGGAGGATTTCTCCCTCATCACTCGAGAGTTCAAGAAGTTCCTCAAGATGAGGAATCAAAGAAAGAGAGACGGCTCCTCCTCCAGGCTTCAGAAGAAAAACTACTCTTCTGACAGGTATGCATCTAGACCGAACAAACATCGCTCCTCTGACATTATCTGCTTTGGATGCAACAAGCCAGGACACGTCGTGGCCGACTGCTATCAAGGCAAGAGGGAAAAAGGGAAAGAAGAGGAGCACAAGTCCTCCAGAGACAAGAAGAAGGAGCGAAGCTACATCGCTAAACGGTCAAAGACACTAAGTGAGTCTGATTCCTCAGACTCCAGTGATGATGAAGAAGCCTACTTCGGGCTGGTGGGTCGATCGGACTCAGAAGGAGAATGCCCCCCATTCACTGGGAAGGTAAAAGCTCACACCCCTCTCTCCGACTCCGACTCTGATCCTGAGTCTCAGGATGATGAACCTGAGGATGGCCCTTCGGCCCGTGAAGCTGAGCTCCTCGAAAAGTATGAGCTTCTGCTCAACACTTTCGACGAGTGCCGCAAGAGACTGAAGGTTGAGAAGAAGGAAGTAAAATTCCTTAATGGTGAGTGTGTATCCCTAAGGGAAGAGGTCACTAGCTTGATTTCTCTCCGACAGGAGCACCTTGACCTAACTTCAAAGCACTCAGAGTCTTTGAAGCTCCTTGATCTTAAGCAGGAGGAAGTCAACAAATTGGAAGAACTACTTGCGGCAGAAAGGAAGATCGTACAGAGCTTCTCTATGCCAAAAACAGTTCTTCCAGTCGTTGACACCTTCTCTGCTCAGGCCAAAGGAGCTGGCTTGGGGCATATAGGGGCATCTGGTTCTTCATCTAGGAGAAACAAGAACCAGAGGAAGAATAAGGCCGCTAAGAAGGCCTCTGCTGATGAAAAGGGTAAGGCTCCTCTTAGTCCTGTTGCGTTCAGAAAGCCTGGCTTTCCTTGCAACCAACATGACTTTGAGTCAACATTTGGGCATCATTTCCGGCCCCCGGTTGCAAAGCCAAAGAGCCGGTATGACGGTTGGAACTTCCCCCGGAACTTCGGTGAGAGTGCCTTCAAGGCACCTTATGAGGAAATCCACATAGGAAATTATGGTCCGTTCTCTAGCGGCCATAATGGAAAGCAGGCACCAAAAGCCAAGCCTGTTATACAAAAGGTGACGAAGTCATGTGACTGCTGTCACCGTGAGGGCTCCTCCTCCAAATCCAAGGCCCCAGCTGTACCCACCATTCCCAGGGTAAGGCAGGAGCCTAAGAAGAGGTACAATAGATTCGACTGTTGGTGTTGTGGCAAAGTTGGTCACTTTGCCGTGGATTGTTGGTTTAATCCAAGGCATTACGAGACTCCCCATGTTAACAATGCGAGGCCGACCACTCGTAGGGTTAACCAACCGAGGGGGAGTGTGCTAACCAGGAATCTAGGACCCAAATTCGATTGGGTTCCTAAGGCAAATTAATTTTGTTTTGCAGGAATGTCCAAAGGCCACCAAAACGCCAATCTGGTATTTGGACAGTGGATGCTCCCGGCATATGACTGGGACAAGAAGCCTGCTGCGTGATTACACTCCAGTCGAGAATGGACCCAAAGTCATCTTCGGAGGGTCAGATCGAGGAGTCACTAGAGGTTACGGTATGATTTCCAACGGTATAATCTCTATCACCGACGTGGCTTATGTTGAAGGGTAAAACCATAACCTGATCAGCGTAAGTCAGTTATGTGACAAAGGTTATGACGTTAAGTTCTGTAAGGATAAATGTCTGATAATTTCACGTACCTCTTCTGAGACGGTATTATCAGGCATTAGGAGCAGAAATATCTTCTGCTTAGATTTTCTTAGTATAGATTCATCTACCCCCGTATGCCTTGTGGCAACAGGCAGTGCATCTCTTTGTGAACAATGGCACAAGAGATTGGCACATATTAATTTCAAGACAATTAGTATGTTGTTTTCTAAGGACTTGGTAAGGGATGCTCCCAGTATCAAGTGCATCAAAGATAGCCCATGTCCTGCATGCCAGATGGGCAAACAGACTCGGGCTACCTTTAAGAGCATCGCTGACAAAGACTCTTCCCGATGTCTTTACCTTTTGCATATGGACTTGTTTGGTCCAATGCAAGTTCATAGCTTGGGAGGCAAGTCCTATACGCTAGTGATAGTTGATGATCATTCTCGGTTTACATGGGTGTTCTTTTTGAAACGAAAGTCAGATACGTTTGACATCTTCACTAATTTTGTCAAGCAAGTTCAGAACGAATTTAACTGCTCCGTGGTCAAAATCAGAAGTGACCATGGAACAGAATTCGAATCTGGTGCAATGACAGAATTTTGTGAAGAACAAGGTATCTTTCATGAGTTTTCCTCCCCGCGTACTCCTCAGCAAAATGGAGTTGCGGAGAGGAGAAATAGAACTCTCATTGAAGCCTGCACGACAATGTTGAAAGATGCTTCTCTCCCGAAATACTTCTGGGCAGAGGGTGTCAATACGGCTTGTCATGTACAAAACCGAGCATTGATCAACAAGCATCATCGTAAGACGCCTTACGAACTACTGAAAGGCAGGAAACCAACCATGTCCTACTTGAGGATTTTTGGTTGCAGATGCTATGTACTGAATAATGGGAAGTACCCGCGTACTAAGTTCGGTGAAAAATGCTTCGAAGGCATATTCATGGGCTATAGTGCCCACAGTCGGGCATATAGGGTCTTCAATAAGAAAACCCTAGTGGTAGAAGAATCAATAAATGTTGTATTTGATGAAGGAAGTTTGCTTCATAACAACTCTTCCAGTGGTATTTTTGAAGATGCAGGTGCACGATTGAAACAGCTGAGTCTGGATAAGCCTGCTAAAGATGACACTCCTAAGTACGTCAAAGTATCCACCTCCACGTCATCTGAAAATGTTGAAGATCAAGATGAAACAAATCTCTTGGAAGAAAGAGAAGCCCATGAAGTAGTTGAAGCTCCAGACGCCAGACTTCTAGAGCTCCGGCACGTGAGGGATCATCCCAGAGATCAGATCATCGGAGATCCTCGTGTCGGTGTCAGAACTCGAAGAGGTACCATTAACGAAGTATTGCATCTCAGCTTCCTGTCACGGGTTGAACCAAAGATGTTCGACGAGGCGAACAAGGATGCGGCATGGATTCTGGCCATGCAAGAGGAACTACATCAATTCGAACGCTGCAATGTTTGGACGCTGGTTCCCAGACCATACAAGCAGAATGTCCTTGGCATGAAGTGGATCTTCAGAAACAAGCTGGATGAACATGGTGTCATCGTAAAGAACAAGGCCAGGCTGGTGGCTCAAGGTTACAGACAGGAGGAAGGGATTGACTTCGACCAGACCTTCGCACCAGTCGCAAGGCTCGAGGCAATCAGGTTGTTCCTGGCGTATGCTTCACACAAAGGATTCACGGTCTATCAAATGGATGTGAAATCGGCATTCCTGAACGGAGACCTGAAAGAGGAAGTATACGTCGCTCAACCCCCAGGTTTTGTCGACCCTACTTATCCCAATCATGTTTATTTTCTTAATAAGGCCTTATATGGGTTGAAACAAGCTCCACGAGCTTGGTATGAGACTTTATCTAGTTTTCTTCTTGAGAACAAGTTCTCCAGAGGTAAAATAGATAAAACACTGTTTCTCAGGGAAGTCAAAGGCAAGATTTTGCTGGTGCAAATCTATGTCGATGACATAATATTCGGCTCAACGGACAACAATCTTTGCAAAAAGTTTTCTAAACTTATGCAAGGAAAGTTTGAAATGAGCAGTATGGGAGAGCTCAAGCATTTCTTAGGACTTCAAGTGAAACAGTCTGAGGATGGAATCTTCATCTCTCAGACGAAGTTCACAAATGAACTCCTTAAGAAATTCGGTATGGAGAGTGCAACCTCTATGAGGACTCCAATGGGATCCACCATGTCTCTGGATAAGGATGAGAAAGGTAAAACTTTCGATGAAACCAAATACAGAAGCATCATTGGATCCCTGCTCTACCTTACTGCCAGTAGACCGGACATTATGTTCTCCACATGTGTCTGTGCCCGATATCAGGTGAACACTAAGGAATCTCACTATGTCGCTGTAAAGCGAATTCTGAGATACCTTAAAGGTACTCCTAATCTTGGCTTGTGGTACCCGAGAAACAATGACGTCGAGCTAATAGGCTTTTCAGATGCTGATTTTGCAGGGAGCAGGGATGACAGGAAAAGCACCTCCGGGACGTGTCAATTCCTCGGCAGGAGGCTTATCTCATGGAACAGCAAGAAACAGAATTGTGTTGTAACCTCCACAGCAGAGTCAGAGTACATCTCGGCAGGAAGCTGTTGCGCACAACTTCTATGGATCAGAAACCAGTTAGACGACTACGACCTTCAGTTCAAGGAAGTACCCATGTACTGCGACTCCTCCAGTGCAATTGCCATTGCCAACAATCCGGTGTCGCACAGCAGAACGAAGCATATTGAAGTACGCTGCCACTTCATTCGGGAGCACGTGGAGAACAAGGATCTCTCTCTCTGTTATGTCCCCACGGACAAGCAGATTGCTGATATATTCACAAAGCCCCTAGACGAGGCCAAGTTCAATCTTTTCAAGACTGAATTGGGGATGCTCAATTATGAGGAATGAAGTCTACAGAGGCTTCAGGCCCGTGCAAGAACTGAGGGGGAGCAAAGGGTCAAACGCTACAGAGCCCGATTTGTAGAAGCCGAAAAGGGGGAGATTACCCTCCCGGCTAAGGCTAAGGTGGCTCCAAGCTTGCTCCCAAGAAATTGGTATTGGTAATAGATAACTCACTCAACTCACTTTTCAGTTTATGGTTTTCACTCTCATTTGCTCTATTCACCTTAGCTTGTAGGGTTTAGGCTTCTTCAAATATGGGGAGATTGTTGGGTATTGTATCCACAATGTACCTGATTTGAAGAAGCCCCTGGACAAGCTAAGGTCAATAGACTATGTATTTGATAAACTCTTTCAAGTTGTGCTTGCAGTTCCTCCACGCTAAGTGCACACCAATGTTAGGGTGCAGTAGGTCAATATACACGGGTCTGCACGACGTAATCCCTTGTTGAGCAGATCAGTGTGTTGGCCTACGTGTACTCTCTCTATTGGAGTGCACTTACTTTCAAGTACAGGGCCGTTCATAAGCAAGAGATGACAAGGAGCTCATGTATTCAAAGTGAAATTCGTTGAGAATCAATAAGTGATTCGGCGAGAATCACTAACGGTTCTCGACGAATCGTCGAGAATCACATGGTGATTATCGCCGATTCGTCGAGAATCGCCTGCGATTCTCGCCGATTTTCCTTGGCGTTTTCTCTGGAATTTCCTGAACCGGATTCTGCCGCTGTTAAATTCCTGGACCGGGATTTGGGGATTTCTTTTGTGGGTCCCACAAACGATCATATTGGAAAACTTCTACAGTATTTATATACAGGTATTTTGAATGGAATACCTACATAGAAAGAAGCCGAGCAAGCGGAAACCCTAATATCGTGAAATCTCTCCGCCGCCTCCGTCGCCGCTGCTGATCTCTCTTCTTCCCGATCTCCGGCGACAGAAGCTTAGCAAGGCTTGAGTCTCACGCGTCTATCCAGAGATCTCTTGTCTCTCGATTCGTTGACCGGGAAAAACTCCCCCGTCCGAATCGATCGAGACAACCGATCCTAGAGTGACCGTTGGTAGACCTAGTTTGCTTCGCAATGAAGTTTGGATCTCAAAGTACTGCAGCAGCGCACCTTCGTTGCCGCCGATTCCGAACCAATCTGCCGCTCGGATTGCCGCCGCCGATTCCGGGAGATCCTCTCCAAGAGAGACCAAGGTCGGAGACTCTTCATCGACTTCAAGAACACGTCGTCGAACAAAGAGGAACACCGTAGTCTCCAAAAGAAGTTTGTATCACGTGTACACTCTATATTTAATTTCGTTGTAAAGGAACTTTTGTTCCGTGGTGTAAGGGTTGGGTGCAACCCGTTTTGTGGGAGTGTTGACTCTCACGTGTGGAAGGGCTCCTTCCGTTAGTGCAGGGATTGGATTTCAATCCCGTTGGAGAAGTGACCGAGTCGTCCCTTGTTGGGGAGATAGGTCGAAGGGGGAAAGTGGATGTACCCAAGTCTGGGAACCACTATAAATTTCCTGTATTTTCTGTGTGCTGTGCTCTTTATTTTTATTGTGCAGGTACTCTCGTAAATTCCGCAAAAGCACTACTCGTCACCTATCCCCCCCCCCCATAGGTGCACATAGTTGACACTAGGTGGACTTTCAGTTTGAAACCGAGGGCTCCTTACAACATTTCCACTAACTACTTAAACCATACAGGACAACACAATATAAAGGCACATATAAGGGCAAAATAGGTGTTGAAGTATTAGACCGGGCGGCCTTGCGGTCTTGTCCAGCGGTTTGTTGACCGAGCGGTCTTGCGGTCTCACTCAGAAGCCTGGAGATCGGGCGGTCTATCGGTCTCCCATTGCGGCCTGTTCTTATCCTGCTGGAATTGCCGAGCGGATAACTCACTTGTCTAACCGCGCGGCCTGTGCGGTCTCCTTTATTTCTAGCCGCTCAGTACTGTACATGTTTAGTCCCACATTGTTTGTTTGTACTCTCTCATATCTCCTCCATTCTATAAAAGGGAGGTCATACCTTTGTAAATGATATCTTTTTTGGATAATAAAATTTCAATTATTCAAAATTCTATCCGGTTGTTCTTGCATGTTCGCTACTTTTTACATGGTATCAGAGGGCACGGTATTTTCCTCCTGATTGTGTGCGCTCTCTGCTTCTCACGGCTTGTTTTCTGCTTCTCGCGACCTGTCTTTGCGGCTTGCCTTCTCTTCTGTCTGCTGCCCTGTTTGCGCGGCTTGTTCCAGCTGCTATTCGTCGCCCTGGTTCCTTCTTGCCTATCCGGCTTCCTAGTCGTTGCGGCCTGCTTCTGTTCGCCCGGCTTGCGACTTGTTGTTGTAGCTACTTCTTGCTTCCTCTTCTCTTCTGTTCGCTCGGCCTTTTCAGTCCGCGCGAACTCTTCCCCGTTATGCCTTTGTCTGCTTCCGGGCCGCTTGTGTTCGCGCGGCTTCTTCCTTTTAAACCGTTGCGGTTTCGCGCGTGTTGCTCTCCTTTTTCCTCTCCCCGCGACTTCTCTTCTTCTCGCGCGGTTTCCTGCTGGTTTCTATGACTACTTCCGGTCTCACCACTCCCGTTATCTCCACCACTCCTGCAGCTCCTTCTCCACCTCCTCATTCGGGCAACCTTGGCACTCTTTCTAAGCTTGTTGGCTCCAACTATCCCGATTGGAGCGTGTCTTTCACCTTTCTTCTTCGCTCTCAGCGCAAGCGTCATCACCTCACCGATGACCCTCCTCCTTGTAACTCTCCTGAGTTTGATGACTGGGGTGCGAGTGATGCTCTTGTCCGCACTTGGCTGGCCAACAGCCTCTCTGATGAGTGTCTTCCCGTCATTCGCCATGATGAGACGGTCAAGGCCGCCTGGCTTCACCTCGCTACTCTCTATTCGAAAGGGGGCAAGACGTCCCGCATTTATACTCTCTATGCGGACCTCTTCTCCCGCCCTTCCATGTCTCCTGCTGCGGCTTATCAGCAGGTTCAGGCTCTTGGTGCTGAAATCCTCCAGAATCGCCCCTTCTCCGCGGACTTGGCCGAACAGCACAAATACTTCCAGGAACTCTTGGTTGTTTGTTATCTTCTCCGTCTTCCCGATTCCTATGATATGATCCGCCAGCAGATCCTGGGTGAGGCGGAATCTCCTACTTTGGATGCCACCGCGGCTCGCATTGCCGCTATTACTTCGCTTCTCCAGCGGCCTATGTTGGCCTCCCCCCCTTCCCAGGACTCCTTTGCTCACCAAGCTCGGAGGGGGGGACCTAGTGTCCGCGGCCACTCCGGCAGACGGGGTTCTTCCCGGTTCCTCTGCTCTCATTGTGGTCGTACCGGCCATTCTGTTGACCGCTGCTGGCAGAAACATCCTCATCTTCGCCCTTCCGGTGATGCTCCTTCTTCGGCCTCCGCCTCTTCTCGGCCGTCTGCCTCTGTGGCCACGACGTCAGGTAGTGCCCACATCGTTACCTAAGGTTAATGGCTGATTGACTCCGGTGCTACTAATCATATGACTGGCAACCCTCATTGCTTCTCCCGTCTTGAGACGCATGACCGCTTACCCCCGGTTTGTGTGGCGGATGGTTCACCGTCCCCGGTTCATGGGGCGGGCATGGTTCAACTCACCCCCTCGCTTTGCTTGGAGGACACTCTCTATGTCCCGAAGTTCCCGTGCAATTTATTATCTGTTACTACTTTATGTCGGCAACTTCAGTGCTCCGTCTTATTCACTCCAACTACTTGTTCTTTTCAGGACCCGAGGACCCAGCAGACGATTGCTACTGGGACTGAGAGCGGCGACCTCTACTTCCTCGACGATGTTTCCGCTCTGTCCGCCTACTCCTCCTCTACAGATCTCCTTCAATGGCATCTTCGCCTTGGACATCCTCCTCCTGGGATTCTTCGAAAGCTTCTGCCACACTTACCTCCTACCAGTTCTCCGCTCAACTGTGATGCGTGTCAGCTTGGCAAACATCATCGCTCCTCCTTCCCACCGAAGCAAGGCCGTGGCTCCTCTCGCCCGTTTGATCTTATTCATTCTGATGTCTGGGGTCCTGCTCCTACCCTCACTGTTGGTCGGGGTAGTTCCTATTTTGTCACTTTTATAGATGATTTTTCACGATGTACCTGGGTGTATCTATTAAAAGATCGCTCTGAACTCTTTTCTGTTTGGCAATCATTTTATTTTATGATTCAGAATCAGTTTGACATTTCTGTTAAAGTTTTACGTTCTGATAATGTCAAGGAATATCTTAATCATGAGTTCTCCTCTTTCTTTCACCAACATGGTCTTCTTCATCAAATTACTTGTGTTTACACCTCCCAGCAGAATGGGGTGGCGGAGCGTAAAAACTGCCATCTACTTGATGTTGCTCGTACTCTCATGACGCAGATGCACGTACCTCGCTCCTACTGGGGCTACGCTGTGCTCCTCGCCTGCTATCTCATCAATCGCCTTCCCTCTACGGTTCTCCACGGCCAGAGCCCCTTCTCCATTCTCTACCCCCACAAGGAACCTTTTCCTCTCCCTCTCTGTGTCTTTGGTTGTACGGCCTTTGTTCACGCTCCCTCCACTACCCGCGACAAGCTTTCCCCCCGTTCCACCAAGTGTGTCTTTTTGGGGTACTCTACCACTCAAAAAGAATATTGTTGTTTTGACCCCCTTCTACGCAAGCACTTTGTGTTTGGTACATTGGTTTAAATGTACCTGATTTGAAGAAGTCTCACCCAACTCAATGATATACATCACAATGTATTTGATGTATGTTGAGTTTACTTGTGCAGGTTAAGTATTTGCAGGAATAAAACAAAAAGTTTCTAAGTCCATGTGTCGACACCCAGAGGAAAAGTGTCGACACTTAAGAAAGCTTGTGTCGACACCCAGACAAGCAGTGTCGATACTTGGAGTCATTGTGTCGACACCTGGGATGCAGAGTCGACACCAGACAGAAAGTGTCGACACAAGGAGCTGTGTCGACACTCAGTGAAGTCAAGTACAGTAAAGCTGTGTCGACACTTAACAGCAGTGTCGACACCTAGAAGAACTTTGTCTACACCAGAAAGTGTCGACACTTGGAGCTGTGTCGACACTCAGCAAAAGTCAGCAGAGACTAAGTATAAGTGTCAACACTCAGAATAATGTGTCGACACTCAACAGAAGAGTCAGCACTTAAATAAAGTGTCGACACAAGACGGTATGTGTCGACACTCAGCTAAAGACTCAACACTTGAAGAAAGTGTCGACACATGGAGCTGTGTCGACACTTAGCAAAGAACAGAAAGATCAACAAAATATTCTAAGTACAAGTGTCGACACTAAGGGAATGTGTCGACACTCAGCTGAAGTCTCAACAGAAGAATCAAGTGTCGACACAAGGAGCTGTGTCGACACTCAGCAAGTATCAACATAGAAGACTATGTGTCAACACCAAGAAGCAGTGTCGACACTTAACAGATTCAACACAAGAAGTTGTGTCGACACAAAGGAGATGTGTCGACACTTAGAAGAATTCAGCAAGTTACAGAAGATCAAGTACTTGTGTCGACACTCAATTTCAGTGTCGACACATGAAGAAGAATCTGTGTCGAGACATAGTATCTACCACACAAGAAGTTGTGTCGACACCTTGTAGACTTGTGTCGACACTTACACAACTTGTGTCGACACTTGGTCTATAAGTGTCGACACTTAAAGACAGAAAGTCTCGACACTTTCAGACAGTTAGAGAACTTTCAAGAATTGACTGGATGACTTGACAGCTGCCGTTCCAGCCGGTCTACAGCACTTGTTAGAGTTGTCAGAAGACAGTTATGAACCGGACCAGCCGGTTACCATGAAGAAGGCCTATAAATAGGCTCATACAGTCTACAGAAACGGTTGTTCAAGTAGTTATTGAAGTGGTACACATAGTTGTTCAAAGTATCAAAATAAGAAGATCTAGCTGTCCAAGTGCAGATCTAAGAAGTTGGAGAGAGAGGGCTCCATCCAAGAATTCAGCCGTTGGAACTAGGCTGAAGAAGAAGGATTCAGATTTATTCTGGATCTTAAGAAGCAGAGGTCAAGGATCAACTGCAAAAGGAGTCAATCTTATTCAGTTCTACTTTCAAGAAGCTTTGAAGAAAGGTACGTCAGATTGAATCCAGCTGAGTTCTTCCAAGAACTCATCAAGAAACTCACAACTCCCCTCTCTTATTTCTGAGTTGCTGAGTTATCATTTGTATAAACATTTTTATCTTGTAGGATCCTTTGGATCTGAGTGATTTATAAGCCTGTATTTATAAAGGCTGAGGGTAGGGCTTGAGAGCCTGAGTGTAGGAGATTGAAATCTCTGAGTGTAGGCCTTGTTGGCTGAGTGTAGGCCTTGTTGGCTGAGTGTAGGCCTTTGTGGCTGAGTGTAGGCTTTGTGGAAAAGCTGAGTTGTAGGACCTTGGGCCTGAGGTGTAGGAACCAGTTTGGGTTCTGAGACAGTGGTGAAGTTTGGCCGAATCTAGTACACTGCTAGATAGGCGAAGGGGGAAAGTGGATGTACCCAAATCTTGGGGAACCACTATAAAACTCTGTGTCTGCTGTGATTGTGATTTGCTGTGTATGCTGTGTGATAAAATAGTTAGAATTCTGTGATATTAACTGATTGTTGCCATTAAAGTCTAAAAAGAATTTGGTCATCTATTCACCCCCCCCCCCCCCTCTAGGTGTTTAGGTACTATATCTTTCAAGTGGTATGAGAGCCAGGTTCCTTAAAAAGGACTAACAGTCTGAGGAGATCCTGATTGGCAGATTCAGTCTAAGTGAATTACAGATTCAAGAAAATCAAGAACCATGGGTTCCTCTGAGAATCACAAGGAATTGGGATCCATGAAACTACCTCTATGCAGGAAAGAGATATTTGGGATCTGAAAGGAAAGGGTAAGTCTGTTTATGGAACCCTCAGACCCTAGGATCTATATCACAGTAAAAGAGGGGCCTTATGTGCCCATGAATATATCAGTGCTAGATGCAAATCAGAGAACCCCAAAGGATTTCTCTGAAATGACTAAGGATGAGATTGTCCTAGCCACCATGGACAAAAGGGCACAAAACATTATAGTGAGTGCCATAGATGATGCAACTTTTCAGAATCTAATACACTGTAAGACAGCCAAAGAAATGTGGGATACTCTTATTGTGTATATGGAGGGTTCTGAAGAAGTTAGGCAAGATAGAAAATCCTTGCTAAATCAGGAGTATGAAAGTTTTAGACAAGGAAAGGGTGATAGCATAACTGAGTGCTATAAAAAGTTCTACAGGATAGTGAATGAACTCATGTCTTATGGAAGAGAGTTCAGTAACTATGAACTAAATGACAAGTTCTTAAGGTCCCTAACCAAAGATTGGGACACCAAGATCTGTGTCATAAGAGAAATGGCTAAGTTGGGAGAAATTCCTCCACCTACACTGTTTGGCAAATTGTTGTCATATGAAATGCAATTGACAGTGAGGAAAGAGGAGGAGAAATCAACAAGAACTGAACACAAGGAAAGAACAGTAGCTTTCAAGATAGAAGCCCCCAGAAAGTACAGAGGTAAGTCACCAACTCCACCTCCAAAGGTTGCTGAATCAGAGTCAGATGAGTCAGTCAGCACAAAGTCTGAAAGCAGTAAAAGTGATGAAGACTTTGCTGCCTTCACTAGACATTTTCAGAAATTCTTGAAGAAGAAATAGTGGGGGACAAGGCCCTCTACTTCACAAGGAAAAGAAGACTTCTATCAGAACAAAAAGTCTGCAAAGAAAGACAGGAAGAGGACAAAATCTAGCAAGGCAACTGGTTCAAAGATAGTATGCTATTGCTGCAATAGACAAGGCCATGTTATTGCAGATTGTCCTGAAAAGAGAAAAGAGTCTAGTGATAAGAAGAAGACTCATTTTAAAGGCAAGAAAGAAAAGCCTTTTGTTGCCAAGAAGGAAAAGACTCTATCAGATATCTCTTCTTCAGAAACTGAGTCTGATGCTGAGGCATACATAGGGCTGTTTGCTGAAGAAGAAGAAGAGGAATTCATGCAGATCATGGAGTCAATATATGAGCAAGAATACTGTTAGTGCCAAGGACTGATGGCATTGACTGAGAGTGACAAAATCCTGGAGCAGCTAGGACCCAGTAAGGTACAAAGTTCAACTTTAAGTTCAGTTTCTTGTGCCAGTACAGAATCAGATTCATCTTCATCAAGTGATGAAAGTGTATCTGAGTCTGAGGATGATATTCATCAGCTGATAGATGAATATAAAGTGCTGTTGCAAGCTTACAAGAAGAGTAAGTCCCTAGCCAAAAGTTAGGCAAAGGAAATTGCTGATCTCAAAGCTGCTGCAACAAATTCTGAGAAGTTATTTGATCAAAAGCTTAATGAGATAGCCAGACTGAAGCACATTACAGTGATTCAGATGGGTACTATATCATTTAAAAATGATCAAATCAAGAGTCTGGAGATTAATCTTCAGAAAGAGAGAGAGCTTGTTGCTAGGTTTTCTAAACCTAAGTCAGTGCTACCTTTAATTGATGAATTTGTTCATCATAAAGGCAAGGCTGGACTGGGTTTTATTAAACCTGCAAGGACTGAGCAGTCCAAGTCTAAGTCCAAGGGCAAAGCCCCAACATTCAATAAGTCTGCTATAGATAAGACAGCAAAGGCAGTACCTGAGCAAAGGTACAATAACTTTGAATATTGGTGATGTGGCAAAGTTGGCCATTTTGCAATGGACTGTTGGCACAATGTTAGTGCCAAAGTGAGTTACAAACTACCTGTTGGAAAGCCAGTAGGTAGTTTTGTCAGATTGCAAACTAACAAGTACCAAGGACCCAAGAATACTTTGGGTTCTAAGATTAATTAATCTGTTTTGCAGGTAAGTCCAAGTGGTCATACCCCAACATGGTACTTGGACAGTGGATGTTCCAGACATATGACTGGAATAAGAGGATTACTAAGGGACTACATTCCAATAAAAGATGGTCCAAAAGTCACTTTTGGTGGTTCTGAAAAAGGAATCATCAAAGGGTTTGGTAACATTTCTAGTAACTTGATTACCATTACTCAAGTGACTTATGTTAAAGGGTTGAAACACAACCTAATAAGTATAAGTCAATTAAGTGATGTAGGGTATGACATCTCATTTGTTAAAAATGGTTGTCATATCAAGAGGTCAACTGATCAAGAGATCATTTTGACTGGTTATAAGAAAAGGAATGTCTATTGCTTAGTCATTATGGTTGAGAACATTGGTTCTCGAGTGTGTCTTGTAGCTGATGAAACAGTCTCTCACTGTGTCAAATGGCACAAGAGGCTAGCCCATCTTAACTACAAGACTATTAGCAAACTCTTTAGCAAAGAGTTAGTGAGGAATGGTCCTCAAGTTAAGTGTGTTAAAGATGGTATTTGCTCAGCTTGTCAAAAGGGCAAGCAGACTAGATCCACCTTTAGAAGCATAGAAAACAAAGATGCTGTGAGGTGTTTATACCTCTTGCATATGGATCTCTTTGGTCCAATGCCAGTTCACAGTCTAGGTAGGAAGGTCTATACCTTTGTAGTTGTAGATGACTACTCAAGGTTTTCCTGGGTGTTCTTCTTAAGACAGAAATCTGAAACACCTAGTGTCTTCCATAGCTTTGTCAAGCAAATTCAGAATGAGCTAGACAGTACAGTGATCAAAATTAGAAGTGACCATGGTACTGAATTTCAGTCTGATAGCATGACAAAACTATGTGAAGAATTTGGGATATTTCAAGAATTCTCTTCACCTAGAACACCTCAGCAAAATGGCATTGCTGAGAGGAAGAATAGGACCTTGATAGAGGCTGGTAGGACCCTACTAAGTGATACATCACTGCCAGAGTATTTTTGGGCTGAAGCAGTTAACACTGCATGCCATGTTATAAATAGGGCTACCATCACTAAAGGCCTCAACAAGACCCCCTATGAAGTTGTGAAAGGCAGGAAACCAAACCTATCCTATTTCAGGATCTTTGGTTGCAAATGCTTCATACTTAACAATGGGAAGTCTTACTTGACTAAGTTTGCTGCCAAGTCCCAAGAGGGAACTTTTGTTGGGTACAGCAATAACAGTAAGGCTTATAGAGTCTACAACTTGACTACACAAGTTGTAGAAGTATCTGTGCATGTAGTTTTTGATGAGACTAAACTTATTAACAATGAGTTGTCTAGCAGTGTATGCAGCCCCACAGGTTTAGCAAAGAAGATGCACAAGCTTACTATAGAAGAAGTACCTACTGCAAGAAAGCAAGTAGAAGACAGTGGCTATTGTCCAGGGGGAGAACTACATATACCAATTGCTGATGAAGTTCAAGGTATACAGCATGATGGAGATGCTGAAGAGGTTCAACCAGAAGTTAGGATGCCTCCAGCCAACAGGCATCTTAGAGATCATCCAATAGAGCTGATTATTGGAGATCCAAGACAAGGAGTACAAACTAGGAGCAGAAACATGAATGCAGCAATCTACTCCAGTTTTCTATCTCAAGTTGAACCTAAGAAGTTTGAAGAAGCCATACTAGATCCACAATGGGCTGAAGCAATGCAAGAAGAGCTTAATCAGTTCAAGAGGTGCAAGGTCTGGGAACTTGTTCCTAAACCTAAAGACCACAATATAATAGGAACCAAGTGGATCTACAGGAATAAGATGGATGAACAAGGGGTCATCATTAAGAATAAAGCAAGATTGGTTGCTAAAGGATATAGGCAAGAAGAAGGTATTGATTTTGATCAAACTTTTGCTCTAGTAGCCAGACTAGAAGTCATAAGGATGTTCTTGGCCTATGCAACCTATCAAGGATTCAAGGTTTACCAAATGGATGTCAAGTCAGCATTCCTGAATGGTAATCTTAAGGAAGAAGTCTATGTGGAACAGCCTTCAGGTTTTGTTGATTCAACTCAACCTCATCATGTCTATAGACTTAGGAAAGCTTTATATGAGTTAAAGCAAGCCCCTAGGGCTTGGTATGAAACCCTATCTAGTTTCCTCATTGAGAACAAGTTCTCAAGGGGGAAAATAGATAAGACTTTATTCCTTAGGGAATCTAGAGGCAAAGTTATACTAGTCCAAATATATGTAGATGACATTATATTTGGGTCTACTGAAAGCAGTCTTTGCAAAAAGTTTGCAAAACTTATGCAAGGTCAGTTTGAGATGAGTAGTATGGGAGAGCTGAAGGTTTTCTTGGGTCTCCAAGTTAAACAGACTGAGAGTGGTTTATCCATATGTCAGTCCAAGTTCACCCTAGAACTCATAAGGAAGTATGGTATGGATTCATCCAGCACCATGAAGACTCCTATGGGGTCAAGTATGTCTCTTAGCAAGGATGATGCAGGAAAACCTGTAGATGAAACCTTGTATAGAGGGATAGTTGGCTCCCTATTATACTTAACTGCTAGTAGACTAGATATCATGTATGCTACATGTGTCTGTGCAAGGTATCAAGCCTGCCCTAAAGAGTCTCATTTGACAACAGTCAAAAGAATATTGAGATATCTAAAGGGCACTCCCTATCTAGGCCTCTGGTACCCTAGGAATGGAGATTTTGAACTAACAGGTTATTCAGATGCAGACTTTGCAGGATGCAAAGAAGATAGAAAAAGCACTACTGGAACCTGTCAATTCCTAGGTGGGAGACTAATTTCATGGAGTAGCAAAAAGCAAACCAGTATGGCTATCTCCACTACAGAGTCAGAGTTTATGGCTGCAGGAAGTTGCTGTGCTCAACTTCTGTGGATACAACATCAGCTAGAGGACTATGGATTTCAGGTAAGTAGAACTCCACTTTTCTGTGATTCTACAAGTGCTATTTCAATAGCTAATAATCCTGTATCTCATAGTAGAACAAAACATATTGAAATTAAATATCATTTTCTTAGGGAGCATGTAGAAAGAGAAGATATTTTATTAGAATATGTTAAAACTGATAATCAAGTAGCTGATATGTATACTAAGCCCCTAGAAGAAGCTAAGTTCAATAGATTTAAAATTGAAATAGGAATGATAAACTTAGAGCAAGTTTACAGAATTGAAATTGGCTAAGTAAAAAGGTGTCGACACATAGACAAGTTTATGTCGACACAGAAAGTTGGTGTCGACACTTCAAGGAAAAGGTATCGACACAACTAGGAAGTAGGTGTCGACACTTTAGAATGTTAGTGTCGACACATGTCAAGTAGGTGTCGACACATCCAACGTGGTGTCGACACTTAAGTTTTACTCAGAATTTTCTAAGTAAAGTCTCGACAATGTGTCGTGTTATGTTGTGTCGACACATAACCAAGTGTCGACACATAAAATCTGTCAACTAAACTTGTGTCGACACATGTGTGTCGAGACATTATAAGTCAGTGTCGACACTTATTGTCAGTGTCGACACATTTTAAGTTAGTTGTCCTGCCTGTTCATCTTCAAAATTAGAAAGGTATAAATAGGGTTTTGTCTTTGTTTGTCGACACGCTTTCAAAGTTTCGAGACCAAACTTCTGTGTCGACACCTCTCTTTTCTCAAGACAAATTCTACAAACCCTAATGGAGCCTAAGCTAGAGGAGAACGTCAACGAAGGATACGAGCTGGTGCGCGGTGCTTTTGAGGACGCTGATCAAGAAATCCAGGCTGTCGGAACCCTAGTAGCAGATTCCGGGTTAGAATATCTAGTTTCTTAACCTACTAAGATATGGAAGAAAGAGGTACTTGAATTCCTCAATGGAGCCAAGATAGATGAAACTGGATTCAAAATCAAATCCAGGGTTCATGGTGAGAAGGTCAAGGTATCACCAAAAAGTCTGAGGAAGATTCTACAGCTTCCAAGAACTAAAGATGAAGAAGAAGTTACTGCATCAAAGACCAGGGAAGCTCTAACCTGGTGTGGACTTGATTCTAAAATAAAGATTGGTTCAGTTTTCAACAGAAAAGGCATGAACAATCAAGGAAAATTTCTTTCAGAAATTGTTGGTAAGGTCTTACTCAGCAAGCCAGGAGGGCATGACAGAGTGTCTGCCTATATGTTTGGAATAATGACAAGGATAATCTTCACTCTAAAAACTGACTGGTCTATAGTAGTTTATGAGAAGATTAAAGAAAGCTTGAAGAAGCCCAACCTAGGCAGGATTTTAAGTCTTTATCTTGCTGGTGTAATACCTAAAGTAATGAGTACTGCTGCTGGAAGCAAAATAAACCATATGAGAAAAATGGACATGAGGTTGTTCTCAAGATGGGACAGGGTGTTGACTAAAGAGATGTCAACCCCTGAGAAGATAGTTGCTGAGAAAGACACTCCTCCAAAGAAGAAAAGGAAAACAGCTCCAGTGGCTCAAGTGTCCTCTAGCAGCTCTAATAGTGAAGAACAGGTTGTCTTCACTCCAGATGAGCATGAGGAAGAGCCTGCAGTGAAGTCTCCTGCTCCTCAAGAGGTTGCTGAGATCCAGGGGAGCTACCTCAAGCTAGCCCCATACACAAGGATCAAAGCCAGGGGGATCCTCCAGTTGTAGATAAACCCACTACACTGGAAAGTGAACAAGCATCCACCATCATACTAGAGCTACTCACTGAACTAAACACTTTAGATTTTTCTATGGAAGATACTGATTTGTCTGATGATCATCAGCAAACTCAGCTGAATAGTCAAGTTCCAGATGTTGTTATAGAAGACACATCTGTTGTACTAGAAGTGGTTCCTGATTCAGTGGTTGAAGAACCTAGAATTTCTCCTGCACAGTCTCCACAAGAATACACCATGGAAGATTTATTCCTAAATCTGGATCAAGCAGATTTTAACAAGGAAACTGATGCTGCTGTTGAGGGGGAGCAAGTGCAAGTTCATGAAGTGCCTGTGAGGCAAGAAACTGAGAAGGCACCTGATGTGTAACCTGAGAAGCCTCCAAGCCCTAAGGAGAGGGTTGACATAGCCAGCTCCTCAGATTCTGAAGATGAGGAGGCTACAAGGGCTAAGCAAAAGAAACTTTATGTATTCAAGAGAAGAAGCCAAAGTTATAAGAAGGCTATACAATCTATTGCACCACAACCTATAGTTCAGCACACACCAACAGTTGATTATAGTGCTTTAATGGTGGCACTGCAAATTAAACTGGATGGACATAGAAAGGCAATTGAGAAGTATGTGGATGAAGGGCAGAAATCGTTGCAATTTGATCTGGCCCAAGATATAAAATCTATAAGGTTTGAAATGAACCTTAACAAGAAAGAGATGACAGACTGTTTCCACAAGGGTGGAAATGCAGTGGTGTACTTGGCTACACACCAGAAAAAGATAAAAGCACAAGTAGATGACATAGCATTGAAGCAAGGGTATGTTCTTGAAAATCAGATAAGGATGAATGACAATCTTACTGCTTCCCATAATGTTATTGTCACAGAATTAAAGAACCAGCCTGCTGGACCTTCTACTTCTACTGCTGCTGTTAAAGCTGAATTTGACAAAGTATTCCAAGCAGAAATCACTGCTATTAAGACTGCTATCCAAGCCTCCCAGAAGGCTATATCTGAACAACTTCAAAAGCTCAAACCATTCTTTAAAGATGGAGTCAGATACTTGGATAATCAAATCATATTTAGAAGGATGATGTCAGAGATCACATGGCTCGAGAAGTCATAAAGGGGAAGAGAGTGTTAGTCAAGGCAAGCTCTGACCATGCTAAGTGGATATCAAATTCTATCAGAGCTACACTTGGATATCCTCCTCTGTGTGATGACAATGATGTTGCTGAATCTGGAATTAACCCTGCCTATCTTGGAGGTGAGCAACCAGAAGTAGCTCAAGTCATTTATCCTCCTCCAGATTTTGAAATGGTGCATGCTGATGTACAGACCATGTACAGCCCACCTGGGGGCAAGGACAATGTGATTATTGAAAAGGTTGTTCATCCTATTTCTGAAGCCATACACGAGGCAATGCAGAAAGAAGAAGAGACAAGATTGTCAAAGAAGAGGTTTAGGGAACAAGCTGAGCAGAGACCAGACTTTGAGCAGTGGAGCCTACCTCAAGGAACATCATATTGACTGCCTGGAAAGCTGCCAAAGACAACATTCAAGACAGGAACAAGTGGTTCTCTGAAGCTGAATGGAGAAAGCAAGAATCTAGACAGGAGGCAATTGTTCAATACAGAAGGAAGGCAAAGATGGGAAAGCTACCTCCTACTGCCCAGGAGCCTAACAAGTACTTTCCTAAGCCATACCATTATTTTGAGAGGCAGAAGATCAAAGCTGAAGAGCTTAAGAAGAAAGATCTGAAAGGCAAGAAGCCTGCTGATGCTGAAGCTGCTGATGCTCCTGTCCAAGCTAAAGTTCAAGCTGGCAAAGGCATAGTGATTAAGGAGCCAGAACAAAAATAGAATTAGAATTTTCTTGAAGTTTATTTTGTAATCTTTTGATGTAAAACATTTTTGTGAACTTCTGAAAATGTATAAGACAGATATTAGAACAATATATGATTAATCTATTTCATGTTTGTTCTGTGAATATGTCTATGTCTATTTCTTATTTGTTCTGTGATAATGTATATGAACACATGTGTGATTTATACATATTTATGTTTACCTTGCTGTATATAATCCTGCTTTACATCATTTTGTAATTTTAATTATGAATGGTGTATATCATTGACTAAGGGTAATGACTTCTCCAAATAGGGGGAGATTGTTGGGTACATTGGTTTAAATGTACCTGATTTGAAGAAGCCTCACCCAACTCAATGATATACATCACAATGTATTTGATGTATGTTGAGTTTACTTGTGCAGGTTAAGTATTTGCAGGAATAAAACAAAAAGTTTCTAAGTCCATGTGTCGACACCCAGAGGAAAAGTGTCGACACTTAAGAAAGCTTGTGTCGACACCCAGACAAGCAGTGTCGACACTTGGAGTCATTGTGTCGACACCTAGGATGCAGAGTCGACACCAGACAGAAAGTGTCGACGCACGGAGCTGTGTCGAGACTCAGTGAAGTCAAGTACAGTAAAGCTGTGTTGACACTTAACAACAGTGTCGACACCTAAAAGAACTGTGTCTGTTGGGTATTGTATCCACAATTACCTGGATTTGAGGAAGCCACCTGTCAAGCTAACATGAATTCACAATGTATTTGATGAAACATCTTAAGTTGTGCTTGCAGCTCCTCCACGCTAAGTGCACACCAATGTCAGGGTGCAGTAGGTCAATATACACGGGTCTGCACGACGTAATCCCTCATTGAGCAGATCAGTGTGTTGGCCTACGTGTACTCTCTCTATTGGAGTGCACTTACTTTCAAGTACAGGGTCATGTTTATGCAAGAGAAGACAAGAAGCAAGGATGGGTCAAGGAGCAGCTCTTGGGTGGAAAGACGAAAATACGTCTAAGTATAATTCGACGAGAATCACCAAGTGATTCTCGCCGATTCGGCGAGAATCACTAGTGATTCTCGCCGAATCGTCGAGAATCATTAGTGATTCTCGCCGACTTCTTCCGGCTACCTCAAATGGTGCCAAGTAAGATTCGGCGAGAATCACTAATGATTCTTGTCGAACCCGTCGCTGGGTAGGTCTTGAATACCAAGTGAAAATCGCTGAGAATCAACAAGGGAATCATCGAGAATCACTCGGTGACTCTCGACGAATCGTCGAGAATCGTTAACTGATTCTCGTTGATTCATCGAGAATCACCAATGATTCTCGACGAATTTTACTTGGCGTTTTCTCTGGATGTTCCTGAACCGGATTCTACAGCTGTCAATTTTCTGGACCGGGATTTAGGGATTTCTATTGTGGCTCCCACAAACGGTCATATTGGAGTTATCTACAGTATATATATTCGGATATTTTGAACTGTAGACAGAGACAAGACAAAAAAGAGGCCGAGTAGAGCAAACCCTAAAATCGCGAAATCGCTCCGCCGCATCCGTCGCCGCTCGCGCTAGTCAGCCGCCACTGTTGATCGTGTTTCTTCCCAATCTCCGGCAACAGAAGCTTAGCAAAGCTTGAGTCTCACGCGCCTATCCAGAGATCCCTTGTCTCTCGATTTGTTGATCGGGAAAAACTTCCCATCCGAATCGATTGAGACGACCGATCCTCGTGTGACCGTTGGTAGACCTAGCTTGCTTCGCTAAGAAGATTGGATCTCTATTTTCAGCAGCCACTCATCATCATAGCCGCTGATCCCGAAGCTAGCCGCCGCTCGTGTTGCCGCCGCCGGTTCCAGGGAGATCCTCTCCAAGAGAGACCAAGGTTATAGACTCTTCGTTGACTTCACGAACACGTCGTCGAACGAAGAGGAACACCGTAGTCTCCAAACGAAGTTTGTATCTCGTGTACATTCTAGCTTTTACTTTTGTTGTAAAGGAACTTTTGTTCCGTGTTGTAAGGGTTGGGTGCAACCCGTTTTGTGGGAGTGTTGACTCTCACGTGTGGAAGGGTTCCTTCCGATAGTGCAGGGATTGGATTTCAATCCTGTTGGAGAAGAGAACGAGTCGTCCCTTGTTGGGAGATAGGTCGAAGGGGGAAAGTGTATGTACCCAAGTCGGGGAACCACTATAAATTGCCTGTATATTCTGTGTGCTGTGCTTTTTATTTTTATTGTGCAGGTACATTCGTAAATTCCGCAAAAGCGCTACACGTCACCTATTCCCCCCCCCCCCCCCCCCATAGGTGCACATAGTTGACACTAGGTGGACTTTCAAGTGGTATCAAAGGCAGGTTACTCATCAAAAAGGTTAACACCTTGAGTAGAATCCTGCCACCATTGTCAGAGGCATGGAGCTGGATTATGAGATCCCGCCACTCAAACTCCCCGCATGCACAAAGGATTATTATCCAATCTGGAGGATGAGAGTGTCATTTCACCTTGATGCAATTGATCCTCGAGCATCCTTCATCCTGGAAGAGGGTCCGTTCATTCCCATGAAGACCTCCGACTCTGGGATCCAAGTGCCCATGTGCATTGTTGAGATGTCAGAGACAGAACTGTCCCTATTTAACTTAGACGAGAGGATTCGTCAAATTATCTTGGATATCTGGTCTGGAGCTTCTCGCTCTAGATTAGCAAAATGTAGGACGGCTAAATCCATGTGGGTGATGATATCAGAATGGATGGGGGAGTCAGAGAAAGCTGGAATATGCTGTCAACCTGAGGAGGAAGCCTATGTGGGGGTCCTCACCTCTGAAGATGAAGGCAAGCATCACTCGGACAGCATCAGAGCTCCAGTGTCCGTGTCAGAGACTGACGAGGCCGGTGAGGAAAGCAGCTCTGATGAGGATGAAACAATGGTCACTGGCTCTAATGACAATAACACAGATGAGCAGGTAACATCTTCATCCTGCCCCATATCTTTTGAACCTTCTGAAGACAGAAACTGCTCTCCTCCAAAAAATTCTGATTCCCTGAAGAGAGCCCTTCAGGAAAGCAACCTACTTGCTGAGGAGCGAGCTCAAGAGATTGCTCGACTGAAGATCTTATTGGTTCTCCAATTGGCGTCCAACAAGGTCAAGGACTCTAAGATCTCAGCTCTAGAGAGTAGTCTAGAAAATGAGAAAAGAATAGTATCAAACTTTTCCAAGGTTGATGCTATAAAGAGAAAGCAAGAAAACGGGTGGATCTCCCGGATTATTAATTCGTGGAGAAATGGGGAAACGGTATTCCGACCCCCCACTCCAAGCAGGAAGGCAACTCATCATGCCTTCAGGTTTGACCATAGGAATAGTCGTGGTCACTGCAAGGGTGATCTGTCCCCATGTGGAGACACCCATAGTACAAGGGCCGTCGTGGCCACCCATGAGAGAATACCTAAGGCTCAGCCCGAGCCATTTGTATTCACCGCCACTGCCTCAACCCGGGGTGAATCTGCACGTCACAGCTCACAGAAGACTTCTCACCACCTGAGGACACAGGATAGGGAGGTTCGAAGTCATGGTGTAAGTTCTCATGGGGCCTCAGGAAGGGGGATGCCTGAAAGAAAGGCACCACCTTCCCGGCCTCATGACACTCACAACATACATTCCTTCCACCCTTCCACGTGTCACGATGGAAGAGGAAATTGTGTGAGGCAATCATGCTCTATCCCGTTTAGACCTAGGACCGTGACTACCTCAGTCACTAGATCAGGTCGGAAACGGCGATACAACATTCACCCATGTTGGTGCTGTGGCAAAGTGGGGCACTTTGCCATCGACTGTTGGCACAACCTCTCTGTGCCCACGGCAAGGGCTTATCCACATTCTCGGGACAGAGGTAGTCTTCCAGACAGGTTTTCTGAAGGAAGGCAGTTGCGTGCTTATGCTAACAGGAACCTAGGACCTAATATGATTTGGGTTCCTAAGGTAAAGTAATTCTTTCTTGCAGGGTAGTCAAGGTTCCCGTGAATATGATGGGAACCAGACAGTAGGTGGCTCAAGACTAAATTGGAACAATCGTCTGCAATAACAGATGTTATATCAATTTGAGCATACTCACATTGAGCTTCTAATATGTTCTACCTGTGGTACAAAAACGATGACTCTCAAAATCTCAGGTACTCATGATCAGTTTCAAGACTTGAGTCGTTTTCAATTGACAATTACATATATATATATATATATATATATATATATATATATATATATTTTTATATACAAATACATCTTTGTATATTCATGTATGTATGCACATCTAAGGATAGGTTAACTCGATACATGTAAACCTTTATACATCAATAAAGAGTTAACGAAGATATGTCATTGTGAATCTTGACAATTCACAATTGACATCAAGAAGTGTTTGGAAAAGCCTTGCTCACACCCAAATAGATTGGCTTCAAAATATATATGTATTTATCATTTTTATATTGACTTGACATCAGAAGAATTCAAAAATGTTGCAAGGCGTCCTAACGTGAAAATTCCTAGTTAAGAAACCTTTCAATTCGACTTAAACAAATCCCGCCGACCCTTTATATATATACTTGGGATCTCGCCGACCGTTCAACTTCCTTAAGTATCCCGCCGAAGGAGCAAGCCACACGAATCCCACCGACCTTCGCAGAAACCACGCCAAATCACAAGGTCTCTTCCGCCGACCCGCAGGAAGCTCGTCGCACCGCCTACGCCAAATCCCGTCGAATCAAGCCGACTCTTCCCATTCCCAACGACTCGCGGAAGCACGCCAAACCTCGCCGACTCTCCTCCGCTGGACACTCACCGAGGGGCAACTAACGGCCGCAAGGGAAACTTACCGGAAGGACAACTCGCCGACTCCTGCTGGAAATCTCGCCGAATCCGTCTCCATCAAAGGTCTCCCG
This sequence comes from Platanthera guangdongensis, assembly GCA_039583875.1. NCBI lineage: Eukaryota > Viridiplantae > Streptophyta > Magnoliopsida > Asparagales > Orchidaceae > Platanthera > Platanthera guangdongensis. The sequence goes on from CM077152.1 coordinate 167,816,266, forward strand.
CAAGAATCCCGCCGAAGCTTTCACCGACGAACTCTTCAAGTTTCGATTCTTCTCCACGCGAACTAACTCACCGTCTACATCGCTAGGTATCCCCTCACCCGCACTTGGACTTGATCACTTGTATCACTTCCTTTTTGATTTTTTTTTAATTAAGCGTAGAAGAGGGCTTCTCTCCCTAGATCTGCAATGGCTCCAAGAACAACTGCTGGGTTGGTCTCTGGTTGCGAGCTTGTTCGAACTGGGTTTTCTCACGCCTCGGACGAATTCCGCAACATCATTCTGATGCTGGAAGAGGCTGGGCTCACCTTCGTCCTGGAGCACCCTTGCAAAATCCTGGACAAAGAGGTGCTGGAGTTCTTCGCTACCGCAAGACTCCGAAATGGCGACTCCCTAATCAAAAGCAAGGTGGCTGGGGCAAAAGTCAAGATGTCTGCCAGCAAGCTGACCCGCTATCTGCAGCTTTCTAGCTCGGAGCATGAGGACTATCTGGAGGACGATGACAAAAACAGAACTCTCTTATTCTGCGGTCTCCCACGAGGAATTCGGTCAATAAAGAGGAAGGATATGAATGAAGAAGGGAAGCTCCTGTCTGACATTATTGGAAAGGTGCTCATCTGCAAGCCGGGCTCTCATGACCATATCTCAGCGGATATGTTCAAGATCCTGATAGCTGTTGTCTGCCGTAAACGGTTCAACTGGGGGGAGTTGCTGTTCGAGAAGATCAAGGACACCTTGGGCTCTCCGAGTTTTGGCCGCATCATAAGTCTATATCTAAACCAGCTAAATGGAGACAAGTTTGACATGAGCAAAGGTGTCCCTCTCCACTACTTGAAGAAGATGGACACAAGTGTGTTTGATCGATGGGAGAGGCGTATTGGGCAGACTGCAGTGGAAGAGCAACAGGGAGTATCTCCAGCAGTCACCCCCAGTGAAATTCCTGATACCTTGACTGCAGGAATCGAGGGGGAGCCTCTACCCCCTCATACGGATGTAGTATCTGAAATATCCCAGGTGGCCAGGGATGCTGTGGCCGAAATTCAAGAAGAAAGTGACACTGTACTGGAGACTGCTGACCAAGAATTGGAAGAGGCTGCTGATATAGATGATTTCTTGGATGATGACGGAGAGGAAGATGGAAATGAGGGACATGAAGTATTGGAGGGTCCGGATCTTGTTGAACCTCCATCTGACAAGCATGCACCAGTGGAGGGGGAGTCAGATAAATCTCTAGAGGCCGCCAGTATTCCTCCATTAGAGACTGTGATTGTATCCAGCTCTATAGATGCGTCTACTGAAATGCAAGGCCCACAAGTGCCTCCGGCTATTCCGTTACGAGATGAGCTAGCCACTCACACTGCCAATATCATTCAGGGCATTGTGAATGAACTTAAAGCCTCCTTTGATGAAGCTCAGAATAAACTGCTGAACAGGATTAAGACATCTGAAAAGCTCATGCTCAAGAATATGGTGGAGATCAACCATAAACTGGATGTGATGGAGAAGAAATTTGAAGAAAAGTACACCGAGGCCGGACAAGCTGTCACACTTCTAATGGCCGGATTGAAAAAGAACACTGATACTCTTGCTGTCGTAAATCAGAATGCACATGCTGTCGCCAACAACATTCAAAAGTTTGACGGTAATATGGTCACTCTCAACGCCAATCAGCAGGCCTTGGTCTCTGAATTCTCCAAGACCACGAAGCATATTGATGACTCCCTACATTCCTATGCCAACTTCATAGCTGTAGAAGCCAAAAAGGGGGAGAAAGAATACATAGCTAAGATGGCTGAGCTCCGAGAAGTTATGATCACAAACTTCGAGCTGTCAAACAAATACGTCTATGACAGCAACTGGTGGATGCTCCACCAGGCGTTAGGCATCGCCTTGCCTGAACATCCTGCAGATATTCAGGCTCCTGAGACCTCTATGGCCGCTAAGGAAGTAAGTGCTGCTGAGAATTTAAGTACACGTGCTGCAGATGTTCCCACAAATGAAGCTAATGCTAGGGCTCTCTCCAAAGCTAAACTGAGGAGCATGTTTGACCAAGAGGCTTTAGCAAAAGCCAGGGGAAAGAGAAAAGCTTAAGAAGGGACCTCCAAGGAGACACAGGCTGAAAAGAGAACTCGAATGAGTGAGGAGGAAGTTCGAAACGAAAAGTGGAGTCCAGTTTCAAAGAACATCATCTTGGACACCTTCTGGCTACAAGATCAGGGAGAACTCAATCGGAACGAAGTTTACAGCCAGTATGAATGGGAGAGGCATAAGACGTATGAAGCCAAAAGGAACATATTCTTCAGAAACAACACGGATGCAGATAAAGTTCCTCCTCCCAGATATTACCCGAAGCCTAAGGAGTACATGGAGAGACAAAGGAAGAAGTTGTTGGCGCAGAAACTCAAGGATGACTTAGCTAAGGAAAAATAGTCAACAACTTGTAGCTTGTCATTCTCTCCTAAAAACATTTAATGATTATTGTTATGATATGAACAATTCTGAGATTATATATATATATATACATTCGTATTTGAATTTGTGAATGACTCAAGTCCTGATCTGATTGCATATATTCTCTTGTGCTGCATGTTTAATTTATGAATGCTATGTTTATTATTTGATAGGTGTTATTCATCTTAGCTAGTAGGGTTTTGGCTTCGTTAAATAGGGGGAGATTGTTGGGTATTGTATCCACAATTACCTGGATTTGAGGAAGCCACCTGTCAAGCTAAGATGAATTCACAATGTATTTGATGAAACATCTTAAGTTGTGCTTGCAGCTCCTCCACGCTAAGTGCACACCAATGTCAGGGTGCAGTAGGTCAATATACACGGGTCTGCACGACGTAATCCCTCGTTGAGCAGATCAGTGTGTTGGCCTACGTGTACTCTCTCTATTGGAGTGCACTTACTTTCAAGTACAGGGCCATGTTTATGCAAGAGAAGACAAGGAGCAAGGATGGGTCAAGGAGCAGCTCTTGGGTGGAAAGACGAAAATCCGTCTAAGTATAATTCGACGAGAATCACCAAGTGATTCTCGCCGATTCGGCGAGAATCACTAGTGATTCTCGCCGAATCGTCGAGAATCATTAGTGATTCTCGCCGACTTCTTCCGGCTACCTCAAATGGTGCCAAGTAAGATTCGGCGAGAATCACTAATGATTCTCGCCGAACCCGTCGCTGGGCAGGTCTTGAATACCAAGTGAAAATCGCTGAGAATCAACAAGGGAATCGTCGAGAATCACTCGGTGACTCTCGACGAATCGTCGAGAATCGTTAACTGATTCTCGCCGATTCGTCGAGAATCACCAATGATTCTCGACGAATTTTACTTGGCGTTTTCTCTGGATGTTCCTGAACCGGATTCTGCAGCTGTTAATTTTCTGGATCGGGATTTAGGGATTTCTATTGTGGGTCCCACAAACGGTCATATTGGAGTTATCTACAGTATATATATTCGGGTATTTTGAACTGTAGACAGAGACAAGACAAAAAAGAGGCCGAGCAGAGCAAACCCTAAAATCGCGAAATCGCTCCGCCGCATCCGTCGCCGCTCGCGCCAGTCAGCCGCCGCTGTTGATCGTGTTTCTTCCCAATCTCCGGCAACAGAAGCTTAGCAAAGCTTGAGTCTCACGCGTCTATCCAGAGATCCCTTGTCTCTCGATTTGTTGATCGGGAAAAACTTCCCATCCGAATCGATCGAGACGACCGATCCTCGTGTGACCGTTGGTAGACCTAGCTTGCTTCGCTAAGAAGATTGGATCTCTATTTTCAGCAGCCACTCATCATCATAGCCGCTGATCCCGAAGCTAGCCGCCGCTCGTGTTGCCGCCGCCGGTTCCGGGGAGATCCTCTCCAAGAGAGACCAAGGTTGTAGACTCTTTGTTGACTTCACGAACACGTCGTCGAACAAAGAGAAACACCGTAGTCTCCAAACGAAGTTTGTATCTCGTGTACATTCTAGCTTTTACTTTTGTTGTAAAGGAACTTTTGTTCCGTGTTGTAAGGGTTGGGTGCAACCCGTTTTGTGGGAGTGTTGACTCTCACGTGTGGAAGGGTTCCTTCCGATAGTGCAGGGATTGGATTTCAATCATGTTGGAGAAGAGACCGAGTCGTCCCTTGTTGGGAGATAGGTCGAAGGGGGAAAGTGGATGTACCCAAGTCGGGGAACCACTATAAATTGCCTGTGTATTCTTTGTGCTGTGCTTTTTATTTTTATTGTGCAGGTACATTCGTAAATTCCGCAAAAGCGCTACACGTCACCTATTCCCCCCCCCCCCCCCCATAGGTGCACATAGTTGACACTAGGTGGACTTTCAGTGTCTACACCAGAAAGTGTCGACACTTGGAGTTGTGTCGACACTCAGCAAAAGTCAGCAGAGACTAAGTATAAGTGTCGACACTCAGAACAATGTGTCGACACTCAACAGAAGAGTCAGCACTTAAAGAAAGTGTCGACACAAGACAGTATGTGTCGACACTCAGCTAAAGACTCAACACTTGAAGAAAGTGTCGACACATGAAGTTGTGTCGACACTTAGCAAAGAACAGAAAGATCAACAAAATATTTTAAGTACAAGTGTCGACACTAAGAGAATGTGTCGACACTCAGCTGAAGTCTCAACAGAAGAATCAAGTGTCGACACAAGGAGCTGTGTCGACACTCAGCAAGTATCAACATAGAAGACTATGTGTCGACATCAAGAAGCAGTGTCGACACTTAACAAATTCAACACAAGAAGTTGTGTCGACACAAAGGAGATGTGTCGACACTTAGAAGAATTCAGCAAGTTACAGAAGATCAAGTACTTGTGTCGACACTCAATTTCAGTGTCGACACATGAAGAAGAATCTGTGTCGAGACATAGTATCTACAACACAAGGAGTTGTGTCGACATCTTGTAGACTTGTGTCGACACTTGTTCTATAAGAGTCGACACTTAAAGACAGAAAGTCTCGACACTTTCAGACAGTTAGAGAACTTTCAAGAATTGACTGGATGACTTGACAGCTACCGTTCCAGCCGGTCTACAGCACTTGTCAGAGTTATCAGAAGACAGTTATGAACCGGACCAGCCGGTTACCATGAAGAAGGCCTATAAATAGGCTCATACAGTCTACAGAAACGGTTGTTCAAGTAGTTGTTGAAGTGGTACACATAGTTGTTCAAAGTATCAAAATAAGAAGATCTAGCTGTCCAAGTGCAGATCTAAGAAGTTGGAGAGAGAGGGCTCCATCCAAGAATTCAGCCGTTGGAACTAGGCTGAAGAAGAAGGATTCAGATTTATTCTGGATCTTAAGAAGCAGAGGTCAAGGATTAACTGCAGAAGGTGTCAATCTTATTCAGTTCTACTTTCAAGAAGCTTTGAAAAAAGCTAAGTCAGATTGAATCCAGCTGAGTTCTTCCAAGAACTCATCAAGAAACTCACAGCTCCCCTCTCTTGTTTCTGAGTTGCTGAGTTATCATTTGTATAAACATTTTTATCTTATAGGATCCTTTGGATCTGAGTGATTTGTAAGCCTGTATTTATAAAGGCTGAGGGTAGGGCTTGAGAGCCTGAGTGTAGGAGATTGAAATCTCTGAGTGTAGGCCTTGTTGGCTGAGTGTAGGCCTTGTTGGCTGAGTGTAGGCCTTTGTGGCTGAGTGTAGGCTTTGTGGAAAAGCTGAGTTGTAGGGCCTTGGGCCTGAGGTGTAGGAACCAGTTTGGGTTCTGAGATAGTGGTGAAGTTTGGCCGAATCTAGTACACTGCTAGATAGGCGAAGGAGGAAAGTGGATGTACCCAAATCTTGGGGAACCACTATAAAACTCTGTGTCTGCTGTGTATGCTGTGTGATTAAATAGTTAGAATTCTGTGATATTAACTGATTGCTGCCATTAAAGTCTAAAAAGAATTTGGTCACCTATTCACCCCCCCCCCCACCCCCTCTAGGTGTTTAGGTACTATATTTTCACTTTGTCTCTGTGGATGTGACCTTTTTCGAGAATGCTTCTTACTTCTCTCCTACCTCCTCTCTTCCTTCTGATATCTCTGTTCCCTCCACGCCTCTCGACGTCTCCCCACCTCCGTCTCCTCCTCCACCGTCTCCTTCCCTGTCCGTCTCCCCACCCACCCCTCCTCCCTCCTCTCTGACGCCGTCTCTCTCTAGTCCCGGGTCAGCCTTCTCCGCCATGGACGCTCCGGTCACGGATGCACCCGTCGACCTGGATCTTCCCATTTCTCTTCGCAAAAGGGTGCGGGCGTGTACTCAACACCCGCTTGCGGCAGTTGTTTCCTATGATCGGCTTTCTCCTTCTCGCAGGTGCTTTGCCTTGGCTATCTCCGCTACTTCTACTCCTCGCACCTACCAGGAGGCTCTTGCTCTCCCTCATTGGAAGTCTGCCATGGATGAAGAAATGGCTACTCTTACTGAAAGGGGTACCTGGACCCTTGTTCCTCCTCCCGAGGGCACTGATGTGGTTGGCTGTCGCTGGGTCTTCGTTGTGAAGTTTCGCCCCGACGGCACTGTGGATCGCTACAAGGCCCGGCTGGTGGCCAAAGGCTTCACTCAGACTTACGACATTGATTACTTTGACACTTTTTCTCCGGTTGCTCGCCTCAGCACCATCCGGGTTCTTCTCTCTGTGGCTGTTAACCGCGATTGGGCTATTTCCCAGCTTGATGTGAAGAATGCCTTTCTCTATGGCGATCTTCAGTAGGACGTCTACATGGAGCAACCTCCTGGGTATGTTGCTCAGGGGGAGACACGCGTATGCTATTTGAAGAAGGCCATTTATGGCCTAAAGCAGAGCCCTCGGGCATGGTTCGACAAATTTAGTGGCATTGTGGCTACCATCGGATTTACAAGGAGTTCGGCCGATCACTCCTTATTCATTCGCAAAACGGCCTCGGGACTGGTGGTTTTGGCAGTATTTGTGGATGATATTCTTCTTACTGGCGATGACCGAGATGGGGTGGACTTGACGAAGAAGCACATCCGTCAACACTTGGTCACGAAGGATATGGGCTCCCTGAAATACTTTTTGGGGATAGAAATCTCTCGGAAACGTGACTCATTGGTTCTCTCCCAATGGAAGTATGTCCTTGACCTTCTACAAGAAGCAGGATTGACAGGTGCCAAACCGGCTCGGTTTCCCATAGCTATTGGAGAAGACAAAACGTGGACGGATGACTCGCCTCTTCTATCTGATGTCACAAGGTACAGACGTTTGGTAGGCAAACTCATCTATCTCACGGTGACTAGACCCGACATCGCCAACGCTGTAGGCAAGGTCAGTCAGTTTATGCAAGCTCCCAGGGAGTGTCATCTTCAGTCTGCCCTGAAGATTTTAGAGTATATCAAAGCAGCACCAGGCAAAGGGCTAATCTTTCCGAAGAATGGTCATCTGAGGGATGAGGCCTACTCAGATTCAAGTTACGCGGATGACAAAGGCGATCGTAAGTCCACATCAGGTTTTTGTACCTTTGTTGGAGGCAATCTTGTGAGCTGGAAGAGCAAGAAACAGTCTGTTGTCTCCAGATCCAGTGCAGAAGCCGAATACCGGAGTATGGCGTCAACCACGTGTGAGTTAAAGTGGTTGCGGGCTCTCATGCTTGACCTAGGGGAGGTCTATGACTATCCTCTTCCTATGTTCTGTGACAACAAGGCCGCTATATACATATCCAGAAATCCAGTCTTCCATGAGAGAACAAAGCATATAGAGGTTGACTGCCACTTCATTCGGGAAGAGATTTTGAAGAAACAGATATGTACACCGTTTGTCACCTCTAACAAAGAATTGGCAGATATCTTCACAAAGCCGGTCTCTACTTTCTTCTTCCACATTTGTGACAAGCTGGGCATGATTGATATCTATGCTCCAGCTTGAGGGGGAGTGTTGAAGTATTAGACCGGGCGGCCTTGCGGTCTTGTCCAGCGGTTTGTTGACCGAGCGGTCTGGCGGTCTCACTCAGAAGCCTGGAGATCGGGCGGTCTTTCGGTCTCCCATTGCGGCCTGTTCTTATCCTGCTGGAGTTGCCGAGCGGATAACTCACTTGTCTAACCACGCGGCTTGTGCGGTCTCCTTTATTTCTAGCCGCTCAGTACTGTACATGTTTAGTCCCACATTATTTGTTTGTACTCTCTCATATCTCCTCCATTCTATAAAAGGGAGGTCATACATTTGTACATGATATCTTTTTTGGATAATAAAATTTCAATTATTCAAAATTCTATCCGGTTGTTCAAGCATGTTCGCTACTTTTTACAATAGGAAATAGACACAACCTGATACAACAATAAAAAAGAAGAGGATGGTTGGCAACAACATGACCACAAGGCTCGATATATCTCCTTTAGTTTACTTCCCTGTAACTTGTCGCATTCTTGTTCTGATGAGTGATTTCTTTATTCTGCAGGAATTCTGGATTGCTGAAATCAAAAGAGGCATGGGCATTAGATTGCTGGGATTACATTCTCTGTATATTTTTCAGTAATAGGACTCGAATAGTAAAATACAAATGTTTATGAAGCTACATTGAGTTTCTTATTACTCACCTTTTCTATGATATATGATTGTGAGAAACTGAGTTTTTATATACATAAATTATGCTGCTACATGGAGAAATGGCTAAAATACCATAAAAATTTCAAGCTCGTGATCTCCAAGGAGATCGCCTGTGATTTCAGATGTCGTTCAGCTTTCCGCAATTGTTTTTTCTCCGTCATGTGTCGACATTGTGAGCCTCCTCGACGAAGATTTTGGAATGAAGCTCCAATTGAAAATTTGTCTCCCTTTGGCTTTGAGGTTTTGAGATGAAAGTCACATCTATCAAAAGTATGTTTTTGTGGATTTGTAGCACCGTCTAGTTATTATTTTCCCCACTTTTTACCATATCACCTGTTGAAACACAAGAAACTCATCAACTAAAGTGCCTCTCTTTCTACCCTTATTGCTTAAATGCTACTAAGGTCTCATCAGTTCTACCTACTTCCTGCCGTGGTCAATTATTGCCATCATTAGGTGTGGATGGAGCACCAGACAAGCACCCTTCGTGCATGATGTGGTGTCAACAATCTGCTGCCTTTCTTCCTCGAGTTCCTCCTTGGGCTGTTCACAAATAGTATAGTTCGTGAATAATTCGGGATTCGATTCGCGAAAATTCGATTAAAATTCGTATTTTTCGAATCCGAATTCCATATTCGAATAGTTTTTGAATCCGAATCCGAATAATTTTCTCCCTATTCGGAGGATTCGCGAATAGTTCGCGAATACTGTAATATATATTAAAAAACTTTAATATATGTAAATAAATATTAAATATAGTTTTATTTTAATATTATATTAAATTAAATATTATAAAATTCAAATTCGAATTTGAATCCATGTTCGAATCCGAATTCGAATCTGAAATCGAACCCAAAGTCGAACCCAATATTTCATGACGAATCCGAATCCGAATCCGACACAGAATATTCGATCGAATCTGAATCTGAATCTCTGCATTATTTGTCAAATTTGGATTCAATTGAAAAGTTATTCGTTTCGATTCGATTCGTGAACACCCCTAGTCCCTCCACCCCTCCCTAAAAAAATAAAAAGAGGGCTGAACTGGCAGAGTGGCAAGGAAGCGAGTTGTGGAAAGCCTTAAAAAGCAGATGACAGTGAAATTATCTTCATATTTTAAAATTTTATAATAAAAAAAAAATAAACTTAAAAAGATGCATGTTTCATGTATATTTCTTATAAAAGCATATAAGATAAAAGACAGCCATGTGCACAAAGCATCCTCCAACATGGAGTCTGGAGAAGGGTCCCACCATAAAGATGAAATATAGACAAATCTTATTCTGCATTTTTGGGACAAAATTTTGTTGGTATGTATACGCACCTATTAATTGGTACGTTTATAAAAACATTTTTCATTGTGTGGCCCTCCTTTTCCCTCTCCTATTTTCATCGTTCCCCGCCTCCTACATTTGTGAGCTCCCTACCCCAGCTGAACTAAGCAGACAAAACCTCCAGCAGACCTAACCAACACCTTACGAGCTCCCTAACTTGAAGCATCCGGAAATAGCAGAGCCCTGCCGGCGGCGATCTTAAGCAACATGTGCCTCTGCTTAGAGCATTTCCCGGCATTGCAAGCTCTGTAACTCCACGTCGCCGCCGGAAATCACGCCGCCCAACTTGTCATAAACTTCAGTCACCATAAGTTACCAAAAAATCCGAGCTTTAATTTCCATATTCTACTTTAATCACCGACAAATTCCACCCAGGTCCTTTATTTTCCATACCGAAAACTTACAAGCTTACAAGAAGACTTACAACTTAATCTAGTGGTGGGGAACATCTTGGAAAGCAACAGAGGTTAACAACTGTATCTAGGATTAAACATAGACACAAATGTATCCAGGGTTAAACATTGATAACCTAAACAAATATTGTCATATTATCATAGTACTTAAAAAATACAGTCGTATTAGGACAGCACAACAACAACATATGGTTGTATTTACCTAGTATCTTCATTATGGATACAAATGAAATACGGATAATGACTTGGCTACAAATGAAACAGGTTTGTACATAAGTATTACAAAAGATACGGTTGGATTTAAGAAAAAAAGTTACAATTGCATTGCAAAAGATATGCCAATATTGATAATAGAAGTGCCTTGGAAACTAATGAAATACGACTGTACATAAGTTTTTTATAGCCGTATTTTCACTAAATCCATAGTACAAGCAACAAAAAACCTGGATACAACACTTAAAAATACGGTTAAATATAGATAACATAAACAAATACTGTTGTATTATCACAACACTTAAAAATACGGTCGTATTAGGATAGCACAACAACAATATATGGTTGAATTTACCCAGTATCTCCACTATGAATACAAATGAAATACGGATAATGACTTGGATACAAATGAAACGGGCTTTTACAGAAGTATTTTACAGCAGTATTTTGTCTGCATCGGTTGTAGAGGCAACCTAAACACTAAAAACAGCAATATTTGCACTGCATCTAGTCCGAATATAAAAAATGCGAAGAAATTAGCAGTGCAATCGTCTCATATTTTTGCCTAATCTAACTGCTACGGGAAGTCACTACATTTCAAAAGAAACAAGGAGGGTTTCCGCCGGAAAAATTTTCGGGAATACATTATCACCGAATGCAAGCAGAAAACTGAACAAAATTGAAGAAGAAGCACGAAAGGTTCCTTTGTTGCTGATAATGCTTGTCGTCTGATGAGTTTGATTTATATAGGATTTTTCGGACTCATCTGGGCTAGTTTTCACGCGTTTGCACTTCACTTTTAGTTCTATATCGTTCATATTTCTTCTTATCTATATTTCCATAGGAAGTGCACACTTTGACCCGTGTTGTGTATTTTTGTACTTTTATTGTTTGTACTCCTTATTGTGATTGCCTGGAATGTCTGCACATACAGTGATTTGTTTTTCCTATTGGTACAGGGGTCGTGTACGTGTTCCGGGAGTGTTTGGAAACAGGAATACTGCGCACGATCATCGGATCTACTGCGCACGACCACTGGTCGTGCGTCGATGATCATGCGCACTTGCCTTCCTTTTCCAAGTTCTGCCTGGGCATACGCACGACCACTGGACACAGTGCGCACGACCACCGGTCGTGCGCCACTGATCGTGTGCATTGATTCCTCTTTTCCTGGAGTTCTGTCTGGGGTAATCGCACGACCATTGGACATAGTGCGCACGACCACCGATCGTGCGTCATTGCTCGTGCGCAGTACCCCAGTTCTTCTTCCTAATCTGTCATGCCAGTGCGCACGATCACTGGACATAATGCGCATAACCACTGGTCGTGCGCCCGTGATTGTGCGCATTGTTCAATTCTGCTTTCTATAAATATGCAGGTACCGCCCTAATTCCAGATTGCTCATTTTTCCTCCGCCATTTTCGTCTCCGAGGAGGGATTCTGTCGTCCTCCTTCAATCTCCACCCTAGGGAGGTGCTCCGGGCAAGCTTTCACCGCCAAATCCAAGCCGGAGCTTCCTCTCGGCCTCCTCCATCATCTCTTGGGCTCGTTTCAAGCTTCAACGCCATAGCCATCAATCAAAGGGAAGCTTGCAACTTTCGTCCGCTATCGTGACACGAAGAAGACGGGTCATTGGAAGGTGGTGACAGCCCTTCTCTACCCCGGACGCAGTTGAGGACCGAGCTTGAACGCGGATTGACAACCCGACGATTCCAACCGTGAATCTTCAGCAAGACTTCGGATTTGGTCGATCTCTTGTCTTGTTCTTCCTTTATTGTTGTTTATGTGTTGTTGTAAACTTTATTTATCTATGATGTGCGCTTAGTTGTAAAACGCTTATATTAAATCATGTCTTTATGATTTGTATTGTCGTTATATTTGCTTGAGGTGCGTCATATGCCATCCACCACCATCCACCCTTGCCGAACTAGCAATTGCTAGTGGCGTGCGTAGAGAAAAGGTGCTTTTGACCCTCATTCCGCCGTTCTAACCACCTCATTCGCAAGCCTACTCGTCCATCCGCCCAGCGATTCGGTGCATAGCGGCCCGACTAGTCTTCCATCCCGTCTGGCGAAGCATCGCATAGCGGCGTTGCATAGCAGTAGTTGTTAGCCTTTTATTTTCTTTTTCCGCAAATATCAAAACCCCCCTTAGTTAACTCCGACCTAAGGACTTCAATTTCAAGTCCTCCTCGAAATTAACTCCAGCTTATTGTGTTCCTTGAGAGATCGATACTTGGGAAAACCCGCCCATTTTATATTACTTGTGCGACCGGTTCACTGTCGTGATCTTTAGCATCAATTTTTGGCGTCGTTGCCGGGGAACACAGTCGTGTGAGTTTCTGGAGAGAGAGATGTGAGATTGCTTTCTTTTTCCTTTGTAAATCGCTTTTGTTTTGTTCTATTTTTGTTTTGTCTGTCTTCTTCTTGTTTGTTTAGGCAATTGTAGTAATATATTGTTGGATTTAATAATTTGCGCAATTTATTTTGAATCTGCTATTTCGACACCATGTGAGGATATTCGTATGCCCAATGTCGTTGGTGTGGAAAGCCTTCCCGCGCTAGTCATGAATGCCCGACGAGAGATATTGAGCATAAGCTTCAGCGCACAATGCATGAGATGTTATATTTGTACAGCCATTCAAACACTGTGCCCCGAGCTTATGGTCAATCGTCCTCGCCACATACACCGTTCTCTTATTCCTCTCCGACCCCACAAGGACCGCAGAGTAATGGGAGAAAGTGTTTGTATTGTCATAGAACAGATCATGTCCTGAAGGATTGTGCTGAGTACCTCCGTGTTATGGAAGAGGATGATGAGCCGGACATTCGGATTATCCCGACTCCTACCCTCGGTGGCACACCTTCATCATCTGGTTATGTGTCCCTGTCACCTTCATTTGTTGAAGGGAATGATGTGGACACAACCAAAAGATGTGTGGCTGATCTAGGCTTCGACGTGGCTGAGCCCATCTCTCATGTGCATACATCTCCAAGCGTGGAGCCGATTCTTTGTGAGGAACCTGCGCTTGACTTTTATCCAAGCAAAGCTCTTCCGCCTTTTGTGCATTCTACTTCAGTCGTCTCTGACAACATTTTCGACGATGCAATACAAGTTGAGGCTTGTGATACATGGATTGTTTCCACTCCCATGGAGGAGGACAACCTTCCTGGTGTCGAGGATTCTCCCTCGATACCAAAGGAGGAAGTCCAAGTCTTGGTGGAGGCCTCTATGGATCTGGTCGAGCCTTGTAGCATTGTCGATATTGCTGACGATATTTTTCTACCTCAGCCTTTGGAGAGTGAAACCGGGATCACTCCCCCGATTATTTTTTTATGTTCCTCGTCTCTTTTATTTCTTGACCCCCCTTCTTTATCTGAGCCTGTGCATGTTGAATCTCCACGGGTAAGTTGGGTTGACGTTAAGCCCTGCGCTCAGGATGTCGACGAGTGCATCCTCTTGTGTGAGGAGGTTCCTACCTCCTTCACAGTGGCAGCCCCTGCCGTCACCTTCGCCCCCAGCGAACTTGTGGTGGACGAAAACTTGTTAGGCAAGAATTTGTTTTGCGGTGAGATGAGTGAGGACGAGTCCTCCTCCTCATCCTACTTCCTATTTCCTCTGCCTGCGAGGAGCAGGTATGATTATTTAGGCAGAGGGGTAACTGTTTTATCACCGTATCGGTACCCGTTACCGCAACGGATAATGGAACAGTTGCTTGTGCATTTTTCTTTTCATAGACCCATTAGCTAGAACTATATAGAATTTAATAAGTCGTGCTGGGATGACAATAACCCCAGTACTTATTTTTATTTCCTGTATTTTTATTTTTCATGTCTAGCTTAGTTTTAGTATTTTTTTTGTATTTTTTATATTTTACTTTTGTTTTTGCGGAGCTCGCCCCTGCAGGTATTCATGGCAAATCGCATTGGCGGGGTTGTGATTCTTCGTATGACGGGCCTGCTTCGGTTTTTCACGCGTCTTCTAGTATGCTCACTAGCTGAGCATTAGGTAACCTCTCCCCTTGTTTCTATCTGATTTTAATTTTTATATCATATATTGTGTTGCTTAGTTTAAGTCTGGGGGAAAGTCATTATTTGTTACCTATGGCACGCGCACATTTCTTGTGCATACTAAAAGCCTTTTTAGATTTATTATAATTAGTTCATTGCATCACACACCACTGCACCCACATGAGCGCGTGTTTAGCTTTTTGCGTGCTGCGAGTTAAACTCGTTTCTTTTGTATGATTTGGGAAAATTATGGTGCTGACATAGGATTGTGAGACGGAGTAAAATGTTGACCTTGTTGTGCTCCTAGTCGAGTGCTCTCGTCTCGTGTATAAATTAGAGTAGATTTAATTTTTCTGTATGCTTATAGTTTTATATTTTTTTAATTGCGTAAATGCTTTTTATTCTACTCAAAAATTGGTGAATCCGGTGTGAATCCGACGGTAGCTTAGGGATGTATGTAGACGGCCATTGGGTTCGTATTGCTCGAGTCGGGAGGATGGATAGTCTTTCTCGTTGGCTAAGAACTTGCTTCAAGCTATTCTTGAAGCATGGGTATAGGTTAGTTCACTCGCATGATCGTGATGTAGGTCATCATTTTGGCGCGGTTGAGCTTTGTACCATTCCTAACGTCTTATCCTCGCTAGCCCCGTTGTGCTTACCCCTCCTTTTGATTCAGCTCCACCATGATTTCACCAAAGCCTCATAGTCAATCCTAGTCGCACATACAAGTTGAGCTTTAGAGTTTTACATTTTCATTTTGGGATGTGATGTGGTGATATTACATGTGAATATGTGGATGAGCTCCAAAGTTTTATTTGCTGAAATTGTTAAAATAAAATAGGATTCGAAAAAATATATACAAAAAAAAAATTAATTGTGAAAAAGAAAAGGGAAAAGAAGAAAAAGTTTGATTGAAAATTCTTTTTAAGAATGAGATTGTATTTGGAATAGGCGGTACACACACCCATATTTGAAAAATTAAGTCTGGGGGTGTAGTGTACTCACGTGTATTTTGCTTAGCAGAGGGATTCTTTTTATGATAGCTAATTTGGGTTAGGTGTTTAGCCTTCCTGTTTATCTTTGTTTACCTCACCGAAACCCAAGCTCCATCTCTTCACCTAAACTCCTACTGATTCGTGTGTGAACCAAACTAGTGTCGTGGAGAGAATGCGAAAGGGGAAGCATATGGTCACTGACATTGGTGGATTCTTTTGGAGGTTATCCCGAGCCCCGATCTTTGGCAATGCTCGCCTAGCGATTAGTCTACTTTCTCCCTACGCGTGATCGGCTGATTCACCGTGATTCCATTTTTGATTAATAATAAAATGTTGATACGCATTGTGAAAAGTTTAAACTATTTTGTATACCTAGAAATTGCTTCTATTATATTTTTACGCGTGCGCGCATGCGACTTCGCATGGTACTCCGTATCGCAATTTCCTTGTTAGCTAAATCATTTTCCCTATCTGCATAGATTTTGTTTGCTCAGGACGCGCAAACAGTTAAGTCTGAGGGTGTGATGAGTCTGATTTATATAGAGTTTTTCGGACTCATCTGTGCTAGTTTTCACGCGTTTGCACTTCACTTTTAGTTCTATATCGTTCATATTTCTTCTTATCTATATTTTCATAGGAAGTGCACACTTTGATCCGTGTTGTGTATTTTTGTACTTTTATTGTTTGTACTCCTTATTGTGATTGTCTGGAATGTCTGCACATATCAGTGATTTGTTTTTCCTATTGGTACAGGGGTCGTGTACGTGCTCCAGGAGTGTTTGGAAACAGGAATACTGCGCACGATCATCGGATCTACTGCGCACGACCACTGGTTGTGCGCCGATGATCGTGCGCACTTGCCTTCCTTTTCCAAGTTCTGCCTGGGCATACACACGACCACTGGACACAGTGCGCACAACCATCGGTCGTGTGTCACTGATCGTGTGCATTGATTTCTCTTTTCCTGGAGTTCTGTCTGGGGTAATCGCACGACCATTGGATAACGGCGTCAAAAATTTGATGTTAAAGATCACGGCAGTGAACCGGTCGCACAAGTAATATAAAATGGGCGAGTTTTCCCAAGTATCGATCACTCAAGGAACACAGTAAGGTGGAGTTAATGTCGAGGAGAACTTGAGATTGAAGTTCTCAAGGTCAGCGGTAACGATGGGGGTTTTGATTGTTGCGATAAAAAGAAAGTAAAAATCTAACAACTACTCCTATGCAACGCCGCTATGTGATGCTTCGCCAGGCGGGATGGAAGACTAGACGGGCCGCTATGCACCGAATCGATGGGCGGATGGACGAGTAGGCTTGTGGATGAGGTGGTTAGGACGGCGGAATGAGGGTCGTGAGCACCTCTTCGCTACGCACGCCACTAGCAATTGCTAGTGCGGCAAGGGTGGATGGTGGTGGATGGAATATGGTGCACCTTAAGCAAATATAACGAAAATACAAATCACAAAGACATGATTTAATATAAGCGTTTTACAACTAAGCGTACATCATCTATGTTAGAATAACCTTTGTATTGGGCCCATGTTTGTTGGCCCATTTATGTTTCTTCTCCTTTAGTCTCACGTCTTGTATAGGATTTGTTTCCTCTCTTTCTCTCCTATATACTTGTATACTCTCTTTGTATTTATATACTCAATCAATATACATAAGTTTCGGGCTATTTCTACATGGTATCAGAGCCAGGTTCCGACTCTCGCGGTCTGCCGACGTCTGACCGCACTGTGTAATTTCTCTCGCGGTCTTCCTCTCGTGGCTTGTTCTTTGGGGACTGTTTTTTTCTAGCCGCTCTTCCCTGCGGCCTGCCCTTTCAGTCTGCTTCCTTCTGCCCTTTTTTTCTCTCCGTGGATTCACCTTCACCCCCACCCCCTCTTGCTTTTATAGCCTTTTCTCTCTCCGTGGGACCACCTTCTTACATGTCCGCTGCGGCCTCTCGTCAGTCCGCTCCTGCGCTCTTTGCTTGTTCGCGGCCTGTCATGCCTGCGACCTCTTTTCTGTCCGTCGCGGCCTCTCTACTCGTTGCGGCCTCCTTCTCTGTCCGCTGCTAAGATCTGCCTGACCGTGCGGGCTGTCTCCTTCTCGCCTGCATCTTGGTCGCGATCTCCTGCCTTCTCCTGGTCGCGCGACTTGTCTCAGTCCGACGTGACTTGTCTCAGTCCGACGCGTAAGCTCTGCCTGACCGTGCGGGCTGTCTCCTTCTCGCCTGCATCTTGGTCGCGATCTCCTGCCGTCTCCTGGTCGGCCGACTTGTCTCAATCCGGTGCGGCTTGTCTCAGTCCGCCCGGCTTGTCTCTATCCGCGGCATTCTTCTCTAATCGTCTAAGGGCTGCGGCCTGTCTCCATGACTTCCTCTGGTACTTCTCCCAGCTCGGCGGCCAGTCCGCCCCCTGTCCATCCGGCCTGTCCTCCAGACCGCACGGCCTGTTCTGTCGAACTCCGTGACGAGCTCCGGATAACTACCATCTCTCTTTCTGGCAAGAAGAACTTTATTCCTTGGGTACATTCTGTTCGGCGGGTTCTCCAGGCTAAGGGCCTTCTACCGCACCTTACTCAGGCACCTCCTTCTCCAATTACGGATGATTGGCTTCGTAATGACGGCCGTGTTCAGACTTGGATTATGAACTCCTTGGATGGTGAGCCATATCAAATGGCTATGTACCACGACACCGCCAAGGCTATGTGGGATGAGCTCCATTCCTTGTATTCTGGCCGCGACAGCCTCCAGCATCTTTATGAAATCCTCACTGATCTCTTCACTCTCGACACTGGCGGCGCCTCAGATATGACCTCGTTTGTCGCTCGGGCTAAAACGCTTGCTGAAGCCTGGATCCAGCACCAGCCGCCGACCACTGATCCTGCTGCTCAGCGGGCTCAGAAGGAAGCTGCTTGCATTGCCATCCTTATGGCTCGACTTCCTTCTCATCTTCACAGTCTTCGTGCTCAGGTCCTGGCCGCTCCTACTACACCCTCCTTTTCGGATGTCTGCTCCATGATTCTCCGGGTCTCGCCTCCTCCAGAATCTCCGGCTCCTTCTCCACCGGCTCTCCTTCAGCATACCCCTCCGCTCTTACCCTCTCCTCCCCCTTCTACTCGGGGGGGACGGTCGGGCTCGCGGGGCCATGGCTGTGGAGGCCGTGGCCGGCCAAAGTGCTCCTTCTGCGGGAAGGATGGCCATCTTGAGGCGACTTGTTACAAGAAACTCGGCTACCCCCCTCGCCTGACGGCTTCTGTTGTTACTGACGCTACTCCTCCGGATCTCGAGACCGTCCATCTTCAGCTCCAGCATCTCCATGGGCTGCTCAACCCCCCCTCGGCCTCTGTCGCCTCCGTCCCCCACACAGGTACTGCTTGTCTCTCCCACAGCCCGGGTTGGATTATGGACTCTGGCGCTACTCATCACATCACTTCGCAACGGCCTGCCCAGTACTCGGATTCTCCTTATCCGAAGTCCATCACCGTGGCCAATGGGGCGCTAGTTCCTGTCTCTGGCTCGGCCGATCTTTCTATCCACCCATCCCTCCCTCTTCGCTCGGCTCTTCATATTCCGAGTTCCCCTTTTAACTTACTCTCTGTTGGGCGTCTTACGAGTGACCTGGATTGTTCTATTATATTCACTTCCTCTTCCTTTGTTATACAGGATCGGCGGACGCGGACTACCATTGGTAAAGGCCAGCTGCGGAATGGGCTCTACCTTCTCGATGCCTCTCTGATCGCTCTGTCTTCCGTCTCCTCCACTGCCTAGCATCGCCGACTTGGTCATGCCCCTCTGCCATTTCTCCAGCGGGCTCTTCCAGACCTTTCTTTTACTTCTTTTCAGTGTGATTCATGTATTCTCGGCAAACAACCACGTTCTTCGTTTCCTTCGCATTGTACTCGGAGTGCGGCTCCTTTTGATCTTGTTTATTCGGATATTTGGGGACCATTTCGGATTTCTAGTATATGTGGTTATCGTTATTTTCTCACCTTTATTGATGATCATTCACGCACCACGTGGCTCTACTTACTTCGAGAACGCTCTGAGCTTCCCCGGATGTTTCGGGCATTTGTCCTCGAGACCCGGACGCAATTCAATACCACCCTCAAAACTCTCTGCATTGATAATGCTCGTGAATACACAAGCCACGACTTTACCACCTTATGTTCGGAATACGGGATTCTCCATCAAACCTCTTGCGCGTATACCCCGCAACAAAATGGGGATGCCGAATGCAAGAACCGCCATTTATTGGATGTTTCCCTCTCCCTCATGATCCAAATGCATGTTCCTAAAGCCTACTGGAACTTTGCGGTCTCCACTGCCTGCTTTCTCATCAATCGCCTCCCTTCCTCTGTCCTCAATTATGCGACTCCCTTCAGCATATTGTTTCCCTACACTCCGGCTTTCCCTCTCTCGCCCCGTATCTTCGGTAGCACCTGCTATGTCCACTGCCTCGGGCCCTCCTCAGATAAATTGGATCCCAGGGCGGCGAAACACATCTTTGTTGGCTACTCTCACACCCAGAAGGGTTATGTTTGTTACTCACCCGCTACCTGCAAGGTCACTGTCTCTGCTGACGTTACCTTCCGGGAAGACGAACCGTTCTTTCCTGCTCCATCCCCAACTGCTCTACCACCGCCTCCTCTTCCGCCGTCCTTACCCCGTCCCGTTATTCCTGTTACTCCACCACCACCACCGCTCTCCCCTCCCCCCGCTCCTTCTACCACCAAACCACCCGTTATCCGGGTTTACACTCGTTGCCCTCCCAGTTCCGTTACCCCTCTGCCGCCGACCTCTGCCGTGGACACTTTGCGTCCCTCTGATCAGGTAACGTCCTCCACTGCCCATCCTCTGGAGGCCTACGTCTCTCTTCATCGCCTTTCTCCACCTCTGCACACCTTTGCTACTTCTCTCTCTTCGATTTCTGTTCCTAACTCTGTACAGGAGGCGCTTCAACATCCGGGATGGCGGGCAGCCATGGAAGAGGAGATGTCTGCTCTCTGGGCTAACCAGACATGGACCGTTGTCCCCCTCCCTCCGGGTCAGAAACCGGTAGGGTGCAAGTGGGTCTTTGTCATCAAACATGCTGCTGATGGGATGATCGACCGTCTGAAGGCTCGCCTTGTCGCTCGCGACTTCACTCAACAACAGGGGCTCGACTATGAGGAAACCTTTTCTTCGGTCGCCAAGCTCAATACCGTTCGGGTCCTCCTCTCTGTCGCTGTTCATCGCCAGTGGCCTCTATTTCAGCTCGATGTCAAGAATGCTTTCTTAAATGGGGATCTCCAGGAGACGGTCTACATGCAACAACCGCCCGGGTTTGAGACCACGGGGGAGTCTCAGGTTTGCCGCCTTCGTAAGGCTCTGTATGTTCTCAAACAATCTTCACGGGCCTGGTTTGAGAAATTCAGTAAAGTACTTCGAGCTGTCAGCTTTAGTCGAAGCTCGGCTGACTTCTCGCTCTTCACTCGTCACCGACCATCAGGGACGGTCCTTCTATTAGTATATGTTGACGACATCATCATCACGGGAGATGACTCACAATAGATACATGTCGTCAAAGCTCATCTGAACTCGGTCTTTCAGACAAAGGATCTGGGAACTCTGCGATATTTTCTGGGTCTTGAAGTTGCCAGGCGACCGGACGGCCTTATTCTATCTCAACGAAAGTACTGTATTGATCTTCTTCATGATGCTGGTCTCTTAGGGTGTAAGCCATGTAATACCCCCATGGATGTAAACCACAAGCTGTGTGCTCAGGCTTCTGACTCGGATCTTCTTCTCCAGAACCCTGAATATTATCGGCGACTTGTTGGAAAGTTGATCTATCTTACTGTTACCAGACCAGATATTTCCTTTGTTGTTGGTCTTGTCAGTCGCTACATGCACTCTCCTCGCAAGTCTCATCTTCTGGCGGTTGAATGCATTCTGAGGTACTTAAAAACAGCCACGGGTCAAGGACTTGTGTACCGGACTTCCTCGTTTGCTCCTACCTTAGTGGCATACTATGATGCGGACTATGCGGGCTCTCTTGATGACCGGCGGTCTACTAGTGGTTTCTGCACATACTTTGGGGGACATTTGGTTACATGGAGAAGCAAGAAACAAGCGGTCGTTGCTCGCTCATCGGCTGAGGCAGAATACCGCGCAATGGCATCTATTGTATCTGAACTCACATGGCTTGAAAGTCTTCTCACTGATCTGGGTGTAAAATTACCTTCTCCTGCTCTACTTCTTTGTGATAGCCAAGCGGCTATACATATCGCCAAGAACCCAGTCTTCCACGAAAGAACGAAGCACATTGAAGTCGATTGCCACTTCGTTCGAGAGAAAGTTCAAATGAAGAAGCTCGATTTATAGCATGTTCCAGGGACGGAACAAGTTGCAGATGCCCTCACAAAGGCTCTTCCCAAAGCATCCTTGTTGGAACACCCTATTACTAATTTGGGTCAGGATCACTATGTCTCTAGGATTCTATGTTTGACCTTCTGTATAGATTATAGGTCAATTAGAATTGAGTCTAAGGGATCAGGAGTCTAGGTTTGAAAGCTGCCCTGAAGATCCAAGTTTTTCTGGAGACTAAGTCCAAATCGTCGAGCTCAGCACGACGTTTCGTCGAACTCTGGTCGACGATCGTCTAGCTCAACTTTGGCAGATCGTCGAGCTCCATTCGACGATCGCTGAGCTCAAGCCTCTCAATATCGTCGAGCTCTGGTCGACGATCGCTGAGCTCAACTTCTCAATATCGTCGAACTCCATTCGACGATCGCTGAGCTCAGGTCGACGATTTTTGGCCCTGTACTGGATCTTTATCTCTGAGCTCAGTTCGACGATCTTTGAGCTCAGATCGACGACTTCTTTGCTGCTTGCTTTCTCCAGTTCGCTGAGCTCAGCTCGACGATGGCAGAGCTCAGTTCGACGATTTCAGTTGATCTTCAGAATTCAAATTCAATCAAGATAGAAGTTATTCTGCATTTAAGTCAGAAGATCTGCCAGCCGTTTTCATTTAATTCTGGAGCAAGTTTCAAGGGATTTTTCAAGGAATATATCAGTGGACTTTCCCTCAGAACATCTTATGCAATTAAGGCTGTAATTAATTCAGACCAACGGCTATCTTTGACAGAGCAATTTTCCTATTGAGATTCAGAGAATAAAAGAGAGAATGTTTTTGAACCAGAGAGACAATACATACAGATTAAAAAGAACAAGGACACCTCTCAATACTGAGAGACTCTGGAAAATTTTCTGTCATCAAGAATTCAGAAGAACACTCATCAAGAGATCAAGCTTTCAAATCTTAAGATCTCTTCAGCTCTCAAGTGTTCAAGGCCAACATCACTTCAAGACTCCAGACACACAATATTTCAGCTTGCTGAAATCATCCTTTGCTGGAGATCTATCTTTGAAGGCCTATCACCCTCAGCAAAGCTCATCTTCCTGAAGACTTCAAGGACTCAGGGGGAGCTTTGACAACATCACTGAATCCACATAGTCTTCTCAGTTGCTTGAGAAAGAGAAGACTGCCATAACTCTCTCAACCCCCTCACTGTAAAGGGTTTTTCAAACTCCCTTCAAAAGTTTGAAGTTGGTTTTTGAGCACCTTGTCAAAAGCTCATTGGTGGCAAGACACCTGATCAAAAAATCTGTTTTGGTTTTTGAGCACCTTATCAAAAGCTCATTGGTGCCCAGGACACCTGATCAACTCATCCTGCAGTGGATTCCTACCTAGGGTGGTAGAAGAGTGGATGTACCCAAGTTGGGGAACCACTATATTTCCTTG
Source organism: Platanthera guangdongensis (assembly GCA_039583875.1). Lineage (NCBI taxonomy): Eukaryota > Viridiplantae > Streptophyta > Magnoliopsida > Asparagales > Orchidaceae > Platanthera > Platanthera guangdongensis. The sequence goes on from CM077152.1 coordinate 167,839,546, forward strand.
TGTTTTCTGGTTGTGCATGTTTTTCTTTTGTTTCTAGCCTAGATTCTTTTGTGCATTGCTTAGTTTTGTGGTTTATTTTATTTCTGCTTCCCTGCTCACACTCATTACAACAATTGTTGTAAAGCTTTGCAAAAGATTTTCTTTGTGTTTTAAAAAGCACCATATACTCTATTCACCCCCCCCCCCCCCCTTCTAGAGTATATCAGATCTAGTTTCCCCTTTCAATTGGTATCAGAGCCAGGTTGGTTAAACATACCATATCTGTTTGGTTGTACAGGCTAACACCTGAACCCCAAAGATCCCAAACTAGATCCTTCCTTTTACTTTGTATTATTAGATTCAGCCTGCACAAATCATGGCCCAAAACAAAGATTACGCAAGCACCAGACCTCCAGTGTGCAATCTGTCAAAGTTTGCACTTTGGAAGGCAAGGATTAAACTCTACATGAATTCAATTGACGAAGATATTTTTAATTCTGTTTTGACAGTGTGCCCAAGACCTCCAGAGAGCACAAGCACAAATGCAGTCCCACCTCCATCAGGAACAGATGCTGACATTAAAAGATGGAAAGTAGCTGATGCCAAGGCAATGAACATTCTAGCTCAGACAATGTCAGATGACATTTTTCAGAAGGTAGCTGAATGTAATTCAGCCAAGGAGATCTGGGACAAGCTCTCAGAAATTGTCTCTGGCTCAGCTGATGAGAGAAAGGACAGAAGATCTCATCTCATCTCCCAATATGAGAACTTCAAGAAGGGAGAAACTGAGTCAGTGGGAGACATGTACAATAGATTGAGTCTAATTGTCAGTGAACTGAGGACATTAGATAAAGAAATCTCACTGACAGAACTCAATGACAAGATCCTAATGTGCTTCCCCAGCACTTGGGATTCAAGAATCTGGCCAATTAAAGATTCCAGAAGCCTAAATGAGATCACCACTGAAGCCTTGTTGGGAAAGCTCAAATCTTATGAGCTACTCATCAAGAACAGAGAAGAAGAACAGAAGGCTGCTTCTCCAGCCACAAGAAAGGAGAAGACTATTGCATTCAAGGCAGCTGAGGATCTGCCTGAAGAAAAGGCCACAAGCAATGATGAACTTCTCAGCCTATTGGCCAAAAGATTCTATAAGATGGCCAGGAAGGACCTCAGAAGAAGATCATGCAAGGAGCAAGACAAGCCAAGGTATGACAAGTCCATTGGCAATAACAAAGATATCATCTGCTTTGGTTGCAGGAAACCAGGGCATATAGTTCCTGACTGTCCAGAGAATAAGAACAAGGACAGAAGGGAAAGAAAAGAAAGGAGAAAGGAGAAGGACTCCAAAAGGCATGGAAACAACAAACCTTCCACCAGCAAAAATAAGCACACAAGGAAAGGATTTGTTGCTGAATCCTGGAGTGAGACTGAAGAAGAGTCAGAGACCTCTTCCAGCTCAAGTGATGATGAGGATGATGCAGAGGAAAGGAGTTTTGCATGATGGCAATCAATGCCTCACAGAACAACTCAGAAGAAGAGGAGTCAGAGTCAGACTCAGAGACTCAACCAGAAGAAGATCAGGTAATCAGCTCTTTTGATTTTACCTCAGAAGATTTTAAGCTTGAATTTAAAGCACTATGTTTAGATCTGCTAAAATCTGAGAAAGAGATCATCTCTCTCAGAAATCAATTATCTGAACAAAGTGGTTTAAAATCAGAAAATCTCAAACTCTCTCAGGAGTTGGAGAACTATAGGGAACAGATAGCTTCACTGAAGAGTGAGCTCTCTGAGGCCAAGAAGCTTGAAGAATCTCTCAATGGGAGAAGCATCAAGCTGATGGACATCACAAGCACAGTGAACTCAAGATTCAACAGTACACTGGGCTTGGGTGCCTCATCCAGTCAACCTATTGTTCTAACAACCCCTATCAAGTTCATTTCTGACAAGGGAAAGGGAGTTGTAGAGGTTGCCAGGAAGAATTCTGATCTGCCTCAGAAAACTAAAGTCCAACACAAATCGTCGAACGGAGATCGACGATCGCCGAACGCAGCTCGACGATCTCAGGGAATATCGTCGAACGCAGGTCGACGATCTCAGCCAAGATCGCCGAACGCGGCTCGACGATCCCATATACCTGACCTCAGCCATAGTCGACCGTCGAACGGAGCTCGACGATCTGACCCAAGATCGTCGAACTCAGCTCCAAGATCGTCGAACAGAGGTCAGAGCACTGGAAAAATTTTCAAGGGCAAGTCAAAATTGAATCCTGAGGGTTCTTCATCCCAAACATTTAACCCTTATACTGAATGGATTTTACCTCTAAGGAGATATCATCCTGAAGGATATAAGAGTCAGCCAGGGATATCTTTTATTTCTGAGTTTAAAGGTTATCAACCTAGGCCCAAGGTAAACTGGGTCAAAAACAAGTGAATTGCTTTATGTGCAGATGAAGACCTATCCAACATCTAACCAGCAATGGTATTTGGATAGTGGGTGCTCCAAGCACATGACAGGGAACAAGGACAACCTCAATTCCTTTAAAGCCAAGCTTGGACCCAAAGTCATCTTTGGTGATTCCAACTTTGGACAAACTAAAGGATATGGAGCAGTCCAGATTGGCTCTGTAACCTTCAAGAAGGTAGCATATGTGGAAGGACTGAAGCACAACCTAATCAGCATCAGTCAGCTGTGTGATGAAGGCTACCAGGTGAACTTCAGCAAAACTTCATGCAAAATCAAATCAGAGGACAACACAACTGTGTTAACAGGTAAAAGGAAAGGTAACATCTACCTTGTAGATTTTCTTTCAACTTCTATAGACATCTGCTTATTCAATTCAGTTTATAGACCAAATGTTTTATGGCATAAGAGATTAGGACACCTAAACCTTAGAACTATTGCTAGGCTATCCAAGGACAACCTTGTTAGAGGACTACCTTCTGGCCCCTACAAGAAGGAAGGACTTTGCAAGGCTTGTCAATTAGGCAAGCAAACTAAAAACAGCTTTAAGTCACTTAATAAGAGTGATTCACCTAGGATATTGTATCTGTTACACATGGATCTATTTGGACCCATCACAGTACAAAGCCTAGGAGGGAAATCCTACACTTTAGTGATTGTAGATGACTTCTCCAGATTCACTTGGGTGTTCTTTCTAAGGAAGAAGTCTGATAACTTTAAGTGTCTGACAGAGTTTCTCAAATGTATAAAGATTGAGTTCAATACTCACATTGCCCTGATCAGAAGTGATCATGGGACAGAGTTTGATTCTCTTCTTATGCAAGAGTTCTGTCAGAGTGAAGGGATCAGGCACACTTTCTCAGCTCCTAGAACTCCTCAACAAAATGGGGTAGCTGAAAGGAAAAATAGAACCCTTATTGAATCTGCCACCACATTGTTGTCAGATGCTCATCTACCTCTATCCTTTTGGGCAGAGGCAGTAAACACCTCCAACTATGTGCTGAACAGGAGTCTGATACATAAACTGAAGGGAAAGACTCCCTATGAATTACTCAAAGGGAAGAAACCTAAAGTTGACTATTTCAAAATTTTTGGTTGCATTTGTTATATTCACAATAATGATAAGAAACATCTAGCAAAATTTCAAGCCAAAGCTGATGAAGGAGTGTTTCTGGGATACTCCATGATCAGCAAGGCATATAGGGTTTATAATAAATCATCATTGAAAATTGAGGAATCTGTTCATGTCTCTTTTGATGAAACTAACATGTCTTTCAAGGAGAAGATTTCTTCTACCATAGAACCTTTGCAGGAACACTCTCTAGTTGAAGATATGAACAAGCTACAGGTTGCTCAAGAGGATGAAAGCAGTGAAGATGAAAGCAATGCTCAACATATTGAAGCTCAGCTTGAAGAGCCAGTTGTTGTACCACAAGAGGAAACAACAACACAGGTTGATGAACAATCAACAACCCCTGTTGATTTAGTAACATCCAGAGACCATCCAATTACCCAAATAATTGGAGAACTCTCAGCTGGTGTGCAAACCAGAAATCAGGTCAACCAAAACCTGTTGCACACCTGCTTCCTTTCTCAAATTGAACCTCAGTCCATTCAAGATGCAGAGCAAGATCCACACTGGATCATTGCCATGCAAGAGGAGCTGCATCAATTTGAGAGGAACAAAGTATGGGAACTAGTGCCAAAGCCTAAGGATCATTCCATTGTTGGAACAAAATGGGTATTCAGAAACAAACTGGATGATCAAGGAGTAATAGTAAGGAACAAAGCAAGGCTGGTTGTCCAAGGATATTCTCAAGAAGAAGGAATTGACTACGACCAGACCTTTGCACCTGTTGCAAGATTAGAAGCCATCAGGATTTTCTTAGCTTATGCAGCTCACAAAGGCTTCAAAGTTTATCAAATGGATGTCAAGAGTGCCTTCTTAAATGGAGACATCAAAGAGGAAGTCTATGTCAGACAACCTCCAGGTTTTATCTCTCCAACTCATCCTGATTTTGTTTTTAAATTGAATAAAGCATTATATGGTCTCAAGCAAGCTCCCAGAGCATGGTATGAGACCCTAGCATGCTTTCTCTTGAAAAATGATTTTATAAGGGGTAGAGTAGACCAAACTCTTTTCATTAGAACCCATAAGTCCCATACCCTACTAGTACAAATTTATGTAGACGATATCATTTTTGGATCTACCGACTCAAAACTATGCAGAAGGTTTTCCAACCTAATGCACTCTAAATTTGAGATGAGTAGCATGGGTGAGCTATCCTTCTTCCTAGGACTGCAAGTCAAACAACATGCTGAGGGCATCTTTATTTCTCAAACCAAATATGCTAATGAGCTGGTTAAGAAATTTGGCATGTCTGAGGCATCTTGCATGAAAACACCCATGCCTACCAATGCTGTATTGGATGCTGATGAACATGGGAAACCTGTTGATCAGACAACATATAGAGCAATGATTGGCTCTTTACTGTACCTTACAGCCAGTAGACCAGATATAATGTTTGGTACATGTATATGTGCTAGATTCCAAGTTAGCCCTAGAGAGTCACATCTCACATTAGTAAAGAGGATTCTTAGGTATGTGAAGAGTTGTCCAAATCTAGGACTCTGGTATCCAAAAGATTCAGCATTTGAGTTAACTGGATTCTCTGATGCTGATTATGCTGGATGCAGAATTGACAGGAAAAGCACCAGTGGAACTTGTCAGTTCCTTGGTGATAGACTTGTCTCCTGGTTTTGCAAGAAACAAACATCTGTGTCAACTTCCACTGCTGAAGCTGAATACATGGCTGCAGGCAGTTGTTGTTCACAAATATTGTGGATTCAAAATCAACTCCTAGACTATGGTTACAACTTAGAGAAGTCAAAAATATTTTGTGACAATACAAGTGCTATCTCCATAGCTCAAAATCCAGTCCTCCATAGTAGGACAAAACATATAGAAATTAGGCATCATTTCTTAAGGGATAATGTTGAGAAGAATAAAATTGAATTGCAGTATATCCCAACTGATTTACAAAGGGGAGATATTTTCACCAAGCCTTTGGATGAAAAGAAACACACCTTCTTCCTAAATCAGTTAGGCATGCTAGATGGAGGAAGTCTCAAATAAAACCCAAGATTTTGAAAGCTAAAATTGACCAAGACTAGGCAAAATTTCTGATTTTTTTCTTAGTATCTAGAAATTCTCTGATCTCTGAACTGCGCTCGACGATTTCCCCAAAGATCGTCGAACGGAGTTCGACGATTTCCAGAATCGTCGAACTGAGTTCAGCGCCCCTCTGATAGTATGGACTATCTCCTTCGGTCAACGATCGTCGAACGGCGCTCGACGATTTTGTTCACTGAACGATCGTCGAACGGAGCTCGACGCCTTTCCAAATCGTCGAACGGAGATCGACGATTTTGGAGTCTCTTCAGATTCCTTTAGGAGCCTCGATCGTCGAACTGAGTTCAACGATCTTTCCTTTTCTGCGTCGAACCCTAATATAAAACTCTTTTTTCGCCGTCGTTCTCTCTTGCGCTTTCAATTTCTCTGCAAACTTTTCTTCCCTCCAAACAGTTCTACCTTGGTCGTTTTGTTTGTTGATTTTTTGCAGGTACCATGGCCGTTTCAGTCGCTGTACTCTCGGCAATGAAATTCGATGCCGGCTTTGACATCGATTTCGATTCCTTCAACACCACAGATCAAATCTTCCAAGATATTCTCAATTTATTCAAAGATCAGCAATTAACTGCCCTGATGTCCACCAGAATCAAACTAGCATCTGATGAAATTAAAGAATGGGTATATACTGCCCACAACTTGGACAACAACACCATAGTTGGCTCCATCAGTGGCACCCAGGTACCTCTGACTCCAACAGTACTCACAGAGGTATTTGGATTCAGGAATGGTGAAGACTCTGCTGACCTCTCTGGAGAAGAGTTTGCTGATGTTCTTGCCAGGATGGGTCATCCTGAGGGGAACCCTAGCAAATTGTTTAAGAGAAACCTGTCTGTGGAATACAGGTTTTTGGGCTGATGTTGTAGGCAAGGTTCTTTTAGCCAAGCACTCTGCTCATGATACTATCTCCAGATTCCAGCTCTGCCTTATGGGAGCTCTGGTAGATAGAAAAGACTTGAACTGGGGAGAAGTCTTTTTTGATTTATTGAAGAAAAAGATCAACAAAACCTTTGTGAACTTTGGAAGAATTCTGGGAATCTTCCTCCAGGCCAAGTGCCCTGCCCTGCTAGTCTCCTCTGGAGTGCACATCAATGCCTCCAAGAGACTCACCTGTGCCCTTTTTGGGAAATGGGACAGGCAAATCTCCAAGCCCAGCAGGCCCTCCTCTTCTGGCCCTTCAGGCACAAGGACTCTTAGAGTCACTCCACCCCAGGTCTCTGCCCCTGCAGAAGACCTGCCTGCTGCCAGTGCTGCTGCTTCCCCTCCTCCAGTTCCATCCACCTCTCCAGCAACCTCCACCATTACCATTTCCAGCCCATCTCCAACCCCAATTTCATCCCCAGCACCAATTTCATCCCCTCCAGCAGACCTCTTCCATCCCCTTTTCTCCTATCCACCTCCTGATGTCACCTCCTCTCCATCTCTTCCCTCCTTCACCCTTCTTGATGAATCCTATATGGATGATTCCCCCTCCTCTCCTCCAGATTTACCCTCCACCTCCACAACTTTCCAAGACCTTCTCCTTCAAATTCTTGATCAACCCACCTTCACTCCCTCCATTTCCATTCCTGTACCCTCTATCTCTACCATACCCTCTCCTGAGCCCTCTCTTCCACCCTTAAGCCATCCTACTCCAGCTCCCTCAGCCATCCCTGTCCCCTCTACCTCTGCTCCCCTTGAGCATGTAGATCTCCCAGCCCTTGCTGATATGTTGTATGAGCTCCTTGCTCCTAGGCTCTCCCTTCTCATGGAAGCCAGCTTAGCTCCTCTGCAACAATCAGTGGCAGCTCTCTCTGCCAGGCTGTCCTCCTTCCTTATCCCTGCAGCAGCACCCCCAGCAGTGTGCCTTGATGCACATATTTCTGCATCCAGGCAGGGGGAGATGCCTTATGAAGCTGTTGCTGCTGCTGCTCCTCCTGCTGCTGTCTCTGCTGCTGCCCCTGCTGTGTCTGCTTCTGCAGCTGCTGCCACACCAGTAATAGCAATAGACCTAAGGTCTTTGCTGTCTACTTTTGATACTGCTCACTTCTGCTGCCTCCCAGAGCCATATGCTGTCCAGCCCCCAGAGGTCCCTGCTGCCCAGCCAGAAGACTTGTCCAGGGCTCTAGTGCCCTTCTCCTGCTGTGACCCCAGAATCCTCTCTAATTTTATTCAGTCAGTGACTACTGCTTATGATGATGCTGCTGCTGAAGACAATGCTGTGTCTACCTCTGAAATTGCTGTTGCTACTGAGGAAGAAACTGTTTCAATTGCTGCTGTTGAGCCCTTCTCACAGGATTTTCTGATGACAGAGGCTGTTGATGTTGAGCCTGCTGTAGAAGTTATTATCTCTGAAGCTGCTGCTGCTCCTGAAATTGTTGTAACATCTGCTGCTGCTCCTGTTGCTCCTCCTGTTTCTGCATCTTCTGCCCCATCAGCTGCTGTCCAGTTAAAAGAGGATTTGATGAAGAAGCTTGATGCACTGTATGATGAACAAAGCTCTGAATCTGAGGATTATGCTACTGCTTCTGATGACTCATCTGCTACAATTGCAAGGAAACGAAAGGCAAGAAGTAAGGCCTTGAAGAGAGTTCCTCCTGCCAAAGTCAGAGATGATAATGATGTTCCATATTATATTCTGCACAATTGCCCAATCTCTGAGCATTGGATGCAATTCTCCAGGAACCAGTTAAAGGCAATGAAGAAGAAGAGGAAGTTTGATAAAGATTCCTCTCAGTCCAAGCACCCTCACCCTCCTCCACCACCTCCACCTGATGCAGGTGCAGGTGGCAGCTCTGCAAGATCAGGCCCTGCTAGAAGCCAGGCTCCCTACCAGCCTCATGCAAGAACATATCAAAGGGAAAGCCAATCTAGGGGGTCCTACTCTAGAAGAGGAGGATACAGGGGAAACCAAAGAGAAACTCAGGTTTACTCCAAAGGACACTCCAGGCAGCATCCTTATTCCAGGGGTGGACATGCTTCTTCTGATATATCTTCAGGTCCATTCCCTTATAAGCTTAGAGAAAATGTAACTGCCAGGACACCTCAAGAAACTTCTTCCAACAGGTATGAGCCACCTGTTCCATTTGAGGATCCTGAGAAAAATCCTATGGCTTGGACTGCAAGGATGAAAGAACTGGCTGCATTAGATCAGATAAAGAAAGCAAAGGAACAAGGGCTAGACACCTCCAACATATCCACCATGTCAGAGCAGAGGCAAAAGGAGTTAGAAAGATATGCTTCCAGAAAGTTTTTTGATGCAGATAGGTACATGGAGTTGCATCCAGCTGCAGTGGTTCCCAGGGCTTCAAAGCAAATTTATTTGGGTGCAGCTGATGATACCAGATCCAAACAACAAGCATTAAATCCTAACAGGGAAATTAAAATGGTTAAAGGCAAAGAAAAGGAATGAACTCTATAAGGTGACAACTTCTGTTCTTCTAACTGCTATCTGGATATCTCATATATAATATATCTCTGTGATGGTTCTGTTCTGTGTCTTGATTGTTGTTTTATGTTTTTCTGTATGATGTTGTTTGTTTTTCAAAGACTGTAAGTAGTTTTCCTAACCCAAATAGGGGGAGATTGTTGGAACACCCTATTACTAATTTGGGTCAGGATCACTATGTCTCTAGGATTCTATGTTTTGACCTTCTGTATAGATTATAGGTCAATTAGAATTGAGTCTAAGGGATCAGGAGTCTAGGTTTGAAAGCTGCCCTGAAGATCCAAGTTTTTCTGGAGACTAAGTCCAAATCGTCGAGCTCAGCACGACGTTTCGTCGAACTCTGGTCGACGATCGTCTAGCTCAACTTTGGCAGATCGTCGAGCTCCATTCGACGATCGCTGAGCTCAAGCCTCTCAATATCGTCGAGCTCTGGTCGACGATCGCTGAGCTCAACTTCTCAATATCGTCGAACTCCATTCGACGATCGCTGAGCTCAGGTCGACGATTTTTGGCCCTGTACTGGATCTTTATCTCTGAGCTCAGTTCGACGATCTTTGAGCTCAGATCGACGACTTCTTTGCTGCTTGCTTTCTCCAGTTCGCTGAGCTCAGCTCGACGATGGCAGAGCTCAGTTCGACGATTTCAGTTGATCTTCAGAATTCAAATTCAATCAAGATAGAAGTTATTCTGCATTTAAGTCAGAAGATCTGCCAGCCGTTTTCATTTAATTCTGGAGCAAGTTTCAAGGGATTTTTCAAGGAATATATCAGTGGACTTTCCCTCAGAACATCTTATGCAATTAAGGCTGTAATTAATTCAGACCAACGGCTATCTTTGACAGAGCAATTTTCCTATTGAGATTCAGAGAATAAAAGAGAGAATGTTTTTGAACCAGAGAGACAATACATACAGATTAAAAAGAACAAGGACACCTCTCAATACTGAGAGACTCTGGAAAATTTTCTGTCATCAAGAATTCAGAAGAACACTCATCAAGAGATCAAGCTTTCAAATCTTAAGATCTCTTCAGCTCTCAAGTGTTCAAGGCCAACATCACTTCAAGACTCCAGACACACAATATTTCAGCTTGCTGAAATCATCCTTTGCTGGAGATCTATCTTTGAAGGCCTATCACCCTCAGCAAAGCTCATCTTCCTGAAGACTTCAAGGACTCAGGGGGAGCTTTGACAACATCACTGAATCCACATAGTCTTCTCAGTTGCTTGAGAAAGAGAAGACTGCCATAACTCTCTCAACCCCCTCACTGTAAAGGGTTTTTCAAACTCCCTTCAAAAGTTTGAAGTTGGTTTTTGAGCACCTTGTCAAAAGCTCATTGGTGGCAAGACACCTGATCAAAAAATCTGTTTTGGTTTTTGAGCACCTTATCAAAAGCTCATTGGTGCCCAGGACACCTGATCAACTCATCCTGCAGTGGATTCCTACCTAGGGTGGTAGAAGAGTGGATGTACCCAAGTTGGGGAACCACTATATTTCCTTGTGTTTTCTGGTTGTGCATGTTTTTCTTTTGTTTCTGGCCTAGATTCTTTTGTGCATTGCTTAGTTTTGTGGTTTATTTTATTTCTGCTTCCCTGCTCACACTCATTACAACAATTGTTGTAAAGCTTTGCAAAAGATTTTCTTTGTGTTTTAAAAAGCACCATATACTCTATTCACCCCCCCCCCCTTCTAGAGTATATCAGATCTAGTTTCCCCTTTCAATCCTTCTATCAATGCTTGTCCAAGCTTGGTGCATACGATTTGTACGCTCCAGCTTGCGGGGGAGTGTTAGAATAATCCTTGTATTGGGTCCATGTTTGTTGGCCTATTTATGCTTCTTCTCCTTTAGTCCCACATCTTGTATATGATTTGTTTCCTCTCTTTCTCTCTTATATATTTATATACTCTCTTTGTATTTATATACTCAATCAATATACATAAGTTTCGGACTATTTCTACAATCTATAAATAAAGTTTACAACAACACATAAACAACAATAAAGGAAGAACAAGGCAAGAGATCGACCGAATCTGAAGTCTTGCTGAGGATTCACGGTTGGAATCGTCGGGTTGTCAATTCGCGTCCAAGCTCGGTCCTCAACTGCGTCCGGGGTAGAGATGGGCTGTCACCACCTTCCAATGGCCCGTCTTCTTCGTGTCACGATAGCGGACGAAAGTTGCAAGCTTCCTTTTGCTTGATGGCTATGACGTTGAAGCTTGAAATGAGCCCAAGAGATGATGGAGGAGGCCGAGAGGAAGCTCCGGCTTGGATTTGGCGGTGAAAGCTTGCCCGGAGCACCTCCCTAGGGTGGAGATTGAAGGAGGACGGCGGAATCCCTCCTCGGAGACGAAAACGGAGGAGGAAAAATTAGCGATATGGAATTAGGGCGGCACCTGCATATTTATAGAAAGCAGAATTGAACAATGCGCACAATCACGGGCGTACGACCAGTGATCGTGCGCACTATGTCAAGTGATCGTGCGCACTGCCATGGAAGATTAGGAAGAAGAACTGGGGTACTGCGCAAGAGCAATGGCGCACGACCGGTGGTCGTGCGCACTATGTCCAATGGTCGTGCGATTACCCCAGACAGAACTCCAGGAAAAGAGGAATCAATGCACACGATCAGTGGCGCACGACCGGTGGTCGTGCACACTGTGTCCAGTGGTCGTGTGTATGCCCAGGACGAACTTGGAAAAGGAATGCAAGTGCGCACGACCAGTGGTCATGCGCAGTAAATCCGATGATCGTGCGCAGTATTCCTGTTTCCAAACACACTCTGAACACGTACACGACCCCTGTACCAATAGGAAAACAAATCACTGATATGTGCAGACATTTCAGGCAATCACAATAAGAAGTACAAACAATAAAAGTACAAAAATACACAACACGGGTCAAAGTGTGCACTTCCTATGAAAATATAGATAAGAAGAAATATGAACGATATAGAACTAAAAGTGAACTGCAAATGCGTGAAAACTAGCCCAGATGAGTCCGAAAAACCCTATATAAATCGGACTCATCACATACCCAGACTTAACTGTTTGCACGTCCCGAGCAAAAAAAATCTATGCAGATAGGGAAAATGATTTAGCTAACAAGGAAATTGTGATACGGAGTACCATGCGAAGTCGCATGCTCGCACGCGTAAAAATATAATATAAGAAATTTATAAGTATACAAAATAGTTTAAACTTTTTACAATGTGTATCAACATTTTATTATTACTCAAAAATGGAATCACGGTGAATCAATCGGTCACGCGTAGGGAGAAAGTATACTAATTGCTTGGCGAGCATTGCTAAAGATCGGGGCTCGGGATAACCTCCAAAGGAATCCACCAATGTCGGTGACCATATGCTTGCCCTTTCGCATTCTCGCCACGACACTGGGTTGGTTCACACACGAATCAGTAGGACTTTAGGTGAAGATCGTCGCCGCATGATTCTCCGAGTTCAAAGCCTAAAATTCGAGGTCATCAGAATATTAATAGGTCGCCTACAGTTTCTTTCGTAGGAGAGGGAAGGGATTTTGGCAGTAGTCCGGCGTTTCAAATTTTAGGATAGGGAGGAGGCGGGGCCCAAGACACGGATGTTGGTATTTGATAAAAAAAGCTAATGCTAAGAAGAAACAAAGAAGAAGAAGAACTAGGAAGAAGAAGATGAAAGCAGTTACCAGTCGCATGAGAGATACCACATTGACAGAGATATCCTCTTAAAGATAATATAAAGAGAGTTCAGATACACCAGTTAATAATAACTGGGTAACACAAATGCGACAAAAAGTTCAGCAGATAATAAAAAAAGGTGGACCCAGATTAATTTAAAGCTATAAACTAATACCCCTCAATTTGGGCCTCTTCGTCTTCTCGATTCGCCTCCATCATGCTGAAAACCCCAATGTCGCGGTGGAACGCATGGAATTTTTTCGCCGACAGAGCCTTCGTCATCTCGTCTGCCAATTGCTCCTTAGCATTGCAATAGCAGAGCACAATTTTCATTTCCTCCATTAGTTCTCTAGCAAAATAATGTTTGATTTGAATGCGTTTGGTGCGATTGTGGTGAAAAGGATTTTTGCTGTTGGAAATAGTAGAGGTGTTGTCAACCATGAGATTAATAGCGTGCATTTCTTCCTGTTTCAGGGTGGTTAGCAGACGATTCAGCCAGACCCCCTCCTTCGCCGCTTCCCCTATCGCCATATACTCTGCCTATGCAGATGAAAGTGTGATACTCTTCTGCTTCCTGGAATTCCAGGAAATGGTCATTTGTCCCAACTGAAACAGAAACCCGCTAGTACTCTTGCGGCCGTCGGCGCACCCTGCCCAATCAATGTCTGAGTATCCAGTAATTTGATCATCTTCATCTTCTCTTCTCTTGTAAACAAGCTCATAATCTCTAGTCCCCAGGAAGTATCGACATAGATACACACAATAACAAACTCATTGTGAGGAAAGTGTTTGATGTAGAGCGATGTTTCATATGGACTTCGGGCGTATCCAATATTCTTCAGGTATGAGTTAGTTTGTTCATTCCAAGCGCGTGGCGCCTGACGTAGGCCATACAGAGCCTTCCTTAACTTGTAGACCTTATCCTCACTCCCCTCTACAATATATCCTTCTAGTTGTGGCACAAAAAACCTCCTCCTGGATGTCACTGTTGAGGAAAGCAGATTTAACGTCTAGTTGGTGAACTTTCAACCTGGGCTGCACGGAGAAAGCAAGCAACATTGATATTGTCTCCATATGGGCGACAGGTGCGAATGTTTATGTAAAATCCCTGCCAGGTTGTTGTGAGTATCCCTTTACAACAAGTCTGGCTTTGTGTTTCTCTACACTTCCTTCTTCATTCATTTTTAGTTTTTACTCCCATTTTAGTCCAATGATTGTCTTCCCTACTGGTTTTGGTTTTTGTTGATTGATGAAATTTTCTCGTGCATTGCCACAACCCATTTTGGTTGACCTGCTGCCTCAGAGAATTTGGTGGGCTCTGGGCTCTTGCCATAACAATGCCACATTACATGATTCATATATATATATATATATATATATATATATATATATATATATATATATATATATATATATATATATATATATATATATATATATATATATATCAGTTATAGAACGATACTTATGAGGAGATGATGAGTCTGACATGTCTTCCTGTGAAGAAGTGACTTCACCTTGTGGACTGGGCGGCCGTGAACTGAGATCAGTGGAAGGTTCATCCACGACATCCTCCAAGATGGTAGAGAACAACTGACTCTGATCCTCATCGATTCCCCAATCTTCCCAGCACCCCTTATTATCAAAGATGACGTCACGGCTGATCACTAGCCTCTGTGTTTGAAGATTAAATAGCTTGTATCCTTTGGATTCAAGGTTGTAGCCAACAAACACATGCTTCACTCCCTTTCTATCTAACTTGTTTCTTTTATGATTTGCTGGAATGGCATAAACTAAGCTTCCAAAGATCTTCAGATGATGCAAAGAAGGTTTATGTTGGTGACATGCTTCATAAGGTGTGGAATCAGTCAAAGCCTTGGTTGGAGCCCGATTTAGGATATACATGTCTGTGCTCATTACTTCACCCCAGTATAATTTAGGTAACTTCTTATGTTGAAGCATACTATTCCCCATTTCAACTACAGTGAGGTTTCTACGCTCTACCACTCCATTTGATGGGGGCTCTGAGGCACAGTGAGCTGTCTCTTAATCCCCAGAGAGTCGCAGAAAACTGAGATTTCTTTACTGACAAACTCTCCTCCCCTGCCTGTGCGCAGGGTCTTTATGGTATTACAAGTTTCATTCTCAACTAAGTTTTTGAATTTCATAAACATTGATAGGGCTTCTGACTTTTGTGTAAGGAAATACATCCACATCATGTGGGTACAGTCATCAACGAACAAAATGTAATACCTACTACCCCCAGATTGGTGATGGAGCCGGTCCCCAGACATCTACATAAATTAGTTCTAAAGGAGCAGTATCTCTCCATTGATTGTGGTGTGGAAAAGTGTCCTATGTAACTTTGTAATGGCACATACCTCACGGAATTCTGAATCACCTAAAGTTCCCTGCATCCCAATTACCATGCTTGGTAACTTCTTCAAATCACCAAAGGTGAGATGCCCTACTCTGCAGTGCCAAAACATTGCTTTCTCCACACTTCTGGCAGCACTTGTCATAGTTGGTTCACATGTACTTACCTGTAGGTTTAGGAGAAATATTTTATTTGTGGATGTTGGGTATTGTATCCACGATTACCTGGATTTGAGGAAGCCCCCTGTCAAGCTAAGATGAATTCACAATGTATTTGATAAACTTTTTCAAGTTGTACTTGCAGTTTCTCCACGCTAAGTGCACACCAATGTCAGGGTGCAGTAGGTCAATATACACGGGTCTGCACGACGTAATCTCTCGTTGAGCAGATCAGTGTGTTGGCCTATGTGTACTCTCTCTATTGGAGTGCACTTACTTTCAAGTACAGGGCCGCTCATATGCAAGAGAAGACAAGGAGCATGGAGGATCAAGGAGCAGCTCCTAGGTGGAAGACGAAAAATCGTCCAAGGCAAATTCGACGAGAATCACCAAGTGATTCTCGCCGAATCGGCGAGAATCACTTGGTGATTCTCGCCGAATCGACGAGAATCATCAGTGATTCTCGCCGACTCCTTCTGGCCATCTCAATATGGTGCCAAGTAAGATTCGGCGAGAATCACTTGTGATTCCCGCCGAACCAGTGGCCAAGCAGCCCATGAATACAAAGTCAAATTCATTGAGAATCGACAAGAGATTCGACGAGAATCACAAACGATTCTCGACGAATCGTCGAGAATCACTTGGTGATTCTCGCCGATTCGTCGAGAATCGTCTGCGATTCTCGCCGATTTTTACTTGGCCTTTTCTCAGAATGCTGCTGAACCGGATTCTGCTTCTGGATTAGTTTGAACCGGATTTTGGGGATTTCTTTTGTGGGTCCCACAAACGGTCATCTTTGAGAATACTACAGTATAAATACATGGGTATTTTGAACAGTAAATGACGGATAAGAGAGAAAGAAAACCGAGCCTCGACGTAACCCTAAATTCGCGAAATCGCTCCGCTCCGCCGCCGCCGCTCGCGTCAAGTGGTCGCCGCTGCAGATCGCTCTTCTTCCCGATCTCCGGTGACAGAAGCTTAGCAAAGCTTGAGTCTCACGCGTCTATCCGGAGATCTCTTGTCTCTTGATTTGTTGACCGGGAAAAACTTCCCCGTCCGAATCGATCGAGACGACTGATCCTAGAGTGACCGTTGGTAGACCGAGTTTGCTTCGCTATGAAGTTTGGATCTCCAAGATCTGCAGCCGCTCTTCATCGTAGCCGCCGATCCCGAAGCTAGCCGCCGCTTGTGTTGCCGCCGCCGGTTACGGGGAGATCCTCTCCAAGAGGGAACAAGGTTGTAGACTCTTCATCGACTTCAAGAATACGTCGTCGAACAAAGAGGAACACCGTAGTCTCCGAAAGAAGTTTGTATCTCATATACATTCCATATTTACTTTTGTTGTAAAGGAACTTTTGTTCCGTGTTGTAAGGGTTGGGTGCAACCCGTTTTGTGGGAGTGTTGACTCTCACGTGTGGAAGGGCTCCTTCCGTTAGTGAAGGGATTGGATTTCAATCCCATTAGTGAAGTGACCGAGTCGTCCCTGTTGGGGAGATAGGTCGAAGGGGGAAAGTGGATGTACCCAAGTCGGGGAACCACTATAAATTTGCTGTGTATTCTGTGTGTTGTGCTTGTTGTTTTTATTGTGCAGGTACATCTGTAATTTCCGCAAAAGAACCACACGTCACCTATTCCCCCCCCCCCCCCCACCATAGGTGCACATAGCCGACACTAGGTGGACTTTCAAGTGGTATCAGAGGGAGGTTACTCTTCAAATAGGTTAACACCTTGAGTAGAATCCTGCCACCAGTGTCAGAAGCATGAATCTGGATTATGATGTATTGCCACTCAAACTCCCTGCATGCTCAAAGGCTTATTATCCTATCTGGAGGATGAGAGTATTATTTCACCTGGATGCCATCGATCCACGAGCATCCTTCATCCTGGAAGAGGGTCCGTTTATCCCCATGAAGACCTCCGACTCGGGGATCCAAGTGCCCATGTGCATTGCTGAGATGACAGAGATGGAACTCTCATTTTTCCAACTGGACCAGAGGATTCGACAAATTATTATGGATGTCTGGTCCGGAGCCTCTCGCTCCAGGTTGGAAAAATGCAAAACGGCTAAATCTCTGTGGTTGATGATCTCAGAGCTGATGGGGGGGGGTCAGAGAAAGCTGAAATATGCTGCCAATCAGAGGATGAAGCATATGTGGGGGTCCTCACTTCTGAAGATGAATGCAAGGATTCCTCGAATTGCATCAGAGCTCCAGTATCCTTGTCAGAGACTGAAGAAGATAGTGAGGAAAGCAGCTCCGACGAGGAAGAAACATTGGTCACTGATTCTAATGACAATAACCCAGATGAGCAGGTATCATCTTCATCCTGTCCCACATCTTTTGACTGTTCTGAAGACAGAAACTGCTCTCCTCCAGAAAATACTGATTCCCTGAAGAGAGCCCTTCAGGAAAGCAATCTACTTGCTGAGGAGCAAGCTCGAGAGATTGCTCGACTGAAGATCTTGTTGGTTCTCCAATTGGCGTCCAACAAGGTCAAGGACTCTAAGATCTCAACTCTAGAGAATAGTCTAGATAATGAGAGACGTATAGTATCTAACTTTTCCAAAGTTGATGCTATAAAGAGAAAACAAGAAACCGGGTGGATCTCCCGGATTATCCAGGGATGGAGAAATGGGGAAACGGTGTTCCAACCTCCCACTCCAAGCGGGAAGGCAACTCATCATGCCTTCAGGTATGACCACAGGAATAATCGTGGTCACTGCAAGGGTGAATTGTCCCCATGTGGAAACGTCCATAGTGCAAGAGGCGTCATGGCCACCCATGTGGAAATACCTAAGGCTCATTCTGAGCCCTTTGTATTCACGGCCACTGCCACAACAAAGTGTGGATCTGCATGTCCTAGTTCACAGAAGAATTCTCTCCATTCGAGGACACGGGATAGGGAGAATAGAAGTCATGATGTCAGGCGTCATGGAGCCTCAGCAAGGAAGATGCCTGAAAGAATGGCACCACCTTCTCGGCCTCATAACGCTCACATCATGCATTCGTTCCACCCTTCATCATGCCTCGATGGAAGAGGAAATTGTGCAACAAGAACATGCCCTATCCCCGTGAGACCTAGGACCGTGACTACATCAGTCACTAGATCAGGTCGAAAACGGCGATACAACATTCACTCTTGTTGGTGCTGCGGCAAAGTGGGACACTTTGCCATTGACTGTTGGCACAACCTCTCTGTGTCCACAGCAAGGGCTTATCCATATTATAGGGACAGAGACAGTCTTCCAGACAGGTTTTCTCAAGGAAGGCAGTTGCATGCTTATGCTAATAGAAACCTAGGACCCAATATGATTTGGGTTCCTAAGGTGAAGTAATTCTGTTTTGCAGGGTAGTCTAGGTCCCCGTAAATACGATGGGATCTGGACAGTAGGTGGCTCAAGGCTAACTTGGAACAAGCGTCTGCAATAACAGATGTGCTACAGTTGAGCATACTCACTTTAAGCTACTAATGTGTTCTACCTGTGGGACTAAGACGATGACTCTCAAAATCCCAGGTAATTTTGATCAGTTCAAGGACTTGTGTCATAATGGATCCTCATTCAAAATATATATATATATATATACTTATATATATCATCATTTACAGATTCTCCTTTGTATATTAGTGTATGTATGCATGTCTAAGGATTGGTTAACTCGATGCATGCAAACCTTTACACCTCAATAAAGGGTTAACGAAGACATGTCGTTGTAAATCTCGACAACATACAATTGACATTAAGAAGACTTTGCAAAAACCTCAGTAAAATTCAAATAGATTGACTTTAGAATATACTTGTATTTATCATTCTTTTTATTGACTTGACATCAGAAAATTTCTAAAATATTGCAAGCTTCTCAAATGTGAAAATCCCTAGTCAAGAGACCCCTCAATTTCGAATCAGATACATAGTATCAGAAGCCGAATTAACCAAATTTCCTGAATCCCGCCGAATTTGACAAAGCCGAATCAGTCAAATACCGCAAGACCCTTCGCATTCTAGACAAATCCCGCCGAATCCCGCCGAAGGAGCTCTCCGACCGCTCGGCTTCCTTAAGAATCCCGACGACGTATATAAATCCCGCCGAAAGACCATCTCCGCCTGTTCGCCTTCCTCACACCTCCCGCGTCACGCTGCAGAAAGTACCCCGACACCCTGGTGACCACAGTGGGAGCTTCGCCGACTCTTCCCGCAAGATCTCTTCCGACAACCCGCAGGAGCTTCGCCAATTCTCCGCAACCCGCAGGAGTTCTTCCGCCGACAGCAGCTCGTGAGGTCTTCTCCTAGGCTCCCGCTAGGGTCTCGCAAAGTTCTCTTCGAAAGAATCCCGACGACTCTCGCCGAAACCCGCAGCCCTCCGACGCTCTCGTCGAAGTGAGCGAATCGCTGCTGTGTTTCCCACAGGATACTCTTCCTTCCACCGAAGCCCTTAGGTAACCTCCTCCTCAATGGCTCCAAGGCCGAACCCCAAGTGATGCCTTCTTTTTGAATGTTCACTAATGCTTAGAGTCGGGCTTCTGTCTAGATCCTCAATGGCTCCAAGGACGACTGCAGGCTTGATTTCTGGTTGTGAGCTGGTTCGCACTGGTTTTTCTCATGCCTCGGACGAGTTCCGAAATATCATTCTTATGCTCGAAGAGGCCGGGCTAACCTTCGTATTGGAGCATCCTTGCAAAGTTTTAGATAAAGAAGTGCTGGAGTTCTTCTCTACCGCAAGGCTCCGAGACAGAGACTCCATCATCAAGAGCAAGGTGGCTGGGACTAAAGTAAAGATGTCTGTCAGTAAGCTAACTCGCTACCTGCAGCTTTCAAGTGCGGAGCAGGAAGACTATTTGGAGGACGAGGACAAAGCCAGAACCCTCCTGTTCTGCGGTCTACCAAGAGGCACTCGATCAGTAAAGAGAAAAGAGATGAATGAAGAATGGAAGCTCCTATCTGACGTCATAGGAAAAGTACTCATCTGCAAGCCAGGCTCCCATGATCATATCTCCGGAGATATGTTCAAAATTCTCATAGCTGTGGTCTGCCGAAAGAGGTTCAACTGGGGGGAGCTGCTGTTCCAAAAGATCAAGGACACTCTGGGCACTCCAAGCTTCGGCCGCATCATCAGTCTATATCTCAACCAGCTCAACGGAGACAAATTCGACATGAGCAAAGGAATACCTCTCCATTACTTGAAAAAGATGGATGCTACTGTGTTCGATCGATGGGAGCGGCGCATCGGGCAGCCTGCTGTGGAAGAGCAAGAGGAAGTATCTCCTGCAGTCTCCCCCAGTGAAATACCTGATAATGTGAATGCAGGAATCGAGGGGGAGACTCTACCCACTCCTATGGATATAATATCTGACATCGCCCAGGTGGCCAGGGATGCGGTGGCCGAAATTCATGAAGAAAGTGAACCTGAGATGGAGGATGAGGAGGTCCTGAACAGAAACACTCAAGGAACTGAAGCTGAAGCACTAGACACTGCTGATCAAGAAGTGGAAGAAGCTGCGGATATGGATGGATTTTTGGATGAGGACGGAGAGGACGATGAGAATGAGGACCATGAAGTGTTGGAGACTCCGGCTCCCGTTGAACCTCCATCTGATAAGTCTGCACCAGTGGAGGGGGAGTCTGATAAACCTCACGAGGCCGCCAACATTCCTCCTATAGAGGCTGTGATTGTATCCAGCTCTACCGATGCATCTGCTGCAGAGCACGATCAAGGGCAAGAAGTACCTCAGACCTTACCATTGCGAGATGAGCTGGCCACTCACACCATCAATGTTATTCAAGGAATAGTCAACGAGCTTAAAGCTTCCTGTGATACAGCTCAGAAAACACTGCTGAAGAAGATTAAGACTTCTGAAGATCTCATGCTTAAAAATATGGTAGAGATCAACCACAAACTGGATGTGATGGAGAAGAAGTTTGAAGAAAAGTATACTGCGGCAGGCGAAGCTGTCACACTGTTAATGGCTGGCTTGAAAAAGAATAATGATACTCTGGCTGTTGTAAATCAAAACGCACACGTTGTAGCCAAGAATATTCAGCAGTTTGATGGGAATATGGTCACCTTAAATGCAAATCAGCAGGCCCTGATCACTGAATTCGGCAAGACAACTAAGCATATTGATGACTCCTTGCACTCATATGCCAATTGCATAGCTGACGAAGCCAAAAAGGGGGAGAAGGAGTATATTGCTAAGCTGGCCGAGCTCCAAGAAAGCATGGATGTAAACTTTGCGCAATCAAGCAAATACGTCTATGAGAGTTGCTGGTGGATGCTCCAACAGGCACTGGGCACGTTAGGCGTCGTCCTACCTGACCAACCTGCCGGTGTTCAGGTTCCTGAGACTTCTAAGGCTGCTGATGAAGTACATATTGCTGAGGATGTAAGTACAAGTGCTGCTGATATTTTCACTGATGAAGCTGACGCTAGGGCCATCTCCAAATCTAAGCTGAGAAGTATGTTTGACCAGGAGGCTTTAGCTAAAGCAAGGGGAAAGAGGAAAGTTCAGGAAGGGACATCCAAGGAGACACAGGCTGCAAAGAGAATTCGAATGAATGAGGAGGATGTACGAAATGAAAGGTGGAGTCCAGTCTCAAGGAACATCATCTTAGACACCTTCCGGCTGTACGAAAGAGGAGAGATCAATCGAAATGAAGCATATAGCCAGTACGAATGGGAAACGCATAAAGCATTTGAAGCAAAACGCAACATTTTCTTCAGAAACAACAAGGATCCAGACAAAGTTGCTCCTCCTAGGTACTACCCGAAGCCCAAGGAATACATGGAAAGGCAAAGCAAAAAGTACTTGGCTCAAACTCTGAAGGGTGACGTAGCTAAGGACAAATAGTCATTATTTTATAGCTGGTCACTGTGTCTTAAGAACGTTTAATGATTATTACTGTCATATGAACAATTCAGAATTATATGTGAATATATTTCTCTTGATATATATATATATTCTTGAATGTGTGAATGACTCAAGTCCTGGTCTGATTGCATATATTCCCTTGTGTTGCACATTTAATTTTTAAATGCTATAATTATTATTTGATAGGTGTTATTCATCTTAGCTAGTAGGGTTTTGGCTTCGTCAAATAGGGGGAGATTGTTGGGTATTGTATCCACGATTACCTGGATTTGAGGAAGCCCCCTGTCAAGCTAAGATGAATTCACAATGTATTTGATAAACTTTTTCAAGTTGTACTTGCAGTTTCTCCACGCTAAGTGCACACCAATGTCAGGGTGCAGTAGGTCAATATACACGGGTCTGCACGACGTAATCCCTCGTTGAGCAGATCAGTGTGTTGGCCTATGTGTACTCTCTCTATTGGAGTGCACTTACTTTCAAGTACAGGGCCGCTCATATGCAAGAGAAGACAAGGAGCATGGAGGATCAAGGAGCAGCTCCTAGGTGGAAGACGAAAAATCGTCCAAGGCAAATTCGACGAGAATCACCAAGTGATTCTCGCCGAATCGGCGAGAATCACTTGGTGATTCTCGCCGAATCGACGAGAATCATCAGTGATTCTCGCCGACTCCTTCTGGCCATCTTAATATGGTGCCAAGTAAGATTCGGCGAGAATCACTTGTGATTCCCGCCGAACCAGTGGCCAAGCAGCCCATGAATACAAAGTCAAATTCGTTGAGAATCGACAAGAGATTCGACGAGAATCACAAACGATTCTCGACGAATCGTCGAGAATCACTTGGTGATTCTCGCCGATTCGTCGAGAATCGTCTGCGATTCTCGCCGATTTTTACTTGGCCTTTTCTCAGAATGCTGCTGAACCGGATTCTGCTTCTGGATTAGTTTGAACCGGATTTTGGGGATTTCTTTTGTGGGTCCCACAAACAGTCATCTTTGAGAATACTACAGTATAAATACATGGGTATTTTGAACAGTAAATGACGGATAAGAGAGAAAGAAAACCGAGCCTCGACGTAACCCTAAATTCGCGAAATCGCTCCGCTCCGCCGCCGCCGCTCGCGTCAAGTGGTCGCCGCTGCAGATCGCTCTTCTTCCCGATCTCCGGTGACAGAAGCTTAGCAAAGCTTGAGTCTCACGCGTCTATCCGGAGATCTCTTGTCTCTTGATTTGTTGACCGGGAAAAACTTCCCCGTCCGAATCGATCGAGACGACTGATCCTAGAGTGACCGTTGGTAGACCGAGTTTGCTTCGCTATGAAGTTTGGATCTCCAAGATCTGCAGCCGCTCTTCATCGTAGCCGCCGATCCCGAAGCTAGCCGCCGCTTGTGTTGCCGCCGCCGGTTACGGGGAGATCCTCTCCAAGAGGGAACAAGGTTGTAGACTCTTCATCGACTTCAAGAATACGTCGTCGAACAAAGAGGAACACCGTAGTCTCCGAAAGAAGTTTGTATCTCATATACATTCCATATTTACTTTTGTTGTAAAGGAACTTTTGTTCCGTGTTGTAAGGGTTGGGTGCAACCCGTTTTGTGGGAGTGTTGACTCTCACGTGTGGAAGGGCTCCTTCCGTTAGTGAAGGGATTGGATTTCAATCCCGTTGGTGAAGTGACCGAGTCGTCCCTGTTGGGGAGATAGGTCGAAGGGGGAAAGTGGATGTACCCAAGTCGGGGAACCACTATAAATTTGCTGTGTATTCTGTGTGCTGTGCTTGTTGTTTTTATTGTGCAGGTACATCTGTAATTTCCGCAAAAGAACCACACGTCACCTATTCCCCCCCCCATAGGTGCACATAGCCGACACTAGGTGGACTTTCAGTGGACATCTTCACATTGGTCACAATTGCTTGAGTCTGTGTGTCCTGAATTCTGCATTCATCCTTGTCAAATACAAGCTTGTACGCCTTTCTTAGGAGTTGTCCCACACTTAGAAGATTTTGAGAGAGAGTAGGGATATATTGAACATCATGAATATGGTTAATTACACCCGACTTTAACTGAACTGCAACAATTCCCTTACCTTCTATAACTCTTATATTTTCATCTCCCATGATAACCTCTGACTTTTCAGATTAATCAAGTTGAACAAATGCTTTGCGGTTGTAATATGTTAGAATAACCCATGTATTGGGCCCATCTTTTGGGCCCATTAGTGCTCTTCTCTTTTAGTCCCACATCTTGTATAGGATTTTTTCTCTCTCTTCCTCCTATCTATTTGTATTCTCTCCTTGTATTTACATAATCAATACATACAAGTTTTGAGCTTTCTCTACATGGTATCAGAGCCTAAATCGCTCTCTCGCGGTCTCCTCTGTTCTGTCCGCACTTAGTGCTCTCTCACGACCTGCCTCCTGCGGCCTGCCTCTTGCGATCTGCCTCCCGCGGGCTGTTTGTTTCTATCTGCTTCCCTCTGTGGCTTGCTCATCTCAGTCCGCTTCTTTCTCCGCTCCCTCCGGTTGCTCTCTTTCTCCCATGGTTCCACCCCCACCCCTCCCTTCTTATAGCCATCTCTCCTCCTCCACCCGTGGGACCACCTTCTCCTTTATTCTCCGCTGTCCGCTGCGGACTCCCTCTTGCAGCGACTTGTCTTCAGTCCGCTGCTCTGCTCTCCGCTTCTTTCCGCGGACTGCCTTGCTCGCGACTTGTTTCAGCTCGCCGCTTCCTGCCTTCTCTATCCGCCTGACCGTGCGGGATGTTCCTCTCACCCGCATCTTGGTCGCGGTCTCCTCCGGCTCTTCTCTTCGCTGTCCGCGCGGCTTGTCTCTGCCCGCTGCGGAATTCTTCTCCCAGTCCGCTTCGCCTTTGGTCGCGGTCTCTTCTTGCCGCTGGTGTTTTCACATCTTGACCGGGCGGTCTCTGCTCTAGTCATGCGGGCTCTCCTCTCTTGCGGATTGCTCTTATCCGCCGGCCTCTCCCTCTCTTCTTGCGGCCTGATCCTGTCCGCTGTGGACTGCTTCCTGTGCTCTGTCCGCTGCTGTGTTCACCTCGACCGTGCGGACTAGTCCTCTTTTTTTCCGCTTTCTCGGTCGCGGTCTCCTGTCCTTCCCGTAGCGGCCTTGTCGAGCGGCCTCCTGCTCTTTCCGCGGTGGTCTTCCTTTGTCCTCTGGTTCTGCGGCCTGCCTCTATGGCTTCTTCCGGTAACTCTATGGGCTCGGCGGCCAGTCCGCCTATTGACCGCTCGGCCTGTCCGCCAAACCGTCCGGTTTGCTTTACTGAAGTCTGTGACAAGCTAATGATCACTACTATCTCTCTTTCTGGCAAGAAAAACTTCATTCCTTGGGTCCACTCATTTTGGCGAGTTTTTCAGGCTAAGGGTCTTCTGCCCCACCTTACTCTGTCACCTTCGTCTCCTCTTACGGATGATTGGCTCCGCAATGATGGATGCGTTCAGACTTGGATCCTGAATTCCTTGGATGGTGAGCCTTATCAAATGGCTATGTACCACGACACCGCCAAGGCTATGTGGGATGAGCTCCATTCCTTGTATTCAGGCCGCGACAGCCTTCAACATCTTTATGATATCCTCACTGACCTCTTTGCTCTCGACACTGGCGGCGCTTCGGATATGACCTCGTTTGTCGCTCGGGCTAAAACTCTTGTTGAAGCCTGGATCCAGCATCAGCCGCCCACCAATGATCATGCAGCTCAGCGGGCTCAGAAGGAAGTCGCTTGCATTGCCATCATCATGGCCCGTCTTTCATCTCATCTTCAGATTCTTCGTGCTCAAGTCCTGGCTGCTCCCACCACACCATCTCTCTCTAATGTATGCTCCATGATTCTCCGTGTCTCCCCTCCTCCACATCCTCTTGTTACTTCTCCCCCGGCTCTTCTTCAGCAGGCCCCTCCGCTCTTACCATCCCCTCCCACTTCTGCTCGGGGGGGGGGGGGGGGGGGGCATCCGTGCTTGCGGGGTCGTGGCCCTAGTGGCCAGGGACGGCCAAAGTGCTCCTTCTGCGGGAAAGATGGTCATCTTGAGGCGACTTGCTAAAAGAAAATTGAATATCTCCCTCGTCCGACGGCTTTTGTTGTTACTGACGCCAGTCCTCCTGATTTTGAGACCGTCCATCTTCAGCTCCAGCATCTCCAGGGCCTGCTTAACCCACCATCGGCCTCCGTCGCCTCCGTCTCCAACACAGGTACTGCTTGTCTCTCCACCAGCCTGGGATGGATTGTGGACTCCGGTGCCACCCATCACATTACTTCGCGACGGCCTGCCAAGTACTCGGATTCTCCTTATCTGAAGTCTATCACTATGGCCAATGGGGCGCTGGTTCCTGTCTCCGACTCGGCAGATCTTTCTCTCAACCAGTCCATCCCTCTTCGCTCGGCTCTTCATGTTCCGAGTTCACCCTTTAATTTACTATCTGTTGGTCGTCTTACAAGTGATCTGCATTGTTCTGTTATATTCACTTCTTCTTCCTTTGTTATACAGGATCGGCGGACGCGGACTACCATTGGTAAAGGCCAGCTGCGGAACGGGCTCGACCTTCTCAATGAATCTCCCACCATTCTGTCTTACGTCTCCTCCACAACATGGCATCGCCGACTTGGACATGTCCCTCTACCGATCCTCCAGCGCGCTCTTCCAGATATTCTTTTTTTTTCCTTTTCAGTGTGACTCATGTATCCTCGGCAAACAGCCGCGTTCTTCTTTTCCTTCGCATTGTACTCGGAGTGCGACTCACTTTGATTTAGTTCATTCTGATGTATGGGGTCCATTTAGGATTCCCAGTATTTGAGGTTTTCACTATTTTATCGCATTTATTGATGATCACTCTCGGACTACGTAGCTCTACTTACTCCGTGAACGCTTCGAGCTTCCCTGGGTTTTTCAGGCATTTGTCCTCGAGACTCGTATGCAATTCCATACCACACTCAAAATCCTCCGTACTGACAATGCTCGTGAGTACACCGGCCACTACTTTACCACTGTGTGTTCTGAATACGGGATTCTCCACCAAACCTCCTGCTTACACACCCCGACAAAATGGGGTTGTCGAACGAAAGAATCGCCACTTACTCGATGTCGCCCGTTCCCTCATGCTTCAAATGCATGTTCCCAAGCCATACTGGAACTTTGCGGTTTCCACTGCCTGCTTTCTCATCAACCGCCTCCCTTCCTCTGTCCTCAATTATGCTACTCCGTTTAGCATATTGTTTCTCTCCACTCCGGTTTTTCCTCTCTTGCCTCGTATCATCGGCAGCACCTTCTACGCCCACCGCCTCGGGCCCTCCTCGGATAAATTGGATTCCCGGGCGGTGAAACACATCTTTGTCGGTTATTCACGCACTCAGAATGGCTATGTCTGTAACTCGTCCGCTACTCGCAAGATCTCCGTTTCTGCCGACGTTACCTTCCGGGAAGAACAACCGTTTTTTCCTGCTCCTTTACCCGCTGATCTACCACCGCCTCCTCTCCCTCCATCTCTACCACGCCCTGCTCTTCCCGCTACTACGCCACCTTCGCCAGTTTCCTCTGCCCCCGCTCCTGCTACCGCCAGACCACCCGTTATCCGTGTCTACACTCGTCGCCCTCTCAGTTCCGTTGCCCCTCTACAGCAGACCTCTACCACGGATACTTCGCGTCCTGCTGATCAGGTAACACCTTCCATTGTCCATCCTCTGTCCGCCTACGTCTCTCTTCATCGCCTCTCTCCCCTTCTGCACACATTTGCTACTTCTCTCTCTTTGATTATTGTTCCTAACTCTGTGCAGGAGGCACTTCAACATCCCGGCTGGCGGGCAGTCATGGAGGAGGAAATGTCTGCTCTCTGGGCTAACCAGACATGGACCGTCGTACCCCTTCCTCCGGGTCAAAAACCGGTTGGGTGCAAGTGGGTCTTTGTCATCAAACATGCTGCTGATGGGACGATTGACCGTCTGAAGGCTCGTCTTGTTGCTCGAGGCTTCACCCAGCAATAGGGGCTCGACTATGAGGAAACTTTTTCTCCGGTCGCCAAGCTCAACACCGTTCGCGTCCTTATCTCTGTCATTGTTCATCGCCAGTGGCCCCTATTTCAACTGGATATCAAGAATGGCTTCTTAAATGGGGATCTCCAGGAGACGGTCTACATGCAACAACCGCCCGGGCTTGAGACCACGGGGGAGTCTCAGGTCTGCCGCCTTCTAAAGGCTCTGTATGGTCTCAAGCAATCTCCACGGGCCTGGTTTGAAAAATTCAGTAAGGTCCTTTGTGATATCGGTTTTACTCGCAGCTCGGCCGATTTCTCGTTGTTTACTCGTCACTGACCAACAAGGACGGTCCTTCTGTTAGTATATGTTGACGACATCATCATTACAGGAGATGACTCACAAGGGATGCATGCCGTCAAAGTGCATCTAAACTCGGTTTTCCAGACAAAGGATCTGAGCCCTCTACGATATTTCTTGGGGCTTGAGGTTGCCAGGCGACCAGACGGGCTTATTCTATCTCAACGGAAGTACTGTATTGACCTTCTTCATGATGCTGGTCTTTCAGGGTGTAAGCCAAGTGATACTCCTATGGATGTAAACCACAAGTTATGTGCTCGGGCATCTGGCTCGGATCTACTTCTCTAGAATCCTGAATATTATCGACGACTCGTTGGGAAATTGATCTATCTCACGGTTATCAGACCAGATATTTTCTTTGTTGTTGGTCTTGTTAGTCGGTACATGCACTCTCCTCGAAAATCTCATCTTCAGGCTGTTGAATGCATTCTCAGGTACCTAAAAACAGCCCCTGGTCAAGAACTTGTTTACCGGACTCCTTCGTCCGCTCCAACTTTGGTGGCATACTCTGATGTTGATTATGTCGGCTCTCTTGATGACCGGCGATCTACTAATGGTTTTTGCACATACTTTGGAGGCCATCTGGTTACATGACGAAGCAAGAAACAAGCGGTCATTGTGCGATCATCAGCTGAGGTAGAATACCGGGCAATGGCATCTGTTGTATCGGAACTGACGTGGCTTGAAAGTCTTCTCACTGATCTGGGTGTAAAATTACCTTCTCCGACTCTTCTCCTTTGTGATAGCCAAGCGGCTATACATATCGCCAAGAACTCAGTCTTCCACGAAAGAACGAAGCACATTGAAGTCGATTGTCACTTCATTCGAGAAAAAGTTCAAATGAAGAAGCTCGATCTAAAGCATGTTCCAGGAACGGAACAAGTTGCGGATGTCCTCACAAAGGCTCTTCCCAAGGCACTCTTCTATCAATGTTTGTCCAAGCTTGGTGAATACGATTTGTACGCTCCAGCTTGCGGGGGAGTGTCAGAATAACCCATGTATTGGGCCCATCTTTTGGGCCCATTAGTGCTCTTCTCTTTTAGTCTCACATCTTGTATAGGATTTTTTCTCTCTCTCTTCCACCTATATATTTGTATTCTCTCCTTGTATTTACATACTCAATCAATACATACAAGTTTTGAGCTTTCTCTACATAATACATGTGGTTTGAGCATCCACTGTCAAGGAACCAGACTTCTGATTTTGTTTCAGCTGATCTCAAACAGGATTAGAACAAAGACTTACGGTTGTTGGAGAAATTTGTTTCTTCTCTTGACCTACCCTCTATTGATCTGCCCTCCTGATGCCAACAATCTCTTTGCAAGTGATTTGAATTTTTACACCTCTTGTACTTTGAAAAACAATCTTTTGTAGCATTTGTAGATTTGTTACAAAGCTTACAAAAAGGTTTTTGACCTTGATTTATCACTTTATCCCGTTTATATTGATTACACAATGGCTTCTCATCTACCCCCTTGTCTTTGGAAATATGAGTCCATGAAGATCTTGGACTTGAGACAGACAATCTGCTCTGGAAGGCCCGCTCAAGCTGAACCTCTTTACTTTTCATCCTTGCATCTGCCCCTGTAAGGAGCCCATAAGTTCTGTGATTGTCATTCTATTAATATCTTTAGCCTCTTATATTGCAGCTACAACATGCTCGAAAGCAGGGCTCAGACTGCCAAGGATATGAGAAACAACACATTTCTCAGGAAGTTCATCTCCATATGTCCGTATTTGGTTCACGATCATGTTATTCTAGAGATATACGGCTGCACTTACTCAGTCTGTTTCATTGTGCAGGTGTCAAGGTTTCTCCAAAGGAGAGTTATTTTGATGGAAATCACAAGTTCATTTCCTTTATACTCTTATTTTAATGTCCCAGCATTCTTTAGCTGTTTGTGCATCAATGATGAGAGGAAGGATTGATCGACTCACTCCTTGTTGGATACAGAGAGTTGCTTTTGCATCTCTTCTCTGATTTTTCATGTTGAATTGGGTTGTTGATTCTTCTTCTTAACTCTCTGTTTTTTTATCCGTCTTTTCTGGTTCATCCGCAGCCATGTACCCATCTTGGACGAGAACCCATAAACCTTGGGAGACAAAGAAGATCATCATTTGCTTACTCCAATAGTCATACGACTCACCTTCGAAAATGGGTATGCCAGTTTGGGAGTACAAAAAAGTTTGAGATCCAGATGGAGCCGCCATATGATGAGACCAGAACCAAGGAGGGAAAAACACCCGATGATCTTGAATACTACATTGGATCTATTGATGGCGTGAGACTTTAGCTCTAATACCATGTTCGCATTTGATAAAAAGAGCTAATGCTAAGAAGAAATGAAGAAGAAGAAGAATAAGGAAGAAGAAGAAGATGAAAGATATCCTAATAAAGATAATATAAAGAGAGTTCAGATACACCAGTTAATAACAACTAGATAACACAGATGCGACTAAAAGTTCAGCAGATAATAAAAAGAGGTGGACCCAGATTAACTTAAAGTTATAAACTAATAGCAGAAATGGTATTTATAATAGCACCAACCTAAACGTGCCAAAAACGGACACTTTTTGTAAAGCCTTCTAAATGAATATAACATGGATAAGAAAAATTACCGTGATAAAGAAAAGCACATAGATTATTCCAGCACAAAGATATCATCTTATAGAGAACACTTGAACGACATACATAGCCATTGTAATAGGGACTTAAAACTTCAACATCATCCCTCCAACTCAAGAGTCGACAAGGGATGCAGCGGCAGTGTCGGCCGGAGCAACCTCCGCGGCTGCACTCCTTATCGTGAGGGCGCTGCCATTCCTCTCATACTTCTTCCAGCACTGATGTTTCCAGCATTGGCATTGCGACCTCCGTCCAATGCTTCCAACCCTCCTGAACCTCGCCATTCCGCACGGCTCCTCCTCCTCCTTCACCTCGCCGCCAGGGCTCTTCCTCTCACCTCCCCTGGTCCTCCTCATCCACTCCTCCTTCATTCTCCGCTTCACTTCACACTCCACCTCAGAATGCCTCCCCTCACAAAATCCACACCTCTCCCCATCACCTCCCTCCCTTCTCTTCGCCGCCCTCACTGCCTGCGCACCCTCCCAATCCATCGCAAGCCTAACTGCCTCCTCAACCGTCTCCGGCCTCCTGGGCACCACCCAATCATGAAATTCCTCTCTCAATCCATCCATAAAAAGCCCTCGAACCAGAGAATCCGGCAGCCCGTGCTCCGGCCATCGCTTCAGAATCCATTGCATCCTCAGATGGTACGAAGTCACGCTTTCGCCGCCGCGCTGCCGGAGTGATAGAATCTTGGCGCGTGCACTATCGGCAAACTCCGGGCGGCGAAATGCTAGTAGGAAGGCGGATTTTGTGGCCTTCCATAACATGTCGGGGTGGGGTTCAATCGAGAGCTCGTACCAGAGAGCGGCGTCGTCGAGCAGGGTTACAGGGAAGATACGGGCCATCATTTCGAGCGAGGAGGCATTGTTGGCGTGGCAGACACGCTCAAAGCGGGTGAGATGGGCTACCGGACACTCATCGGGTAGGCCACGGAAGATGGGGAGAGGAGCGACGTTGATGTAGGCGAACGGAGGAGCAGAGGAGGCGGAGGTGGAGGCGGAGATGAAGTCTTTGGAGGGGTTTTGGGAGCAGGAGTCGAGCAGGGTTTCTTTATCGGAAGAAGTGTGGTCGTCGGGAGTTTCCGACTGAGAGCAGAGAGAAGAGGGGGTAATGGTAGAGGGAGGAAGAGGGCGGCACCGGCGGCGCAGGAGACGTAGACGGGCGGGACGGCGGCGGCGGGGGGACGGCGGCGAGTCCGAAAGTTCTGGTGAAGAGCGGCTCATTGAGAAGCAGATGGGGACACAGAGCGAGAGGAGGTAAATTTAGGCGTTTTCTTTCGACCTGGAAGGCTGGAACGATAAATGAAAAAACGAAACGGTTCGGAGAAGTCACGGCTCTCAGCCTCTCACACTTCTGGCGATTTACAACCGTAATTTTTTAAGGCGATCAAAAAATAAAAAATTAAAAGTTTTGATAAAATTTTCAAAAATTAATTTTGGCACCCAACCAGGGAAATTTTCTGTCCGGAGTCCGGACAGGGGACGTAGACGGGTGGGCCCATGCATTTTGACTTTCGCAATATACTTTTGTGCCGGCCCCATCCAATTCTGACTCTTGATTCAATTTCCTGCTTCTAATCCGCTGGCCGGACCCAAAAAACACACAAATTGCACCTCTTTTCTTGAAGTTACACCTATGCGTGCACAAAAAAATCGGTCCCAACCGGTTCGGTTGGGACCGGACCGGTTG
Source organism: Platanthera guangdongensis (assembly GCA_039583875.1). NCBI lineage: Eukaryota > Viridiplantae > Streptophyta > Magnoliopsida > Asparagales > Orchidaceae > Platanthera > Platanthera guangdongensis. The sequence goes on from CM077152.1 coordinate 167,872,313, forward strand.
GGACCGGACAGAGACCGGTCCCAGTTAGGACCGGTCCGGTCCCGGATCGGTTCTGTGGTCCCTGTCAGTCCCTCTAAAAAGAGTAAAAACCGATCCCGGTCCGTGACCGGTTTCGGGACCGGTCGGGACCGTTTTAAAGAGCCGTTAACGGCTCTTTTAATGAGCCTGCCACGTGACAGGCTCATCTATAGAGCCGTTCGGCTCTATAGTTTTTAAAAAAAAAAAAAATTTATTTCAACCCTCCCCCCCCCTCTCTTATTTCTTTGTTTCTCTCTCTCACTATCTCTCTCACTATCTCTTTCACTCTCTCTCACTCATATTCGTGTTTAATGGCTTCCTCCTCCTTCATGCCGGCGTCCTCCTCAGCGTCCGTCGATCATGAGATCATTGAGCATCGGCATAAAGCGGCGGTATGGGATAACTTCGATAAAGTGTGGATCAGCGGCGAAATTAAAGCGAAGTGCAAACTTTGCGCGAAGCTTATGGCCGCTAATAGTAGCAACACAACGCTCGCCCGACACAACAAATCGTGTCTTTCCAAACAAGCCCCGTCGGAGGCCAACCAAGCTCAAATTTCGACGACCGGGCACATTTGGACGTATGACCAAGCTCGGCAACGGGAGCGACAAATGGAGAATGTCATCAAAAGCGGACTTCCGTTCAACCACTACGACAACGACGAAATGACGTGTTACATACACGAAGCACTTCAACCAAAATATCAACAGGTAAGTCGTACTACAACTCGACGTGATGCTTTACAAGCTTACCTGCAATCAAAATTATTTTTACAAAATTTTTTTGAAACATTCGACGGTCGAGTTAGTTTAACGAGCGACGTTTGGACTAGCGGTTTAGTTGACGGTCTTTCGTATATTTGCATAACTTGTCACCGGGTCGATCCCGATAGTTGAGAATTAAATAAACGTATAATTTGTTTTGAAGGTTTTGAATATCCGCACACCGGTAAAGCTATTTATCAGGTGATTATTAAGTGTATTAGAGATTTTAAAATAAAAGATAAAATTTTAAGTATTTCGTTTGATAACGCCTCGAATAATAATATGACTATTAAATATTTGATTAATAATTTGGAACCTATGCTAGATAGTATTTTTTTTCATACACGTTGCGTATGTCAAAACTTTCATTTCAAGTTGTCAAACTATTTCCATTGATAGAGAATATCCCGTCTTCAAGGCTAATCTTTACATAAACTCTCCTTCACACTCCAGAATTCCTAGTTTTAATATTTTTTTTTGAATTAGACAATTATAATAGAAAATATGATACATAAATGATTTTACATAGAGAAAAATAAACTCATTTTCAAGTTTTCTTATTATGATCATGTAGATCACATTTGGAGCATTTAACCATGTATGCTAAATTTCCATGATATTTTTGATTGACTTTTCTTCTCATCAGCTTCCATGTGTCATGTTTTGATCTCCTTGGAGCACTTCAACAAATTGATAGTAGAATCTTTATATCTCCAACGTTTCCCTAAAATATTGGTCCATTCGTTGGTCAAATGCTATGTTTGTAATATTCAATGTATTTTTTTAAAACAATCGGGCACATAGAGATCAATATCTATGCTCAAATGATACATCATCTTAAGTGTCAACATGGAAGAGACCACTAACCTATCATATTCCGTAAGAACAATACCAATTATCTAGGTTAACTACAAATTATCATAATTTATGCCACCTCAAACACTTTTTGTTATTCCACGTAGTTCACATTCCACTCTGCTTTGCCCCATCCTTAATTTTTTGTATATCTTAGGATTGACGTCTGTTAAAACTTGTGATATTGGTGGTCTGGTGGTTTGGTATCTGTGATTTAATGATTTGGCGGACTGGAGGTCTGGTATAACGGTCTGCCTTGTGGTCTGGCGGTCTGGCGGTCTCGCGATCTGTCTTGTGGTCTGCCGATCTGCCTTGTGCTCTGGTGGTCTGATCGTTGGCGGTTGACAGACTTCTAGCAGAATGGTTCTAAAGATTCTGCAACTTCTGTGGTGGTCTAGTCCCGGAGGCGTGGCGGCCTGCATCTGGCGGACTGGACTAACAGTCTAGCTTACTCGAGGGTCATTGAGACCGCATCCTTGATAGGACAAGGGAGGCTTGGAATTATATCCACAATTGTGGGTTGACGGTTAGGAGGCTGAGGTCGCTGCAGATAAAAGTATTATAGTGATTTAACCATTGTTATGGTTTGGTGATCAGGAGGCTGAGGCGGCCGCAGTCTGGTGCTTATGGTGGTCAGCGACGATCTGAGGAGAAGAGACCGACGAGCTTTTATTAAGGAGAGAATAACTTGTCTAATATCTCAACTATATGCGGTTTGTATATTTCAGTTCTCCTAGTCATCCTATTGTAATTTAGTCATACATCATCTATTGTATTATCTTTCTATCTCCTCTCTCATATAAATAGGTGGTCATACCGATGTAATTTAACTTTTATAAAATGAAAATCCTATTATTTAGATTTTCTCGCATGGTATCACAGTAAACTCAATCCATGCGGACTCTGGTTTTCTAACTGCTCGCTGAGCTCTTCAGCGACGGCCTCTGCGGACTCCGGTTTCTAACCATGTGCTAAGCTCTTTTGTGGCCTCTGCAGACTCCGTTTTTCTAAACACCCACTGAGCTCTTTGCTTCATTATCTATGTGTTGCGAACTCTACCTTGCCGAACAGTTTTTTTTCTATCCGCCCTTTTTATGGAGACTACGGAATTTTCTTCTTCCACTTTGTTTGCATCCACCCCTTAGACCGCTCCTGTTGTTTGCACTCCTTCTAGCAGTCTTGGAACTGCTTCCAAGCTGACTGGCCCAAACTATCCTGACTGAAGTGTTTCATTTGTGTTCTTATTGCGGTCTCAACACAAACATTATCATCTCATTGATGACCCTCTAGTTAAAGGGTCTGTTGCCTTTGATGACTGTGATGCTAGTGATGCTGTGGTTAGGACATGGCTAGTTAATAGTCTGTCTGATGAGTGCCTACCCATCATTCGCGATGATGAGACGGTAAAAGTTTCTTTAACTCATCTTGCTGCTTTGTACTCTAAGGGTGCTCAGACTTCGTGTATATAAATATTATATGCTGATCTATTTTCTCGTCCTACCTTGACTCCTTCTGCTGCTTACCAAGAGGTGCAAGCCCTTGGCGTTGAAATTCTTCAACATCACCTCTTCTCTGCTGATCTTGTTGAACAACACAAAGACTTCTAGAAACTTCTAGTTGTGTGTTATCTTTTTCTCCTTTCAGAGTCTTTTGACATGATTAGGTAACAAATTCTTGGCGAACGTTGAATTCTCACTCTTGATGCTACTGTTGTTCGTATCTCCATTATTACTACACTTCTTCAATGCCCTCTAGTTGCCTCCCCGCCCTATCCCGACACCTTTGCTCAACCAATTTGTTTTGGCAATTCTAGTGGTCGTTGAGGTCACTCTGGTGGGCATGGTCTGTCTTGCCATCTCTATTATCATTATGGCAAGACATGACATCTTATTGATTGTTGTTGGGCCAAGTAACCTTATCTTCGCCCGTCCGCAGGTGACACCACTAGGAAATTCACATCCCTTGCCTCTTTTTCAGTAAGTGCTAATGTGGTTACACAAGATAAGTGACTTATTAATTCAGGGGCTACTAATCATCTGACAGACAATCCTCATGTGTTCTCTTGTTTGGACAAGCATAATTGGTCTCCTCCGGTTTTTATTATGGATGACACTTTGTCTCTTGTGTACGGGACTGGTATAGTCCACTTCACTCCATCTCAGTAGTTTGAGGGAACGCTCTATGTGCCATTATTTTCATGTCATTTACTTTTTGTTCCTACTCTTTGCAAACAACTAAACTATATGGTTACCTTTAATCCAATACTTGATATTTTTAGGATTCTCACTGCAAGGAGACGATTGCTAGTAGGACTCAAAGCAATGAGCTATTCTTCCTAAACAATATCACTACTTTCTCTTCTTATCTTCTCCAATGGTATTTTATCCTTGGTCATCCTCCTTTGTCGTAACCCGTATTTTATCAATATTTAAATAAAATCAGAGTGAGAGAAAATATGCATCATGATACCACACCGTGCAGGGTATAACTGCAGATGCTCAAGCAGCTCCGACTTTACCTTAATTTTCATAAGAGACATATAAATTTGTTATGTTAAAGAACATGATTTAAGTTTAAAGTTTCAAAGACTGTGTCTCTTGGTTCGGTGGAACTAGTCCACAAGTAGAAAGGTGCATATGCAGTGAAAAACTAAAGAGTTATTTATTTTATCCAACATGAGCATGAAGACCTAACAATAAGCCAATGATGTGTACGTTTCTAAATTTAGTATTAGCAGGAAAAGATCTTTTAAGATCTTCAAAATAGGGTGATATTTCGTTGAAATAAATGTTTTGAGTATGAGTAAAGGTTCATATTTTTATACATATAAAATAACTAATATGCATCATAACATAAAACCTTCTCAGAGAGTAATGCATCAACAACAAAAAATAGTAGTAGCAGAAACAGCAACTAAACAGTCTACACATAATGAAACTATGCTATGTGCACCAACAATCTGACACAAACCAATAGTACTAATAGTAAAAGTCTGAGATACACCACAAAATCAAGAAAAAATAACAGACTACATCTCACTGATGAGAGGAAAAGAAATCAGCTACTGAAGCCTGGAAGAAACGAACTCGGTCAACTCTAATTGCTACTGGTCTGAACTAGAGGCATTCAAAAAGAAAAAAAAATGTCTTAGCACAAGGGCTCAAAAGGAAGTTCAAACAGAGTTTAAAAGCTCAATAAGTTTAAGAAAGTTACCAACCCAACGAGAATAGTTGAATAACTGTGAAACAACAACAAATAATAGATCATATGAATAGTAAGTGTAATTAATTCAGCATGAATTAGCTATATAAGAGAAGTACTTGTGCCAAGTGTAATAAGTATTCATCTTAATGATCATATATTATATATATATATAGTAAAAGAGACAAATCAACTCAAAGAGTGAATCATTAACACCGGGCATAAAACGATGCTGTGGTGGTGGCATTCTTTCAACACAAACCATCAAACCAAAACATCCAAAGAAAATACACTATGGTGGTGGTAATCCATCCAACCCAACCAACCAGTCCATAACAAAGTCACCGGGTGTAATGATTCACAAACAGGCACTATGGTGGTGGTCATCCATCCATCCCAACATAACAATCCAAAAATACCATAATAAAACCTAGTTTCCAATAGAGCTCAGATCACAATCAAACTTGACAATCATGATTAAAATTAAATACTTTAATTTTCTAAAGTCAGAAAATTTTACACTTCTGCAAGTTTTAAATTCAGTCGACTTGACCAAACGGACATGGAAACGTACTAATGATAACGCACAATTAACTTTGATTTAATGTAACGCCCTTATGTCATTATCATAACACCCCCATCCGTCATATAGATTATAACAAAAGGTCCGGCTGGGGCCCCACGCCATATTTCATGGATAGTCAGTGAATTTACCCATTGAAACCGAATTATTTACGCATCCTAACTAAGAGTTGCATTCTAGCGACAGTTTTCAAATTAATAAGAACTCAACACCGGGAATATTCACTAACAATACCAAAGGAATTATAATAAAATACACATAATATTTTAGCCATAAGCCCTTACAAACAGTTCTCTTCACAAGAGTGTATTACATACATCGGCACACATGTCGACCACACATGAAAATAATAAAACACGCTTCGCTTGGCATCTGAGGGCAAGCATAGCTCAAAGGGGCTCTAGTATGCTACTTCCTGCTCGGCTCTTCAGCACCTTCATAGGGACAATCTACCAATACGTAGCAAAATTAGGCAATGATCAGCTTTAGCTGATCAAATTATAACGACCCCACCACTCACTCGAGACGGCGATGCTCCTTCCATGCAGTTAAATAACAAGTATACTTAATGACATCAGAATGTGAAATTTAGAACAATTCACCACAAACATTGGCATGTACGACCACATGCCTCGTGCACTCAGGGCACATTATCGATGTGCTGAGATTCAAGCCCCATCACTGCACTTAGAAACTGTCCACATTTGAGGATTCTCTTTTAGTGTGATGAGATTCAAGCCTCACCTAGTTGAGCATTATCTTTTGGTGTGCTGAGATTCAAGCCCCAACTATTTGAGCATTTTCTTTTGGTGTGCTGAGATTCAAGCTCCACATATTTGAACATTTTTAAGTCGTTTTGTCCCGAAGCCTAAGACTCTCATTTATGTCACGATAAAGTCAAAGGAGCTTTATTATATTAAGATACAATCCAGTGACTCACTCCAAGTCGTAAATCATAGGGTGGGTACAGTTCAGCCACAACCCATTGCTCAAGTCGTCGGGCTCACCAGCCACGATATGGGTTGGTCTCCCCTTGCCCGTTCACATACATAACTGTATTATGTTTCAACGCTGGCACTCAAGGCCACCATTGATGTCATTCTAACAACACATCTCAACATATTGGCCACCTAGTCTCCAAGGATAGGCCTCACATACGTAGCTCTTTGGGAGTTATCGCCGGCGGTAGCACTACCGTGACATGATACTAACAAAACTTCACGTCTGTCTCAGGCTCGGTTCCACACCCAACACAATCAACTACTCAGTGGTTTTTTCCAATCGAGCTATCGTCAATGGTAGTACTACCATGGGGTGATACTAAAAGAACTCTGATAATGCTTCAATCATAGGTGTTTTCCTGGAGAACACCTCGAGTACTTTCTATAGCAACTTGCAATACCCCTGACTTTGTAACCTATGCGTTTAACTACAAAGTTGAAAGATATAGTACCTAAACACCTAGAGGGGGGGGGGTGAATAGGTGACCAAATTCTTTTTGACTTTTAAGGCAGAATGCAACTTATAATTACAGAATTTAAGCTACTATTGCACAACAATCACACAGCATTCACAGCAAACCACAATTACAGCAGACACACAGTTTTATAGTGGTTCCCCAAGGTTTGGGTACATCCACTTTCCCCCTTCGCCTATCTAGCAGTGTACAAGATTCGGCCAAACTTCTCCACTATCTCAGAACCCAAAACTGGTTCCTACACCTCAGGCCCAAGGCACTACAACTCAGCTTTTCCACAAAGCCTACACTTAGTCACAAAGGCCTACACTCAGCCACCAAGGCCTACACTCAGTCATCAAGGTCTACACTCAGCCACCAAGGCCTACACTCAGAGATTTAACTCTCCTACCCTCAGCCTTTATAATTACAGGCTTACAAGACTCAGATCCAAAGGATCCTACAAGATAAAAATGAATACAATAATGTTAACTCAACAACTCAGAGAATAGAGAGATGAGATGTGAGTTTCTTGATGAGTTCTTGGAAGAACTCAGTTGAAATCAATCTGACTTAGCTTTCTTCAAAGCTTCTTGAAAGTAGAACTCAATAAGATTGACTCCTTCTGTAGTTGATCCTTGATCTCTGCTACTTAAGATTCAGAATAAATCTGAACCCTTCTTCTCAGTCTGGTTCCAACAACTGATTTCTTGGATGGAGCTCTCTCTCTCCAACTTCTTAGATCTTCACTTGAAAGCTAGATCTTCTTGTGTGTTTCTCTTGTGAATGATCACTTGAACCACTTCATCAACAACAGTTTCTGTAGACTGTATAAGCCTATTTATAGGCCTTCTTCATGGTAACCGGCTGGTCCGGTTCATAACTATTTTCTGACAACTCTGACAGGTGTTGTAGACCGGCTGGAACGGCAGCTGTCAAGTCATCCAGTCAGTTCTTGAAAAATCTCTAACTGTCTGAAAGTGTCGAGACTTTCTGTCGTTAAGTGTCGACACTTATAGACCAAGTGTCAACACAAATTGTCTAAGTGTCGACACTAGTCTACAAGGTGTCGACACAACTCCTTGTGTTGTTGATTCTTTATCTCGACACTGCTTCTTCTTCAGGTGTCGACACTGAAATTGAGTGTCGACACAAGTACTTGTACTTCTGTATTTTGCTGAATTCTTCTAAGTGTCAACACAACACCTTTGTGTCGACACATCTTCATGTGTTGATCTTGTTAGTGTCGACACTGCTTCTTGGTGTCGACACTTGTCTTCAGTGTTGATACTTGCTGAGTGTCGACACAGCTCCTTGTGTCGACACTTGGTTCTTCTGTTGAGACTTCAGCTGTGTGTCGACACATCCCCTTAGTGTCGACACTTGTACTTAGAATAATTTGTTGAACTTGCTGTTCTTTGCTAAGTGTCGACACAGCTTTTTGGTGTCGACATCTTCTTCAAGTATTGAGTCTTCAGCTGAGTGTCGACACATACTTTCTTGTGTCGACACTTTCTTCAAGTGTTGACTCTTCTGTTGAGTGTCGACACATTGTTCTGGGTGTCGACACTTACTTCAAGTGTTGACTCTTTTGTTGAGTGTCGACACATTGTTCTGGGTGTCGACACTTTCTTTAAGTGTTGACTCTTCTGTTGAGTGTCGACACATTGATCTGGGTGTCGACACTTACACTTAGTCTCTGCTATCTTTTGCTGAGTGTCGACACAGCTCTAAGTGTCGACACTTTCTGATTTAGACACAGCTTCACTGGGTGTCGACATAACTGTTAAGTGTCGACACTGTTTCACTGCACTTTCTTCATTGAGTGTCGACACAGCTCCTTGTGTCGACACTTTCTGTCTGGTGTCGACTCAGCATCCCTGGTGTCGACACAATGACTCCAAGTGTCGACACTGCTTGCCTGGGTGTCGACACAAGTCTTCTTAAGTGTCGACACTTTCCCTCTAGGTGTCGACACATGGACTTAGAAACTTTTTGCTTCATTCCTGCAAATATTTAACCTGCACAAGTAACTCAAAATACATCAAATACATTTTGATGTATATCATTGAGTTGGGTGAGGCTTCTTCAAATCAGGTACATTTAAACCAATGTACCCAACAATCTCCCCCTATTTGGAGAAGTCATAACCCTTAGTCAATGATATACACCATTCATAATTAAATTACAAAATGATGTAAAGCAGGATTATATATATAGCAGGGCAATCATAAACATGTACCAATCAAACATGTATACATAGACATCATCACAGAACAAATATGAAATAGATTTAACATATAACACATTGTTCTAATATCAGCCATATTCATTTTCGAAAGTTTACAGAATGTTTTACATCAAACAGATTTCAAAGTAAACTTTAAGAAAATTCTAATTCTATTTCTGTTCTGGCTCCTTAATCACTATTCCTTTTCCAGCTTGAACTTTGGCTTGAACAGGAGCATCAACAACTTCAGCATCAGCATGCTTCTTGCCTTTCAAGTCTTTCTTCTTAAGCTCTTCTGCTTTAATCTTCTGCATTTCAAAATAATGATATGGCTTTGGAAAGTACTTGCTAGGCTCCTAGGCAGTAGGAGGTAGCTTTCCCATCTTGGCCTTTCTTCTATATTGGACTATTGCCTCCTACCTTGACTCATGTTTTCTCCATTTAGCCTCAGAAAACCATTTGTTCCTGTCATGCACATTATCTTTGGCAGCTTTCCAGGCATTCAAAATAATATTTCTTGTGGTAGGGCTCCACTGCTCAAAGTCTGATCTTTGTTCAGCTTGTTCCCTAAACCTCTTCTTAGACAATCTAGTCTCTTCTTCTTTCTGCAGTGCCTCTTGCATGGCTTCAGAAATAGGCTGAACAACTTTCTCAATAATGACATTGTGCTTGCCTCTAGGTTGGTTATACATGGACTGTACATCTGCATGAATCATGTCAAAATCTGGAGGAGGGTAGATGACTTGAGCTACTTCAGGTTGCTCCCCTCCTAGATATGCAGGATGAATTCCAGATTCAGCAACATTATCATCATCACAAAGAGGAGGATATCCAAGAGTTTCTCTGATAGAATTTGATATCCACTTGGTATGATCAGAGCTGGCCTTGACTAACACTCTCTCCCCCTTTATGACTTCTCTCTCTATATGATCTCTGACATCATCTTTCTGAAATCTCACTTGATTATCCAAATAATTAACTCCATCTTTAAAGAAGGGTTTTAACCTTTGAAGTTTATCAGTTATAATCTTTTGAGATTCTTGAATGGCAGTCTTAAGAGCAGTGATTTCTTCTAGGAATATTTTGTCAAAATTTCCCTTTGCTATAGCTGGAGTCTGCCCAGCAGCTAGATTCTTCAGTTCTGTGACTATTGCATTGTGAGATGCAGTAAGGTTGTCATTCATTCTTATCTGATTTTCAAAAACATAACCTTGCTTCACAGCCATGTCATCTACTTGTGCTTTTATCTTCTCCTGGTGTGTAGCCAAGTACACCACTGTATTTCCACCCTTGTGGAAGCAGTCTGTCATCTCCTTCTTATTAAGATTCATTTCAAATCTTATTGACTTAATATCTTGGGTCAGATCAAACTGCAATGATTTCTGCCCTTCATCCACATACTTCTCAATTGCTTTCCTGTGTTCATCCAGTTTAATCTGCAGAGCAACCATCAGTGCACTATAATCAACTGATGGTGCTGGCTGAACTATAGGCTGTGGTGTTATAGTTTGGAGAGCCTTCTTGTAACTCTGGCTTCTTCTTTTGAAGACCTAAAATTTCTGCTTCTTTGCCCTTGCAATCTCCTCATCTTCAGAGGCAGATGTGCTGGCAATATCCACCCTTTCCTTTGGTTGTTCTTCAACAGTTTAGGGCTTGTCAGTGTCATGCCTTGCAGGCTCTTCAACAAATAATACTTGCTCCCCCTCAGTTGGAGCATTCTCCTCCTCAGTAGTTGCATTGTCCTTGTCAAAATCTTGTTGATCCAGATTTAGAAATAAGTCTTCCATAGTAAACTCTTATGGTGAATGAGCTGGAGAAATTCTGGGCTCCTCAACCACTGGATTAGATACATCTTGAACTGTAACAGGTGTGTCTTCTGTGACAACATCTAGGACTTGACTAGGAATCTGTGGTTGCTGATAAACATCAGACAAATCAGTATCCTCTAAAGGAAAATCTATAGCATTAAGCTCAGTGATTACCTCTAGGATGATGTTGGTTGCATGCTCACTTTCTAGTGTAGTTGGTTCTTCTACAACTAGATGCTCCCCCTGGATTTCAGCAACATTTTGAGGAGCTGGAGACTTCACAGCAGTCTCTTCTGCATTCTCATCAGGTGAGAAGTCAACTTGTTCTTCACTGTCTGAGCTGCTAGTGGACACTTGAGCCACTAGAGCAGTTTTCCGTTTCTTCTTTGGAGGTGATACTTTTTCAGAAATTATCTTCTCAGGGGTTGGCATCTCCTTAGTCAACACCCTGTCCCATCTAAAAAACAACCTCATATCCATTTTTCTCATATGATTTATTTTTGTTCCAGCAGCTGTACTCATTACCTCTGGAATACTTCCAGCAAGGTATAGACTTATAATCCTGCCCAAGTTGGGCTTCTTCAAGCTTTCCTTGATCTTTTCAAATACCATAATAGACCAGTCAGTTTGCAGATTGAAGATAATCCTGGTCATAATGCTGAACATAGAGGCAGATATCCTATCATGCCCTCCTGATTTACTTAATATGACATTTCCAACAATTTCAGAAAGGAATTTCCCTTGATTGTTCATGCCCTTTCTCAGAAACACTGATTCAATCTTCATCTTAGAATCCAGACCACACCATGCCAATGCATCTCTGGTCCTAGAAGCAGTTACTTCTTCTTCTTCCTTTGTTCTAGGCAGATTTAGAATCTTCCTCAAGCTCTTAGGTGATACCTTCACTTTCTTACCATGAACCCTGGATTTGATATTGAATCCAGTTTCGTCGACTTTAGCTCCATTGAGGAATTCCAGAACTTCCTTTTTCCAGATTTTTGTTGGCTCAGAAATAAGAAATTCCAACCCCGAGTCTGCAACTAGGGTTATCACATTCTTGATTTCTTGATCGGCATCATCAAAAGCATTCCGCACCAGTTCGTACCCTTCGTTGACATTCTCCTCAAGCTTTGGCGTCATTAGGGTTTGTAGAATTTGACTTGAGAGAAGAGAGGTGTCGACACACAAGTTTTGGTCTCGAAACTTTTGAAAGCGTGTCGACAAACTAAGGCAAAATCCTATTTATAACTTTCTAGATTTGAAGATGAACAGGCGGGCAGCTAACTTAAATTGTGTTGACACTGGCAACAAGTGTCGACACTGACTTAGAATGTCTCGACACATATGTGTCGACACAAGTTTAGTCAACAGATTATATGTGTCGACACTTGGTTATGTGTCGACACCACTTATCTCGACACATAGTCGAGACTGTACTTAGAGAATTCTGAGTAAAACTTAAGTGTCGACACCACTTTGGATGTGTCGACACCTACTTGTCATGTGTCGACACTAATATTCTGAAGTGTCGACACCAACTTCCTAGATGTGTCGACACCTTATTCCTGAAGTGTCGACACCAACTTTCTGTGTCGACACAAAAATCTCTATATGTTGACACCTTTTTACTTAGCCAATTTCAATTCTGTAAACTTACTCTAAGTTTATCATTCCTAGTTCAATTTTAAATCTATTGAACTTAGCTTCTTCTAGGGGCTTAGTATACATATCAGCTAATTGATTATCAGTTCTAACATATTCCAGTAAAATATCTTTTCTTTCTACATGCTCCCTAAGAAAATGATATTTAATTTCAATATGTTTTGTTTTACTATGGGATACAGGATTATTAGCTATTGAAATAGCACTAGTAGAATCACAAAAGAGTGGAGTTCTACTTACCTGAATTCCATAGTCTTCAAGCTGATGTTGTATCCATAGAAGTTGAGCACAGCAACTTCCAGCAGCCATATATTCTGACTCTGCTGTGGAGATAGCCACACTTGTTTGCTTTTTGCTACTCCATGAAATTAGTCTCCCACCTAGGAATTGATAGGTTCCAGTAGTGTTTTTTCTATCTTCTTTGTATCCTGCAAAGTCTACATCTGAATAACCTGTTAGTTCAAAATCCCCATTCCTAGGGTACCAGAGGCCTAGATAGGGAGTGCCCTTTAGATATCTCAATATCCTTTTGACTGCTGTCAAATGAGACTCTTTAGGGCAGGCTTGATACCTTGCACAGACACATGTAGCATACATGATATCTGGTCTACTTGCAGTCAAGTATAATAGGGAGCCAACTATCCCTCTATACAAGGTTTCATCTATAGGTTTCCCTGCATCATCCTTGCTAAGAGACATACTTGACCCCATAGGAGTCTTCATGGTACTGGATGAATCCATATCATACTTTCTTATGAGTTCTAGGGTGAACTTAGACTGATATATGGATAAACCATTCTCAGTCTGTTTAACTTGGAGACCCAAGAAAAACTTTAGCTCTCCCATACTACTCATCTCAAATTGACCTTTCATAAGTTTAGCAAACTTTTTGCAAAGGCTGCTTTCAGTAGACCCAAATATAATGTCATCTACATATATTTGGACAAGTATTATTTTGCCTCTAGATTCCCTAAGGAATAGAGTCTTGTCTATTTTCCCCCTTGTGAACTTGTTCTCAATGAGGAAACTAGACAGGGTTTCATACCAAGCCCTAGGGGCTTGCTTTAACCCATATAAAGCTTTCCTAAATCTATAGACATGATTAGGTAAAGTTGAATCAACAAAACCTGATGGCTGTTCCACATAGACTTCCTCTTTAAGATTACCATTCAGAAATGCTGACTTGACATCCATTTGGTAAACTTTGAATCCTTGAAAGGTTGCATAGGCTAAGAACATCCTTATGGCTTCCAGTCTAGCTACTGGAGCAAAGGTTTGATCAAAGTCAATACCTTCTTCTTGCCTATATCCTTTAGCAACCAATCTAGCTTTATTCTTAATGATGACCCCTTGTTCATCCATCTTATTCCTGTAGATCCACTTGGTTCCTATTATATTGTGGTCTTTAGGTTTAGGAACAAGTTCCCAGACCTTGCACCTCTTGAACTGATTCAGCTCTTCTTGCATTGCTTCAGTCCATTGTGGATCTAGAATGGCTTCTTCAAACTTCTTTGGTTCAACTTGAGATAGAAAACTGGAGTAGATTGCTGCATTCAGATTTCTGCTCCTTGTTTGTACCCCTTATCTTGGATCACCAATGATCTGCTCTACTGGATGATCTCTAAGATGCCTATTGGCTGGAGGCATCCTGACTTCTGGTTGAACCTCTTCAGTTCCTTCATCTTGCTGCACTCCTTGTACTTCTTCTACAGTACGTACATGTAGTACTCCCCCTGGACAGCAGCCACTATCTTCTTCTTGCTGCCTTGCAGCAGGTTCTCCTTCTATAGTGAGCTTGTCCATCTTCTTTATTATACCTGTGGAGCTGCATACACTACTAGACAACTCATTGTTAAAAAGTTTAGTCTCATCAAATACTACATGTATAGATTCTTTTACAACTTATGTAGACAAGTTGTAGACTCTATAAGCCTTACTGTTATTGTTGTACCCAACAAAAATTCCCTCTTGGGACTTGGCAGCAAACTTAGTCAAGTAAGACTTACCATTGTTAAGTATGAAGCACTTACAACCAAAGATTCTGAAGTAGGATAGGTTTGGTTTTCTGCCTTTCACAACCTCATAGGGGGTCTTGTTGAGGCATTTAGTAATGGTAGCCCTATTAATAACATGGCATGCAGTATTAACTGCTTCAGCCCAAAAATATTCTGGTAGTGATGTATCACTTAATAGGGTCCTACCTGCCTCAATCAAGGTTCTATTCTTCCTCTCAGCAATGCCATTTTGCTTAGGTGTTCTAGGTGAAGAAAATTCTTGAAATATCCCAAAGTCTTCACATAGTTTTGTCATACTATCAGACTGAAATTCAGTACCATGGTCAATTCTAATCTTGACCACTGTGCTGTCTAGCTCATTCTGAATTTGCTTGACAAAGCTATGGAAGACACTAGGTGTTTCAGATTTCTGTCTTAAGAAGAACACCCAGGAAAACCTTGAGTAGTCATCTACAACTACAAAGGTATAGACCTTCCTACCTAGGCTGTGAACTGGCATTGGACCAAAGAGATCCATATGCAAGAGGTATAAACACCTCACAATATCTTTATTTTCTATGCTTCTAAAGGTGGATCTAGTCTGCTTGCCCTTTTGACAAGCTGAGAAAATACCATCTTTAACACACTTAACTTGAGGACCATTCCTCACTAACTCTTTGCTAAAGAGTTTGTCAATTGTCTTGTAGTTAAGATGGGCTAGCCTCTTGTGCCATTTGACACACTGAGAGACTGTCTCATCAGCTACAAGACATACTGGAGAACCATTGTTCTCAACCATAATGTCTAAGCAATAGACATTCTTTTTCCTATAACCAGTCAAAATGATCTCTTGATCAGTTGACCTCCTGATATGACAACCATCTTTCACAAATGAGATGTCATATCCTACATCACTTAATTGACTTATACTTATTAGGTTGTGTTTCAACCCTTTAACATAAGCCACTTGAGTAATGGTAACCAAGTTGCTAGAAATGTTACCAAATCCTTTGATGATTCCTTTTTCAGAACCACCAAAGGTGACTTTTGGACCATCTTTGATTGGAATGTAGTCCCTTAGTAATCCTCTAGTTCCAGTCATATGTCTGGAACATCCACTGTCCAAGTACCATGTTGGGGCATGGCCACTTGGACTCACCTGCAAAACAGATTAATGAACCTTAGAACCCAAAGAATTCTTGGGTCCTTGGTACTTGTTAGTTTGCAACCTGACAAAACTACCTACTGGTTTTCCAATAGGCAGTTTGCTACTCACTTTAGCACTAGCATTGTGCCAATAGTCCATTGCAAAGTGGCCAACCTTGGCACAATACCAACACTCAAACTTATTGTACCTTTGCTTAGGTACTGTCTTTGTTGTCTTATCTACAGCTGACTTGTTGAGTGTTGGGGCTTTGCCCTTGGACTTGGACTTGGACTGAACAGTCCTTGCAGGTTTAATAAAGCCTAGTTCAGCTTTACCTTTGTGATGAACAAATTCATCAATTATGGGTAAAACTGACTTAGGTTTAGAAAACCTAGCAACTAAGTCCTTCTCCTTCTGAAGATTAATCTCCAGACTCTTGATTTGATCATTCTTATAGGTGATAGTCCCCATCTGAATCACAGTTATGTGCTTCAGTCTGGCTATCTCATTTAGCTTTTGATCAAATAACTGCTCAAACTCAGTTGCAGCAGCTTTGAGATCAACAATTTCCTTTGCCTGACTTTTGGCTAGGGACTTGCTCTTCTTATAAGCTTGTAACAGAACTTTATATTCATCTATCAGCTGATGAATATCTTCTTCAGACTCAGATACACTCTCATCACTTGATGAAGATGAATCTGATTCTGTACTGGCACAAGAAATTGAACTGGAAGAATAATGTTGTACCTTACTAGGTCCTGGCTGCTCCAGGATTTTTTCACCTTCTGTCAATGCCATTAGCCCTTGGCATTGACTGTCTTCTTGTTCATATATAGAATTCATAATCTACATGAACTCTACTTCTTCTTCTTCAGCAAACAGCCCTATATATGCCTCAGCATCTGACTCAGTTTCTGAAGTAGAGATATCTGACAGGCCCTTGTCCTTTTTGGCAACAAAAGACTTCTCCTTCTTGCCCTTGTATTGAGTCCTTTTCTTGTCACTAGACTCATTTCTCTTCTCAGGACAATCTGCTATCACATGACAGTGTCTATTACAGCAATAACACACAATTTTTGATAGTGTAGTTTTGCTAGACTTTTTCTTGTCTTTCTTTGAAGACTTCTTTTTCTGATAAGAGTCTTCCTTTTCCTGTGAAGTAGATGGCCTTGACCTCCACTGTTTCTTCTTTAAGAATTTCTGAAAATGTCTGGTGAAGGCAGCAAAGTCCTCATCACTTTCACTGCTTTCAGATTTTGTACTTGCTGACTCTTCTGACTCAGTTTCAGCAACCTTTGGAGGTGAAGTTGGTGACTTACCTTTGTATCTTCTGGGGGCTTCTGTCTTGAAGTCTACTGTCCTTTCTTTATGTTCAACTCTTGTTGATTTTTCCTCTTCTTTCCTAACTGTCAACTGCATTTCATAAGACAACAGTTTGCCAAACAGTGTAGGTGGAGGAATTTCTGCCAACTTAGCCATTTCTCTAATGACACAGATCTTGGTGTCCCAATCTTTAGTTAGGGACCTTAGAAACTTGTCATTGAGTTCATAATTACTGAACTCTCTGCCATAGGACATGAGTTCATTCACTATCCTATAGAACTTTTTATAGCACTCAGTTATGCTATCTGCTTTTCCTTGTCTAAAACTTTCATACTCTTGATTTAGCAAGGATTTTCTGTCTTGCCTTACTTTTTCAGAACCCTCCATGTACACAATAAGAGTTTCCCACATTTCTTTAGCTGTCTTACAGTGTATAAGATTCTGAAAAGTTGCATCATCTATAACACTTACAATTATGTTCTGTGTCATTTTGTCCATGGTGGCTAGAACAATTTCATCCTTAGTCATTTCAGAGAAATCCTTTGGTGTTCTCTGATTTGCATCTAATACTGACACCTTCATGGGCACATATGGCCAATCCTTTACTATGATATAAATCCTAGGGTCTGAGGCTTCCATAAACAGCCTCACCCTTTCCTTCCATATGCCAAAGATTTCCTTTCTGCATATAGGTAATTTCATGGATCTCAATTCCTTGTGATTCTCAGAGGAACCCATTGTTCTTGATTTTCTTGAATCTGTAATTTGACTTAGATTGAATCTGCCAATAGGATCTCCTCTGACTGTTAGTCCTTTTTGAGGAACCTCGCTTTGATACCACTTGAAAGATATAGTAGCTAAACACCTAGAGGGGGGGGGGGTGAATAGGTGACCAAATTATTTTTGACTTTTAAGGCAGAATGCAACTTATAATTACAGAATTTAAGCTACTATTGCACAGCAATCACACAACATTCACAGCAAACCACAATCACAACAGACACACAGTTTTATAGTGGTTCCCCAAGATTTGGGTACATCCACTTTCCCCCTTCGCCTATCTAGCAGTGTACTAGATTCGACCAAACTTCTCCACTATCTCAGAACCCAAAACTGGTTCCTACACCTCAGGCCCAAGGCCCTACAACTCAGCTTTTCCACAAAGCCTACACTCAGCCACAAAGGCCTACACTCAGCCACCAAGGCCTACACTCAGCCACCAAGGTCTACACTCAGCCACCAAGGCCTACACTCAGAGATTTAACTCTCCTACCCTCAGCCTTTATAATTACAGGCTTATAAGACTCAGATCCAAAGGATCCTACAAGATAAAAATGAATACAATAATGTTAACTCAACAACTCAGAGAATAGAGAGATGAGATGTAAGTTTCTTGATGAGTTCTTGGAAGAACTCAGTTGAAATCAATCTGACTTAGCTTTCTTCAAAGCTTCTTGAAAGTAGAACTCAATAAGATTGACTCCTTCTGCAGTTGATCCTTGATCTCTGCTACTTAAGATTCAGAATAAATCTGAATCCTTCTTCTCAGTCTGGTTCCAACAACTGTTTTCTTGGATGGAGCTCTCTCTCTCTCCAACTTCTTAGATCTTCACTTGAAAGCTAGATCTTCTTGTGTGTTTATCTTGTGAATGATCACTTGAACCACTTCATCAACAACAGTTTCTGTAGACTATATAAGCCTATTTATAGGCCTTCTTCATGGTAACCGGCTGGTCCGGTTCATAACTGTTTTCTGACAACTCTGACAGGTGCTGTAGACTGGCTGGAACGGTAGCTGTCAAGTCATCCAGTCAGTTCTTGAAAAATCTCTAACTGTCTGAAAGTGTCGAGACTTTCTGTCGTTAAGTGTCGACACTTATAGACCAAGTGTCGACACAAATTATCTAAGTGTCAACACTAGTCTACAAGGTGTCGACACAACTCCTTGTGGTGTTGATTCTTTATCTCGACACTGCTTCTTCTTCAGGTGTCGACACTGAAATTGAGTGTCGACACAAGTACTTATACTTCTGTATTTTGCTGAATTCTTCTAAGTGTCGACACAACACCTTTGTGTCGACACATCTTCATGTGTTGATCTTATCAGTGTCCACACTGCTTCTTGGTGTCGACACTTATCTTCAGTGTTGATACTTGCTGAGTGTCGACACGGCTCCTTGTGTCGACACTTGTTTCTTCTGTTGAGACTTCAGCTGTGTGTCGACACATCCCCTTAGTGTCGACACTTGTACTTAGAATAATTTGTTGAACTTGCTGTTCTTTGATATGTGTCGACACAGCTTCTTGGTGTCGACATCTTCTTCAAGTATTGAGTCTTCAGCTGAGTGTCGACACTTTCTTCAAGTGTTGACTCTTCTGTTGAGTGTCGACACATTGTTCTGGGTGTCGACACTTACTTCAAGTGTTGACTCTTTTGTTGAGTGTCGACACATTGTTCTGGGTGTCGACACTTTCTTTAAGTGTTGACTCTTCTGTTGAGTGTCGACACATTGATCTGGGTGTCGACACTTACACTTAGTCTCTGCTATCTTTTGCTGAGTGTCGACACAGCTCCAAGTGTTGACACTTTTTGATGTAGACACAGCTTCACTGGGTGTCGACACAACTGTTAAGTGTCGACACTGTTTCACTGCACTTTCTTCATTGAGTGTCGACACAGCTCCTTGTGTCGACATTTTCTGTCTGGTGTCGACTCAGCATCCCTGGTGTCGACACAATGACTCCAAGTGTCGACACTGCTTGCCTGGGTGTCGACACAAGTCTTCTTAAGTGTCGATACTTTCCCTCTGGGTGTCGACACATGGACTTAGAAACTTTTTGCTTCATTCCTGCAAATACTTAACCTGCACAAGTAACTCAAAATACATCAAATATATTTTGATGTATATCATTGAGTTGGGTGAGGCTTCTTCAAATCAGGTACATTTAAACCAATGTACCCAACAAAAGTCTTCTCCAACATGCAAATCAATCATCACCAATCCAAACCAACTTGTCCGGATGAGCTTCACACAACATTCCTATTCCATAATTCAATTTTGGATTCTATATACAAGTTTAATACTGAGGATATCATCGATCAACTAGTTGGAAAACTCCCATTCTTCACCAGTTGCCGAGGGTTTCCATGCATATGCCAAATAAGGACTTCACCTGTCTAAGACGAAAGGTTGTTACCCTTATAGATTGCTTAGGAGCCATGAACAAGGATTTCGTCTGGATGGAAAGGATTACCTTACCTTTCTATGCACGGATCTAGCCTCAGCTCACAAATCTAACCATAGGAACTCCTTCAGTAGCTCTCCAAAGTTCTTCCTCCAGCCATATTCTTCCTTTCTTCTTTTCTTCCAAGGTTGAAGAGAAGTTTGAAGAGAGATGGATAGAGAGAGAGAGATTAAGAGAAAGAAAAATGATTTTATTTCCCCTACTCCCCTGACTAAGTGGACACAGGATTAAACTCAACCATAAGATCATTTCATCAAAAGGAATAAAGGGCCACGATTTTAGCCTCAAAACTTTAATTAATGTTATCGTCGGGTGATATCCACTATCGCAGCGCGATAGCTCCAGTGGTGGTCGCTTGACCCAGTAAGTATCGCTTAATGACAGCTTCGCCGCCTGCTGGCGCGTGGACGCCTGCCATGTGACATGTTATTGTCTGGCGATATCGAGCTAACGCTAGTGATAGCTCCAAAGACCAACTCTTTGTCTTTTTCATTATAGGAAATCTGGGGTGTTACAAATCTCCCCTCTTTTATGAAATTCCATCCCGAAATTAGACATAATAGAAAACAACATCGAAGTACAAAATATTCATTTTATGTATACCTCAATGAAACAACTCGGGTAACTCCTATCGCATGGTTTGCTCATGCTTCCATGATAGTTACCCACGACCATAATTGTCTCAATGGACTTTGACCATCCTAATTACCTTGTTCTATTGCTTCCTGATTTCAGTGTGTTCGATTCGTATGGGCTTGACTTTGGTCATTAACCCACTATTGATCGGCACTTGATCCACATCAACCTCTTGTGTAGGCTCTTGCACAACCTTCCACAGTATAGATATGTGAAACACATCTTGCAAACTACTGATTTCAGATGAAAGATTCAGTCGATAGGCAGTTTCACCAATCTGCTCAACGATTTCAAAATGAAAGTATCTAACGTCTATCTAACTCACCTAGAGGGGGGGTGAATAAGTGATGTATGTGTCTTTTCGAGGAAATAAAAATTATCTAAAAATTCAAGCACACAAACACAGAGATTTTATAGTGATTCCTCGAGTTGGGTACATCCATTGTCCCCCCTTCGCCTATCTACCACGAAGGGATAGATTCGGCTACTTCACCTTTCTCAGATTATCACAATCTTACAACTTGGAGCAACGCTCCTACACCTTGAAGAACAAGCTCTCCTACACCTCGATCCACACCCGGATCTAAAACTTGATCCACAAACCGGATCTACAAACTCGGAGAAAAATATCCTACAATATTTAACACAATATTACAACAATAAACACGATTGCAAGTCTTCGATCAAACGTTCTTTGAAAGTGTTGAACTAGAGCCTCAGAGAACTCAGAAACTTGAAATCGTTTGGATCTTGAATCTTTAGCCTTTGGTCTTCAACCGCCTAGGACTGGAGTAAAATAGATCTTGAAGGAAGAAGCAATCCAGTCGAGGAAGTCGAAGATGAAGAAGATCGCACGATGCTGGTGGCTGATCGGAATAAAGTCGCGAATTGTGTGTGTGCGGCCGACGGGGTCGGATTATGGAAAGTACTTTTTGAAATCGAATAGCAATTAGGTTAAACTTCTTTTTTTCGAAATCATCCTAATCCTTTTTATAGGGAGATTCGAAATAACGGTTATAAAAGATTTCCAAAATCGAACCCTAGAAAATCACTGTGCTTGACCGTCGGTTTCGAACTAGAGGAATTCTCGGAAAAATGGCCTAAGTCAAATTCAGCGAAATTCATCAAATATCGATTGTGATATTTGCCGAATTTATAACTGATATTCGCTGAATTTGCCTTAGCCAGAAATCCAGAGTGGTTGACATATGGCTGGACCCATTCGACAAGTATCGCATGGGATACTCGTCGAATTCGCCGAGTATCACCAGTGATACTCGGCGAATTCGGCGAGTATCACCAGTGATTCTCGGCGAATTTTCCTTGGTGAATTTTCCGCTTTTCAACAAATTTTCCCTAAGTATATACGACGAATTCGACGGGTATCGGGAAGCATACACAACGAATTCAGCGGGTATCAAGGGGATACTCGCCAAATTCGACATGTATGACTCACCATACTCGCTGAATTTTACTTAGGTAAAATTCCTCTTCTTTGAGTCATATACTTTGGCCTTCCTTAATCCTTCTCCTGTACTTGGGATAAAAGTACACCCCAATAGAGAGATTACACATGAGTCAACACGATGGCCTACACAATGAGATATTACATTGTGTAGTCCCGTGTTTACTGATCCACTGTAACCCATTAGTGTGTACTTAGCAAAGTAAACATGTAGGTACATAGCTAGAAAACAACATCAAATATAAACTCAATTCATCTTAGCTTGACTGAGCACTTGTTCAAATCAGGATTTTTGTGGATACAATACCCAACAATCTCCCCCTATTTGAAGAAGCCAAAATCTTACAAGCTAAGGTGAATTGCACATATCAAATAACAAAATTAAGACTTGAAAAGATGAATGAAACTAAAAAGATAAAAGCGCTCATTCCAAGACAATTATAGAATATATATATATATATATATATATATATATATATATATATATATATATATATATATAAAATGTTTTAGATTTGGGAGGACAGCCCACAACACTTAATAATTAATATATGATAGTCATTTTTGCCGGTTCTGATTCTTCAATCGCTACCTCTCAAAATATTCTTTGGGATTTGGATAATATCTGGGAGGAGCTGGAGGCATTGGATCAGCAACGCGGTTGTTCCTTAAATGTATCCTCCTCTTAACACATGTCACTTTGTATTTGTTCCATTCCTTTTGACTGTTGTGGTCCTGATGCTTTTCTACTCCTAGCTCGACCAAGGAAAAGGTATCCATTATGATTCCTTTGGATGTTGGGCCCCATACTTCTTCCAATTCTCTATGGGGCTTCTCCCTGGCTGGCACTGGTCTAACCTGTTCTGTCCAGGCTTCTGATGTGCCTTCCCTATATCTTTTTCTCTTGTGAACTGGTGTAGCAACGTCTTCCATCCTCTATGCTTCTGGAAAGATGGCTGCAGCAACAACAATGTCTGGATCAAACTTCTGTGTTCCTGAACAGTACTGCGAGTAATCCCAGGGAGGATAAGCCTCGACAGTCGCTGGTACAGGCTCAACAGGGACTTGAATACCTGCCAGCTGATTAAAGAGCCACTCAGTATTATCATAGATGTAGTCATTTGTACCCTTGAAGTGTTGTACCATCGAAGTTCCCAATGAATCCACTTTAGCATCCACCTTAGCTATACGGTCATCCTCCCCCCTTTTGGCTTCGGCGGCGATGACATTAACATAATGTAGCATACTTGTATCGAAGTGAGCCATCGACCGATTTTGGGCATCGATCAAAGATAGAGCGTTGTGGTCAACATTTTGCACAACATGAAGATTTTTCTTTAGAGCATTCATAGTCAAGGTAATTATTGTACCACCTTCTTGGCCACACTCATCAAGTCTCTTTTCCAGCTTGCCAATATGAACATTTTCTTCAGCAAGTCCATTCAACATAACTTTTTCAAAATCTTTAATCCTCTTGGTTACCTTCTGCAACGAGGCTTCAAACTGTGCTTGTTGATGCGCGAGCATCCTCTCAACTTCTTTTAGGATAGATTTGCATGTGCTAGAATATGGTATATCATCAGCCTCGGGCACTGGGACAATTGTTGGGATGTTAGAATCACTGGAGGATTCTTCGATCAGAGAGAGATGAGCTTTATCAGCAAGAACATTATCAACAGCAGTCTAGACAGGAGAATGCTCCTCAGCATCTACTTCCTCCTCAGAAAGATCAACTACTTCTTCAGGTTCCATCGGTACCCTGCCCAGTCTCTTGTCCTGGTTGCAGATGAATCAGACAACCTCAGTAGAAACATAGATCATAGATGAAGTCTCCTCCCCCACAGAAGATGAAACATGGATGGCATTTGGGAGAGGAGCTATCAAATCCTCACACGACACTGGAACCTCCAAGGCAGAAACAACAACATCAGCAACAGATTTGGCAGCATCAAACACATTCTCATCAACCATATTTTCTATCTCATAATCAGCAACTGTCAGATAATCATCAGCAGCATCCTCAAAATCTCATTCCTTGGCATCCTCATTGAGATTCTCAGCATCCTCATCATGCTCAGAAGGAGCTGGATCCTCTTCCTCTAGAGTCACTTCTGCATCCTCAACTTGAAGAACCTCAGCCGCAGCAGCAGTACCAATATCAACCACCTCTACTAGGAGATCTACTGGTTATGAGCAGGTAAGCACTATATCTAGGGCCACTGAATCAAGAACTGTATCTAGAATCACTAGAACAGAATCTAATAGAGCAGTTGTCACCCCCTCAATTCCTGCCCTCGAACTCTCAGGAATGTCACTGGGGGGTGGAGTAGGAATCCTGTTATCATGAACTTGTTCTTCATCCTCCACTAGCAAGTCTGGGGATCCCCTTTCTTGATGATCCTCCTATCCCATCTTGAGAAGATTGAAGAGACAATTTTCTTCAAATGATGAATAAGAACTCCTTTGGTTATATCAAACCTATCACCACCTAATTGATTCGGGTATAGGCTGATAATCCTCCCAAAATTGGGAGTGCGTAGGCTGTCTTTGATTTTGGCTAACAGCAAAGCACCCCAATCCAACCTCTTCTGGCAAATAAAAGCAACGAGCACTTTGAACATTTTTATAGACAGATAATCATGGGATCCAGTCTTGCATATCAGAACTTTTCCAATTATGTCGGAAAGAAGTTTTCCTTCATTATTCATCCCCTTGCGCTTGACTGCTCTAGAACCTCTAGGCAGTCCACAAAATAATAGGGCTCTAGAGAAATCATCTTCGACTAGATAGTCAGCTTCTTCACAGACTGGAAGCCTAAGATACCTGGACAACAGAGAGGCTTTTACCTTAACCTTGTACTTATGAATCTTGCTTTTGATAACAGTGTCTATGTGTCTGAGCTTTGCATGCTAGAAGAACTCAAGAACGTCTTTTTCCAGAATTTTGCATGGGTGTTCTAGGACAAAAGAAAGTCCTGAAGTTTCCAACATAAGAATGATGTTGCGAAACTCATCTGAGGCATGAGCAAACTTGGTGCGGACAAGCTCTCGTCCTCCAAGCAATCCAATTGTACTTTGAGGAGCCATCGAAAATCAAGGAAACCTGAACTTTTGGAGAACGGATTGAATCTCTATAGAATAAGGTTTTTGTTAACTGAAGCTCACTGAAATTCAAACCACTTCACTGCACTGAACAGAACTCTCACTGCCATGCACTTCTATCATCAATGGCAATTTGATCCAAGCTAGGTCACTGCCCTGGAATCTTGACGAACACTGTCGGAATCTGCGTTAGGGCTCGGGAACAAGTCACTGCACAAAATTGGCGGGAAAGCTCTGAAGAACAGTCAGCTAGGGTTTGGAAGTGGTTTGAAACCCTAATAAAAAATGACCGAAAGCGAGGGGGCTGCAACTGTCAGCGAGGAAGACGACGGCGTGATTACGGGAGCCGAATCGTCGGATTGTCGTTATCGGCGAATCAGCAGTCAATCGACAAGTGTAGAGAATGCCCCCATTGAATATTATATATATATATATATATTTATTTATTTAAATTAACATAGAATGGGCGCGTACCTCAAAAGTCGAACTGACGGATCCAATATAGTAAGATAGAATTTCCGCACAAGTCCAATTCGGCGAGATTCACTGAATCTTGCGTCCGGTTTGGCGTGTAAGAGCTGATATTCGACGAATCAGCATGTTTGCCCATCGAAACTCGCCGAATTTTCCTTACAAAATTCTTATGCCGTCTTGGTTTAAGTACTGAGTGATTCCAGTTAGCTTAGCCTTCTTCACGAGTCCATCTTCAACATGTCTAGTTCCGTTCTAAAGAACAAAAACTTTGCATCATCCAGCGATTTCGTGAAAATGTCTGCAACCTGCTTGTCCGTCGGGACATAGCTGAGGGCTATGTCCATTTTCTTCACATGCTCTCGGATGAAGTGGTAGAGTACCTTAATGTTCTTTGTCTAGCTATAGGAGACTGGATTGTTCGTTATTGCTATTGCGCCGGATGAATCGCAATACATCAGAATCTCTCTGAGCTTCAAATTATAGTCTTCTAGTTGATTACTTATCCATAGAAGTTGTATGCAACAACTACTCGCGGAGATATACTCTAACTCGGCGGTAGAAGTTGCCACACAATTCTGCTTCTTACTGCTCCAAGAGATATGCCGTCTTCCGAGGAATTGACAAATCCTGGAAGTGCTTTTCCTATCATCACTGCTTTCTGCAAAGTCAGCATCTAAAAAATCATCATTATTTCTTGGGTACCATAAGCCAAGATTGGGTGTACCCTTAAGGTATCTTAAAATTCACTTTGCAGCGACGTAATGAGATTCCTTAGTGTTCACCTGATATGTAGTACAGACACATGTTGAGAACATTATATCTGGTCTACTGGCAGTCAGATAGAGCAAGGATCCAATTATGCTTTTGTACATGGTTTCCTTTAAAAGTCTCCCTTTCTAATCCTTGTCCAGGTATACAGTTGAACCCATTGGATTCCTCATAGAGTGAAAGTGAAGGTTAGATCTGAAATACTCTAGAGGGGGGGGGGGCGTGAATAGAGTATTGTGGTATCTTACAAAATCTTTACAACTTTTGATGTAATCCTAGGTGAACAGGTTAGCAAACAAAGTAATAAACACAACAACCTAACAAATCACAGAACACAGCTAAAAATAAAAGAAAAGGGGTAACCAGACGACACAAGAAATTATAGTGGTTCCCCAACCTGGGTACATCCACTCTTCTACTACCCTGGTAGGAATCCACTTAGATTTTTGATCAGGTGACTGACACCAATGAGCTTTTGTTCAGGTGCTCAAAAACCAAAACCTCAAGTCTTTTGGTAGGAGACTTGCAACCAGGAATAATTTTGAGGGGACTTAAAACCCTGTACAGATGATGAAAAAGATAATGTTGTCTTCTCTTTCTCAATAACAACTGAGAAGTCTAGTGGATTGATTTCAACAGATTGCTCCCCCTGAGATCTTGAATGGATCAGGAAATCTGGAGCTCTGCTTCAGAGTGACAGGTCTTTAAAAACTTGATTGCCTTGACCAGAGATTGCTTCAGGAACTTCTTCGACAGATAGAGTTATTGTTGTCCTTCTGAAGTTGTCCTGTAGGGTTGAAAGAAGAAGACTCTTGATAGAGATTGTATGTTCTTCTTCTTCTTGATGATGATGTTCTCTGGCATAGGCTGATTGCAGTGTGTGAAACTTTTTCTTTCTGTAAGACTTCTTTTTTTTTGTATATCGTAAGCTTCTTGAATGTCATGTATGTCAGCAGGACTGCTTAATCTTTTCTTTTCTGAAACTGACTGAAAAACACATTCGAAATTTGAATCCTTGAGCAGTAAATGCAGTCGTCCTGGAAAGGAAGCAACAATGAATTAATTTCATAACTGTCCCGTAGAAAAATGGCATGTAATAATTCATGATCTATGCTCGTTCTAACGGTAACATTCCGAGAAGATTGAGCATTAATTACTCAGGAATCATCGCCAAGAAAAGGGACGGAAAATTGGAGAAGACCAAGTCTGGAATCGTGGAACGAAGAACACAAATTGTTGAGCTGAGTTCACAGTTCGTCGAGCTGAGCTGATGAGTTCGTCGACCAGACAATAACAATTAGTCTTCAAGGGAAACTTGTCAATTCTGCTACAATCTTCGTCGAACTAACAATCATCATTCGCCGAATAGAGATCCAAATTCGTCGACCGAAGAAAGATTGTGGACTTAGAAAGAATCTGAGAAGTCTCTGGCTGAGAAGAGTTCAAATAGAAGACCAGAATTCGTCGACCAAGGAATATAGTTCGTTGAGCTGAGATCGACGAACGTCGAACACATTTCCTTGAGCTGAAGATATCTCTAAGTCTTGAGTTTCTCTGGCACTCTAGAGGATGGCTGGTCCACAGGATGATGTTCTAAGTACAAACCCTAGACTCTAGGACACAACCAATGACCCTGACTATACAAAGTGGGTCAAAGACATCCTAACTCAGTGAACCTAGCCCAAATCCAAACTAGGGATCCAAAAATCTCCCCCTATTTGGGTGAGGTCACTAAGTGAAGACACAGATTGAAACAAAATAAAGCAGTAAAAGCATATATCTGATAGAGAATTTAAAACACATGTAGCAGATATATAAAAGCTTTGTTCAGAAACATAACCAGAGAGCTGTAAAAGCAAAAATAGGAAAAGAAAGAAAATGAACTTAGATCATATCTTGCTCTTCTTGAATTGGTCTTTGTCTTTCTCTTTACTGCTGCTGCTGCTAGCTCCAGGCTTTGAGAATTTGATCTCTCTATTTGGATTAGCTGCCTGAGCTATAGTCATTGTCATATCAGCTATACCAAGCATATTCTGAGTAGAGGCTCTGGGAACAACAGCCTCTGGATGGAGCTTCATATAGTCATCAACATTGAAAAGTTTGTTTGCTTTGTCAAACCTTTTAAGTTCTTCTTTTCTATATTTTGACATAGTTGAGTATCATGAAATGTCCTTTCCTTCAGCTTTTGCTTTATTAATCAATGAGAGGCCAATCAGTTCCTGGAATCTGACCATTCTAGCAGTGTTAGCTATTTCAGGATCCTCAAAAGGAACAGGAGGTGAATATGGTCTTTCAGGACTGTTTGCCTTCTATTCTACAGATACATTTTGCTGTTGCTGCTGAGGTTGTTGCTGTTGATGTTGTTGTTTGCCTGAAGATTGTTGCCTCTGCTGGTAACCTCCTGAAGACTTGCTTCGATGCCTTTGGTAGGTTTGTACAGGAGCAGGCTTTGAAATTGAGGAACTGGAAGTACCAGCAGCTGGAGGAGGAAGAGGATCTCTTCTGTATCTATAAGCTGGTGAAGAAGAGTATCTCCTTCTTTTCTTTCTTTCCTTTCATTGATTCTTTGACAGCCACATCCAAGCAGACATTCCCTCATAGGGAGTGATGTTATGCAAGATGTAGTAGGGAGTGTAAGCTGTTGGATTGGGCTTAGGAGCAGGAGGAGGAGGAGCCTTTATCTTCTTTGACCTGACTCTCTTCTGGGCTTCTTCATCTGAATCTTCATCTTCCTCTTCCTCATCTGAGCTAGACCCTTGAGGATTGGCATACAGAGCATCAATTGCTCTTAGGGTAGCTGCAGAGATCTGGGGCTTGGCAAGTTGAACTGGAACTGGAGAACTGATCAAGACTAAGCACTTTTCTAGAGCTTTATTCTCTTCCTCAATGTCTGCCAGAATCAATGCATCCAGGTCAGGCATTGGGGAATCATCCATAACAAATATAGGGGCAGAAATCTCTTCTGGGGGGATGAGATGGCTTTATCCAAGGATGGCTTAGTAGACGGGAACTGCACATAAATTGTATCAAAATGTCTCAACAAAATAGCCAAATTAACTGTGGGATTCAAATGGAAATCACCTACAGTTTTTATCTGCTCTGGAACTAACTCATCTAATTCAATGTCAGTATCCATGAAATGAATTAAGTCAATCAAATCCGAATCAAAGTCTGTCAAAATTGCTGCTTCTACATCTGAAACTGTTGTAGGAGGAACTACTGCTGCATCTGAAACTACTGCTATATCTATTGTTGCTTCATCACAGAGCATCTCCCCCTGCCTGGTTTCAGGAGAACCTGGAGCCAGGCCCCTGAATGAAGAGGGGGCAGCAAAAAGAAGAGATACTTGGGCAGATAAAGAACTGATAGAATTTACAAGAGGTGTAATGGCATCTGTGATTAGAGATTTGAGGAGGGGAGTGAGCAGGGTTATGATGGTAGATACAGTGGGGGGGGGGGTCCAAAGATGGAGAAGTAGTTGGTGATGGTAGAGAAGTAGATGAAGTGAGGGGAACAGATGGAGGAGATACAGGTGGGATGGCATCTGTCGTGGTGGTGTCTGGTGGAGGTGGAGAAGGGGATGGTATATCAAAATGTGGAATGTTAGACAAATGAGGTGGAGGAGGTGATGATGGAGGAGACATAGCAGGGGATGCATGAGTTGATGGAGAAACATGAATGGGGGAAGCTGGAGGAATTAGAAGACTGGTTGAAGATGGAAGATGGGTTGCTGGAAGAGGTTGTGGAGATGGGATTACCTCTTCTGCAGGGTGGGGAGTGGACTTCACGGCCCTTGTGCTCTCAGAAGCTTGGATGGAAGAAGAGGAAGCCTTGGATGGCTTGGAGATCATCCTCTCCCATCTGCCAAACAAAGCGCATGTGAGGCGCTTGCTGGCATTGATGAATATGGTTGGGGAGACCATGAATTCACCAGCTTTTGCTTGAAGGAAAATCCTCAGGATCCTTCCAAAGCATACCTCTTTCTTACTGTTTTTATTCTTTATCAAATCAAAGAAGAACTTGCCCCAATACACATGAATCTTGTTGACCACCGCACACATGATAAGAAATTGGTATCTTGTTATGTAATCGTGCGTGGTGTGCTTGCCCATCAACAATTTTCCCACAACATCCGCCAAGAACTGGTAGGCGGCAGAAAGTTGTTTCTTTAACAGCTTGTTAGGGTTACTCCCAATAAACCCCATCAAATTCAGCATTGAACTATACTCATCAGAATCTATATCCAAATCTTCTTCTCCATTGACCAACTCAAAAATCTCAGAAATAACGGGGGGGGGGGGGGGATAAAGAAACAACATTGCCCCCAATATTCCCTGTCAAGGTGTTTTCCTCAGAAGTCGAAGAAGTATACACCCATGCTTTAATATCCGTGGAATGCAGTTTGATTCTCCTGGTCATAAAATCCTTGAGACCCAGCTCTTCTAGAAGTTCCAGAATGTAAAGAAATATCGGATCAGAATGCTGAAATGAATCAAAGTCCATATCAAAGCCTGTATCGAATTTCATTACAGCCAGGGTGCTCGCTGGAATCGCCATTGATTACCTACAAGAGAGACAAACAGCGATCAAGTGCAACAAGAACTGAAAGCGCGGGATGGAGGTCAAAGAAAACCTAGATATAGGGTTTTCCTAAATATGAATCAACAAACTCCGTTCCACGAAAATGAAAACAGTTCTCCGAACTGAGGTCAACGAAATAAATTATAGATAAATAATTCGTCGATCTCATCCAGAAGAAACGAAAACAGTTCGTCGAACTCCGTTCGACAAAATATCTTCTGAAGCAAAGTTCATCGATCTCAGGTCGACGAAAATTGTTTCCACACAGAGAATTCGTCGATCTCCGTTCGACGAGCATCTCTCAAACTTTCCCTAATTCGTCGAACTCTGTTTGACGAACTCTGAAAAATTCGTCGAATGCAGACAGAAACTAATTTAACTCTTCTCCATTGATCATTCCCAGTTGATTTATAAAGAATAGATGATTTTTCTCATCCAAGGGTTTGGTGAAAATGTATGCTCTCTGTTAATCAGTAGGAATATGGATTAGGTTAATTTTCTTTTTGTCTACACTATCTCTAATGAAATGATGTCTTATATCAATATGTTTTGTCCTACTATGGTGAACTGGATTCTGTATTATAGCAATAGCACTAGTGTTATCACAAAATAATGTTGAATTATTTAAGTTGACACCATAATCTAGGAGTTGGTTTTGTATCCATAACAATTGTGAACAGTAGCTGCCAGCAGCCATATATTCTGCTTCTGCAGTTGATGTAGACACATATGTTTGCTTTTTACAAAACCAAGAGACAAGTCTCATACCTAGGAACTGGCAAGTTCCAGAGGTACTTTTCTTGTCCACTCTACATCCAGCATAGTCAACATCTGAGTATCTAGTTAACTCAAACTCTGACTCTACAGGATACCAGAGTCCTAGATTTAGATAACTTTTTATATATCTCAAAATTCTTTTTAAGAAAATAAGGTGAGATTCTTTAGGGTTCACCTGGAACCTAGCACAAAGGCATGTGGCAAACATGATATCAGGCCTACTAGTTGTTAGGTATAATAGGGATGCAACAATTCCCCTATAAAGCTTCTGATCTACAGGTTTCCCTGCTGCATCAGAATCCACAACAGCATTGGTAGCCATAGGTGTTTTCATTCCTGATGCATCACCCATCCCAAACTTCTTAATAAGCTCTTTAGCATACTTAGCTTGGGAGAGGAAGATACCATCAGGGAGCTGCTTCACTTGGAGACCAAGGAAGTAGGAAAGCTCACTCATGCTACTCATCTCAAATTTGGAATGCATGAGGTCAGCAAACCTCTTGCATAATTTGGGATCAGTAGACCCAAAGATGATGTCATCCACATATATTTGCACTAATAAGATTTAGTCCTTATGATGTCTAGTGAAAAGGGTTTTATCTATTGTTCCTCTTGAAAATTTATGCTCTAAAAGAAAGCTTGCTAAGGTCTCATACCAAGCTCTTGGAGCTTGCTTTAAACCATAGAGAGCTTTATGCAATTTAAACACAAAAGTGGGTTGAGTTAGAGAGATAAAACCTGGAGGTTGTTCCACATAAACCTCTTCTTGAAGCACTCTATTCAAAAATGCACTCTTGACATCCATTTGGAAAACTTTGAATCTCCTGTGAGCTGCATAGGCAAGGAATATTGTTATGGCCTCTAACCTTACAACAGTGGCAAAAGTTTGGTCATAGTCAATTCCTTCTTCTTGCCTGTAGCCCTGAGCAACAAGCCTAGCCTTGTTTCTCATAATGTTTCCTTGAGCATCCAACTTGTTTCTGTAGACCCATTTGGTTCCAATAACTGGGTAGTTATGAGGTCTTGGAACCAAATCCCAAACTCTACATCTCTCAAACTGATTCAGTTCCTCTTGCATTGCAATGATCAAGTGGGGATCTTGCTCAGCTTCATGGATGGAGAGAGGTTCAATCTGAGAGAGAAAACAAGCATGCATCAGGTCTTGGTTGAGTTGATGTCATGTCTGTACACCTCCTGAAATGTCTCCAATCACTTGAGATCTGGGGTGATCTCTAAGTGTGACAAGATTAGTGGGCGGAGTTTGTTCAGCAACAGCTTCTATAGTTAATTCCTCTTGAGGAATGTTATTAGCTGTTGAGGGAATTTCAGCCACTTCCACTTGATTTTCTTCTTCACTGTCTTCAGCAACCTGTGGAGAAGGATGGGTTGACACCTCTTGGGTAAGGTTTAGTCCATCCATAGACTCACACAGTTATGGAACCTGCAAAGAGCTTTTGGTAGAAATCTCTTTCTCCTTATAATACATGTTAGCTTCATCAAAAGATACATTGACTGACTCTTCAATTTTAAGAGAGGATTTATTAAAAACCCTATAGGCCTTGCTTACTTGGGAGTATCTTAGAAAAATCTCTTCTTCAGCCTTAGCCATAAACTTTCTAATATATCTTTTGTTGTTTGTGTGAATATAACATATAGAACCAAAAACATTAAAATATGTGATTTTAGGTAAATTTCCTTTAAGCAATTCACAGGGGGTCTTATTTTTCAGCTTATGTATGAGGCTTCTATTCAGGACATAGTTAGCAATGTTTACAGCTTCTGCCCAAAAGGATAGAGGTATGTAAGCATATGCCAATAATGTACCTGCAGCTTCAATGAGTGTCCTATTTTTCCTTTCAGCTACCCCATTTTGTTGGGGAGTTATAGGGACTGAGAAGCACTGCCTGATACCTTCCTTCTCACAGAACTCATGCATAAGAAGAGACTCAAACTCTGTGCCATGATCACTACTGATCAATGCAACATGAGTAGAGAACTCAATTTGTATGGTCCTAAGAAAATCTGTAAGAACCTTGAATGTATCTGACTTAGTTCTCAGAAAGGCCACCAAACTGAATCTGAAGAAGTCATCAACAATTACTAAAGTGTAAGACTTCCCTCCTAGGCTTTGTACTGCAATGGGTCCAAATAGGTCCACATGAAGCAAATACAAAATCCTAGGTGAATCACTCTTATTAATAGAGTTGAAACTAGTTTTAGTTTGCTTGCCTAATTGACAAGCCCTGCATAGTTTTCCTTCATGTAGGGACCAGAAGGTAAGCCTCTAATAAGGTTGTCTTTAGATAACCTAGCTATATTTTTAAGGTTTACATGACCTAATCTTTTATACCACAACTCATTTTGGTTACTAGTGATATTGAGTAAACAAACATCAGTTTTGGCAGAAATAAAATCTACTAGATATATGTTACCTTATCTAGTTCCAATTAAAACAGTTTTGTTTTCATTATTAATAATAGAACATGAGGTAGAGTTAAAGTATACCTGATAACCTTCATCACATAATTGGCTTATGGATATTAGGTTATGTTTGAGTCCTCTTACATATGTTACTCTCTTGAAAGTAACTGTTCCAATCTTTACTGCTCCATATCCTTCAGACTGGCCACTATTTGAATCACCAAAGATCACCTTTGGTCCTAGCTTGGACTTGTAATTAGATAGATTGTCCTTGCTGTCTGTCATATACTTGGAGCAACCACTATCCAAGTACCAGGTCTGACTCACCCTTGGATAGCTCTTCATCTGTAATGAAAAACAAAAATTAATTGTTCTTGACCCAGGTTACCTTGGGTCCTTTATTTTGTTAAAATGAAAAGCTAGATATAACTGATAAAGTAGGTTGAGATTTATAACCTAAGGGGTGATATCTCCTAGGTAGAATAACCCAATCAGCTACTGGAGTGAATGGTTTATTAGCTGGCTTATAATTTCTGTAAGAGAAATGATTTATGTTTGGTCCTTCTGGGTTCGACGAGTTTCTGTAAGTTTGTCGACCAGAGTTCGACGAATAGGGCTGAGATCGTCGATCTCTGCTCAGAGAATGACAATAGTCATTTTCTGCACCCCATGTTCATCGACCTCTGCTCGACGAACCATACAAAGTTCGTCGATCGCAATTAGACGAATTGTTATTACTGAAGTTTCTGTTCAGCGTTCGTCGATCTAGGTTCGACGAACGGGCCACATTTCGTCGATCTGAGTTCGATGAATGCTGCTGAATCTTGTTTTTATTAGTTATTTTCTGATTTTTATTGCTCTTGTCTATGGGTTTTGGATTGTTTTTAGACATTAGTTTGTTTATTATCTTCTCTTTTCCCTTGGCAGAAACAAATTTAATGGGTGTCGCAAGGATATTTTTCTTAATTATAGGGGGCAAACCTGATGATGCACCCAAGACCAGCTTGCCATTTAATCTGGCATTTGCTGTGCTTGTTATGTCCATCAGCTTGAGACTTCTTCCATTTAGAGATTGCTCAAGTTGTTTAGCCTCACATAAATCAGATTTTAATTTAATTATCTGCTCATTTGCTGAAGTTAGTTGACCTTTTAGTTTAAGATTTTCTGAGTTAACAGATTCAAGATTTCCTAGTTTTTCTCTAAGGGTTTTTATTTCTTTCTTTGAACTAATTAAATCTAAACACATAGTCTTGAATTCAATTTTAAATGAATCAGAATTATAATCAAAACTTGAAATAACCTGATCTGCCTCTGACTCTGAGACTGCCTAATCTTCACATTCACCTTCTGATCCTGAACTGCTCCTGGAGGCATCAATTGCCATAAGGCAAACCTCCTTGGATATTGCTTCTTCCTCTTCTTCACTTGAGCT
The DNA here is from genome assembly GCA_039583875.1 of Platanthera guangdongensis. NCBI lineage: Eukaryota > Viridiplantae > Streptophyta > Magnoliopsida > Asparagales > Orchidaceae > Platanthera > Platanthera guangdongensis. The sequence goes on from CM077152.1 coordinate 167,908,255, forward strand.
GGAGGAGGATGATTCTTCTTCAGTATCACTCCATATTTCAGCAACAAAGCCTTTGTCTCTCTTTTTGTTCTTGCTGGAGGAGGGTCTGTTGCTGTGTTTTCTCTTGGAGTCTTTTTCTTTGATTTTCTCCTTCTTTTGGCTTTCTGGACATTCAGAGATGTAATGTCCAGGCTTTCTACATCCAAAGCACACAACCTCCTTGGTTGGTGTCTTGTTATATTTGGGCTCATCATCTTGTCTGGATGATTTTCTTCTGAAGTCCTCTCTAACCATCTTATAAAATCTTTTTCCAAAGAGGCTCATTAGTTCTTCATTGGATGTTGAGGTCTCACTTTCCTCTGATGCCTCGAAAGCTATACTGTGATCTTTTCTCACTGGAGTTGTAGATTTCTGTTCAGCTGCTTCTCTTGATTTAATCAACTGCTCATAAGATTTTAGTTTGCCTAGCAGAGATTCAGTTGATATCTCATTTAGGCTTCTGCCCTCTTTGATAGACCAGATTCTTGAGTTCTAAGAGCTAGGGAAGCACATCAAGATTTTGTCATTCACCTCTGTAAGTGTGATATCTTTATCCAAGGTTTTAAGCTCATTAATGATTGAGCTCAACCTATTGTACATTTCAGCAATTGATTCAGCCTCATCCTTCTTAAAATTCTCATACAGGGATATGAGATTTGATCTCCTGTCTTTCCTTTCATTAGCTGAACCAGCTACCATTTGGTTGAGGGAGTCCCAAATGGCCTTGGCTTAGGTGCACTCAGCCACCTTCTGAAATATATCATCTGACATAGTCTGAGCCAAGATGTTCATTGCTTTTGCATCTGCAATTTTGGCTTTCCTCTGGGCTTCAGTCCACTCAGGTGGTGGAACTGCTGTTCTGCTTGAAGATGTTGCAGAAAATGTGAAGACTTGGGGGGGGGGGGCCTCTCAAAATAGAATTGTAGATATCTTCATCAATATAGTTCATATACAATTTGATTCTTGCCTTCCAGATGGAAAATCTGTTAAGATTGAATACTGGAGTTCTGATGCTTGCATAATCTTTGTTTTGAGCCATTCTGTGAAGAAATAAATCTAATAACAGAAACAAAACAATCAGATCTAATAAGAGGGATCTTTATGGTTCAGGTGTTAGCATGTGCAACCAACAATAACCAACCTCCCTCTGATACCAAATGAAAGTGAAGGTTAGATCTGAAATACTCCAGAGGGGGGTGAATAGAGTATTGTGGTCTCTTATAAAATCTTTACAACTTTTGTTGTAATCCTAGGTGAACAGGTTAGCAAACAAAGTAATAAATACATCAACCTAACAAATCACAGAACACAGCCAAAAATAAAAGAAAAGGGGCAACCCGACGACACAAGAAATTATAGTGGTTCCCCAACCTGGGTACATCCACTCTTCTACCACCCTGGTAGGAATCCACTTAGATTTTTGATCAGGTGCCTGACACCAATGATCTTTTGTTCAGGTGCTCAAAAACCAAAATCTCAAGTCTTTTGGTAGGAGACTTGCAACCAGGAATAATTTTGAAGGGACTTAAAACCCTGTACAGAGGATAAAAAAAGTGATGGTGTCTTCTCTTTCTCAATAACAACTGAGAAGACTAGTGGATTGATTTCAGCATATTGCTCCCCCTGAGATCTTGAATGGATCAAGAAATCTGGAGCTCTACTTCAGGGTGACAGGTCTTCAAAAGCTTGATTGTCTTGACCAGAGATTGCTTCAGGAACTTCTTCGACAGATAGAGTTATTGTTGTCCTTCTGAAGTTGTCCTGTAGGGTTGAAAGAAGAAGACTCTTGATAGAGATTGTATGTTCTTCTTCTTCTTGATGATGATGTTCTCTGGCTTAGGCTGATTGCAGTGTGTGAAACTTTTTCTTTCTGTAAGACTTCTTTTTTTGTATATGGTAAGCTTCTTTAATGTCATGTATGTCAGCAGGACTACTTAATCTTTTCTTTTCTGAAACTGACTGAAAACACATTCAAAATTTGAATCCTTGAGCAGTAAATGCAGTCGGCCTGGGAAGGAAGCGACAATGAATGAATTCCTTAACTGTCCCGTGGAGAAATGACATGTAATAATCCATGATCAATGCTCGTTCTAACGGTAACATTCCGAGAAGATTGAGCATTAATTACTCAGGAATCATCGCCAAGAAAAGGAACGGAAAACAAGAGAAGACCAAGTCTGGAATCGTTGAACGAAGAACATAAATCGTCGAGCTGAGTTCACAGTTCGTCGAGCTGAGCTAATGAGTTCGTCCACCAGACAATAACAATTAGTCTTCAAGGGAAACTTGAAAATTCTGCTACAATCTTCGTCGAACTAACAATCATCATTCGTTGAACAGAGATCCAAATTCATCGATCGAAGAAAGATTGTGGACTTAGAAAGAATCTGAGAAGTCTCTGGCTGAGAAGAGTTCAAATAGAAGACCAGAATTCGTCGACCAAGTAATATGGTTCGTTGAGCTGAGATCGACGAACGTCGAACACATTTCCTTGAGCTGAAGATATCTCTAAGTCTTGAGTTCCTCTGGCAGTCTGGAGGATGGCTGGTAAACAGGATGATGTTCTAAGGACAAACCCTAGACTCTAGGACACAACCAATGACCCTGACCATACAAGGTGGGTCAAAGACATCCTAACTCAGTGAACCTAGCCCAAATACAAACTAGGGGTCCAACATAGAGTATGCACTCTCCATTCTGAATTTCTTAAGAAGCTCCTTGGTGAACTTCGTCCGAGAGATGAAAATTCCAACTTGCCTCCCCGCCCTATCCTGACACCTTTACTCATCCAGTTTTTTGGCAATTCTAGTGATCATTGAGGTCACTCTGGTGGATGTGGTCTTTCTTGCCATCTTAATTATTGTTGTGGCAAGACATGACATCTTGTTGATCATTGTTGGTCCAAGTATCCTTATCTTCGCCCGTCTGTAGGTGACACCACAAGGAAATCCACTTCCCTTGCCTCTTTTTCAGGAAGTGCTAATGTGGTTACTCAGGATAAGTGGCTTATTGATTCAGCGGCTACTAATCACATGACAGACAATCCTCATTTGTTCTCTTATTTGTACAAACATAACTAGTCTCCTCTGGGTTTTATTATGGATGGTACTTTGTCTCTTGTATGTGGGACTGGTATAGTCCACATCACTCTGTCTTAGTGGCTTGAAAGAATACCCTATGTGCCATTCTTTTCGTGTCATTTACTTTCTGTTCCTACTCTTTGCAAACAACTAAACTGCACGGTTACCTTTACATGCAATACTGGTTCTTTTTAGGATTCCCACTCCAAGGAAACAATTGTTACTAGTGTTGGTGTTATCATTATGATCTCTAAGTGATCAAGTATGTAGCCTCACTGCCAACACAGTATGAGCCTATCAGAGTCACACATAAGAACATTTGGAGAAATTGGGAGATTGGCTTAGTTTGACTATGCTCATATGATGAGTTGAAAAGACTTAGCTCAGTCAGGCTTTGGAAGCATCAAGTGCGTTGAGACCACTAAACGCTTTCGTCGAGTCAAGTGTTGACTCGTCGAATGATGGCTTTGAGTGTGTTGAGTTTACTCAACGATCCATCGAGTCAAAGTGTTGATTCAACGAGTATGAGACTTAAGCGTTGAGTGTGTTGAGTATACTCGATGATTCCTTGAGTCGAGGAGTTGATTAAATGAGCCTGAGTCTTAGGCGCTGAGTGCATTGAGTTCACTCACCGCCTTCATCGAGTTAAAGGTTGACTCGACGAATCTGGCACTTTGGCGTAGAGTGCGTTGAGTTCACTCAACGGCTTCGTCGAGTCAAAGGTTGATTTGACGAGTTCGGCGCTGAGAGCGTCGAGTTGACTCAATGCCTTTGTCAAGTCAAGGGTTGATTCAACGAAGCTGGCACTGAGTTCGTCGTATATCTTATGGATACTCAACGATTCATCGAGTATAGTTTATATACTCAATGATTTGTCGAATATGTTATGGATACTCGACGAATCGTCGAGACAATGGTTGTCTGGTCAAATTTCTGGATTCTAAGTCCTGGGTCTGCGAATAGCGACGGGGTGTTCAATTTATTCCTTGGGTATAAATAGTAGATTTTAGGGTTTCTGACTTACACGATCATTCAGTCTATGCACACGAGCCGCACTTTGCAAAATCCCAAAGACCTAAAAGGCCGACGGAAGTTGTTCTGCCTCCGCCGATCCCGTCGCTGCCACTTAGCCTGATTCTAGTGAGTGTCACCGCCGCCTCTTCTGTAACGGACCTAGCAATCCTTGAAGATACAGAGCTTTCTCTCCCGACCTAAAGTCCTGTGTGACAAGATTGTACGGGTTCTCACATTCGTTTGGACTTCCTGTAGAGGTGTGGACACTATTCTACACTAGGGACTATAACCGCAAAGTGAGTGGCTGGTCTCCTGGAGCATCTAGGTTGAGTATAGACTCAATCCCGCAGAGGTAAATTTTTCATTTACAACATTTTCTTCGTGATACATGTCCATTGATAGATCCGAACTTCTTTTGGATTTCCTTGTTCTTTCTTTTCACTGCATGCACAAGTGTTATGCCATCTAGTAAAATCCAACAATGGTATCAGAGCGAGGTTAAGGCAATGGTCGTGGTATCAGAGGCAGGTTCTGACAATGGTCATGGTATCTGAAGTGTTATATCCATGACATGTAGATCTGGAAATTTAGAACTGTTCTAAATGCCCAAATCTATTCTTGGGATCCTGTTGGGTACATTGGAAACTGTGTACCTGATTTGGAGAAGCCTCACCTAACTCAAGGATATTCATCAATGTGTATTTGATGGGATGTTGAGTTTCAATGTGCAGGTTAAGGAAATGCAGGAAAATTTTCAAGTATAAGTGTCGACACTTGGTAAAAGCTGTGTCGACACCAGGAGCCAGATTGTATCGACACACAGGATTTGTGTCGACACACAGAAAATCTGTCGACAATAACTGTGTCGACACACAGGACTTGTGTCGACATATTCCAGAATTTTGTTGACTATAATTGTGTCGACATAAAGGACTTATATTGACACACACCAGAATTCTGTCAACACCAACTTCGTCGAGACTAGAAGATATTGTGTCGACACACAGGACTTATGTCGACATATTCCACTGAAGCTGTGTTGAGAAGATAAAGAAGGGCTGTGTCGATATTATGAGAGCTGTGTCGACATCATCAAGAGTTGTGTCGACACATGGTCTATTTGTGTCGACACATTTGAAGTTTTGTCTTGACACTTTTTCTGCTGAGATAGAGTACAATGAGGGATCAAGTGTCACGACTAAAGACTTGATAGCTGTCATAACTAATAATGCTGTCGCATCTGTCAGAGCTGTCAGAAGGTCGTTATGAACCAGATCAGCCAGTAACCTTAGAAGGATCTATATAAAGACCTATTTTATCATCAATACAGACATAACAAGAGAAGATAGAAGAGAGAGATCTAAGAAGAAAGGACTTGTCATCTTCAAGTCATCAAGAGAAGGTAGATTTTGAACAAGTCTGCAAGAAGAATTCAGAGCCACATCTGAATAGAAGTATGAAGCTGGATTGAAGATCATCTCCAACTTCACAAGAAGATCAACCTTACTTTGTTCAGATTCAAGAAGCTTTGAAGAAGCTAAGACAGGTTGTATCTAAATCAGACAGATCTTTCAAGAACTGATCAAGAAGCCTTCACCCTTTTATCTCTCTACCTGGGTGAAGGATTTATTCTTTCTAAAATCAATTTTCTATGTAGGATCTTTTATAGATCTGAGTGTAGGAGAGTTATCTCTCTGAGTTGTAAGCATAAGTTTATAAAGGCTGAGGTAGGGCTGAGTGCCTGAGGTAGGAGATTCATTTCTCTGAGCTGTAGGCCGGGTGAAAGAGGCTGAGGTAGGGCTTGATTACCTGAGTTGTAGGAGTGTGGACTCACTCTGAGGTTGGATTCTCTGGAAGAATCTGAGTTGTAGGAATTGTAGAAGTCTGAGCTATAGGAACCGTTCAGGGTTCTGAGTTATAAGATCTGAGGATCTGAGAAAAAAGAAGGGAGTTAGGCCGAATCTAGTATACTTCTAGATAGGCGAAGGGGGGAAAGTGGACATACCCATCTCTTGGGGAACCACTATAAATCTGTGTGCAATCTGTGTTGGCTGGGTTTGTCTTGAAGCCATGCTATGATAGTTATTGCATAGATTAATTACTAGTAAAATATATTGTCTGTCTTAATAAAAAAAAATTGAACCTATTCACCCCCCACCCTCTAGGTGTTTAGGATATCTTGAAACCAATTATTTCAAGTGGTATCAGAGCCAGGTTCCTCAAGAATAGACTTAACAGTCTGAGTTGATCTATAAGATAGTTATCAGTTAGCCAAAATGGGTTCAGGTAAAAATCACAAGGAACTTGGATCCATGAAACTACCTATATGTAGAAAGGAAATTTTTGGCATATGGAAAGAGAGAATCAGATTGTTCATGGAAGCTTCTGACCCAAGAATCTACATCACAGTCAAGGAAGGGTCATTCATTCCAATGAATATCTCAGCTCTTGATGCCAACATCAGGACTCCAAAAAGCTATTCTGAAATGACAAAGGATGAGATCATCTTAGCCACTATGGATAAGAGAGCACAGAATATAATAGTTAGTGCTATAGATGACTCAACCTTCCAAAACTTGGTTCACTGTAAAACCTCCAAGGAGATGTGGGACACTTTGATTGTCTACGTGGAGGGATCAGAAGAAATAAGAGAGGATAGAAAGTCCATGTTAAATCTAGAATATGAAAGTTTTAGACAAGCCAAAACAGACAGCATAACTGAGTGCTACAAGAAGTTTTACAGAATAGTGAATGAGCAAATGTCATATGGAACAATCTTTAGCACATATGAGCTCAATGATAAGTTTCTCAGATCACTAACCAACGACTATGATACTACGATATGTGCCATCAGGGAAGTGACCAAACTTGCAGATACCTCTCCTCCAACTCTATTTGGAAAACTGCTATCATATGAAATGCAGCTTATGGACAGAAAGGAGGAGGAGAAAAGCAATAGGCCTGAGTACAAAGAGAAAGCTACGACTTTCAAGGTTGAAGTCACAAAGAAGGACATGATGATGTCTCCATCTCCTGCTAGGAAAGCAACTGAAGTTGACTCAAATAATTCTGATAACAACACATCAAACAGCCCTAATTCTGATGAAGACTTTGCTGCCTTTACAAGGAAATTTCAAATATTCTTGAAGAAAAAAATAGTGGGGAACCAAGCCATCCTCCTCACAATCCAAGGATGACTATTATCAAAAAAAGAAATCCTCTAAAAAGGATAGGTATGGCACTAAAGCTAACAAATTAACTTCTTCTAAGATTGTTTGTTATTGTTGCAATAGGACTGGACATGTTGCTGACTGCCCTGATAAAAGAAAGGAATCTAATGACAAGAAGAAATATCAAAATAAGGGCAAGAAGGAGAGATCCTTTGTTGCAAAGAAGCAGAAAAGCTGGACTGATTCCTCATCATCAGATTCTGAAGCTGAAGCTGAAGCATATATTGGACTATTCACAACTAAAGAGGATTCATAAGAGACAGAATTCTTGCAACTACTAGAATCTATTAATTGGATTGAAGATCTTCATTGTAAAGGGCTGATGGCTATGTCTGAGGAAGATAAGCGCCAGGATCAGCCTGGTCCCAGTAAGGTAAACAACCTATCTGCAGATTCTGATTATTATACTGGATCAGAATCGGATGCATCTGCATCAAGAGATGAGGATGGTTCTGAATCTGAAGGAGATGTTCATCAACTAATTGATGAGTATGGTGATTTGTTGTAAGCTCTTAAGAGAAGCAGAATCCTTAACAAGGAACAGGCTAAGGAAATTGCATCTCTTAAATTGGCTGCATCAGATTCAACAAAAATGCAGGATTTGAAGTTGAATGAAGTTGCCAAACTAAAAAACATAACTTTTATTCAGATGGGTACAATTACATTCAAAAATGATCAAATCAAGTGTCTGGAAGTCAGACTATAAAGAGAGAAGGATCTTTTGGCTAAATTCTCAAAGCTAAGTCAGTCTTACGCTTAATTGATGACTTCATCCTCCAAAAGGGTAATACGGGATTAGGCTTCATGGGAAGAACTAGGGCAGCTAATTCCAAAAGAAAATGCAAAGCCCCAGTTCAGTCACTAGCCTCCAAACCCCCTATTTCCTTCAGGAAATTGATGCAGCCTACTAACAGGTATGACCATGACATTATACATGGTCACTATAAGCTTGGTGATCAGAATGACAAGGGTGCAAATGCTAATATGGCAGCCCATGAATAAACACACCATGTTCTTCATGAATCTTCAGTGTTTGATGCACCAGCCTCAGCACTCAATAAAAGGACTGTTGACAGCAATGTTGTTAAGACTGTCCTTAAAAGAAGATACAATAGATATGAGTGCTGGTGTTGTGGTAAAGAGGGTCATTATGTCATTGATTGTTGGCACAACACTACAATTTGGAAAGTTGTCAGCTTACCTGTCAGAAAGGCTGCAAGCAGGAATGTCAAGTTTCAGTCTAACCTGAACCTAGAACCAAATAATTATTGGGATTCTAAGGTTAAATAATTTTATTTGATGCAGGTGAGTCCAAGTGGCCATACTCCAACATGGTACTTGAATAGTGGATGTTCCAGGCACATGACTGGAATAAGAAGGATGCTAGAGGATTACTCTCCCATTGAGAATGGACCCAAAGTGATTTTTGGTAGATCTGAAAATGGGGTCATCAAAGGGTTTGGTAACATTTCCAATAGCTCTATCACTATCACCCAAGTAGCTTATGTGAAAGGTCTGAAACATAACCTAATAAGCATAAGCCAACTGAGTGATCTTGGTTATGTCACTACTTTTATTAAGAATGGGTGTCAAATTAGAAGGACAAGTGATCAAGAGGTCATCTTGTCAGGCTATAGAAAAGGAAATATTTATTGTCTCCATTTTGTGAGTAGGAATAAAGATTCTCCTAGTGCCTATTTGCAGATGAGAAAGCTTCTCATTATGTCAAATGGCACAAGAGGCTTGCTCACCTTAACTATAAGAGCATTGGTGAACTATTTAGTAAAGAGTTAGTGAGAAATGGTCCTCAAGTCAAGTGCATCAAGGAGGGTGTATATTCAGCTTGTCAAAAAAGCAAACAGACTAAGACCTCCTTCCACAGTCTTGATATCAAAGACTCAGTGAGGTGTTTGTACCTCCTGCAAATGGATCTATTTGGTCCTATGCCAGTTCATAGTCTAGGTAGGAAAGTCTACACATTTGTGGTTGTGGATGACTATTCTAGATTTACATAAGTTTTCTTTCTGAGGCAGAAATCTGAAACCCCTATTTTCTTCCACAATTTTGTTAGGCAAATTCAGAATGAACTTAACAATTCAGTGGTCAAAATCAGAAGCGACCATGGGACTGAATTTCAGTCTGAATGCATGACAAGATTTTATGAAGAACTAGGGATTCATCAAGAGTTCTCCTCACTTAGAACTCCCCAGCAAAATGGTATTGTTGAAAGAAAGAATAGGACTTTTATTGAGGCTGGTAGAACACTACTGAGTGACACTTCTCTCCCAGAATATTTCTAGGCTGAGGTAGTAAACACTGCATGTCATGTTCTCAACAGAGCCCCCATCACCAAAAGCTACAAGAAGACATCCTATGAGATTATGAAAGGCAGAAAACCAAATATATCCTATTTTAGGATCTTTGGTAGCAAATGTTATATACTTAACAATGGCAAGTCTCATTTAACAAAGTTTGCTGCCGAATCCCAAGATGAGATATTTTTTGAGTACAACAACAACAGTAAGGCATACAGGGTCTATAACTTGACTACTCAAGCTGTAGAAGAATCTGTCCATATAGTCTTTGATGAATCTAAGCTAATCAACTGTGAGCTATTTAGCACTCTTTGTAGCTCTACAGGTTTGAAGGAAAAGATGGACAAGCTAACCATAAGTGAAGACTAACCTGCAAGACAAGATGAGGAAAATGATGGATGCTGTCCAGGGGGAGTACAAGACTCACATGCTGATGATGAAGACAATGAAGTACAACTTGATAGGGACATTGGAGGAAATCAAGTTGTGGATAGACTGCCTCCCGTAATTAGACACCTAAGGGATCATCCAGCACACCAAATTATTGGTGATCCAAGTCATGGTATTCAGACAAGGAGCAAGAACTTGAACACAGTTCTTTGCTCAAGTTTCTTGTCCCAGATGGAACCCAAGAAATTTGAAGAGGCCAAACAAGACTCAAACTCGATTGATGCCATGCAGGAAGAACTAAATCAATTTAAAAGATGCAAATTCTGGAAGTTGGTTCCTAAACCATAGAATCACAATGTCATATGGACTAAGTGGATCTACAGGAACAAGTTAGATGAAAATGGTATTATAGTCAAGAACAAAGCAAGACTGGTGGCAAAAGACTACAGACAGTAAGAAGGAATAGATTTTGATCAGACATTTTCCCAGTGGCAAGGTTGGTAGCTATAAGGTTGTTCCTTACCTATGCAGCTTATCAACGGTCCAAGGTATTTCAGATGGATGTAAAGTCAGCATTTTTGAATGGTGACTTAAAAGAGGAAGTTTATGTTGAACAACCCTCAGGTTTTGTAGATTCTCTTTATCCTAATTATATGTATAGGCTTAAGAAAGCACTATATGGTTTGAAATAAGCCCTTAGAGCTTGGTATGAAACACTGTCTACATTCCTTATTGAGATCAAATTCTCAAGGGGGGAAATAGACAAAACTCTATTCCTAAGGGAATCAAAAGGCAAGATCATCCTAGTACAGATATATGTTGATAACATTATCTTTGGATCAACTGAAAACAACCTTTGTAGAAAGTTTGCTAAACTTATGCAAGGGAAGTTTGAGATGAGCAGTATGGGTGAGCTGAAATTTGAAAGATAATAGTTGTCAACCTAAATCACCTAGAGGGGGGGTGAATAGGTGAGTTGTGCGTCTTTTACGGAACAAAAAATCCCAGAACAAAGCATAGATCTATCTACCAAATTATCACAGAAGAGAAAAGATTTATAGTGGTTCCCCGATCTTGGGTACATCCACTTTCCCTCACCGATTTAGCAATATACTAGACTCGGCTACTCCACTATCTCGGATTGAAAATCAATCCTACCCTCGGAACAAAGTTCCTACAATCTCAATCCAACTAACTGGATCAACAACTCAGAAGGCAAAACTTACTACAAACTTGGAGTTGAAAACTCCTACACTCGGAGAAAACTTATCCTACAAGAATGAAAATTGTTTTAGAAAATACAAACAATGATTTCTCTATCAGATCTGCAAGCAAGCAGCCATGATCTTCTTCTTGTAAGCTTTTCGACACTTTCAGAAAGATGAAGAAAATCTCGGCAACAGATCTGGAATCTTCTTTGTCTTACACGATCGGAAAGAGGATGAGCAGTTGAGAAACAATCTCGATATGTAAAACTTTTTCAGTCTATTTCCTTTGAAAATCGAAACCCTTGCCGGTGAAGAACAGTGGCGGCGGCGGCTTTCATTCCGTGAAGAGAGAGGAAACATCGACTTGGAGAGAGAAAACGGCTGCAGAAAAATCTCAATAATTGTTTTTGATCTTGAAAGCTTGTAATTCTTCTTAGGGTTTGTCGATTAGACAAGACCTTATATAAGAATGCTAATAACTGTCATAATTGGTCTTAATGACGTACACGTGGACCAATCATGTCACGGAATTTGAAAATCTATCAAGTCTAGACTTAGAAGAAATTTCGGAGAAAAGGAAGTGATATACACGAGTGGGTATATAACTACTCGAGTAGGTAAAGGACTACTCGAGTAAGTAAAGAAATGTTACTCGGGTATATAATTCATGACTACTCGAGTAGGTTTGAAGACAACAACTCGAGTACATATAATCAACTAGTTGAGTACTTAGAAGATCTACTCGAGTATACAGAAAATTTCACGGGAAGAGGAGTTGAACTACTCGAGTACAAGTTGTATTACTCGAGTAGGTGAGAAAAACTACTCGAGTGGTTTGACAAACTACTCGAGTGATAAAACTTAGAAAATTTTCTGAACACTGGAAAATGAGCTACTCGAGTAGTCAGACTGAACTACTAGAGAGGATATAGTCTACTCGAGTATATTAAAAGACTTACTTGAGTAAATGACTTAGAATATATTTAGGAGAAGAGAAGTAAAGTTTACACGAGTATGAAGCTTGAACTACTCGAGTAGTAAGTGAACTACTCGAGTATATAGCTTACACTAGTCGAGTATATAGAAAACAGGTACACGAGTCAGAATCTACAACCACTCGAGTATATATATACTTACTCAAGTGTTTTACTTAGAAAAAACTTGAAGAGTGAAATCTGTGCAACTCGAGTAAGAAGAATGATCTACTCGAGTAGTTAAGTAAGCTACTCGAGTGTGTGACAGTCTACTCGAGTATGTGGACTTAACTTCATGAGAGGGAGATTTTCTTACTCGAGTATAAGGCAAGTAACTCACTCGAGTGGTTAATGACCTACACGAGTAGAATACTCAGAAAAATTTTCAGGGTGGAAATCCTTTCTTCTTTGGTGAAATCAGGATCCAACTATATTCACATAGTCCAAGTGCTTGAACATGAAGTGTATCCCAATAGAGAGGCTACACATGAGTCAACACCTTGGGTCATACAATGAGGGATTATATTGTATGATCATGTGTTTGGTGACCCATTGTAGACTTACATTGGTCTACACTTCCTATTAGAATCATGCAACCACATAACTCAAACAAAGCATCAAATGCAAACTAATTCATCTTAGTTCTAGGGTGACTTCATCAAATCTAGGTTAATGTGGACATAGTTCCCAACAATCTCCCCCTATTTGTTGAAGTCAGAACCCTTTACACTAAGGTGAATTATAGACATAAAAAGTGCTAAGTAGAAAAATTTGTGCAAGTGAGCAAGAAACTATGAAAAAGACAATGAGAGCAAAAACTTAGAATTATATAAATAAGAATATCCAAAATTAGCAATTCTACAGTCAATCATTTCACACTATCAAAAGTTTTTGAAAATCAGCCTTGATGCTGTTGTATGTCCAATTTATCTTGTTGTCTCCTTTGGTTGCTGTATGGTTTGGGATAATATCTGGGTGGTCTGGGAGGAGTTGTTGGATTATTTCTTCCATATTCTCTGTCATAGATTCTCCTTTTGGTCATTGATTTTTCATAAAGTTCTCATTCATGTGAGCTGTAATGAATGTTCCTGCTCTCATGGAAATCCATAACTAATCTGAGAGTTTCTAGAATCAGGGATTTGGAGGTTGGAGACCAAACTTCAACATGTTCAGGAGCTTTAGCAGGAATAGACTTGCTAGCAGAAGGACCTTCACCATATTTCCTTTTCTTCTTGGAGGTTTTGATCTCTGGAGGAGCATGAAGGAAAATGTCAGCAGGATCTTCTTCCTAGCCTTGAACATAGGTGTCTGGAGGAGCAACTGTGTCCCCAGGCCTTGGAGAGAATGTAGGTTGCAGAGGAGCAGCTGGGGCAGAGGCATCTGTAGCTAGAGGATTTAAGTGATGAGGAATAATGGTGGGATCAGCAACAAAGTCTGGCAGAATCTGGTTGTACATCCAAACAACAGTGTCATAAGTGTGGAACTTGACACTCTGTATCTGGGCTAACACATCAGCCTTAATTTCCTTCACATGAGTTTCCTATAGTTCCTGTTGGAGATCAGCAGATTTTTCTAGATATTCTTTTACTAATCCCTTCCCCTTTCTAACTTCGACAGATAGCTTCTCTATGACAGTTTCTTTGAATAGACCAACTTCTTCACAGATTTTCATTTTGTTGGCTTCATTTCTCTTGTCCAGTTCTATCTGATTATTTGCAAGGGTAACACCGTGTTCCATAACTTCTCCAACACTAGTTATAGTGTGGTCTAGGGCTTTTCCACGAAGTTAAAATAAGTACTTGAGCTTGTTAGTGTTGTGCTAGATTTCAGCAAACCCTCTGCTCATCTCAGTCTCGAGTGCAGTTACCTTGTCAGTTACAATCTTTAGACAAGTATCAAAATAAGTTCTCTGGTCTTGAAGAAGCAGTGCAATCTGTTGCATCAAATCTGAGGAGGAAGAGTCTGTAGCAGCAGCAGGTGAAGGAGCAGCATATATAGGAAGAGCAGAAGGGAGAGGAGGAGCTACCCATATAGTTATTTCTCCAATAATCACAGAGCTTGTAGCCCTTGTTGTATGAATGATAGTATCCCTTTCTTCTATATCATGAGGGATAGAGAAATCTAAGTTTCTGAGAGGAGCCTCAGCTGTCTTAGGGCATGGCTCATCAGAAAGGAGAATTGTTTCTTACTGGTCTTTGAGGGCAGCAGGGGATTTTACTGGAGTCCTGGCTGGAGAATTTTTTGGAGATTGTTCAGGAGTTGAGTCCTTGTGAATTTCAGAGGATGGGGCTGGAGGAGATAGAGGAGGAGGAGGAAAAGGCAGCACTTCTTCAGTGAGTTCTGCAATCATTGCATCTATAGCAGTAGCTGTTGAGAGAAGAGATTCTGGAGGTATCTGATCTGAAGGAGTTGCTCGAGTTTGTGGTGTATGAGGTAGGGGAGAAGTTGCTGGCTGAGGAGATGAGGTAGTTTTTGGTGGAGAGGGCTTCCTGACTGGGATAGAAGGAGCAGGCTCCCCCTCACTTGGTGCACCAGAGGAGCTGGCCACATGATGAGGAGAGGGAGATGGAGTCCTGTCCTCAAAAGCTGGAACTTCTGAAATCTTAGCAGCTTGGGCAGTATTCTTCAGTTTGAGCTCCCATCTCTGAATAGAAGAAATGGAGACCTTCTTCATGTGGTAAAGAGGTGTCCCTTTGGAGAAGTTGAATACTTGAGGATTTGTTTCATGGAGGAGCAGAGAGATTATTTTGGCGAAGTTGGGGGATTTTAAGCTGTCCTTGATTTTGTCCAGAATCAGCATGCCAAACTGGAATTTCTTGCGACAGACAATGGCTTGCATTATGTCAAAGAAATATAGTGGAATGTCTCTTAAGGAGTTGGTCTTGCATAGCAGAATCTTTCCAATAACATCAACCAGAAACTTTCATTCCGCGTTCATGTCTGACCGTTTGATATACTGAGCGTCAGCCGAAATACCATAGAATAAGTATGTTCTATTAGAATCTTCGTCATCTAGGTCATCTTCTTCATCCACTATCGGTAATCGGAGAAGTTGAGAGACAATGGTCCTGGTGAGTTTGATTTTCATACCTCTCACTTTGGATTTCAGAACTTGTCCATTTCATTTGACCTTCAGATTGGTGAAGAATTCTGCTACCTCGGGGAAGAGGATCCGGCAGGGTTCTTGCAGGATGAAGGATAGCCCTGCAGTGTCTAGAAGAATCAATAAGTTGTGGAAATCATCAGAAAGCTCTGCAATCCCTGCGGTAACAAGTTCCGAACATACACCAATCTTGGAGACGGCGGCCATGATCCAGAAACTAGGAAAAGCTCTGTCGGGGGGAAGAGGAAAAGTCGCGGCTCTGCAACTTCTCGAAGGAAGATGAAGCGGTAGACAGGTACTCGAGAGATTGGAAATGATTTCGTGTAAAATGAATTTGGAATTTCGAATTTATAAAACCTAGGTTTAAGTCTAATTATCCTAAAAAGAAGGAAATAACTTAAAAGGAAAGGCGGCATAAGCCTTGGTTGGCTTATAATAAGATTTAAATGAAAATGGCACATACACGAGAGATAAAGGAGATACTCGAGTAGATGGGGAGTTACTCGAGTAGATGAAGTGTACTACACGAGTACATGAGTTGTCTTACTCAAGTAAGCTAAATGGACTACTCGAGTAGGTCCTTTGATTACTCGAGTAGGTCAAGTCTATCTTGAGTCAGACAAAAAAAATTTTAAAAATCCAAATTTTGACTAACCCTTTAATTTCTTTGCTTTGTTGAAATCCAACTGTCTCTAGTCTTCTTTGTTGATCATCCCAAGTTCCATTTTGAAGAATGAGAACTTGGTCTCGTCCAGCGGCTTCGTGAAAATATCTGCAACTTGCATGTCTGTGGAGACATATTGGAGATCTATGTCCCCATGCTCTACATGATACCTTAGCTCGATATGCTTTGTCCGGCTATGCGAGACTGGATTGTTGGCTATTGCAATTGCGCTGGAAGAGTCGCACAATAATGGGATATTCTTGAACTGCATGTTGTAATCCTCAAATTGATTCTTCATCCAGAGTAAATGTACACAACAACTGCCTGCAGAGATGTACTCTGACTCGGCCGTTGAGATTACGACACAGTTTTGCATCTTACTGCTCCAGGAGATTAGCCTTCTTCCAAAGAATTGGCACGTCCCGGAGGTACTTTTCCTGTCATCTTTGCTTCCTGCAAAATCTGCATCTGAGAAACCAATTAGTTCGTTGTCATTACTTCTTGGGTACCATAAGCCAAGATTTGGTGTACCTTTAAGGTATCTCAAAATCCGCTTTGCAGCAGCGTAGTGAGATTCCTTAGAGTTCACCTAAAATCTAGTACAAACACATGTTGAAAACATTATGTCAGGTCTACTGGCAGTAAGGTAGAGCAAGGATCCAATTATGCTTCTGTACTTGGTTTCATCAAAAGGTTTCCCTTTTTCATCCTTGTCTAGAGACATAGCTGAGCCCATTGGAGTCCTCATAGAGGTTGCATTCTCCATTCCGAATTTCTTAATCAGCTCTTTGGTGAACTTGGTCTGCGAGATGAAAATTCCATCTTCAGATTGTTTCACCTGAAGCCCTAAGAAATAGTTCCGCTCACCCATACTGCTCATTTCGAACTTCCCTTGCATAAGTTTTGAGAACTTTTTGCAGAGGTTGTCGTTTGTAGAGCCAAAAAATAATGTCGTCGACATAGATTTGCACTAGCAAAATCTTGCCTTTTATTTCCCTAAGAAATAATGTCTTGTCTATCTTTCCCCTTGTGAACTTGTTCTAAGTAGAAAGCTAGACAGCGTCTCATACCAAGCTCTAGGAGCTTGTTTCAGACCATATAGGGCCTTGTGCAGGAAATAGACATGATCAGAAAAGTTAGGATCAACGAAACCTGGAGGTTGTTCCACATACACTTCCTCCTTTATGTTACCATTTAGGAAGGCAGACTTCACATCCATCTGATAAACGGTGAAGCCTTTGAATGCATCATATGCTAGGAACAACCTTATTGCCTCCATCCTTGCCACTGGAGCATATGTCTGGTCGAAGTCGATTCCTTCTTCTTGACGATAGCCTTTTGTGAAAAGTCTGGCCTTGTTCTTTATGATAGTCCCGTCTTCGTCCATCTTGTTCCTGTAGACCCATTTTGTTCTAATGACGTTCTTTCCTTTGGGTCTTGGAACAATCTTCCATACATTGCAGCGCTTGAACTGATTTAGCTCTTCTTCCATTGCCATTATCCATGATGCGTCTGAGTTTTCTTCCTCAAACTTCTTCGGTTCAACCTGTGAGAGAAAACTCAAATATAAATTCTCATTAGTTGTACCTCTTCGAGTTCTGACACCGTCCCGGGGATCTCCTATGATCTGGTCCATGGGGTGATCCTTCAGATGTCTGAGCTCTAAAGTTCTTGCATCTAGATTATCTTCAATCACTGTAGTGATTTCTTCAACTTGGACGATCTCTTCATTTTGATCATCTACCTCTCCAATAGGGGTTGGAGTGGTGATCTTGATGAACTTTTCGCATTTGTCTTCGGACGGTTCATCCAAGCTAATTTCTTTCAGCTTTGCACCTGCATCTTTAATGAGCACACTAGACGGATTACTTTGCAGCAAGCTCGTCTCACCAAATATAACATGTATCGATTCTTCTACCACCAGGGTTTTTCTATTAAATATTTTATATACCTTACTATGGCTACTATAACCTACAAAAATACCTTCAAAACTCTTTTCACTGAACTTGCTGGTATGATACTTACCATTGTTAAGTACGAAGCATTTACAGCCAAAGATTCTAAAGTATGAGATGGTTGGCTTCCTGCCCTTTAGAAGTTCGCAAGGTGTCTTATCATGGTTTTTGTTTATGAGTGCTCGATTTTGCACGTGGCATGCAGTGTTGACGGCTTCAGCCCAGAAGTACTCCGGAAGTGAAGCATCACTCAACATTGTCCTGCAGGCCTCTATGAGTGTTCTATTCCTTCTCTCAACCACTCCGTTCTATTGTAGAGTACGAGGAGAGGAAAACTCATGAAAGATACCTAAGCTTTCACAGAGTTATGTCATGGCCCCAGATTTGAACTCTGTTCCGTTGTGACTTCTGATTTTGACTATGGAGCAGTTGTGTTCATTCTGGATTTGCATGACAAAATTAGTAAAGATCTCGAAGGTATCTGACTTGTGTTTTAGAAATAACACCCATGCAAAGCGCGAGTAGTCTTCAATAATTACTAGCGTATAATCCTTAGCTCCCAAACTTCTAATTTGCAGTGGACCAAACAAGTCCATATGCAATAGATGGAGACATCTATTAGAGTCTTTGACAATAATGCTTTTAAAGGTAGCCCTTGTTTGTTTTCCTTTTACGCATGCATGACAAGGTCTAACTTTGATGCACTTGACATTTGGGGCATCACGTACTAAGATCATTGAAAATAATTTATTAATAGTTTTGAAATTAATATGTGCTAGTCTCTTGTGTCATTGGTCACCAAGAGACGCACTATCTTTTGCTAAAAGGCACACTGGTGTAGAGGAATCTATACAAATGAAATTTAAACAGAAACTATTCCTACTTCGAGTGCCGGATAGAATCGTTTCCATATTGTCAACGGATTTTATCAAGCACTTATCAGCATGGAATTCAACTATGTATCCTTTATCGCAGAGTTGGCTTATGATTATGAGATTGTGTTCTAATCCTTCGACATAAGCCACATCCGAGAAGGATAAATTATCGTTAGTGATCATACCATAGCCTCTAGTAATTCCACGGTCTGAACCTCGAAAGATGACCTCTGGTCCGTTCATGACTGGAGTAAAGTTCTGAATAAGGCTTCTAGTCCCAGTCATATGCCAAGAGCATCCGCTGTCCAAATACTAGATTGGAGTTTTGTTGGCCTTTGGACATACCTGCAATCATAATCAATTTGCCTTTGGAACCCAAACACGTTTGGGTCCTTGGTCTCGGTTTAGAGTACTCCCCCTACGAGTGTTAGCATTATGAGCGGTCTTTCTCATATTGCTGACATGAGGAGTTGCAGCGTTTCTGGGATTGAACCAGCAATTAATGGCGAAGTGACCAACCTTGCCACAACACCAACAGTCAAATCTGTTGTACCTTTGCCTCATGATCTCCTGCTTGACCATTTGGGATTGTGGTCTAGCAGGGGCAGCATTCTTGGAGGAAGAAGCTTCGTAATAATGGCAGTCACATGTCTTCTTCTCCTTAGGAGGCCTTTCTACAACAGCTTTGGCTTTGGTGTCTTCTTGAAGTTATGACCATGATTGAAAGGGTCATAGCTCTTAAGAATAACTTCTTCATAAGGTGCCTTAAAGACACTTTCACCAAATTTTCTGGGTCGAGTCCATCCTTGATAGCGGGACTTTGGCTCTACATAGGTAGGCCTAGCAAAGTGCCCGTAGAATGAGTCAAGATCAAACTCATTTGATGGAAAGATGACTTTCCTGAATGTAGTCTGATCTTGAGGGGCTTTCCCCTTCTCTTTGTCTAAGGCCTTTTTGTCGGCCTTATTCTTCCGTTGAGACTTATTTCTCCTAGCGGATTTACTAGGAGCTTCTTCATGGCCTAGCCCAGCTCCCTTGGCCTTTGCTGAGAATTCAACAACCAATGGAAGAACTGTCTTGGGCTTCGAGAAACTTTCAACAAGTTTATTTTCAGCGGCAAGTTGTCCCTCCAATTCCTTGATGATTTTCTTGTTGAGGTCAAGGTGCTCAAGAGCCTTGTTATATTCTTCAATAGCATTATTGAAGTTTTCTTCGAGGGAGTCAGTCTTTGCGACTTTCTCTCTCAAGATGCTCTCTTCGGCTTTTAGAGATTTGATCTCTTTAGCCCGAGTCTTCACGACTCGACGACATTTGTCGTAAGCCATGATTAACTCCTTGTACTGGGACATTAGTTCTGACTCATCGTCAAAGGAGCTGTCCTCACAATCATGTTCAGGGACTTCAGAATCTGAAAGTGGGGTATGGGAGTTTACCTTCCTAGTGAAATGGGGCTCTTGATCATCATTTGTTTGAGCCATAAGCCCAAAAAAAGCTTCTTCTTCTTCACTTGACTCCGATGAGTCGGAGTCACTGAGAGTCTTGCTCTTTTTGGCTATCAGGCTCTTTTTTTTCCTCCTTTTGTTGTACGAGGATTTCTTTTCTTCTCTTCTACCACACTCCTTCTTCTTATGAGGGCAGTCAGCGATGACATGACCTGGCTTATTACAACAATAGCAAATAATGTCAGTCGAAATATGTTTGTTTTGTTTAGTATTATACCTGTCATGGCTGCTTGAGCCTTTTCTTTGTCGATCACCATCGTGTCGTGATCTTCTATAGGAGGCATCCTGGCCTTTTCATTGCTTCTTCTTGTTCAAGAATTTCTTGAACTGACATAAGAGCAGTGAGAACTCTCCTTCTGATAGCTTAGAGCCTGAGGTACTAGGCTCAGAAGTTTCTTCTTCTTCACTAATCTCTGGAGCTGGAGCAGGGGAGGCAGCTTTTGTCTTTCTAGAGGTGTCTGCCTTTAGAGCAATAGACTTTTCTTTTATAGCAGACCTGCTCTTCTCTTCTTCAGCTTTCCTGGTATTGATTTGAAGCTCATATGACATAAGCTTCCCGAAAAGATTTTGTGGGTCCCTCTCAGTCAGCTTCCCAAACTCCCTGATGGCACAGACCTTGTTGTCCCATTCTTTGGTCAGGGATCTCAGGAACTTGTCATTCAGTTCTCCATTAGTGAATACTCTTCCATAGACTCTTAGGCCATTCACTATCTTGAAAAAGTTCTCAAAGGTATCATCAATGGTTTCTTTACTTCCCTGTCGGAAGGCTTCATACTTCTGATTGAGGAGGGATCTCCGATCATCCCTCACTTCTTCTGTACCTTCCATCAAGGTAACCAAGGACTACCACTTCTCCTTTATAGATTGGCAGTGGATTAAGTTCTGCAGCATTGAGTCATCAACTGCACTTGATATAATGTTTTTAGCTTTCTTGTCTAGTGAGACAAGTGCAATCTCGTAATTATCTAAATCCATCAGCTTCTTTGGAACCTTCTTGGTAGGATCTATAGTGGAGATAGTCATAGGGATATAAGGACGTTCTTCAACTATCATGAAGATCCTCGGATCCACAGCTTCCATAAAGAATTTGATCCTTTCTTTCCACATGGAAAACTTGTTCTTGTTGCATAGGGGAAGCTTGGCAAAATCCTTTGCCTTGTCCATGATAGATAGATCTCAAATGACAACTATTGCAGGAACTGATCAAGGTGTTAACTTTTAACGAGCAACCTTGCTCTGATACCAATTGAAAGATAATAGTTGTCACCTAAATCACCTAGAGGGGGGTTAATAAGTGAGTTGTGCGTCTTTTGCGGAACAAAAAAATCTCAGAACAAAGCACAGATCTATCTACCAAATTATCACAGACAAGACAAGATTTATAGTGGTTTCCCGATCTTGGGTACATCCACTTTTCCTCACCGATCTAGCAATATACTAGACATGGCTACTCCACTATATCGGATTGAAAATCAATCCTACCCTCAAAACAAAGTTCCCATAATCTCAATCCAACCAACTGGATCTTCAACTCAGAAGGCAAAACTTCCTACAAACTCGGAGTTGAAAACTCCTACACTCGGAGAAAACTTCTCCTACAAGAATGAAAATTATTTTAGAAAATACAAACAATGATTTCTCTGTCAGATCTGCAAGCAAGAAACCAAGATCTTCTTCTTGTAAGCTTTGCGACACTTTCAGAAAGATGAAGAAAATCTCGGCAACAGATCTGGAATCTTCTTTGTCTTACACGATCGGAAAGAGGATGAGCAGTTGAGAAACGATCTCGATCTGTAAAACCTCTTCAGTCTATTTCCTCTGAAAATCAAAACCCTTGTCAAAGAAGAACAACGGCGGCGACGGCTTTCGTTCCGTGAAGAGAGAGAGAGAGGAAACAGTGACTTGGAGAGAGAAAACAGCTACAGAAAAATCTCAAAAAAATTTTTGATCTTGAAAGCTTGTAATTCTTTTTAGGGTTTGTCGATTAGACATGACCTTATATAAGAAGGCTAATAACGGTCATAATTGGTCTTAATGACGTACATATGGACCAATCATGTCACGAAATTTGAAAATCTGTCAAATCTGGGCTTAGAAGAAATTTCGGAGAAAAGGAAGTGATATACACGAGTGGGTATATAACTACTCGAGTAGGTAAAGGACTACTCGAGTAAGTGAAGAAATGTTACTCGGGTATGTAACAACCCCATCCGTTCATATGATATATTCTAGAAGGTCCGGCCGGGGCCCCACAGGATATACCACAAAACAGTCGGTGAAGGTACAGGATGATACCAGAGTAGCGCAATCGCACCTATCACAAAGCATTCTAGCGGAAGCCTAAACTACTTGAACTCCTCATGAATGTCCAAACATAAAACTCCACATTTATATACATATAGGAATGTCTTACAACATGTCAAAAGTGTTGGCCTTATGGCCTTACATGGCTTTCAAACAGTGGCCTAAAACAGATTGGCGCGCAGGCCGGCCACAATAAAAGAAAACACTCAAAAGAACACAACTAGCCTTCGAGGGCTAGCAGCAGCAGCAGCACCAGCAGGAACATCAACCTCAACGCGTCCCACTCGGCTCTCCAGCACCTGTGCAAGGACAATCCACCCACCGGTGGCAAACAAAAGCAACGGTCAGCGTTCAGCTGACCAAATTATAACGACCCTACCCCTTCTCTCGGGGCAGCAGTATTTTTCCCTGCAGGCATATCATATCACAAGTATGGCAAACTATATCATCAAAAGGTGCTTTCACGCACACAAGCCATCACAACCGTTCGCCGCCCGGCCCAACGGTCCGTGCACTCAGGGCACATTCTTGGTGTTCTGGCAACCTCTTGCCCACCACCGTATCAGGGTTATCACCCAACGGTAACACTCTTGAGCATTTACTCCATGGCGTGCAGCCGGAGTTAGTCCTCGGACACTGGGATGGCCCGTAGCCCCCCGTTGTGTCATGGCGCGCAGGCCGAAGACTCTTGCTATGCGCTCCAACAGACCGCACTTTTTGGTCTCACGTCAGACGGACATAGCGCAGGTCGGATCCTCCATCCCCCCGTTGCTCAAATCGCCTTGCCTTTTCCGCATACAGCGTACTCATGGCTATAGCAAAGGCGCGGGTCGGTCTCACCAATCCTGTTCTGGCATTCAAGCCTGGGTATGTCACTATACCCATTTCCTCACAACAACAGCGGGTCTTTCCTGGGCACACCAGTACTTCCTGTGACTCCCGTCACAGGTGGACACCGCAAATTACAAATGTCAGGGGTCTTTCCTGGGCACACCAGTACTTCCTGTGACTCGCTCCACAGGTGGACACCCTATGACATCAAGCATCACAAAAAGGGCCTTTCCTGATCCCACCAGTACTTCCTGTGTGGATAACCACAGGTTGGACCCAAAACCATAACATGGCTATTTTCCTGGGCTACCACCCCAGTACTTCCTGCTACTCCTTTTCGCAGGCATAACCCGTAGACTCCTTAACACTACACGTTTCTCACGGAGTCTTCTCCGGTTCGTATGCAACATCACCAATCCAGACCAACCTGTCCAGATGGGCTTCACACAGCATGCCTATTCCGTACTCCATTTCCGGATCTATATGCTAACAAAAAGGGGATTTCAAGAATCACCCAAATGACTCCCAAAAGCAGCCACCTCTTGGTGGGGGAATCAAAAGATATGCCAAAAAGGAAGCCTTCACATGGCTAGGAAGAAAAGTCGTTACCCTTGACGATCGCTTCGGTGCCATGGACTCCAAGCTAGCTTGCACGACTCGCGAGAGCGTTTCCTCCGCAACGCTGGCTTCGGATCTCTCGTCGGGAAACCGCAGCACCACCGACAGCAGCCCCCTTTCCTTCTTCCTCTTCCTTTCTTTCTCTCTTTCTCTCTCTTGAAGAAAGATGAAGGCTAAGGAAAATGAGATTCCTTTCTCTGATTTCGGCCCTTAAGGAAAAAGAAGAAGAGCTTCCAGCCCTTGGATCTAGACTGAAGGAATGGACGGCCACGATTCTGCCAAAAACACCTATTTTGACCTGACACGGCCTCGAACACGGCCGTGTGCCTGGCCGTGTGCCTCAAGCGGTGGTCAACCGACTTATCCAAACCAGTGACACGCCCACGGGACACGCCCGTGTCATGGGCCGTGTCACCAACACGCCTTCAGACACGCCCGTGTCTGTGGCCGTGTACCTGGGGAAAAAAATCCCAAATCATCCCGAGACTTCACACGGCCTGTGACACGCCCGTGTCCCAGGTCGTGTGCCCAGACATGGCACAAAGACACGCCCTGTCGAATTTCTTCGGCGGGCTGCGTTCGTCGCCTGATTTGACACGCCCTGTGACACGCCCGTGTCACAGGCCGTGTTCAACACTCGACACCCACTTCTCGATACTCGACGATCGTCGAGCGAAAATCGTCGAGAATGCGACACGGCCTTGGACACGCCCGTGTCCTGGGCCGTGTGCCTCCTCTCGACGAATCGCCGAAAGCAAAAATCGTCGAGACAAAGCCCCATCGTCGACACAACTTCGACACGCCCTGCGACACGCCCGTGTCGCAGGCCGTGTCACTGGACACGCCCTGGGACACGCCCGTGTCCCAGGCCGTGTCACCCAAAATTTGCCTGTTTCTGAACTTTGGGCTGTTACAGGGTATATAATTCATGACAACTCGAGTAGGTTTGAAGACAACGACTCGAGTACATATAATCAACTAGTCGAGTACTTAGAAGATCTACTCAAGTATACAAAACATTTCGCGAGAAGAGGAGCTGAACTACTCGAGTACAAGTTATACTACTCGAGTAGGTGAGAAAAACTACTCGAGTGGTTTGACAAACTACTCGAGTGATAAGACTTAGAAAAATTTCTGAACACTGGAGAATGAGCTACTCGAGTAGTCAGACTGAACTACTCGAGAGAATATAGTCTACTCGAGTATATGCAAAGACTTACTAGAGTAAATGACTTAGAATATATTAAGGAGAAGAGAAGTTTAGTATACTCGAGTATGAAGCTTGAACTACTCGAGTAGTAAGTGAACTACTCAAGTATATAGCTTACACTACTCGAGTATATAAAAAATAGGTACACAAGTCAGAATCTATAACCACTCGAGTATATATATACTTACTCGAGTGTTTTACTTAGAAAAAACTTGGAGAGTGAAATCTGTGCAACTCGAGTAAGAAGAATGATCTACTCGAGTAGTTAAGTAAGCTACTCGAGTATGTGACAGTCTACTTGAGTATATGGACTTAACTTCACGAGAGGGAGATTTCTTACTCGAGTATAAGAATTTTGACTCGAGTATAAGGCAAGTAACTCACTCGAGTAGTTAATGACCTACACGAGTAGAATACTTAGAAAAATTTTCAGGATGGAAATCCTTTCTTCTTTGGTGAAATCAACATCCAACTCTATTCACATAGTCCAAGTGCTTGAACATGAAGTGTATCCCAATAGAGAGGCTACACATGAGTCAAAACCTTGGGTCATACAATGAGGGATTACATTGTATGATCCTGTGTTTGGTGACCCATTGTATACTGACATTGGTCTACACTTCCCATTGGAATCCTGCAACCACATAACTCAAACAAAGCATCAAATACAAACTAATTCATCTTAGTTTCAGGATGACTTCATCAAATCTGGGTTAATATGGACATAATTCCCAACAAATTCTTCTTGGGACTCCAAGTTAGACAGACTGATGATGGCTTATCCATATCCCAACCTAAGTTCACCAAGGAGTTAATTAAGAAATATGGCATGGAGTCATCCTCCACCATTAGAACTCCAATGGGGTCAAGTATGCCTATAGGCAAAGATGATGCAGAAAAACCTATAGATGAGTCTTTGTATAAAGGGATAATTGGCTCTCTTCTATACTTAACTGCTAGTAGACAAGACATCATGTATGCTACATGTGTCTGTGCTAGGTATTAAGCCTGCCCTAAAGAATCTCATTATACTGCTGTCAAAAGAATTTTGAGATATCTTAAAGGAACACCAAATCTTGGCCTTTGGTACCCTAAGAATAGAGATTTTCTACTAATAGGTTATTCAGATGCAGACTTTGCAGGATGTAAAGAAGATAGGAAAAGCACCACTGGCACATGTCAGTTTCTAGGTGGAAGATTGGTGTCATGGAGCAGCAAAAAGCAGACAAGTGTGGCTATATCCACTGCTGAGTCTAAATATGTAGCTACAGGAAGCTGTTGTGCTCAGTTGTTATAGATACAAAATCAACTTGAAGATTATGGCATCAAGATAAGTGGAATCTCATTATATTGTGATTCTACTAGTGTCATTTCTATTGCTAGAAATCATGTTTCTCATAGCAGAACTAAGCACATAGAAATCAGATTTCATTTAATTAGAAATCATGTTGAAAAAGAAGACATAAGTTTAGAATTTGTCAACACTAATTTTCAAATTGCTGACATGTTCACCAAACTACTGGATGAAACTAAATTCAATTACTTTTAAAATGAATAAGGCATGCTAAACTTGGAATAAGAATGATCAAAATGACTAAGTAATTTTGTGTCGACACATAAAGGCATCTGTGTCGACACTTAATAGTTGGTGTCGACACATAAGGAAAATTCTGTCGACGCATCAAGAAGATTGTGTCGACACTCAGAATTTGGTGTCGACACATAGCTCTTCTGACACTTAGATATTGGTGTCGATATATACAGTCGTCTGTGTCGACACGTAGAAATTAGTGTAGACTCTCAAGGTTGTCTATGTCGATACAACGCAGATGGTGTCGACACATAGTATTATAATACCTTTACATTCTCTGTTAAGACTTTAATAGTCTTTGTCGACACAATCCCAACAGTGTCGACACAATAAGAGTAATTTCAACCCGCATTTTGACCTTCTTTGTTTAGAAAAATATAAATAGGTGGAAGTAAAACCCTGTCGACTACGCTCTCAATATTCTCGAGACCAAACCTTTATGTCGAGAAGCCTTCATCTTCCTTCTTCTCTCTCTCTAGTCCCTAATGGCGCCAAAGCTGGAAGAGAACATCAATGAGGGCTATGAATTGGTTCGTCATGATCTTGAGAATGCCACACCAGAAATCAAAGCTGTGATTACCATAATCACAGAAAATGGATTGGATTACTTAGTATCAGAACCTACCCGGATATGGAAGAAGGAGGTTCTTGAATTCTTCTCGGCAGCATCAATGGATTCGACGAGCCTAAAAATTAAGTCATCTGTTCAAGGAACAAAGGTCAAACTCACCCAGAAGAGTTTAAGGAAGACACTACAGCTTCCCAAGATTAAGGAAGACGATGACATATCATCCTCCATGACAAAAGATGCTCTCCAATGGTGTGGACTGGATCCCACTACCAAGATTGGATCATCCATGAACAGGAAGGGAATGAATTCCCAGGGCAATTTCCTGTCAGAAATTATAGGGAAGGTTATACTGTGCAAATCAGGAGGACATGATAGGATTTCAGCCTATATGTTCAATCTCATGATCAAAGTTATCTTCAAGGTGAATACAAACTGGTCTGTTGTTATCTTTGACAAGATCAAAGAAGGAATCAAAAAAACTAATCTGGGCAGAATACTAAGCCTATATCTGGCCTTGAATATTCCAGAAGTGATGAATCAAACTGCAGGCTCTAAGATTAATCACATGAGGAGAATGGACTTAAGAATACTGTCCAGATGGGATAGGGTATTGACCAAGGATGTCTCTGCACCCCAGAAACCCCAGAAATAGGTTCAGACAAAGAAGAAAACTCAACACCAGCCAGCTGAATCATCCAGTGATTCAGAAGAAGTAGTTATTTTTAGCTCAGATGAAGAAGGAGCAGAAAGGACTATCAAATCTCTTGCTTAAGCAACTGTGACTGATAGTCAGGTGCAGGGGGAGCATATTCCTGCCACAAACTTCTCAGAGGATCAGGTACAGGAAGAGCCTCATCAAGGGGGAGCCAATGAGCTTTCTCCAGTTCCAGCTCAACAAGTGTCATCACCTTCAAAGGGCACTATTGTGAAAGAGCCAACAGACCACACAGATGCCTTGGACAGTGAAGCAGCTACTCACTCTATACTTTAGGTACTCTAGGACATAAATCAAACTGCTATAGACACTGAGAATGATGCACTAGATGTGCATATGAATGATGTTGATCAGACTAACCAAGACAATGTTCATGGACATGACAATATAATGGAAGAGACTTTTGAATTTGAAGGAAGTCCATCTGCTGTGAAAGAGAATGTTATTCCACCAGTTCAAATGCAATAAGAGGTAACTCTGGAAGAGTGGTTTCCTAATTTACTAGGAGCAAGAACTGAGGGGGAGCTACCATAAATAGAAAAAGAGATGCCCATCATTGCCACAAGTCCAAAAGACATAGTGGATATAGAAAGTTCATCTGGTTCCTCAGAATATGAAGAAGCATCCAGGGCAAAGAAGAGAAAACTTGTGGAACTAAGTAAAAGGAGCTCTGGTTATAAGAAAGCCTTGCAGACTATCCCACAAATAGCAGCTCCAGTTGTAGACTTCAGTTCACTTTTGTTGCAACTGCAAGTAAAGTTGGATGAGCAAAGACTTGCTCTTGAAAAATATGTTGATGAAAGTAATAAAGAACTGCAATCTACCTTGGCCCAAGATATCAAATCCATCAGCTTTGAAGTCAATCTGAACAAAATGGAAATGACTAAATGTTTCCAAAAGGGAGGTCATGCTGTTTTCTACCTGGCCAAACAACATCAAGTGGAAAAGACTCAGATAGATGATATTGCAGTTAAACAAGGCTATGTTCTGGAAAATTAAATCAGAATGAATGATAATCTAATAGAATCCCACAATGTTATTGTCACAGAACTCCAGAATAAAGCCATTGCTTTCACTGCAAACATGGTTAAAGACAAGTCTGAGTCTGATAAACAACTCAAAGTAGATTTGGCTAATGTCCACACTGCTATTCAGGACTATCAAAAGGTCATTGCTGACCAGCTGCAGAAGTTTCGATCATTCTATAAAGAAGGCACCAATTACCTAGCTAATCACATACGATTTCAAAAGGATGATCTAAGAGACCATATTAAAAGAGAAGTCATAAATGGGAGAGAGTATTAGTCAATGCAGGCCCTGATCATGCTAAATGGATCACTTATGCTATCAGAGCAACTCTTGGTTATCCACCCCTGTGTGATGATGATAACATTGCTGAATCAGGCATTCAACCATCTTCCAATGACGGGGTTCAGCAGGAAGTAGCTCAAGTTATTTATCCACCTACTGATTTTAAGGGCATTCAATATGCAGTATAACAAATGTACAGTCCTCCACAGGAGGTACAGAATGTGATTATTGAAAAGGTTGAAATGTCTGAAGTTGCTTTGAAAAAAGAGCAAGAAGCTCAACTTTCTAAGAAAAGGTTTACAGAGCAGGCCGAATTAAAGCCTGATTTTGAAAAATGGAGTCCCACCTCCAGAAACATTATTCTCACTGTCTGGCAAGCTGTTAAAGACAACAAGCATGATAGAGACAAGTGGTATTCTGAAAATGAATGGAGCAAATATCAGAAGCGGCAAGATGCCATATATCAGTTCAGAAGAGATCTCAAAGCTGTAAAGATACCTGCAACCTCTGTGGAGACTAGCAAATACTTTCCAAAGCCTTATCATTATTTTGAAAGGCAAAAGGTCAAGGCTGAAGAGCTCAAGAAGAAGGATCTTAAAGGAAAGAAGCCAGTTGATGACACTGCAACTAATGTACAAGCTAGGATTCAGCCTGACAAAAGAATTATTATCAAGGAGCATGATCAATCCTAGAATTATATGGTCTAGCTTAGATCAATGTAAAATTTT
Organism: Platanthera guangdongensis; assembly: GCA_039583875.1. Lineage (NCBI taxonomy): Eukaryota > Viridiplantae > Streptophyta > Magnoliopsida > Asparagales > Orchidaceae > Platanthera > Platanthera guangdongensis. The sequence continues at coordinate 167,938,462 of CM077152.1, forward strand.
GGACTAAATCATTGTTATTTTGAACATATATTAATAAAATTCCCTGGTTTAGTCTTAATTTGATATTGGATACTTAAAATATTGTGATGCATGTTTATTATGTTATAATACATTCTGTGATAATATTGATACATACTATGACTGCGTATTGTTACTCTTGTCATTGAAATACTTGTTTACATCATAATCTTTGATTTATTATAAGTGATGTATATCATTGACTAAGGGTTTGACTTCTCCAAATAGGGGGAGATTGTTGGGTACATTGGAAACTGTGTACCTGATTTGGAGAAGCCTCACCTAACTCAATGATATTCATCAATGTGTATTTGATGGGATGTTGAGTTTCAATATTCAGGTTAAGGAAATGCAGGAAAATTTTCTAAGTACAAGTGTCGACACTTGGGAAAGGTTGTCTCGACACCAGGAGCTAGATTGTGTCGACACATAGGACTTGTGTCGACACACAAAAAATCTGTCGACAACAACTGTGTCGACACACAGGACTTGTGTCGACACATTCCAAAATTCTGTCGACAATAATTGTGTCGACACACAGGACTTGTGTCGATACACACCAGAATTCTGTCAACACCAACTTTGTCGAGACTAGAAGCTATTATGTCGACACACATGACTTATGTCGACACATTCCACTGAAGCTGTGTTGAGAAGATAAAGAAGGGCTGTGTCGACATTATGAGAGCTGTGTCGACATCATCAAGAGTTGTGTCGACACATGGTCTATTTGTGTCGACACATTTGAAGTATTACCTCGACACTTTTTCTGCTTAGATAGAGTACAATGAGGCATCAAATGTCACGACTGAAGACTTGACAGCTGTCATAACTAACAATGTTGTTGCATCTGTTAGAGCTGTCAGAAGGCCTTTATGAACCGGATCAGCCGGTAACCTTATAAGGATCTATATAAAGACCTGTTCTATCATCAATACAGACATAACAAGAGAAGATAGAAAAGGGAGATCTAAGAAGAAAGGACTTATCATCTTCAAGTCATCAAGAGAAGGCAGATTTTGAACAAGTCTGCAAGAAGAATTCAGAGCCACATCTGAATAGAAGTAGGAAGCTAGATTGAAGATCATCTCCAACTTCACAAGAAGATCAACCTTACTTTGTTCAGATTCAAGAAGCTTTGAAGAAGCTAAGATAGGTTGGATCTAAAACAGTCAGATCTTTCAAGAACTGATCAAGAAGCCTTCACCTTTTTCTCTCTCTACCCGGGTGAAGGATTTATTCTTTCTAAAATCAATTTTCTCTGTAGGATCTTTTATAGATCTGAGTGTAGGAGAGTTATCTCTCTGAGTTGTAAGCCTAAGTTTATAAAGGTTGAGGTAGGGCCGAGTGCCTGAGGTAGGATATTCATTTCTCTGAGTTGTAGGACTGGTGAAAGAGGCTGAGATAGGGCTTGATTGCCTGAGTGGTAGGAGTGTGGACTCACTCTGAGGTAGGATTCTCTGGAAGAATCTGAGTTGTAGGACTTGTAGAAGTCTGAGATGTAGGAACCTTTCATGGTTCTGAGTTATAAGATCTGAGTATCTGAAAGAAAGATGGGAGTTAGACCGAATCTAGTATATTGTTATATAGGCGAAGGGGGGAAAGTGGATGCACCCATCTCTTGGGGAACCACTATAAATCTGTATACAATCTGTATTGGTTGTGTTTGTTTTGAAGCTGTGCTGTGATAGTTATTTCATAGATTAATTACTTGTAAAATATACTGTTTGTCTTAATAAAAAGAATTGAACCTATTCACCCCCCTCCTCTAGGTGTTTAGGATATCTTGAAACCAATTCTTTCAAGTGGTATCAGAGCCAGGTTCCTCAAGAATAGACTTAACATTCTGAGTTGATCTGTAAGGCAGTTATCACTTGGGTTCAGGTGAAAATCACAAGGAACTTGCATCCATGAAACTAACTATATGAAGAAAGGAAATTTTTGGCATATGGAAAGAGAGAATCAGATTGTTCATAGAAGCTTCTGACCCAAGAATTTACATCACAGTCAAAGAAGGGTCATTCATTTCAATGAATATCTCAGCTCTTGATGCCAACATCAGGACTCCAAAAAGCTATTCTGAAATGACAAAGGATGAGATCATCTTAGCCACTATGGATAAGAGAGCACATAATATAATAGTTAGTGTTATAGATGACTCAACCTTCCAAAACTTGGTTCACTGTAAAACCTCCAAGGAGATGTGGGACACTTTGATTGTCTACATGGAGGGATCAGAAGAAGTAAGAGAGGACAAAAAGTCCATGTTAAATCAAGAATATGAAATCTTTAGACAAACCAAAACAGACAGCATAACTGAGTGCTACAGGAAGTTTTACAGAATAGTGAATGAGCTAATATCATATGGAAGAATCTTTAGCACATATTAGCTCAATGATAAGTTTCTCAGATCACTAACCAAGGACTGGGATACTAAGATATGTGTCATCAAGGAAGTGGTCAAACTTGCAGATACCTCTCCTCCAACTCTATTTGGTAAACTGCTATTATATGAAATGCAGCTTATGTCCAGAAAGGAGGAGGAGAAAAGTAATAGGTTTGAGTACAAAGAAAAATCTGTGGCCTTCAAGGTTGAAGCCACAAAGAAGGACAAGATGATGTCTCCATCTTCTCCTAGGAAAGCAGCTGAAGTTAACTCAGATAATTCTGACAACAACACATCAGACAACCCTAATTCTGATGAAGACTTTACTGCCTTCACAAGGAAATTTCAAAGATTATTGAAGAAAAAATAGTGGAGAACCAAGTCATCCTCCTCACAGTCCAATGATTACTATTATCAGAAAAATAAATCCTCTAAAAAGGACAGGTATGACACTAAACCTAACAAATTAACTTCTTCTAAGATTGTTTGCTATTATTGCAACAGGACTATACATGTTGTTGCTGACTGCCCTGATAAAAGAAAGGAATCTAATGACAAGAAGAAACATCAAAATAAGGGCAAGATGGAGAGATCCTTTGTTGCAAAGAAGCAAAAAAGCTAGAATGATTCCTCATCATCAGATTCTGAAGCTGAAGTATATATTGGACTATTCACAACTGAAGAGGATTCAGAAGAGACAGAATTCTTGCAACTGCTGGAATCTATCAATGGGATTGAAGATCTTCATTGCAAAGGGCTGATGGCTATGTCTGAGGAAGATCAGCACCAGGATCACCCTGGTCCCAGTAAGGTAAACAACCTATCTTCAGATTCTGATTATTACACTGGATCAGAATCCGATGCATCTGCATCAAGAGATGAGGATGGTTCTGAATCTGAAGGGGATGTTCATCAACTAATTGATGAGTATGGTGATTTGTTGCAAGCTCTTAAGAGAAGCAGAATCCTTAATAAGGAACAGGCTAAGGAAATTGCATCTCTTAAATTGGCTGCATTCGGTTCAGCAAAAATACTGGATTTGAAGTTGAATGAAGTTTCCAAACTGAAAAACATAACTTTTATTCAGATGGGTACAATTACATTCAAAAATGATCAAATCAAGTGTCTGGAAGTCAGACTACAAAGAGAGAAGGATCTTTTGGCTAAATTCTCAAAGCCAAAGTCAGTCTTACCCTTAATTGATGACTTCATCCTCCAAAAGGGTAAGACATGATTAGACTTCAAGGGAAGAACTAGGGCAGCTAATTCCAAAAGAAAAGGCAAAGCCCCAGTTCAGTCACTAGCCTCTAAACCACTATTTTCTTTAGGAAAGTGATGCAGCCTACTAATAGGTATGATCATGACATTACACATGTCTATGTAAGCTTGGTGATCAGAATGACAAGGGTGCAAATGCCAATAGGGCAGCCCATGAACAAACACACCATGTTCTTCATGAATCTTCAGTGTTGATGCACCAGCCCCAGTACTCAATAAAAGGACTGTTGATAGCAATGCTGTTAAGACTGTACTTAAGAGAAGATACAATAGATATGAGTGCTGGTGTTGTGGCAAAGTGGGTCATTATGCCATTGATTGTTGGCACAACACTACAGTCAGGAAAGTTGCCAGCTTAATTGTCAGAAAGGCTGCAGGCAGGCATGTCAAGTTTCAGTCTAACCTGAATCTAGAACCCAATAATTATTGGGGTTCTAAGGTTAAGTAATTTTATTTGATGCAGGTGAGTTCAAGTGGCCATACCCCAACATGGTACTTGGACAGTGGATGTTCCAAGCACATGACTGGAATAAGAAGGATGTTGGAGGATTACTCTCCCATTAAGAATGAATCCAAAGTGATCTTTGGTGGATCTGAAAAGGGGGTCATCAAAGGGTTTGGTAACATTTCCAATAGCTCTATCACTATCACCCAAGTAGCTTATGTGAAAGGTCTGAAATATAACCTAATAAGTATAAGCCAACTGAGTGATCTTGGTTATGACACTACTTTCATTAAGAATGGGTGTCAAATTAGAAGGACAAGTGATCAAGAGGTCATCTTGTCAGGCTATAGAAAAGGAAATATTTATTGTCTAAATTTTGTGAGTAGGAATAAAGATTCTCCTATGTACCTAGTTACAGATGAGAAAGCTTCTCATTGCATCAAATGGAACAAGTGGCTTGCTCACCTTAACTGCAAGACCATTGGTCAACTCTTTAGTAAAGAGTTAGTGAGAAATGGTCCTCAAGTCAAGTGCATCAACGAGGGTGTATGGTCATCTTGTCAAAAAGGCAAACGGACTAAGACCTCCTTCCACAGTCTTGATATCAAAGACTCAGTGAGGTATTTGTACCCCCTGCATATGGATCTATTTGGTCCTATGACAGTTCATAGTCTAGGTAGGAAAGTCTACACATTTGTGATTGCGGATGACTATTCTAGATTTACATGTGTTTTCTTCCTGAGGCTGAAATCTGAAACCCATATTTTCTTTCACAATTTTGTTCGGCAAATTCAAAATGAACTTAACAATTCAGTGGTCAAAATCAAAAGTGACCATGAGGCTGAATTCCAATCTAAATGCATGACAAGATTTTGTGAAGAACTAGGGATTCATCAATAGTTCTCCTCACATAGAACTCCTCAGCAAAATGGTATTGTTGAAAGAAAGAATAGGACTCTTATTGAGGCTGATAGAACACTACTGAGTGACACTTCTCTCCTAGAATATTTCTGGGTTGAGCCAGTAAACACTGCATGTCATGTTCTCAACAGATCCTCCATCACAAAAAGCCACAAGAAGATACCCTATGAGATTATGAAAGGCAGAAAACCAAATATATCCTATTTTAGGATCTTTGGTAGCAAATGTTATGTACTTAACAATGACAAATCTCATTTAACAAAGTTTGCTGCCAAATCCCAAGATGGGATATTTGTTGGGTACAGCAATAGCAAAAAGGCATACATGGTCTACAACTTGACTACTCAAGTTGTAGAAGAATTTGTCCATGTATTCTTTGATGAATCTAAGCTAATCAACTGTGAGTTGTTTAGCACTCCTTGTAGCTCTACGGGTTTGAAGGAAAAGATGGACAAGTTAACCTTAAGTGAAGACCAACCTGCAAGACATGATGAGGAAAATGATGGATACTATCCAGGGGGAGTACAAGACTCACAAGCTGATGATGAAGACAATGAAGTACAGCTTGATGGGGGAGATTGGAGGAAATCAAGTTGTGGATAGACTGCCTCCTATAATTAGACACCTAAGGGATAATCCAGCACACCAAATTATTCATGATCCAAGTCATGGTGTTCAGACAAGTAGCAAGAACTTGAACACAGTTCTTTGCTCAAGTTTCCTGTCCCGGTTGGAACCCAAGAAATTTGAAGAGGTCATATAAGACTCAAACTGGATTGATGCCATGCAGGAAGAACTGAATCAATTCAGAAGATGCAAAGTCTGGAAGTTGGTTCCTAAACCAAAGAATCACAATGTCATAGGGACTAAGTGGATCTACATGAATAAGTTAGATGAAAATGGTATTATAGTCAAGAACAAAGCAAGATTGTTGGCAAAAGGCTACAGACAGGAAGAAGGAATAGATTTTGACAAGACATTTGCCCCAGTGGCAAGGTTAGAAGCTATAAGGCTGTTCCTTGCCTATGCAGCTTATCAAGGGTTCAAGGTATTTCAGATGGATGTAAAGTCAGCATTTTGAATGGTGACTTAGAAGAGGAAGTTTATGTTGAACAACCCTCAGGTTTTGTAGATTCTCTCTATCCTAATTATGTGTATATGCTTAAGAAAGCACTATATGGTTTGAAACAAGCCCCTAGGGCTTGGTATGAAACACTATCTACATTCCTCATTGAGAATAAATTCTCAAGGGGGGAAATAGACAAAACTATATTCCTAAGGGAATCAAAAGGCAAGATCACCCTAGTCCAGATATATGTTGATGACATTATCTTTGGATCGACTGAAAACAACCTTTGTAGAAAGTTTGCTAAACTTATGCAAGGGAAGATTGAGATGAGCAGCCTGGGTGAGCTGAAATTCTTCTTGGGACTCCAAGTTAGACAGACTTATGATGGCTTGTCCATATCCCAATCTAAGTTCACAATGGAGTCATCCTCCACCATTAGAACTCCAATGGGGTCAAGTATGCCAATAGGAAAAGATGATGCAGGAAAACCTGTAGATGAGTCTTTGTATAGAGGGATAATTGGCTCCCTTCTATACTTAACTGCTAGTAGATCACACATCATGTATGCTACATATGTCTATGCTAGGTATCAAGCCTGCCGTAAAGAATCTCATTATACTGCTGTCAAAAGAATCTTGAGATATATTAAGGGAACACCAAATCTTGGCCTTTGGTACCCTAAGAATAGAGATTTTCTACTAACAGGTTATTCAGATGCAGACTTTGCAGGATGCAAAGAAGATAGGAAAAGCACCACTAGAACATGTCAGTTTCTAGGTGGAAGATTGGTGTTATGGAGCAGCAAAAAGCAGACAAGTGTGGCTATATCCACTGCTGAGTCTGAATATGTAGCTGCAGACAGCTGCTGTGCTCAGCTGTTATGGATACAATATCAACTTGAAGATTATGACATCAAGGTAAGTAGAACCCCATTATATTGTGATTCTACTAGTGCCATTTCTATTGCTAGAAATCCTGTTTCTCATAACAGAACTAAGCACATAGAAATCAGATTTCATTTCATTTATAATCATGTTGAAAAAGAAGACATAAGTTTAGAATTTGTCAACACTAATTTTCAAATTGCTGACATGTTCACCAAACCACTGGATGAAACTAAATTCAATTACTTTAAAATTGAATTAGGCATGCTAAACTTTGAATAAGAATGATCAAAATGACTAAATATTTCTGTGTCGACACATAAAGGCATCTGTGCCGACACTTAATAGTTGGTGTCGACACATAAGGAAAATTCTGTCGACACATCAAGAAGATCCTGTCGACACTCATAATTTGGTGTCGATACATAGCTCTTCTGACACTTAGATATTGGTGTCGACACATGCAGTCATATGTGTCGACACGCAAAAATTAGTGTAGATTCTCAAGGTTGTCTGTGTCGACACATCGCAGATGGTGTCGACACATAGTATTATAATACCTTTACATTCTCTGTCAAGACATTAATAGTCTGTGTCGACACAATCCCAATAGTGTCGACATAATAAGAGTAATTTCAACCCGCCTTTTGACCTTCTTTGTTTAGAAACATATAAATAGGTAGAAGTAAAACCCTGTCGACTACGCTCTCAGTATTCTTGAGACCAAACCTTTGTGTCGACAAGCCTTCATCTTACTTCTTCTCTCTCTAGTCCCTAACGGCGCCAAAGCTGGAAGAGAACATCAATTAGGGCTATGAACTGGTTTGTCATGCTTTTGAGAATGCCACGCCAGAAATCAAAGCTGTGATTACCCTAATCACAGAAAATGGATTGGATTACTTAGTCTCAGAACCTACCCGGATATGGAAGAAGGAGGTTCTTGAATTCATCTCGGCAGCATCAATGGATTCGATGGGCCTGAAAATTAAGTCATCTGTTCAAGGAACCAAGGTCAAACTCACCCAGAAGAGTTTAAGGAAGACACTACAACTTCCCAAGATTAAGGAAGACGATGACATAGCATCCTCCATGACAAAAGATGCTCCCCAATGGTGTGGACTAGATCCCACTACCAAGATTGGATCATCCATGAACACGAAGGGAATGAATTCCCAGGGCAAATTCCTGTCAAAAATTATAGGGAAGGTTATATTGTGCAAATTAGGAGGACATGATAAGATTTCAGCCTATATGTTCAATCTCATGATCAGAGTTATCCTCAAGGTGAATATAAACTGGCCTGCTGTTGTCTTTGACAAGATCAAAGAAGGAATCAAGAAACCTAATCTGGGCAGAATACTAAGCATATATTTGGCCTTGAATATTCCAAAAGTGATGAATCAATCTGCAGGCTCTAAGATTAATCACATGAGGAGAATGGACATAAGAATACTGTCCAGATGGGATAGGGTATTGACCAAGGATGTCTCTACACCCCAGAAACCCCAGAAAGAGGTTCAGACAAAGAAGAAAAGTCAACACCAGCTAGCTGAATCATCCAGTGATTCAGAAGAAGTAGTTGTTTTCAGCTCAGATGAAGAAGGAGCAGAAAGGACTAGCAAATATCTTGCTTAAGCAACCGTGATTGATAGTCAGGTGCAGGGGGAGCAGATTCCTGCCACCAACATCTCAGAGGATCAAGTAGAGGAAGAGCCTCATCAAGGGGGAGCCAATGAGCTTACTCTAGTTCGAGCTCAACAAGTGTCATCACCTTCAAAGGACACTATTATGCAAGAGCCAACTGACCACACAGCTGCCTTGGACAGTGAAGAAGCTACTCACTCTATACTTACGGTAGTCCAGGACATAAATCAAACTGCTATAGACACTGAGAATGATGCACTAGATGTGCATATGAATGATGTTGATCAGACTAACCAAGACAATGTTCATGGACATGACAATACAATGGAAGAGACTTTTGAATTTGAAGGAAGTCCATCTGCTGTGAAAGAGAATGTTATTCCACCAGTTCAAATGCAACAAGAGGTAACTCTAGAAGTGTTATTTCCTGATTTACTAGGAGCAAGAACTGAGGGGGAGCTGCCACGAATAGAAAAAGATATGCCCATCATTGTCACAAGTCCAAAAGACACAGTGGATATAGAAAATTCATCTGGTTCCTCAGAAGATGAAGAAGCCACCAGGGCAAAGAAGAGAAAACTTATGGAACTAAGGAAAAGGAACTCTGGCTATAAGAAAGCCTTGCAGACTGTCCCACAAATAGTAGCTCCAGTGGTAGACTTCAGTTCACTTTTGGTGCAACTGTAAGTAAAGATGGATGAGCAAAGATTTGCTCTTGAAAAATATGTTGATGAAAGTAATAAAGAACTGCAATCTACCTTGGCCCAAGATATCAAATCCATCAGATTTGAAGTCAATCTGAACAAAATGGAAATGACTGAATGTTTCCAAAAAGGAGGTCATGTTGTTGTCTACCTGGTCAAACAACAACAAGAGGCCAAGACTCAAATAAATGATATTGTAGTTAAACAAGGCTATGTTCTAGAAAATCAAATCAGAATGAATGACAATCTAACAGAATCCCACAATGTTATTGTCACAGAACTCCAGAATAAAGTCACTGCTTTCACAACAAACATGGTTAAAGACAAGTCTGAGTTTGATAAATAACTCAAAGCAGATTTGGCTAATGTCCACACTGCTATTCAGGACTCTTAAAAGGTCATTGCTGATCAGCTGCAGAAGTTTTGATCATTCTATAAAGAAGGCACCAATTACCTAGCTAATCAGATACGATTTCAAAAGTATGATCTAAGAGACTATATTAAAAGAGAAGTCATAAAGGGGGAGAGAGTATTAGTCAATGCAGTCCCTGATCATGCTAAATGGATCACTAATGCTATCAGAGCAACTCTTGGTTATCCACCCCTGTGTGATGATGATAACACTACTGAATCAGGCATTCAACCAGCTTCTAATTAAGGGGTTCAGCAGGAAGTAGCTCAAATTATTTATCCACCCGCTGATTTTGAGGGCATTCAATATGCAGTACAACAAATGTACAGTCCTCCATAGGAGGTACAAAATGTGATTATTGAAAAGGTTGAAATGTCTGAAGTTGCTTTGAAAAAAGAGCAAGAAGCTCAACTTTCTAAGAAAAGGTTTAGAGAGCAGGCTGAATTAAAGCCTGATTTTGAAAAATGGAGTCCCACCTCCAGAAACATTATTCTCACTGCCTGGCAAGCTGTTAAAGACAACAAGCATGATAGAGATAAGTGGTATTCTGAAAAAGAATGGAGCAAATATCAGAAGCGGCAAGATGCCATATATCAGTTCAGAAGAGATCTCAAAGCTGCAAAGATACCTGCAACCTCTGTGGAGACTAGCAAATACTTTTCAAAGCCTTATCATTATTTTGAAAGGCAAAAAGTCAAGGCTGAAGAGCTCAAGAAAAAGGATCTTAAAGGAAAGAAGCCAGCTGATGACACTACAGCTAATGTACAAGCTAGGATTCAGTCTGTCAAAGGAATTGTTATCAAGGAGCATGATCAATCCTAGAATTATATGGTCTAGGCTTAGGTTAATTTAAAATTTTGCACTAAATCATTTTTATTCCGAACATATATTAATAAAATTCCTTGGTTTAGTCTTAATTTGATACATCATAATCTTTCATTTATTATAAGTGATGTATATCATTAACTAAGGGTTATGACTTTTCCAAATAGGGGGAGATTATTGGGTACATTGGAAACTGCGTACCTGATTTGGAGAAGCCTCACCTAACTCAATGATATTCATCAATGTGTATTTGATGGGATGTTGAGTTTCAATGTGCATGTTAAGGAATTGCAGGAAAATTTTCTAAGTACAAGTGTCGACACTAGGGAATAGCTGTGTCGACACCAAGAGCTAGATTGTGTCGACACACATGACTTGTGTCAACATACAAAAAATCTGTCGACAACAACTGTGTCGACACACAGGACTTGTGTCGACACATTCCAGAATTCTGTCGACAATATTTGTGTCGACACACAGGACTTGTGTCGATACACACCAGAATTCTGTCAACACCAACGTTTTTGAGACTAGAAGCTATTGTGTCGACACACATGTCTTGTGCCGACACATTCCACTGAATCTTTGTTGAGAAGATAAAGAAGGGTTGTGTCGACATCATCAAGAGTTATGTTGACACATGTTCTATTTGTGTCGGCACATTTGAAGTATTGCCTCGACACTTTTTCTGCTGATATAGAGTACAATGAGGGATCAAGTGTCACGACTAAAGACTTGACAACTATCATAACTAACAATGTTGTTGCATCTGTCAGAGCTGTCAGAAGGCCGTTATGAACCGGATCAGGTGGTAACCTCAGAAAAATCTATATAAAGACTTGTTCTATTATCAATACAGACATAACAAGAGAAGATAGATGAGAGAAATCTAAGAAGAAAGGACTTGTCATCTTCAAGTCATCAAGAGAAGGCAGATTCTGAACAAGTCTGCAAGAAGAATTCTGAGCCATATCTGAATAGAAGTAGGAAGCTGGATTGAAGATCATCTCCAACTTCACAAGAAGATCAACCTTTGTTCAGATTCAGGAAGCTTTGAAGAAGCTAAGACAGGTTGGCTCTAAAGCAGTCAGATCTTTCAAGAACTGATCAAGAAGCCTTCACCCTTTTCTCTCTCTACCTGCGTGAAGGATTTATTCTTTCTAAAATCAATTTTCTCTGTAGGATCTTATATAGATCTGAGTGTAGGAGAGTTATCTCTCTAAGTTGTAAGCCTAAGTTTATAAAGGCTGAGGTAGGGCTGAGTGCCTGAGGTCAGGGATTCATTTTTCTGAGCTGTAGGCCTGGTGAAAGAGGCTGAGGTAGGGCTTGATTGCCTGAGTTGTAGGAGTGTGGACTCACTCTAAGGTAGGATTCTCTGGAATAATCTGAGTTGTAGGACTTGTAGAAGTCTGAGCTGTAGGAACCTTTCAGGGTTTTGAGTTGTAAGATCTGAGGATCTAAGAAGAAAGAAGTGAGTTAGACCGAATCTAGTATACTACTAGATAGGCGAAGGGGGGAAGTGGATGTACTCATCTCTTGGGGAACCACTATAAATCTGTGTGCAATCTGTGTTGGTTGTGTTTGTTTTGAAGCTGTGCTGTGATAGTTATTGCATAGATTAATTACTAGTAAAATATACTGAAAGAGCAGCTAGATCTGTTATACTCTAGAGGGGGGTGAATAGAGTATATGGTGCTTTTAAAACTTTTTACAACAATTGTTGTAATAAGAGTGAGCAGGGAAGCAGTAATAAATCTAATCACAGAACTAAATTAATCAAAAGCTAATCACAGAATAAACAAGGCCAGAAACAAACATACAGACAAGCAAAACCAAAAGACACAAGGAAATATAGTGGTTCCCCTAAACTTGGGTACATCCACTCTTCTACCACCCTAGATAGGAATCCACTGCAGGATGAGTTGATCAGGTGTCCTGAGCACCAATGAGCTTTTGATAAGGTGCTCAAAAAACAAATTAGATTTTTTGATCAGGTGTCTTGACACCAATGAGCTTTTGACAAGGTGCTCAAAAACCAAGCTCAAACTTTTGAAGGGAGTTGGAGAAACCCTTTATAGAGAGGGGGTGAGAGAGTGATGGCAGTCTTCTCTTTCTTAAACAACTGAGAAGACTATGTGGATTGTTGATGTCAAAGCTCCCCATGAATCCTTGAGATCTTCAGGAAAAGAAGCTTTGCTGAGGGTGATAGGCCTTCAAAGATTGAACTCCAGCAATAGATGATTTCAGCAATGACTGAAATGTTGAATGTCTGGAGTCTTGAAATATGTTGGCCTTGAACACTTGAAAACTAAAGAGATCTGAAGATTGTTGATCTCCTTGGATGAGTGTTCTTGAGAATTCTTTGAGACAATATATTTTGTTGAAGATTACTGATGTCTGTCTATGTGTGTCTGTAATCTGTGTGTCTCTCTGTAACCTGTCTCTTTTTATTCAAAAAAAAGTTCTTCTCTTTTATTCTCTGGTACTGAACAAAAACATTCTCTGAGAAGAATAGACGTTGGTCTGCATTAATTGCATCCTTAATTGCAAAATCTCTTCTAGAGGAAAGTCCATAGAAATATTCCTTGAAACTTGATCCAGAAATGAATGGAAACGGCTAGGAAATCTTCAGAATTAATTATAGAATAATGCCTTAACTGATTTGAATTTGAATCTAGAAACATCCTTGAAGTTATCTGAAAACGTCGAACTGAGCTCTGCTATCGTCGAACTGAGCTCAGCGATATGGACCAATACAACAGCAAAATATCGTCGATCTGAGCTGAAAGATCGTCGAACTGAGCTCAGAGATAGAAATCCAAAGCAGAGTCAAGATCGTCGAACTGAGCTCACCGATCGTCGAATGGAGTTCGACGATATGATGAAGTTGAGCTCAGCGATCGTCGAATGGAGTTCGACGATATAATGAAGTTGAGCTAGACGATCGTCGATCGGAGTTCGACGAATCGTCGTGCTGAGCTCGACGATATGACTTAGTCTCCAAACAGAAAATCCTGGTCTTGAGGGCAGCTTCCAAACCTAGACTTCTAACCCTTAGACTCAATTCTAATTGACCTTTTGAGCTATATAGGAGGTCAAGCATAGGTTTCTTATAGACATAGTTATCCTGACCCAAATTAGTGATAGGGTGTTCCAACAATCTCCCCCTATTTGGGTTAGGATTACTATTTACAAGCTTTGGAAAAATTTAAATAACAACATACAAGAAACAAAATAGAAAAGCAACAAGCTAGACAATCAGAACTATAGAGATATATAACATCCCAGAAAGTCAGAAATCACAGAAATTGTCATCTTACATTGTCATTTCTTTTCCTTCCTCTTAACAAGTTTGATTTCTCTATTAGGATTAAGGGCTTCTTTCTTTGATCTGGTATCATCTGCTGCACCTAAAGATGTTTGTTGTTTAAGCCTGGGAACTACAGCTTCAGGATGCAATTCCATATATCTGTCAGAATCAAAGAACTTGTTTGATGCATATCTTTCTAGCTCTTTCTTTCTCTGTTCAGACATTGTTGAGATATTAGATGAATCTTTTCCTTGCTCTCTAGCCTTTTTGATCTGATCCAGTGCAGTTAGTTCTTTCATTCTTGCAGTCCAAGCAGCTGGATTATTCTCAGGATCCTCAAAAGGTACAGGTGGCTCATATCTGTTAGAAGGATTGTCTTGAGGAGGTCTGGAAGACACAGATTCCTTCAGCTTATAGGGAAAAGGACCAGATGTTGTATCAGTTGAACTTTGTCCTCCCCTGGAATATGGGTGTTGCCTGGAGTACCCTTTGTAGTAGACTTGAAGATCTATTTGATTTCCTCTGTATCCTTCTCTCCTAGAATGAGAATCCCTGGATTGGCCTCCCCTATTATAAGATCTAGCATGAGGCTGATAGGGGCCTGACGTCTGGCTGGGGGTTGAGCTACAGAGCTTCCACCTGCACCTGCATCAGGAGGAGGTGGTGGAGGAGGATGAGAGTGTTGGAATTTGGAAGGACCCTTTTCATATTTTCTTTTCTTTTTCATTGCCTTCAGTTTGTTCTTGGAGTACTGCATCCAGTGCTCAGTAATAGGGCAGTCATGTAGAATGTAGTATGGAATATCATTGTTGTCTTTGACCTTAGCAGGAGGTACTCTCTTCATAGCTTTGCTCCTTGCCTTTCTTTTCCTGGCAATGGTAGCAGAAGAGTCATCAGAGTCTGTTCTAAATTCATCACTTTCAGAACTCTGGTCATCATAAAGAGCATCTATTTTCTTCATCAGATCCTTCTTGAGCTGTGCAGAAGCAGATGAGGCAACAGAGGGTGTAGTAACAGCAGAGACAACAGCAGATATTGAAGGTGTTGCAATTGGAGTAGAAGCAGTATCAACAGTAGCAACAACAATAGGCTCTAGAGAGGTGACAGCAGCAACAACAGTCTCACTAGCATCAATAGTAGGAATATCATCAGAAATTGCAGAAGGCTCAAATTCAGGTGCCTCTGACATAAGAATTTCCTTGGAGATTGGCTCAACAGAAGTTTCAGCAGCAGTAACAGAAGGTTCATCAGCAGTAGAGGCAGCAGCATCAGAAGCAACAACATTGCTTTCTTCAGAAGAAGCATCAGCATACACTGAATTTACAAAGGAGGTGATAATGCTTGGGTCACAGCAAGAGAATGGCACAAGTGCCTTGGATAGATCCTCTGGAGGCTGGACAGCACTTATCTCTGGCAGACAGCTGAAGTATGCAGAATCAAAACTTGAAAGCAAAGACCTAAGGTCTATTGCAAAGATTGCAGCAGGAGGAATTTGTGCTTGAGGCACAACAACAGCAGCAAGAGCAGGAGCAACAGCAGCAGATAGGCTCATAGAAACAGCAGTAGCAGGAGCAACAGTAGCAGTAACAGCAGCAGCTGGAAGACTCACTTCATAGGGCATCTCCCCCTGCCTAGATTCAGACAAGTCTGGATCAAGGCACACTACTGTAGGGGCTGCCTGAGGGATGAGGGAAGAGAGCCTGGCAGAGAGGGCTGCCACTGACAGGTGTAGTTGAGCCAAGGAGGTCTCCAACAAAAGAGAGAGCCTGGGGGCAAGCAACTCATACAACCTGTCAGCAAGGGATGGAAGGTCTACTTGCGCAATGGTGACTAGAGCAGAGGTAGAAGATGGAGGAGCAGCTGAGGATGAGGGTAGTGGAGAGCTGGAAGAGTGGGGCAAGGATGGCTGAGGTGTTGGTAAGGTGGATATGGAGGATAGTAGGTGGAGATGGATGGGGTGAATGTGGGTTGGTCAATGATTTCTTGGAGAAGGTCTTGATAGGAAGTGGAGGATGAGGGTAGCTCAGGAGGAGAGGATGAAGAGTCATCCATAAGGGAATCATCAATAAGGGTGAAGGATGGATGGGAGAGTGATGAGGTGACATCTGGTGGAGGGTAGGAGAATAATGGATGGAATTGATCTTCTGGTGTTGGAAGTGTAGGTACTGGAGATGGTGTGGATGTTGGAGAGGGACTAGATAGGATGATGGTGGATGAAGCTGGAATGGTAGATGGTTTGGGAAGGGTTGGAATTGGAGGAGGAGGAGGAGAGGCAACAACAGCAGGCAGGTCATCTGCAGGGGCAGAGACCTGTGAGGAAGTGACTCTTAGAGTCCTTGTGCCTGAAGGAGTGCTGGAGGAGGGCCTGCTGGGCTTACTGATTTGTCTGTCCCATTTTCCAAAGAGGGCACAAGACAGTCTCTTGGAAGCATTGATATGGATTCCAGAGGAGACCAACAAAGCAGGGCACCTGTGCTGCAGAAACACCCCAATGATCCTTCCAAAGCTGACAAAACTTTTGTTGATTTTATTCTTGATAAGGTCAAAGAAGACTTCTCCCCAATTCAGATTTTTCTTGTCTACAAGAGCTCCCATAAGGCAGAGCTGATACCTTGAGATTGTATCATGGGCAGAGTGCTTAGCCAGTAGCACTTTCCCAAGAACATCTGCCAGGAATCTGTATTCCACAGAAAGGTTCCTTTTGAAGAGCTTGCTAGGGTTAGCCTCTAAATGATCCATTCTGGCAAGCAGTTCAGAATACTCTTCTCCAGACAAGTCAGCAGTATCTTCACCATTTCTCAACTCAAAAACTTCTGTTAAAAGTGCTGGGGTTAAGGGTACCTGAGTGCCAGATATAGACCCAACAATGGTGTTGTTATCTTGATTGTGGGCAGTATAGACCCATTCCTTTATCTCATCAGATGCCAGCTTGATCCTTGTGGTCATAATGGCAGTCAGATTCTGGTCTTTGAATAATCCCAAAATATCTTGAAAGGCCTGGTCAGTTGTGCTGCAGGATTCCATGTCAATATCAAAACCAGCATCAAACTTCATTGCGGCGAGAACAGCAGCAGACACAGCCATGGGTACCTGCAAAAGTTCAACAAACAAAACGACCAAGTACAAAACTGTTTGGAGGGAAAGAAAATTCTTGCAGAGAAATCAAAAGCGCAAAGGAGAACGACGACGAACAATGAATTTTATATTAGGGTTCGACGCAGAATTGGAAAGATCGTTGAACTCAGTTCGACGATTGAGGCTCCTAAAGGAATCTGAAGAGACTTCAACATCATCGATCTCTGTTCGACGATATTGGAGAGCGTCGAGCTCTGTTCGACGATCGTTCAGAGAACAAAATCGTCGAGCGCCGTTCGATGATCGTTGACCGGAAGAGATAGTTCATACTATCTGAAAAACGCTGAACTAAGGTCGACGATTCCGGAAATTGTCTATCTCCGTTCGACGATCTGGGGGAAAATCGTCGAGCGCAGTTCAGAGATCAGAAAAACTCTAGACACTAAGAAAAATCAGGATGTTTGCCTAGTATTGGTCAATTTTTAAGCTTTCAAAATCTTGGATGTTATTTAAGACTTCCTCCATCTAACATTCCTAACTGATTTAGAAAGAAGGTGTGTTTCTTTTCATCCAAAGGCTTGGTGAAAATATCTCCCCTTTGTAAATCAGTTGGGATATATTGTAGTTCAATTTTATTCTTTTCAACATTATCCCTTAAGAAATGATGCCTAATCTCTATGTGTTTTGTCCTACTATGGAGGACTGGATTTTGAGCTATAGAAATAGCACTAGTGTTGTCACAAAAGATTTTAGACTTCTCTAAGTTGTAGCCATAGTCTAGGAGTTGGTTCTGAATCCACAAGATTTGTGAACAACAACTGTCTGCAGCCATATATTCAGCTTCAACAGTTGAAGTTGACACAGATGTTTGTTTCTTACAAAACCAAGAGATAAGTCTGTCACCAAGGAACTGACAAGTTCCACTGGTGCTTTTCCTGTCAATTCTGCATCCAGCATAATCAGCATCAGAGAATCCAGTTAAATCAAATGCTGAATCTTTTGGATACCAGAGACCTAGATTTGGACAACTTTTAACATACCTGAGAATCCTCTTTACTAGTGTTAGGTGTGACTCTCTAGGGCTTACTTGGAACCTAGCACATATACATGTAGCAAACATTATATCTGGTCTACTAGCTGTAAGGTACAGTAAAGAGCCAATCATTACTCTATATGTTGTCTGATCAATAGGTTTCCCATGTTCATCAGCATCCAATGCAGCATTAGTAGGCATGGGTGTTTTCATACAAGATGCTTCAGACATACCAAATTTCTTAACCAATTCATTTGCATACTTGGTTTGAGAAATGAAGATGCCTTCAGCATGCTGTTTGACTTGCAATCCTAGAGAGAATGATAGCTCACCCATGCTACTCATCTCAAATTTAGAATGCATCAAGTTAGAAAACCATCTGCATAATTTGGAGTCAGTAGAACCAAAAATAATATTGTCTACATAAATCTGTACTAGTAGGGTATGGGACTTATGAGTTCTAATAAAAAGAATTTGGTCTACTCTACCCCTTATAAAACCATTTTCCAAGAGAAAGCATGCTAGGGTCTCATACCATGCTCTAGGAGCTTGCTTGAGACCATATAATGCTTTATTCAATCTAAAAACATAATCGGGATAAGTTGGAGAAATAAAACCTGGAGGTTGTCTGACATATACTTCCTCTTTGATGTCTCCATTTAGAAAAGCACTTTTGACATCCATCTGATATACCTTGAAGCCTTTATGTGCTGCATAAGCTAAGAATATCCTGATGGCTTCTAATCTTGCAACAGGTGCAAAAGTCTGGTCGTAGTCTATCCCTTCTTCTTGAGAGTATCCCTGGGCAACTTTCCTTGCCTTGTTTCTTACAATTACTCCTTGATCATCCAGTTTGTTTCTGAATACCCATTTTGTTCCAACAATGGAGTGATCCTTAGGCTTTGGCACTAGTTCCCATACTTTGTTTCTCTCAAATTGATGCAACTCCTCTTGCATTGCAATGATCCAGTGTGGATCTTGCTCTGCATCTTGAATGGACTGAGGTTGAATTTGAGATAGGAAGCAAGTGTGCAACAGGTTTTGGTTGACCTGATTTCTGGTTTGCACACTAGCTGAGATGTCTCCAAGTATTTGTGAAATTGGATGGTCTCTTGATGTTACTAAATCAACATGGAGTGTTGATTATTCACCAACCTGTGTTGTTGTTTCCTCTTGTGGCACAACAACTGGCTCTTCAAGTTGTTCTTCAATATGTTGAGCATTTTCCTCATCTTCACTGCTTACATCCCCTTGAGTAACCTGTAGCTTGTTCAAGTCTTCAACTAGGGAATGTTCCTGCAAGGGTTCTATGGTATAAGAATTCTTCTCCTTGAAAGACATGTTAGATTCATCAAATGATATATGGACAGATTCCTCAATTTTAAAGATGATTTATTATAAACCCTATAAGCCTTGCTGATCATGGAGTATCCCAGAAACACTCCTTCATCAGCTTTAGCTTGAAATTTTGCTAAATATTTCTTGTCATTGTTATGAATGTAGCAAGTACAACCAAAGACTCTAAAATACTCAACTTTAGGTTTCTTCCCTTTGAGTAATTCATAGGGAGTCTTTCCCTTCAGTTTATGTATCAAACTTCTATTCAGCACATAGTTGGAGGTGTTCACTGCCTCTGCCCAAAAGGATAGAGGAAGGTGAGCATCTGACAACAATGTAGTGGCAGATTCAATAAGGGTTCTATTTTTCCTTTCAGCTACCTCATTTTGTTGAGGAGTTCTAGGAGCTGAGAAAGTGTGCATGATCCCTTCACTCTGACAGAACTCTTGCATAAGAAGAGAATCGAACTCTGTCCCATGATCACTTCTGATCAGGGCAATGTGAGTATTGAACTCAATCTGTATACATTTGAGAAACTCTGTCAGACACTTAAAGTTATCAGACTTCTTCCTTAGAAAGAACACCCAAGTGAATCTAGAGAATTCATCTACAACTACTAAAGTGTAAGATTTCTCTCCTAGGCTTTGTACTGTGATGGGTCCAAAAAGATCCATGTGTAACAGATATAATATCCTAGGTGAATCACTCTTATTAAGTGACTTAAAGCTGTATTTAGTTTGCTTGCCTAATTGACAAGCCCTGCAGAGTCCTTCCTTCTTGTAGGGGCCAGAAGGTAGTCCTCTAACAAGGTTGTCCTTGGATAGCCTAGCAATAGTTCTAAGGTTTAGGTGTCCTAGTCTCTTATGCCATAAAATATTTGGTCTACAGACAGAATTAAATAAGCAAATATCTATATCAGTTGAAATAAAATCAACTAGATAAATGTTACCTTTCCTTTTACCTGTTAACACAGTTGTGTTGTCCTCTGACTTGATTTTGCATAAGGCTTTGCTGAAGGTCACCTGGTAGCCTTCATCACACAGCTGACTGATGCTAATTAGGTTGTGCTTCAGTCCTTCCACATAAGTTACCTTCTTGAAAGTTACTGATCCAATCTGGACTGCACCATATCCTTTAGTCTGTCCAAAATTTGAGTCACCAAAGATAACCTTGGGTCCAAGCTTGGCTCTAAAGGATTTGAGGTTGTCCTTGTTCCCTGTCATATGCTTAGAGCACCCACTATCCAAGTACCATTGCTGGTTAGATGTTGGATAGGTCTTCACCTGCACATAAGACAATTCATTTATTTTTGACCCAGTTTACCTTGGGCCTAGGTTGATAACCTTGAAATTCTGAAATGAAAGACATCCCAGGTTGACTCTTATATCCTTCAGGATGATATCTTCTTGGAGGTATAATCCATTCAGTATAAGGGTTAAAGATTTTGGATGAAGGACCCTTAGGATTGAATTTTGATTTGCCCTTGAAAAATTTTCCAGAGCTCTGACCTCTGTTCGACGATCTTGGAGCTGTGTTCGACGATCTTGGGTCAGATCGTCGAGCTCCGTTCGACGGTCGACTATGGGTGAGATCAGGTACTTGAGATCGTCGACCTGCTTTCGACGATGTTGCCTGTGATCGTCGATCTGCGTTCGACGATTTTGCCTGAGATCGTCGAACTGCGTTCGGCAATCGTCGATCTCCATTTGGCGATCGTCGATCTCTGTTCGACGATTTCAGGTGGGACTTAGTTTTCTGGGGCAGATCAGAATTTTTCCTAGCAACCTCTACAACTCCCTTTCCTTTATCAGAAATTAATTTGATTGGAGTTGTTAGGACAATAGGTTGGCTGGATGAAGCACCCAAGCCCAGTGTACTGTTAAATCTGGAGTTCACTATGCTTGTGATGTCCATCAGCTTGATGCTTCTCCCATTAAGGGATTCTTCAAGCTTCTTGGCCTCAGAGAGCTCACTTTTCAGTGAAGCTACCTGCTCCCTACAGCACTCCAACTCCTGAGAGAGTTTGAGATTTTCTGACTTTAAAGTATTGTATTCAGACAATTGATTTCTGAGAGAGATAATTTCTTTCTCAGACTTTAGCAGGTCTAAACACAGTGCTTTAAATTCAGATTAAAATCCTCTGAACTAAAATCAAAAGAACCAATTACCTGATCTTCTTCAGGTTGAGTCTCTGAGTCTGACTCTGACTCCTCTTCTTCTGAATTATGCTGTGAGGCTTTGATTGCCATCATGTAGAACTCTATCTCTTCTGCATCATCCTCATCATCACTGGAGCTGGATGAGGCTTCTGACTCTTCTTCAGTCTCACTCCAGGATTCAGCAACAAACCTCTTTCTTGTATGTTTGTTTTTGCTTGATGAGGGTTTGCCATTTCCATTCCTTTTGGAGTCTTTCTCCTTTCTTCTTTCTTTCCTGTCCCTTCTGTCCTTGTTTTTATTTTCTGGACAGTCAGGAACTATGTGCCCTGGTTTCCTGCAACCAAAGTAAATAATGTCTTTATTATAATTATTAGTGGACTTGTCATACCTTGGCTTATCATGTTCCTTGTATGATTTCCTTCTGAAGTCCTTTCTGGCCATCTTGTAAAAACTTTTGGCCAACAAACTGAGTAGTTCATCATTGCCTGTGGCTTTGTCTTCAGGCAGATCTTTAGTTGCCTTGAAGGCTATGGTCTTCTCTTTTCTTGTGGCTGGTGAGGCAGCCTTCTGTTCTTCTTCTCTATTTTTGATGAGCAGCTCATAAGATTTGAGCTTACCCAATAGAGCTTCAGTGGTGATTTCATTCAGGCTTCTGGCATCCTTAATTGGCCAGATTCTTGAATCCCAAGTGCTAGGGAAGCACATTAGAATCTTGTCATTAAGTTCAGTTAGTGTGATCTCTTTATCCAATGTTTTGAGTTCACTGACAATTAGACTTAGCCTGTTGTACATATCTCCCACTGACTCAGTTTCTCCCTTTTTGAAATTCGCATATTGAGAGATGAGATGGGATCTCCTATCCTTTCTCTCATCAGCTGAGCCTGAGACTATTTCTGAGAGTTTGTCCCAAATTTCCTTTGCTGAATTGCATTCAGCCACCTTTTGAAATATGTCATCAGACATTGTCTGGGCCAAGATGTTCATAGCCTTGGCATCAGCTACCTTCCATCTCTTGATATCAGCATCTGTTCCTGATGGAGGTGGAACAGCATTTGTACTAGAGTTCTCTGGGGGTCTTGGACACACTGTCAAAACAGAGTTAAAAATATCTTCGTCAATAGAATTCATGTACAGTCTAATCCTTGCTTTCTAAAGTGCAAACTTGGATAGATTGCACACTGGAGGTCTGGTGCTAGCATAATCTTTGTTTTGGGCCATGATTTGTGAAAGCAAAATCTAATAATAAAATACAAAAGAAAAACAGATCTAACTTGGGATCTTTGGGTTCAGGTGTTAGCCTGTGCAACCACCAAGGTGTGGTATGTTTAACCAACCTCGCTTTAATACCAATTGAAAGAGCAGCTAGATCTATTATACTCTAGAGGGGGTGAATAGAGTATATGGTGCTTTTAAAACTTTTTACAATAATTGTTGTAATAAGAGTGAGCAGGGAAGCAGTAATAAATCTAATCACAGAACTAAATTAATCAAAAGCTAATCACAGAATAATCAAGGCCAGAGACAAACATAAAGACAAGCAAAACCAGAAGACACAAGGAAATATAGTGGTTCCCCTAAACTTGGGTACATCCACTCTTCTACCACCCTAGGTAGAAATCCACTGCAGGATGAGTTGATCAGGTGTCCTGAGCACCAATGAGCTTTTGATAAGCTGCTCAAAAACCAAATTAGATTTTTTGATCAGGTGTCTTGCCACCAATGAGCTTTTGACAAGGTGCTCAAAAACCAAGCTCAAACTTTTGAAGGGAGTTGGAGAAACCCTTTACAGAGAGGGGGTGAGAGAGTGATGGTTTTCTTCTCTTTCTCAAACAACTGAGAAGACTATGTGGATTGTTGATGTCAAAGCTCCCCCTGAATCTTTGAGATCTTCAGGAAAAGACGCTTTGCTGAGGGTGATAGGCCTTCAAAGATTGAACTCCAGCAATAGATGATTTCAGCAATGACTGAAATGTTGAATGTATGAAGTCTTGAAATATGTTGGCCTTGAACACTTGAAAACTAAAGAGATCTGAAGATTGTTGATCTCCTTGGATGAGTGTTCTTGAGAATTCTTTGAGACAGTATATTTTGTTGAAGATTACTGATGTCTGTCTATGTGTGTCTGTAATCTGTGTGTCTCTCTGTAACCTGTCTCTTTTTATTCAAAAAAAAGTTCTTCTCTTTTATTCTCTGGTACTGAACAAAAACATTCTCTGAGAAGAATAGCCGTTGGTCTGCATTAATTGCATCCTTAATTGCAAAATCTCTTCTGGAGGAAAGTCCATAGAAATATTCCTTGAAACTTGATCCAGAAATGAATGGAAATGGCTAGGAAATCTTCAGAATTAATTGCAGAATAATGCCTTAAATGATTTGAATTTGAATCTAGAAACATCCTTGAAGTTATCTGAAAACATCGAACTGAGCTCTGCTATCGTCGAACTGAGCTCAGAGATAGAAATCCAAAGCAGAGTCAAGATCGTCGAACTGAGCTCACCGATCGTCGAATAGAGTTCGACGATATGATGAAGTTGAGCTCAGCGATCGTCGAATGGAGTTCGACGATATAATGAAGTTGAGCTAGACGATCGTCGATCGGAGTTCGACGAATCGTCGTGCTGAGCTCGGCGATTTGACTTAGTCTCCAAACAGAAAATCCAAGTCTTGAGGGCAGCTTCCAAACCTAGACTTCTAACCCTTAGACTCAATTCTAATTGACCTTTTGAGCTATACAGGAGGTCAAGCATAGGTTTCTTAGAGACATAGTGATCCTGACCCAAATTAGTAATAGGGTGTTACAACATATACTGTCTGTCTTAATAAAAAGAATTGAATCTATTCACCCTCCCCCCTCTAGGTGTTTAGGATATCTTGAAACCAATTCTTTCAAGTGGTATCAGAGCCAGGTTCCTCAAGAATAGACTTAACAGTATGAGTTGATTTGTAAGGCAGTTATCAGTTAGATAAAATGGGTTCAGGTGAAAATCACAAGGAACTTGGATCCATGAAACTACTTATATGTAGAAAGGAAATTTTTAGCATATGGAAAGAGAGAATCAGATTGTTCATGGAAGCTTCTGACCCAAGAATCTACATCACAGTCAAAGAAGGGTCATTCATTCCTATGAATATCTCGGCTCTTGATGCCAACATCGGGACTCCAAAAAGCTATTCTGAAATGATAAAGGATGAGATCATCTTAGCCACTATGGATAAGAGAGCACATAATATAATAGTTAGTGTTATAGATGACTCAACCTTACAAAACTTGGTTCACTTTAAAACCTCCAAGGAGATGTGGGACACTTTGATTGTCTACATGGAGGGATCAGAAGAAGTAAGAGAGGACAAAATGTCCATGTTAAATCAAGAATATGAAAGCTTTAGATGTAACACACCCTATCCATCGCATAACATATAGCAGTAGGTCCGGCCGGGGCCCGACGCCATATACCACAGACAGACCGGGTGGTTACTCATGGAAACCATCCAACCAATCAATGTCCTACACAGAGCATTCTAGCGGAAGCAGTT
Organism: Platanthera guangdongensis; assembly: GCA_039583875.1. Lineage (NCBI taxonomy): Eukaryota > Viridiplantae > Streptophyta > Magnoliopsida > Asparagales > Orchidaceae > Platanthera > Platanthera guangdongensis. Next base: position 167,963,497 of record CM077152.1, read on the forward strand.
TATAAAGGTTGCAAACAAGAACCCAGCACTAAAGCATGGATGTCCACTAATCCAAAATAGGAATGTTATACAAATACCAACAAAAGCCTTAAGGCCTTACAAAATGTTTCATTTGATATTACATGATTTACAAACCACGACACGCAGGCCGGTCATACATGAATAAAACAGTAAACACTTCCAAATAGGCCTTCGAGGGCCGGCTTCGCACTTGGGCTTTAGCCCGCTATTGACCGCTTGGTCCAGCAGCACCTGCAAACAACAAACCACCGCACGGTGGCAAAACAAGGCAACGGTCAGCAATGCTGACCAAATTATTACGATCCCGCCCCCAACTCGGGGCGGCGATGCTCCTTCCCTGTATTTCATTACCATAAGCGAGCAATATATATATAGCCATTTCATCATAGACGTTGGCTCGCATGGCCACACGCCCCGTGCTCTTAGGGCACATTCTCGGTGAACCGGTCGATGTCATGTCAATTAAAGCCATAGACATTCCGGACTCACCACCGCCACTTTGACAGCCAAACCTATGAGCATTTGTCTTCTCGGCATTGGTCACGACAATTTAAGCCATAGACCGCCAAAGACTCTCATCTATGCCAATGATAAGTGCCACGTAACCTTAGGTCTCTTTAACCAGAACGACATAGAAATGGGTACGGTTCCATCTAACCTGTGCTCACGTCGCAACGACAATTTAAGCCATATGCGCAGGTCAAACTTCTCCCGAGTCCCATTTTTGTCACACAATTTCACATAACTCGGTTATGTTCAAATTGGCTCTCAAGCCTCCATATTTTCAAGATCACGCATCCGCCCAGTTTTCCGGGTGCACCTTAGGGTTAATCCCCAAGGCTCCCTATTGCAATCTATCGTGTAGAAAACCCGAAAAACAACCAATAGCACGGAGTCTTCTCCGGCATTTATGCAATGCAACATCACTGATCCAGACCAACATGTCTGGGTAGGCTTCACACATCATGCCTATGTCTGTTCTCGCTTACGGACTCTAAACAACGGGGACTTCACATATCTACCCGAAGGAACGCCTCCAACTCACCACAAACTCGCGAGAGCGGGTTTCCTATGCAAAGAAGGAGAGCTACTCATGCTCAAGAAGAGAATCGTTACCCTTGCGTTATTCTTTGGCGCCATGGAAAAATAAGCGGATGAAAAGCACCGCACTAGCTTTGCCTCTGTGGATCCGGAGTCAGCTCGCGATTTGGAGCTTCGAAGCTCCTCCAATGGCCGGATCTAGCTCCTTCTTCCTTCCTTGGCTCTCCTCTCTCTCTAAGCTTTTAGAAAGATAAGAACTCATGAAAAGTGTGGGTTTCTAAGTCCAATCCCGGGTATATCCCTTCAGGAACAACCCCTAGCCATTGGATCATCAATTAGAGAAATGAATGGCTTTGATTCGGGACTGAAATGCCCAATCTGGACCGAACACGGCCTGGCACACGCCCGTGTCAAGGGCCGTGTGCCTCATTCGCCGTCAAAATCGAATCGCTTGGAATAACACACGGGTATCGAACACGCCCATGTTCGACCTGACACGCCAGTGTTCCACCTGACACGGCCATGTGGGCGGCCGTGTACCCCCATCATTTTTCCCCGAAAATAACCCGAGCACTGCACGGGTTCTAGGACACGCCCGTGTCCTTGCCCGTGTCACCTCAACACGGCTGGGCCCCAGGCCGTGTACACAGTCTCGACACTCAACACTTTGTCGAGCGAAGATCGTCGACCTGATGACACGGCCTTGGACACGCCCGTGTCCTATGCCGTGTGCCTTGTCTCAACACAATGTCGAGACCAAAGTGTCGACTTCCCGGGATGAGTTTCGACACGGGCTGACACGCCCTACGACAAACCCGTGTCGCAGGCCGTGTGCCATGTCTCGAAACTTTGTCGAACACAGATTGTCGACTTCGCGAGCTAAGTGTCGACACGGGTCAACACGCCCTGCGACACGCCCGTGTCGCAGGCCGTATGCCCAGTCTCGACACAATGTCGAGACCAAAGTGTCGACTTCCCTGCTGAATGTCGACACAAGCTCGACACGCCATGGGATACGCCCGTGTCTCAGGCCGTGTGCCTGCAGCCCGAACCCAAAACTGGCCCAAAATGTCCCCCGTCGCTCCTTTGAGTTTCGGGGCGTTACAACTCTCCCCCTCTTAAAAGAAATTCGTCCACGAAAGTATATTTAAAGGAAAGATATGTACAAAACCAAAATTTGTACCTGAGCGTAACAACTCCGGATACTCGTCAAGCCTAATCTGCTCTCGCTCCCAAGAGAGCTCCTCACGACCGCAATTGACCCATTGGACCTTGACCATCCTGATCTCATTATTGCGTAGCCGCTTGACCTCAGAGTCCTCAATCCGTACGGGCTTTACTTTTGTCGTCAACCCACTATCAACCAGTGCTTGATCGACCGCGATCACTCGTGTAGGCTCTGGCACCGCCTTCTGTAGCCCCGAAATATGGGATACATCATGTAGGCCACTAAGCTCCACTAAAAGCTTGAATTGATAGGCCACTTCACCAACCCGCTCCAGAACCTCAAACGACCCAAGGTACCTCGGGCTTAGCTTTTTCAATCACCGCACCCGCGAGGCACCCTTGGATGGCATGATCTTTAAGTACACATAGTCACCCACGGCGAACTCCACGTTCCCGTGCTTGGCATTATAGTACTTTGCTTGCCGGTCCTGAGCGATAAGCAACCTCTCCCGAACGCTTCGCACCAACAAAGTAAGATTATCCACTTCGAATCGCTTACACAACTTGACTCACCCGTTTCCAGCCAGGACAACGACGTGCGACATCTTCTACCATATAAAGATGGTCTTCCCATTGCTTTCCAAAGTCCAAGACACACATGCAGAGCATGCTTTCCATAGTTCTATTGACCATCTCAGTCTGCCCATCCGTTTGCTGATGAATGCTGTGCTGAATTTTAACTTTGTCCCCAACATTTGCTGCACAAGCCTCCTACCATTGGACGTGAACCGCCCTTCTCGGTCACTCACGATACTGCGGGGCACATCGTGAAGCCGTACTATATTATCCACATATAGTTTTACCACGTCTCCACCGGATCATCCTTCCTCTGCGGAATGAAATGCGACACCTTCGTTAACTGATCTACGACCACCTGAATGGCGTCGTTTTCCCTTTTTCAACCTTGGCAAATCGTGCACAAAGTCCATAGAGATGTCGTCGAATTTCCACTCCGGAATAGGCAAGGACTTAAGAAAACCTCCCGGCTTTTGGCACTCCGCCTTCACCAAGGCGCAAGTTTGACACTTCGCTACGCATATCGCCACATCTTTCTTCAAACTCGGCCACCAAAACAGTTTCTTTACATCGCGGTACATCTTTCGTGCTCCCCGGGTGAATCGAGTACTTGGTATGGTGTGCCTCGTACAACAATTCTACCCGCAAATTACCCACACTTGGTACGCACAGACGACCGTCTTTCCAACGCAATACGTCCTCCACAACGAATTGGGAATTTGACCCATCCAGAGCTTCTACCATGAACTGTTTCATATGGACATCCATATACAAAGCCTGCCAAATCCGATCAGCAAGGTCATATTGGACTTCAGTCCAATTCAATACTGCTTCAGCACTTGATTGTCTATCCACACAAACAATCTTCAACGCCTCCAACTCCCGCACCAACCACTCATCATGCATCGATAGCCAATTGGCTTGAGCTGGGGCTCGGCAACTCAACGCATCTGCAACCGTATTGCCTTTACCAGGAACGTAGTGGATCTTGAATGTATAGTCTCCCAAGAACTCCATCAATCTATGCTACCGCATTTTCAGCTCCTTCTGATTAATCAGATACTTCACGCTCTTGTGACCGGCGTAGAGATCCATTTTTACACTGTACAAAATTATGCCTCCACAGCTTCAAGGCAAAACTCACGGCCACTAACAACAAGTCATGGACCGGATAGTTCCTCTCGTGCACTTTTGGCTGTCTCGCGCCATAAGCTATTACACTTCCGTGTTACAGTAGCACGCAACCCAAACCGCTGCCCGAAGCATTGCTATTAAATCCCATAGCCTTCAGTCCCACTCGGCGAAGTCAGCACAGGCGTCGTGGTCAACCGACATTACAACTCCTCAAAAGCTCGCGCGCACTCCGGCGTCCAAAAGAACTTCTGCTCCTTCCTCGTCAAAGTAGTGAGGGGTAATGCTATCCGCGAGAAGTTCTCTACGAAGCACCTGTATTAGCCGGCAAGCCCCAGAAAACGCCGGACTTACGCTACCGTAACAAGCTCAGGCCACTCCCGTATCGCAACGATCTTCGCCGGATCCACAGCAATACCCTCTCCACTCACTATATGACCGAGGAACGCCATTGAGGATAGCCAAAACTCGCACTTCGAGAACGTGACATACAACTGATTTCTCCTTAGCGTCTCCAACACCAAACGAAGATGCTTGAAGTGCACCAAAATATTGTCGATGAAGACGATCACGAAATGGTCCAAGTACTCCCTGAAAGTCCTGTTCATCAAATCCATGAACACTGACGGCGCATTAGTAAGCCCAAGAGGCATGACCATAAACTCGTAGCGCCCGTATCCTGTACAGAACATTATCTTAGGGATATCACTCTCCCTTATCTAATTTAGAGTACGTCGTTGGCCCGACCAACTGATCACAAAGATCATCGATCCTTGGAATTGGGTACTTGTTCTTTTTCGTCAACTTATTAAGCTCCCGATAATTAATACATAGCCTCAAGCTTCTGTCCTTCTTCGTAATAAAGAGGGTCGGTGCGCTCCAAGGCGAAGGACTTGGATGCACATACCCTTGCTCCAACAACTTTTAGAAGTTGCACCTTCAGCTCTGCCATTTCCTTAGGCACTAGCCGATATGGAGAGCGTGACATAGGCTTTGCACCTGGTAATAGCTCAAACATGAAATCTATCTCTCGTCGAGGCGGGGCTCCAGGAAGATCTCTAGGGAACACATCAGGGTACTCCGTTACCGCTGAAATATTAACCAACGCGAGCTTTGGCTTTGCAACCTCCACTAGCGTACCGAACAGCTCTGCTCCAGCACTAATTGCCTTCACCACCTGAAGAGCAGACACCAACGTCTTGCTCGACGTCTTCGAGCCCGTAAGGGTCGTCTCACGACTTGCTCCCAGCTTGACTTCCTTGCTACCGCAATCTATATGGGCCTGCTACTCCGAGAGCCATTCCATGCCAATTATGACGTCGAACTCCACCAACGGAAGTAAAGATGCCTGCAGGTCGAACTCCTGATCCCCAATCCAAAACTAAGCGCAACAAATTCTCCCCGCGCACAAGAAGCACCATTGGACTATAACGCATCCAATTTGTCTCTTACCATCGAAGGAGGTACTTCGACGCACAATATAATTCCTAATAAAGGAATGTGAAGCTCCCTAAACGAACGGTGCTCTCGCAGATAAAGTAAAGTCGCAACAAAGCTTAGCACAAATAGTTCTAAGCTAACATGCACAAGGGCGACAAGTATTTAAGGCAAAACTATCTTTAAACCATACCTGTCGTCACGATAGCATGCTTCTTCTTGGACTTGGGACGTCCGCTCCAGCAGTCTCGGGCAAAGTGCCCCAGTTTTCCACAAGAGAAACATGCGCTCGGGGTTCGACCCGTAGTCACCCCAGAAGCACCAGAAGGAGCTTGACCTGAAGTCCTATGCTTCTTATACCATTTTTGATATCCAGACTTTGAGGTGTTCGGCACTTTGAATGTCGTCTCCTTTGCACTAAAGTCCTTGACTGCTCCTGACATAGCTTTCTTGGCCTTCTGAGCACCTTTCCAACAGTCTCGGGCGAAGTGCCCTTTCTTTCCACAAGTAAAACATGGGTAAGTAGCTTTGCTAGTCGATGTCATAGCCCCTTTCTCCAGCATTCCAACGGTAGCAACTCTTATAGGGCTTGCATAGTTCGATACCATGGTCGCTGGCATCGGGAGGGTCTTCCTCAAATCTGCCTCCAAAGATCTAGCTGATTCCACCAAGGCTCGGAATCCCAATAACTTTGGTCCTAGCAGTAGAACTCGTAACTCGGCGCGCAGGCCATTATAAAACCTATCGACTGTAGCTTGCTCATTATCCAACTCGAAGCATGGGTAGCGGCTTATCATAAGAAATGCTTGCAAATATTCCTCAACTGTGTGTGCTCCCTACACTAAATGCATATTCAGCTGCTGCCCCGATGGTCTACCAAAGGTCATCTGCTCCATCACGCCAACCGGCGTTGAAGCCACAACAGGGGCGCAGGGTTGTACATTTCCTCCAAGTTGTGCACCCGTCACAACGAACACCGCTTCTACGATCCTTCTAACGGTTTCATACGAAGGAGGAGTCTCAAACACCTCACCGGGTGCACTATGCTCCTCAGAAACCGGACATTCTGGTGGTCCAGCACCGCTTCCGGTCACCTATAGTGGTACAAAACACCGTTAAGCGACCAAGTAAAATTGCAAACAGCAAGTATAGGAACACGCAGGTTCCTCAAACACGTGTATTTTCATTCCTAAGTGGACATTCATGGGTTATTTTACTGTTATAACGATGACGCACACAATGTGCTCACCACCCCTTAAAAAGAATTTGCCCACAAATTCATCTTAAGTCCGACCAAAACTAGTAGTCTGATACCAAATTGTAACACTCCCTATCTGTCGCATAGCATATAGCAGTAGGTCCGGCCGGGGCCCGACGCCATATAACACAGACAGACCGGGTGGTTACTCATGGAAACCATCCAACCAATCAACGTCCTACACAGAGCATTCTAGCGGAAGCAGTTTATAAAGGTTGCAAACAAGAACCCAGCACTAAAGAATGAATGTCCACTAATCCAAAATAGGAATGTTATACAAATACCAACAAAAGCCTTAAGGCCTTACAAAATGTTTCACTTGATATTACATGATTTACAAACCACGGCATGCAGGCCGGTCATACATGAATAAAACAGTAAACACTTCCAAATAGGCCTTCGAGGGTCGGCTTCGCACTTGGGCTTTAGCCCGCTATTGACCGCTTGGTCCAGCAGCACCTGCAAACAACCTACCACCGCATAGTGGCAAAACAAGGCAACGGTCAGCAATGCTGAGCAAATTATAACGATCCCGCCCCCAACTCGGGGCGGTGATGCTCCTTCCCTGCATTTCATTAGCATAAGCGAGCAATATATATATATAGCCATTTCATCACAGACGTTGGTTCACACGGCCACACGCCCCGTGCTCTCAGGGCACATTCTCGGTGAACCGATCGATGTCATGTCAATTAAAGACATAGACATTCCGGACTCACCACCGCCACTTTGATGGCCAAACCTATGAGCATTTGTCTTCCCGGCATGGGTCACGACAATTTAAGCCATAGACCGCCGAAGACTCTCATCTATGCCAATGGTAAGTGCCACATAACCTTAGGTCTCTTTAACCAAAACAACATAGAAATGGGTACGGTTCCATCTAACCCGTGCTCACGTCGAAACGACAATTTAAGCCATATGCACAGGTCAAACTTCTCCCGAGTCCCATTTTCGTCACACAATTTCACATAACTCGGTTATGTTCAAATTGGCTCTCAAGCCTCCATATTTTCAAGATCACGCATCCGCCCAGTTTTCCGGGTGCACCTTAGGGTTAATCCCCAAGGCTCCCTGTTGCAATCTATTGTGTAGAAAACCAGAAAAACAACCAATAGCGCGGAGTCTTCTCCGACATTTATGCAATGCAACATCACCGATCCAGACCAACATGTTCGGGTAGGCTTCACACATCATGCCTATGTACGTTCTCGCTTACGGACTCTAAACAACGGGGACTTCACCTATCTACCCGAAGGAACGTCTCCAACTCACCGCAAACTCGCGAGAGCGGGCTTCCTATGCAAAGGAGAGCTACTCATGCTCAAGAAGAGAATCGTTACCCTTGCGTTATTCTTCGGCGCCATGGAAAAATAAGCGGATGAAAAGCACCGCACTAGATTTGCCTCCGTGGATCCGGAGTCAGCTCGCGATTTGGAGCTTCGAAGCTCCTCCAATGGCCGGATCTAGCTCCTTCTTCCTTCCTTGGCTCTCCTCTCTCTCTAAGCTTTTAGAAAGATAAGAACTCATGAAAAGTGGGGGTTTCTAAGTCCAATCCCGGGTATATCCCTTCAGGAACAACCCCTAGCCATTGGATCATCAATTAGAGAAATGAATGGCTTTGATTCGGGACTGAAATGCCCAATCTGGACCGAACACGGCCTGGCACACGCCCGTGTTAAGGGCCGTGTGCCTCATTCGCCGTCAAAATTGAATCGCCTGGAATAACACACGGGTATCGAACACGCCCGTGTTCGACCTGACACGCCAGTGTTCCACCTGACACGGCCACGTGGGCGGCCGTGTACCCCCATCATTTTTCCCCGAAAACAACCCGAGCACTGCACGGGTTCTAGGACACGCCCGTGTCCTTGCCCGTGTCACCTCAACACGTCTGGGCCCCAGGCCGTGTACACAGTCTCGACACTCAACACTTTGTCGAGCGAAGATCGTCGACCTGATGACACGGCCTTGGACACGCCCGTGTCCTATGCCGTGTGCCTTGTCTCGACATAATGTCGAGACCAAAGTGTCGACTTCCCGGGATGAGTTTCGACACGGGCTGACACGCCCTACGACAAACCCGTGTCGCAGGCCGTGTGCCATGTCTCGACACTTCGTCGAACGCAGATTGTCGACTTCGCGAGCTAAGTGTCGACACGGGTCAACACGCCCCGCGACACGCCCGTGTCGCAGGCCGTATGCCCAGTCTCGACACAATGTCGAGACCAAAGTGTCGACTGCCCTGCTGAGTGTCGACACAAGCTCGACACGCCCTGGGACACACCCGTGTCTCAGGCCGTGTGCCTGCAGCCCGAACCCAAAACTAGCCCAAAATGTCCCCCGTCGCTCCTTTGAGTTTCGGGGCGTTACAGTAGACAAGCCAAAACAGACAGCATAACTGAGTGCTATAAAAAGTTTTACAGAATAGTGAATGAGCTAATGTCATATGGAAAAATCTTTAGCATATATGAGCTCAATGATAAGTTTCTCAGATCACTAATCAAGGACTGAGATACTAAGATATGTACCATCAGGGAAGTGGCCAAACTTATAGATACCTCTCCTCTAACTCTATTTAGAAAACTGCTATCATATGAAATGCAGCTTATAGCCAGAAAGAAGGAGGAGAAAAGCAATAGTCCCGAGTACAAAGAGAAATTTGTGGCCTTCAAGGTTGAAGCCACAAAGAAGGACATGATGATGTCTCCATCTCCTCCTAGGAAAGCAGCTGAAGTTAACTCAAATAATTATGACAACAACACATCAGACAGCCCTAATTCTGATGAAGACTTTGCTGCCTTCATAAGGAAATTTCAAAGATTCTTGAAGAAAAAATAGTGGAGAACCAAGCCATCCTCCTCACATTGCAAGGATGACTATTATCAGAAAAAGAAATCCTCTAAAAAGGACAAGTATGGTACTAAACCTAGCAAATTAACTTCTTCTAAGATTGTTTGATATTGTTGCAATAGGACTGGACATGTTGTTGCTGATTGCCCTGATAAAAGAATAGAATCTAATGACATTAAGAAACATCAAAATAAGGGCAAGAAGGAGAGTTCCTTTGTTACAAAGAAGCAGAAAAGCTGGACTGATTCCTCATCATCAAATTCTAAAGGTGAAGCTGAAGCATATATTGGACTATTCACAACTGAAGAGGATTCAGAAGAGACAAAATTCTTGCAACTGCTGGACTCTATCTGTAACATCCCATGTTACTTCTAGACCCCTCAACTTAGATTGGGTTAGGCATGGGGTGAGACTTAAGGAGATCAACTAGGTTTGACCCTAGGTAGTGGGTGGTAGCCATGTGGGGCCCACTATAAGACCATAGTCAAACTAGGTCAAACTAGCCTAAGTGGGGACCCTAGCCACACCATCACCCCACCACATTGCCCTAACCCTAAAGACAATCTAAGTTGACCCTAGGGTATGTCACTGGGTCAACATTTTGACCCCAGTTGACCAAGGTCAACCTTGGGCTTAATTTGGTCAAACCCACACCCATAGGCCTAATTAACCTAAGTGGGACACCCCTTGACCCAAACTAAGTTGGGTGGTGCCACTAGACCCATTTCCACCAAGTGGGGTCAGTCCACACACCATGGTTGACCAGTCAACCCTAAAAGTCAATTTGGTCAACAAATTGACCTAAAGAGTGAAATGAAGGCCAAGCCAATTCCCCTTGGACCAAGCCCACTAAAATTGGCCCAAAGTCAGCCCAAGTGAACAAGACCAGTCCTACCCCTCTAAATCAGGAGAGAGAGTACATGCAAGGGGGCAAAATTGGGATTTTTAAGAAAAGAGGAGAGAGAAAGGGGAATGAAGAAAATGGTGGCCACATGGCCACCCCATCAGTTGGTTTTGGCTGCCCAAAACCAGGTGGCTGACCTCCCCTCTTCATTTCCAGCAGAAAACCAAGGCAGTGAGCCACATGACACCATGGGTGAAGCCTCCAAAGCTCAAACCGAGCTCACCTTGGAGTTAACTCCACATATAGCCCACCTCAGTCCAAACAGAGCTCACCATCAGCTTCAGGAGACAGAAAGGAGTGGAATTCGACTGCTTAATCATGGAAAATGGTGGAGATTTGAGTTTTCGGGGTGGAGCTCGCCGGCGCACCACCACCACGGCAAACCGCCGCCTGACCCGCAGCCAAGCTTCAATTCAGGTCCGTTTCACTTCACCTCTACCCGTACTAGCATCTTAGATCAAATAGGAGAGATATCGGGCTCAACTGAGCCCGATGCCATGTGAGAAAAATGAGAAATTTCCAAGCTTTTGAAACCGCTCGGGATCGCCGTCGCCGCCGTCTCCCGCCGCCCCACCGCCGGGAAATGATAGCCACCACCACCGTGAAGGTGATGGCACTGTTGGTCGGAGGTGGCGCCGTCTCAGCTGGCCGGAAACCGCCAGAAAAGTTGCTCCAGGTCGGCTCGATCTCAGCCGTTGGCTGGAGGTAGACGATGACCCGACTCCGTTGAATTTTACTTTAAGATTCGTGCAACAGTTAAATGATTTAATTTGATTATTTGATGAATAGGAATTTCTGTCACACTTTTTCAGTCACTTTGCATGTTAAATATGGGCCTCTTAGAGGCATCTCCAGAACTTAGACCCTTAATGGAAAATGTAGCCAAGCGTCTTACCTTTAATATGCCACCCTAAACATATATTTTGGTGTAGTGTACAGTCCTGTAGGACATTTCTCCTAGGACTGGTCCTAGAGTAGGGCAGAAATTAAATTGGATGCCCAGGTCAAACTATTAGTCACCATGGCCCCATATTTTGGGCACATGCATGATTAGGGCATACTTAGCTCCTGCCAAAATGTAGGAATTTTTAGAGAAGAGTTTCCTATAGGTTTTGGTAAAATAGCAAAATATAAATAAATGACATATATGGAGTTCTACTCCTCCCCTTGGCCCCAAATTTTGGTGGTGGGTCAGTGGGGTCATCCTTGGTGCATGATAAAATTTTCAGCACCTTGGGTTCACTGCATGTTGGGGAATCCACTTGCATGTGCTAGCCTATGTTTAGCCTTGGTGTGCTAATAACAAAAATGCAAATTAGTGTATTTAGCCCAATGGTGACATGCAAAGGACATGGAATTATTTACAGTGGTTCATTAGGGTAAATTGCATCCCTCAAATTAATAATGGAATTTTTGGAATCAAAATTCTATTTATTGGAATTTATTTTAAATATAGCTATTTTGGAAATAAAGTTGGAAAATAGGGTTTCTTCAAGTAAAAATTCAAACAATTTTTCCAAGGCATAGATGATGTCACATGTGACTTAGGAAAAATATGATTTCTCTATTTTGAAGAACTTTTGGAGTAGATACCCTAAATTCCCCATTTTACCCTTATCTTGTTAATTCTTGAAATGATGGATATATACTTCTGAAAAATTTGGAATTTATTCTATTGCTATAAAATGTTATTATTAGTTTTGCATAAATTTCTCAGAATTAATGGATGCATTGTTTGTGTTAAATTAGTACAATGGCATTTTGGTAAATATCTTATAATGGAATCCTATAGGCCATTTTACAATAAATGTTGATGATACTCTGCCAATAGTCATAAATTAGTGTCCTAAAAGTTCTGTAATTTTTCTGGAATGTTTGAGTCCATAATGCCTATACATCATTTGGAAAATGGAATTTGTGTGGAATTGATATTAAATAGAAAATGATAATAAATAATTTAAGGAAAATTATGAAATTCTGTAGACAGCAATATTTTGTCAATATACATCTTAGGAAAAATTACCTAGGTCAGTGGATACTTAATCAAACTACTTCATGTGTAAAGTGACCTAGCATTTAAATTAAAAGAATTAATTAAAAGACTATTTGGCCAAGGAAACTTATGAGAATTTTTAGGGTAGTTCCCTTAGTCCATAACACCTTAGGATAAATATTTAGAGGCAAGATGCCTTAAGGTTTGGAAGATCACATTTTTAGGGTAATCATAGGTCATGGTCTGCATATAACACAAATAGGTCTTGCCTTAGGGGATTACCAGGGGATTGATTATCGGCAGAAATAAGAGAGAGTTCAACATGAGTAACCCTGGTGGGTAGAGTTGTCTTAGTGAGGGATCAAAAGTGCAAGTCTTAGCTAGCAACTGGAGTGGGGATCGGCAGAAGACCGTCGGTTTTCCCGGTAATACCTTAAGTCACTAGGGTTGTACTAAAGCAATAAGGAGAGCTGGGGAGATACATGGGTAGCCATCAACTAAAATAAATATCCTTGCGAAAGGGAACGCTGGGCGTAATCCCAACACAGTTCCTAGTGCCCCTTGAGAGCCCTTCACAGGGAATACCGGGGGCAGTCCTGGGATTAACCTTAAATCTCTAAGTATAATAAACTGTAGACAAGAGTAGTATAATAGGTTAGGACATTGTCGTACCTTCTCGCCCGTGTGGGGGTTGGAGAGATTCATGATATATGCTCACCCGTTTGGGGTTTGAGGGAGTTGGCATAAAGGCACTAATGTGCGTTCTCACCCGGGTTTGGGTTTGAGGGATTCAGGATGGGTTTTGGTCCTGCGAGCGGGAGGCTCGATATGAATTACTTGTATGTGCATAAATATCATGGCAGGGCATGCGGTACTGGCCGTTCATCACACCGATGGCAGTACGGTGCACCAGGCGGTTGTGGGAGTTAGAGGGGCCAGTGGGTTGTTTTACACTGCGGTCTGGAGGACGATCCCTGATAACACACATCCGACCCAACAAGACTGACGGGTTTGTCAGCAAAGTACGTACGCGAGACTCTAGAGTGCACCTTGGACGTGTATAGAGGCGTATGAGAGGGGTCTAAGGCTTGGTAGTGTGCATACCGGTCTAGAAGCGGAGACGCCCGCTCCGCTGCTGCCGTAGCCACAGCGGTGGTACCCGAGAGTGATGCTAGCTCTCAAAAAGTGGGAACTAAAGGTCTGTGATCACAGAGTCGTTGTGTGTGAGTTGCACTTGCCTGCGCATAAAATTGCATCATATCATTCATTCATATTAGGTCATACGCTTCATAGATCCTTATCATATAAATTAGTATGGGCTCTTTTATATGATAAGTTAAATTTCCTGGAAATCCTAACTTATATATCTGTATGGGCATTTATATAAGTTAGGGTACGTTTGTGATGATAGCATAGTGGTAGCTTAGCTTATTTACTTGTTCATACTACTGCTTCTTTACTTTTCTTTACTGCACTGCTCTTACTTACTACTTGTACCGTACTTAGAATTGCTAGAGTAGAATTACATTACTTATTACAGCATTAGTTAGATATTATCACCTGCTTCCACCTTGTTACCCCTTGTTGTCCTCCGCTTCGTCCTCCCGCTCGGTGCCTAGGAGCTGCGGGGCGAGGTGCGGAGGAAACGACTTAGTATTTTTGACTAATGGTCGGTGACCAACTATTTTTAGGAGCCCGTGGAGATGGAGCACCAGCACGTCGAGGAGGCAGGACATGAGGAGCAGATACCGCATCAGCAGGCTACTACCACTACTGTGCGTCCTCAGGTGGGACGAGAGCGAGGTTCTAGCATAGCTTCCGCATTTATGATTTTGTGAGAGAGAGATTTGATGTACTGGGCATAAGCCCTTTTTACTCTTTCATTTGTACTTTATTGTGGACTATTATGATGTACTATTCATTTCTTTTACATGATTGTACTGTGGCTTGTGGACTTGTAGTTTTACATATACAGTTTACTTCTTCTTCTCATATTGGCCTACAGGTTAATGATCGTACTAGCCGGCAGGATCGGCGTGTTGCGGTGTCGACTAACCCGTGAGTTAGTGCCACCATAAGACGGCGGTTCTGGGCATAAGATCCGGTAGCCCTCCTTGGTAAGGGGGAGGGGGATCTTACACTATCAATGGGCTTGAAGATCTTTATTGTAAAGGGCTGATGGCAATGTCTGAGGAATATCAGCGCCAGGATCAGCCTGGTCCCAGTAAGGTAAACAACCTATCTTCAGATTCTGATTATTATACTGGATCAGAATCAGATGCATCTGCATCAAGAGATGAGGATGGTTCTAAATCTGAAGGGGATGTTCATCAACTAATTGATGAGTACGGTGATTTGTTGTAAGCTCTTAAGAGAAGCAGAATCCTTATCAAGGAAAAGGCTAAGGAAATTGCATCTCTTAAATTGACTGCATCAAATTCAGCAAAAATGATAGATTTGAAGTTGAATGAAGTTGCCAAACTGAAAAACCTAACTTTTATTCAGATGAGTACAATTACATTCAAAAATGATCAGATCAAATGTCTGGAAGTCAGACTACAAAGAGAGAAGGATCTTTTGCGCAAATTCTCAAAGCCAAAGTCAGTCTTACCCTTAATTGATGACTTCATCCTCCAAAAGGGTAAGACAGGATTAGGCTTCAAGGGAAGAACTAGGGCAGCTAATTCCAAAAGGAAAGACAAATCCCCAGTTCAGTCACTAGCCTCCAAACCCACTATTTCCTTCAGGAAATTGATGCAGCCTACTAACAGGTATGATCATGACATTACACATGGTCACTGTAAGCTTGGTGATCAGAATGACATGGGTGCAACTGCCAATAGGGCAGCCCATGAACAAACACACCATTTTCTTTATGAATCTTCAGTGTTTGATGCACCAGCCTCAACACTCAATAAAAGGACTATTGACAGCAATGTTGTTAAGACTGTCCTTAAAAGAAGATACAATAGATATGAGTGCTGGTATTATGGCAAAGAGGGTCATTATGCCATTGATTGTTGGTGTACAGCCCCGTAGCCGGGCGAGTGGGACCCTCCCCAAATATCAGCCTAGGGGCGTGTTGTGGGCGACGAGTCGGTGCGACCCCGTTTGAGGACGTGCGGGTCCTCGGGCGTGCGTGCGGAGGTTTTATGTGCACGTGCTTAGATTTTATATATATATATATATTATTATATAATATATAATATATAAATTATTATATAATATATATTATTATATTATATAACATATATATATATATATATATATATATATATATATATATATATATATATATATGAAATTGGATATAAGAGGGATGATGGAGATGATTTCTAAAGCAGATGAGATAAAAGGGGGAGTGGGGTTCGGGTGGTACAGGAGATGGGCAGGGAAAAGAAATAAAAAAAGAAGAAAATAAAAAGGGGAAGGCACGGGTTGCAGCAGGAGGTCAGGGGGGGGGGGAAATAAGGAAGAAAAATAGAAGCGGGGTAGGGCAGGGGTCACAGCAGCGATCGGGGGAAAAAATAAAAGACCAGAGGAGATAGAGAGAGGAGGAGATCGGGGGGATTTTCTCCCGCTAGGGCTCGGCCAAGCAGGGCCGCCTCCACCGCCGCCGCCCCATTTCCCGCTCTCTCCCGTCGCCGGCAAGACAGCGCAGCAGCCGCCCCCTCCCTCTCTCGCCGGCTCGGAGCAGCACAGCCACAACCCCGGCCGCCCCTTCCTCGCTGCTTCTCTCCCGTCGCCGGCAAAGCAACGCCGCCGCCGCGCCCTCCCTCTCTCGCCCTAGGCCTGGGGCAGCAAAGGACCGCCCGCCTCCTCTCTCCCTCCGGCCACCGCCCGGGCTAGGGCACGGCCTCCTTCGTTCTCTCCCGCCATCGCCGGCAAAGCAGCAGCCCGGCCGCCCCTTTTTCCCTCTCTCCCATCGCCGGCAAAGCAGCAGCCCGGGTGAGGCTCGGCCTGGAGCGAGGCTCGGCCTAGAGCGAGACTCAGCCTGGAGCGAGGCTCGGCCTGGAGCGAGGCTCGACCTGGAGCGAGGCTCGGCATGGAGCAAGGCTCGGCCTGGAGTGGAGGTCGAACGCCGACGCGACCGCATGCAGTAGGATCGACTCGGAGCTCCTCCCCCGTCCCCGTCGCCAAACACGCGACAAGGGTAATGATGTTTCAACTTGGGCATGTGAAGCCTTCAGTTTCCATATTCGTACGGAAGCCCCTCTCCACCAACGGGTGGGGGGAAGGGAGCTCCCCGACGGGTTTACGCGTACATCCTCGCAGTTAATTGCGTTAGTACCCGGAAGCGTGAGTACGGGTTTAGGCATGCTATGTGAAGCCCATCCGGACGTGTGAGCCGGATTGGTGATGTTCTGGGGTTCCCGGAGAAGAATCTGAGGAAGTTGTTTATTTAGCCGCTTGCAGGGAATGCGCGCCACGAGCCCCAAAAAGGGGGTGTGCGCAATATGTTTGGTCCTCTTATGTTGGCCGACCAATGACTAGTTGGCCGCCGCTCGTCGAGACGTTGGCGTACAGGTGTTGCAGTACCAGGCGGGGAGTAGCGGACTTAAGCCCAAACTTGTGCTGTCCCTCGAAGGCCTTTTTGTTTATATTTCTGGCCTGCGTGCCGAGTATGGAATTTATATTCCTGTAATATTTTTTAATATCCGTGATGCTCTGTGAATAAGTGGTTTACTCCTATCTTGGGCGAGCGGCGTGTTCGTGAACCGCTCCCCCCGTGTGGGCCCCGAGGAATAGATGCCGGGAAGCCCCTGATGGCCCGTTGTCATCCTTTTAGAGTAGCGGAGTTCCGCTGTTAGCGGTCCAATCGGGGCTGCGTAGAGTCGGGCTGCTGGGCGGTTTGCGCCAATAGTAAGGCGGGCGGGGGACATTTTACATAGACCCGAGGTGGCACCTCTAGTTTGGGAGTGGATCTCGAGATCCTCCTTCGATTTTTAGGTCGGCCAAGAGAGCCCTCCGAAGGTGCCTTAGCTCAGCCCTTGGCTTGGGAGGGGAAGAGTTAGTTAGTCTTCCGGGTATGCGGCGGGTCCTCCACGCTGAGACCTTGGGTCTGTCCCTTGTGTTCCTAGTCTTGTGCCTAGAATGTTTGCTTGAGGGTAGTAGGTGCGCGTTCACCCCTTCCCCAAGGGTCGAACTCCACGGGAGACCGGATTTCCGGTTTCAACATTTTGGTGCGTTGAGTGCGGAGAGTGACCAGCACAGAAGAACTCAGGCGAACATCATGGCTATAGAAGTGGAACCAGGTGACGACCATGGTCATGCGCTGACACTTTGTGTGTTAGGTCCTCATACTCAGAGCTGTCCCCTCCCATAGCTGTTGTTGGAATCCCGTAGCATTTGGAGTGAGACTTGCACCTATTTGAAGCGCTTCTACCTATGAAAACCCGTGTATCCCCACTTAATACATCAACGAGAAACCTGGAGGTCCTTGTCTTCAAGATCAAGTAAGAGAGCATCTGAGAGGTATTAGAAGCTGGGGTGACCTAAAAGGGTTCCCTCCCTAACGGTAATATGTTATCTCTTCCTTGTAATTCAGTAGCGGTCAAGTTTTTTTTATTACCGATTCGCCTCTAGTTTCTGAGGGCTTCAAGGGTTAGTCTCGCGATCGACTCCGGAAGCCTAGCGTCCAACCCGTTCCTTTTAAATAGCCTAGTTCGGACGATGGGACGGTGCCGCGGGACTTTAAGCGCTATTATAAGACCGAGCCTCTGCACTGACGGCCGAGATCAGCTCCCCCCTTGCACGCCGGCCTATGTCCTCCCGATCGCACCTCTCCTCCGACTAGAGGAATTATCAGGAACGAGCCTAGACGCTAACCTCCCAGATTTGATAAAGGGCCGATCTCTCCAAGCAATCACATGCGACATGGCGGAAAGTGATCTTTGTCATTAGATCAGGATACGAAACGTCCAACCTGTTCCTTTTAAATAGCCCAGTTCGGATGATGGGACGATGCCTCGGGACTCTAAGCGTTATTGTAAGACTGAGCCTCTGCACTGACGGCCGAGATCAGCTCCCCCCTTGCACGTCGGCCTATGTCCCCCCAATTACATCTCTCTTCCGATTGGAGGAATTAGTAGGAACAGGCTCGGAAGCCAGCTTCCCGATTTGACGACTTTCAGATCATCTCTCTTATGAATAGAATGCGTCCTCCGTTTGTAAAAGCATCGGTGCAGTTAACTTTCCAACACCCCTTAAGTAAACAGGATGTCTCCATCTCGAGCAAAGTCAAGTCGGGTAGTTTAGGACCCCGAGCAGATCCCGCTGCCAGGCTCTCACCTAGTTGGCAGGGCCGGAAGTCACTCGGTGTCATCCGTGGGCCTCGAGCAGATCCCGCTGTCAGGCTCTCACCTAGCTGGCAGGGCCGGAAGTCACTCGATGGCGGTTGTTTTGGACCCCGAGCAGATCCCGCTGTCAGGCTCTCATCTAGCTGGCAGGGCCGGAAGTCACTCGGTGTCATCCGTGGGCCTCGAGCAGATCCCGATGTCAGGCTCTCACCTAGCTGGCAGGGCCGGAAGTCACTCGATGGCGGTAGTTTTGGACCCCGAGCAGATCCCACTGCCAGGCTCTCACCTAACTAGCAGGGCCGGAAGTCACTCGGTGTCATCCGTGGGCCTCGAGCAGATCCCGCTGTCAGGCTCTCACCTAGCTGGCAGGGCCGAAAGTCACTCGATGGCGGTAGTTTTGGACCCCGAGCAGATCCCGCTGTCAGGCTCTCATCTAGCTGGCAGGGCCGGAAGTCACTCGGTGTCATCCGTGGGCCTCGAGCAGATCCCGCTGTCAGGCTCTCACCTAGCTGGCAGGGCCGGAAGTCACTCGATGGCGGTAGTTTTGGACCCCGAGCAGATCTCGCTGCCAGGCTCTCACCTAGCTGGCAGGGCCGGAAGTCACTCGGTGTCATCCTTGGGCCTCGAGCAGATCCCGCTGTCAGGCTCTCACCTAGCTGGCAGGGCCGGAAGTCACTCGATCGCGGTAGTTTTGGACCCCGAGAAGATCCCGCTGCCAGGCTCTCACCTAGCTGGCAGGGCCGGAAGTCACTCGGTGTCATCCGTGGGCCTCGAGCAGATCCCGCTGTCAGGCTCTCACCTAGCTGGAAGGGCCGGAAGTCACTCGATGGCGGTAGTAGCGGGCCCCGGGTAGACTCGCTGTCAGGCTCCCACTAGCTGACAGGGCTGTAGGCACACCTGGGGGGTAAGGGAGAGAGTTTGGAGTTTGGAAAGAGAGTTTGGATATTTTGCAGGACCCCGAGTGATGCTCGGCCCCGGGTAGACTCGTTGTCAGGCTCCCGCTAGCTGGCAGGTCCGTAGGCTCTCCTGGGGAGTAAGGGACCCCGAGTGCTGCTCGGCCCCGGGTAGACTCGCTGCTCAGGCTCTCATTAGCTGGCAGGGCTGTAGGCACACCTGGGGGGAAAGGATTAGCTCAGCGTGTACAAGAGGATACAGAGGATACGGCTTTGTTCTTTCACGATATCGCGAGAAATTATATACTTGTTGTAAGTAATGATATAAGGGCAATTCGATAGCAATGAGCCAAAGGGTATCGAGCGATTCAAAAGATCAGAAAGGTCATGGAGAGATCGGTGCTCCAAGCGCAGATTCCAGTTTCTCTCAAACATTTTTTTGGGTCGGCTCCCACTAGCCGGATACGTTGGGTTGGATGATTCTTTCCGAGCTTGTGCCAAGCTCGAAAACAGCGGGGATTGTGTACAACCCCGTAGCCGGGCGAGTGGGACCCTCCCCAAATGTCAGCCTAGGGGCATGTTGTGGGCGACGAGTTGGTGCGACCCCGTTTGAGGACGTGCGGGTCCTCGGGCGTGCGTGCGGAGGTTTTATGTGCGCGTGCTTAGAATTTATATATATATATAATATTATATAATATATATATTATTATATAATATATATTATTATATTATATAACATATATATATATATATATATATATATATATATATATATATATATATATATATATATATATATATGAAATTGGATATCAGAGGGATGGGGGAGATGATTTCTAAAGCAGATGAGATAAAAGGGGGAGTGGGGGTTCGGGTGGTACAGGAGATGGGCAGGGAAAAGAAATAAAAAAGAAGAAAATAAAAAGGGGAAGGCACGGGTTGCAGCAGGAGGTCGGGGGGGGGGGGGGGCGAAATAAGGAAGAAAAATAGAAGCGGGGTAGGGCAGGGGTCACAGCAGCGATCAGGGGAAAAATAAAAGAGCAGAGGAGAAAGAGAGAGGAGGAGATCGGGGGGATTTTCTCCCGCTAGGGCTCGGCCAAGCAGGGCCGCCGCCGCCGCCGCTCCATTTCCCGCTCTCTCCTGTCGCCGGCAAGACAGCGCAGCCGCCGCCCCCTCCCTCTCTCGCCGGCTCGGAGCAGCACAGCCACAACCCCGGCCGCCCCTTCCTCGCTCCTTCTCTCCCGTCACAGGCAAAGCAACGCCGCCGCCGCGCCCTCCCTCTCTCGCCCTAGGCCTGGGGCAGCAAAGGTCCGCCCGCATCCTCTCTCCCTCCGGCCACCGCCCGGGCTAGGGCACGGCCTCCTTCGTTCTCTCCCGCCGTCGCCGGCAAAGCAGCAGCCCGACCACCCCTTTTTCCCTCTCTCCCATCGCCGGCAAAGCAGCAGCCCGGGCGAGGCTCGGCCTGGAGCGAGACTCGGCCTGGAACAAGGCTCGGCCTGGAGCGAGGCTCGGCCTGGAGCGAGGCTCGGCCTGGAGCAAGGCTCGGCCTGGAGTGGAGGTCGAACGCCGACGCGACCGCATGCAGTAGGATCGACTCGGAGCTCCTCTCCCGTCCCCACCGCCAAACACGCGACAAGGGTAATGATGTTTCAACTTGGGCATGTGAAGCCTTCAGTTTCCATATTCGCACGGAAGCCCCTCTCCACCAACGGGTGGGGGGAAGGGAGCTCCCCGACGGTTTGACGCGTACGTCCCCGCAGTTAATTGCGTTAGTACCCGAAAGCGTGAGTACGGGTTTAGGCATGCTGTGTGAAGCCCATCCGGACGTGTGAGCCGGATTGGTGATGTTCTGGGGTTCCCGTAGAAGACTCCGAGGAAGTTGTTTTTTTAGCCGCTTGCAGGGAATGCGCGCCACGAGCCCCAAAAAGGGGGTGTGCGCAATATGTTTGGTCCGCTTATGTTGGCCGACCGATGATTAGTTGGCCGCCGCTCGTCGAGACGTTGGCGTACAGGTGTTGCAGTACCAGGCGGGGAGTAGCGGGCTTAAGCCCAAACTTGTGCTGGCCCTCGAAGGCCTTTTTGTTTATATTTCCGGCCTGCGTGCCGAGTATGGAATTTATATTCCTGTAATATTTTTTAATATCTGTGATGTTATGTGAATAAGTGGTTTACTCCTGTCTTGGGCAAGCAACGTGTTCGTGAACCGCTCCCCCCGTGTGGGCCCCGAGGAATAGATGTCGGGAAGCCCCTGATGGCCCGTTGTCATCCTTTTAGAGTAGCGGAGTTCCGCTGTTAGCGGCCCAATCGGGGCTGCGTAGAGTAGGGCTGCTGGGCGGTTTTGCGCCAATAGTAAGGCGGGCGGGGGACATTTTACATAGACCCGAGGTGGCACCTCTAGTTTGGGAGTGGATCTCGAGATCCTCCTTCGATTTTTCGGTCGGCCAAGAGAGCCCTCCGAAGGTACCTTAGCTCAGCCCTTGGCTTGGGAGGGGAAGAGTTAGTTAGTCTTCCGGGTATGCGGCAGGTCCTCCACGCTGAGACCTTGGGTCTGTCCCTTGTGTTCCTAGTCTTGTGCCTAGATCGTTTGCTTGAGGGTAGTAGGTGCGCGGTCACCCCTTCCCCAAGGGTCGAACTCCACGGTAGACCGGATTTCCGGTTTCAACAGTTGGCACAACACTACAGTCAGGAAAGTTATCAGCTTACCTGTTGGAAAGGCTGTAGGCAGGCATGTCAAGTTTCAGTCTAACCTGAACCTAGAGCTCAATAATTATTAGGGTTCTAAGGTTAAGTAATTTTATTTGATGCAGGTGAGTCCAAGTGGCCATACCCCAACATGGTAGTTAGACAGTGGATGTTCCAGGAACATCACTAGAATAAGAAGGATGTTGGAGGATCACTCTCCCATTGAGAATGGACCCAAAGTGATCTTTGGTGGATCTGAAAAGGGGGTCATCAAAGGGTTTGGTAACATTTCCAATGGCTCTATCACAATCACCCAAGTAGCTTATATGAAAGGTCTGAAACATAACCTAATAAGCATAAGCCAACTGAGTGATCTTGGTTATGACACTACTTTCATTAAGAATGAGTGTCAAATTAGAAGGACAAGTGATCAAGAGGTCATCTTGTCAGGCTATAGAAAAGGAAATGTTTATTGTCTAAGTTTTGTGAGTAGGAATAAAGATTCTCCTGTGTACCTAGTTGCAAATGAGAAAGCTTCTCATTGTGTCAAATGGCATAAGAGGCTTGCTCACCTTAACTACAAGACCATTGGTCAACTTTTTAGTAAAGAGTTAGTGAGAAATAGTGCTTAAGTCAAGTGCATCAACGAGGGTGTATGTTCAGATTGTCAAAAAGGCAAACAGACTAAGACCTCCTTCCACAATCTTGATATCAAAGACTCAGTGAGGTGTTTGTACCTCCTGCATATGGATCTATTTGGTACTATGCCAGTTCATAGTTTAGGTAGGAAAGTCTACACATTTGTGGTTGTGGATAACTATTCTAGATTTACATGGGTTTTCTTCCTGAGGCAGAAATCTGAAACCCCTATTGTCTTCCATAATTTTGTTAGGCAAATTCAGAATGAACTTAACAATTCAGTGGTCAAAATCAGAAGGGACCATGGGACTAAATTTCAGTCTGAATGCATGACAAGATTTGGTGAAGAACTAGGGATTCATCAAGAGTTATCCTCACCTAGAACTCCCCAGCAAAATGGTATTATTGAAAGAAAGAATAGGACTCTTATTGAGGCTTGTAGAACACTACTGAGTGACACTTCTCTCCCAGAATATTTCTGGGCTAAGGCAATAAACACTGCATGTCATGTTATCAACAGAGCCTCCATCACCAAAAGCCACAAGAAGACACCCTATGAGATTATGAAAGGCAAAAACCAAATATATCCTATTTTAGGATCTTTGGTAGCAAATGTTATGTACTTAACAATGGCAGTCTCATTTAACAAAGTTTGCTGCCAAATCCCAAGATGGTATATTTGCAGCGGTAAGTCATACAGGGTCTACAACTTGACTACTCAAGCTATAGAAGAATCTGTCCATGTAGTCTTTGATGAATCTAAGCTAATCAACTGTGAGTTGTTTAGCACTCCTTATAGTTCTACAGGTTTGAAGGAAAAGATGGACAAGTTAACCATAAGTGAAGATCAACCTGCAAGACAGGATGAGGAAAATGATGGATGATGTCCAAGGGGAGTACAAGACTCACAAGCTGATGATGAAGACAATGAAGTACAACTTGATGGGGAGATTGGAGGAAATCAAGTTGTGGATAGACTGCCTCATGTAATTAGACATCTAAGGGATCATCCAGCACACCAAATTATTGGTGATCCAAGTCATGGTGTTCAGATAAGGAGCAATAACTTTAACACAGTTCTTTGCTCAAGTTTCTTGTCCCAGATGGAACCTTCCCGGATATGGAAGAAGGAGGTTCTTTAATTCTTCCCGACAGCATCAATGGATTCGACGAGCCTGAAAATTAAGTCATCTGTTCAAGGAACCAAGGTCAAACTCACCCAGAAGAGTTTAAGGAAGACACTATAGCTTCCCAAGATTAAGGAAGACGATGACATAGCATCCTCCATGACAAAGATGCTCTCCAATGGTGTGTACTGGATCCCACTACCAAGATTGGATCATCCATGAACAGGAAGGGAATGAATTCCCAGGGCAAATTCCTATCAGAAATTATAGGGAAGGTTATACTGTGCAAATCAGGAGGACATGATAGGATTTAAACCTATATATTCAATCTCATGATCAGAGTTATCTTCAAGGTGAATACAAACTAGTCTGATATTGTCTTTGACAAGATCAAAGAAGGAATCAAGAAACCTAATCTGGGTAGAATATTAAGCCTATATCTGGCCTTGAATATTCCAGAAGTGATGAATCAAACTGCAGGCTCTATGATTAATCACATGAAGAGAATGGACTTAAGAATACTGTCCAGATGGGATAGGGGATCGACCTTCACACCGTACAGGTAGTGCCTCCAAATCTTTAGATCAAATATCACAGCCGCTAACTCTAAGTCGTGGACCGGATAATTCCTTTCATGAACCTTCAGTTGTCGTGAACCATAGGCTATCACTCTCCCTTGTTGTAATAGAACACAGCCCAAACCATTACCTGAAGCATCACTATAGATCTCGAACCCTTCGGTTCCACTTGGCGAACATAAAATAGGCGCTGTGGTCAACCGCCTCTTCAACTCTTCAAAAGCCTGTTCGCACTCCGGAGACCACACAAACTTTTGATCCTTCGTTGTCAACATCGTGAGTGGAAGTACTACCCGCGAAAAGTTCTCTACGAAGCGCCTGCAGTAGCCAGCAAGCCCCAGAAGACTCCGGATCTATGCCACTGAAGTCAAAGCAGGCCACTCTCGTATCGCCACTAACTTCGCTGGATCCACAGCTATCCCCTCTCCACTAACAACATGACCAAGGAACGCTATCGAGGATAACCAGAATTCACACTTGGAGAACTTAGCATACAACTGATTCCTCCTCAACGTCTCCAACACCATGTGTAGATGCTTGTAGTGATCCTCCTTGCACTTCGAGTACACCAGGATATCATCGATAAATACTATCATGAAATGATCCAGGTACTCTCCGAACGTCATGTTCATCAGATCCATAAATACGGATGGCGCATTCGTCAACCCAAATGGCATGACCGCGAACTCGTAATGCCCAAACCGCGTACTGAATGTTGTCTTTGGGATGTCGCTTTCCCTTATCCTCAATTGATAGTAACCGGACTTCAGATCTAACTTCAAATATACTGTTGACCCAACCAACTGATCAAATAGATCGTCAATCCTCGGAATCGGATACTTATTCTTTTCCGTAAGCTTGTTTAATTCCCGGTAGTCGATACAAAGCCGCAAGCTCCCATCTTTCTTCTTAACAAAGAGAACTGGTGCGCTCCAAGGCGACGAACTTGGACACACATAACCTTGCTCTAGCAACTCTTGCAGTTTCATCTTCAACTCTGCCATCTCTCTTAGCGCTATCCGATAGGGGGAGCATGACACCGGTTTGGCACCCGGTACCAGCTCTATAGTATAGTCTATTTCCCGCTGAGGATGGGCTCCTGGGATATCATCTGGGAACACATCGGGATACTCGGATAGAACTGGTATACTGTCAAGACTTGGCTTAGGCGTCAAAGTCTGCACTAGAGTGACAAACAGCTCTGCCCCAGTCTGAACTACCTTGAACACCTGAAGGGATGACATCAAAATCTTACCCGACCCCTTCATGCCCGCAAAAGTAGTCTCCCGATCGGTGTTCCAACCCAACTTAACTTCCTTACGGTTGCAATTAATGCATGTACCCTGCTCTGAGAGCCAATCCATACTGAATATTACGTCAAACTCCACTAACTGTAGAATCAACGCTCGCAAATCAAACCCCTATTCTCCAATCCGAATCTTCATTACGCAGACCCTATCCGCGCGCATTGAGCACTACTAGTCAACAACACATTCATTATGTCTTTTTCCATCGGAAGATGTACTCTGACACGCAATACAATTCCTTTGGGTAAACAGGGACGCGAAGCCCCCCCCCCCCTAAACGAACGGTGCTCTCGCCAAATGAACGAAAGTCAGGACAAATCTCAACACAACTAGTTCTAATCTAACATGCACAAGGACGACATGTATTTATAGTTAACTGCTATAACTTTAAACCGTACTTGTCACCACGACAATGAGCTTCCTGGCCTCCTACTGGCCCCGGCTGTACACTTCAGACTTCCTCTCGGACCTTGCACGTCCGCTCCAACACTCATGAGCAAAATGCCCCGTCTTCCCGCAGTTGTAACAAGCACCCGTGGTTCGGCCTGTAGTTTCCCTTGAAGCACCAAAAGGGGGGCTGGACCCAAAGTCCTAGCCTTCTTATACCACCTACGATATCCAGACTTTGAGGTAGCCAACATTTTGAACCCTGTTTTCTTGGCACTAGAGTCTCAACCGCTCCTGACGTAGATTCCTTAGTCTTCTGAGCACCATCTCGACAAACTTGGGAAAAGTGCCCTTTCTTGCCACAAGTATGATATTTGTAAGTAATCTTGCTAGTCGATGATCTCACCTTCTTCTTCAGCGTTCTGCGAGATGCACCCCTCATAGGACTTGCAGAGTTCGATACCCTACCCACTGGTATTTGGTGATATTTTTCCCATATCCACTTCCAAAGATCTAGCCGACTCCACCAAGGCTCGGAATCCCATTAGTTTTGGTCCTAGAAGTAGAATTCGCAGTTCGTCACGGAGACCACTATAGAATCTATCAACTATCGACCGCTCGCTCTCCAACTCAAAGCATGGGTAGCGGCTTATCAAAAGAAATGCCTGCAAATACTCATCAACTGAGTGCATACCCTGCACCAAGCACATGTTAACCGGCTGACCTGATGGCCTTCTAACTGTCATTTGATCCAACACACCACCCGACATTGAAGTCATCTCGGGGACAAAAGGTTGCACATTGCTTCCCTGCTGTGCACTAGTCATAGCGAGCACCACTTCAACGATCCTTCTTATGGTTTCAAATAAAGGAGGGGTCTCAAGTACGCCACTGGGTGCACTATAATCCTTAGAAACCAGATGTTCTGTCGGCTCTGCGCCACTCCCGGTCACCTATAGTCGTACAAAATACCAATAAGTGACTAAACAAAATTGCAAAAAGAAACTATAGGAACACGCAAGTTCCTCAAAATAAGTGTATTTTTCATTCCTAAGTGGACATTCATGGGTTCTTTTTGATGTTATAATGATGACGCACACATATGCTCACCACCCCTTAAAAGAATTCGTCCACAAATTCATTTAAGCCTGCCCGTAACCAGAAGTCTGATACCAAATTGTAACACCCCCATCCATCGCACGACATATAACAGAAGGTCTAGCTGGAACCCGACGCCATATACCATAGACAGTCGGAAGGGTTACATAAGAATATTCAAACTATCTAATTAAGACTACACGTCCTACACAGAGCATTCTAGCGGAATCTTTTAAAGTTGAAAGAACCCAAATCTTAAATCCATATCCAAGAATGTCCACATCCACACAACAGAAATGAAACCCCAAATACACTAAAAAGGGGGTACATGGCCTTATGTCCTTACAAATGTTCACTTAATAAAAATATGTCTTACAAACATCGGCTCGCAGGCCGGCCACACATGATAAAAATAAAAACAACTATTCGCTTTGGCCTTCTAGGGGCAGTATAGCAACATGGGCTCCAGCCCACTATTTTGCACTCGGCTCCGCAGCACCTACAAGCAACATTCCACCGCATGGTGGAACACAAAGCAACGGTCAGCCAAAAGCCGACCAAATTATAACGACCCCGCCCCTAACTCGGGATGGCGGTGCTCTTTCCCTGCATATCATTAGCCCAATAAAATAATAAAGCGCAACTATACTACGCCACAGGTGTAAGCTCGCACGGCCAAACACCCCGTGCACTCAGGGCAAATTAACGGTGAATCCTGACCAATCAGCGTCTTCACCACCACCCCCAGGATGGCAACAATATGTGAGCATTTAGCCTTTCTGACCACCGTCTAAGGCTCCTGACTATGCCAACGACCAGTCCCTGTCTTCGGGTCACTCGTACCGAACCACATAGCCTAGGACCAATTCCACTTGCCCGTTGCTCACCCCGCATATACAATTTAAGTCCTACGCGTAGGACAAGCTTCTCTCGGATCCCAAAAGTTTCCAAACAATCTCAAAACCCAGTTATGATCAAGGCCGGTTCCCAGACTGCCAAGTTAGCAGAACACGTTTCCGCTCAGTTTTTTGTGTGCGCCTTGAAGCTAACCTCCAAGGATCCCTGCTGCAATCTACCGCGTAGAAACCTGAAAAAACCCAAAGCACGGAGTCTTCTCCGGCAAAACATATCAAATGCAACATCACTGATCCAGACAATACACCTCAGAGTAGGCTTCACACACAATGCCTATGCCCGTACTTACGATTCCGGACTCTATATGCAACATAAGGGGGACTATTCACATCAACCCCAAGGAACGCCACACACTCACCGCACACTCGCGGGAGCGGGATTCCCTATGCAGAAAGAAAGAGCTTCACAAGCTCAAGTAGAGAATTGTTGCCCTTGTAGTCTGCTTTGGCGCCATGGAAAAACTACACGGATGAAAGTCTTCGCAACGAACTTTCTTCCGCAGATCTGCTCTCAGATTTCGAAACGGTGCTCCGATGCTCCGCCGTCGGCCGGAAAACCCTTCCTTCTTCCTCCTCTTTCCAACTCCTTGAGAGAGAGAATGGTTGGAGAGAAATGAAGGATTAACTCCCCTATTCCCGGCCTTAACAGAGCAGGAAACCATTTGGGTCGTTGGATCTTAATTAAAGAAAACGAACGACTCAGATCCGTTCAAAAATCTCCAGACCTGGGCCGAACACGGCTTGGCACACGGCCGTGTCCCAGGTCGTATGCCTCGATCCAGGCACGATCGTCGAACGGAGAAAAGACACACGGGCAAAGACACGCCCGTGTCTCAACTTACACGCCCGTGTCGGGTTCCTCGACACGCCCGTGGCTGAGGGCGTGTCACGCATAACCGCCACGATAACGGACACGACCCAAAAGAACACGGGTAGGGACACGGGTAGGCACATGCCCGTGTTAAATGACACGCCCGTGTCACTTAGCCATGTTTCTAGCTGTGTCCTTCTCGGGATGAAAACGGCCAAAAAACAACAGCCAGACACGGCCTTGGACATGCCCGTGTCCTAGGCCGTGTACCCCTATACAGGCACCAAAAATCCCCTTTTTCGCGACCGACTGAAATATAATTTTCGGGGTGTTACACTAGACATGGTGTGCAAACCAGAGACAAACACATGAACACAGTGCTTTGCTCAAGTTTTCTGTCACAGTTGGAACCAAAAAGATTTGAAGAAGCCATACAAGACTCCAACTGGAATGATGCAATGTAGGAGGAGCTGAATCAATTCAGAAGGTGTAACGTATGGGAGCTGGTTCCAAAACCAAAGGATCATAACATTATTGAGACAAAGTGGATCTATAGGAACAAACTAGATGAAAATGGCATAATAGTGAAGAACAAAGCAAGACTAGTTGCCAAAGGTTATAGACAGGAAGAGGGCATTGAGTTTGATCAGACCTTTGCCCCAGTGGTAAGGTTGGAAGCAATAAGGCTATTCTTGGCCTTTGCTGCTTTCCCAGGTTTCAAAGTATACCAAATGGATGCCAAGTCAGCTTTCCTAAATGGTAATTTGAAATAAGAAGTCTATGTTCATCAGCCCTCTGGTTTTGTTGATCCACTTTATCCTGATTTTGTTTATAGACTTAAGAAAGCCTTATATGGTTTGAAACAAGACCCTAGGGCTTGGTATGAAACATTGTCTACTTTCGTCATTGAAAATAAATTTTCAAGGGGGAAAATAGACAAGACTTTATTCCTTAGGGAGTCAAAGGGCAAGATGATCCTAGTACAGATTTATGTTGATGACATAATCTTTGGATCTACAGAAAACAACCTTTGTAGGAAGTTTGCAAAACTTATGCAAGGAAAGTTTGAGATGAGCAGTATTGGTGATCTCAAATTCTTCTTGAGACTCCAAGTAAGACAGACTGATGATGGCTTGTCCATTTCATAGTCTAAGTTCACCAAGGAGTTAATTAAGAAATATGGTATGGAGTCATCCACCACCAAGATAACTCCAATGGGGACAAGTATGCCTTTAGGCAAAGATGATGTAGGAAAACATGTAGATGAGTCTTTGTATAAAGGGATAATTGGCTCCCTCCTATACTTAACTGCCAGTAAACCAGACATTATGTATGCTACACATGTCTGTGCTAGGTACCAAGAAAGCCCTACAGAATCTCATTATACTGCAGTCAAAAGAATATTGAGATATCTTAAGGGCACACCTAATCTTGGTCTTTGGCACCCTAAGAATAGAGACTTTCTCCTGACTGATTTTTCAGATGCAGACTTTGCAGGTTGCAAAGAAGATAGAAAGAGCACCACTGACACATGTTAGTTTCTAGGTGGTAGAATAGTGTCATGGAGTAGTAAGAAGCAGACTAGTGTGGCAATTTCCACTGCAGAGTCTGAGTATATTGCTGTAGGAAGTTGCTGTGCTCAGCTTCTATGGATTCAACATCAACTTGAAGACTATGGTCTCAAGGTAAGTAGAACTCCACTATTTTTTGATTCTACAAGTGTTATAGTTGTAACGCCCCGAAACTCAAAAGAGCGACGGGAGGTGTTTTCGGCCGAATCTGGTATTTGGCATGGGGCACACGGCCTGGGACACGGGCGTGTCCTAGGGCGTGTCAGGCTCGAGTTGATGTTTTGGCCGCGAGGTCGACGAAATTTGGAGTCGACGATCGTCGAGCAGCGAACACGGCCTATGACACGGGCGTGTCTCAGGGCGTGTCGAGCCCGTGTCGACGATCGGTCCGGGAGTCGACATTTTCGCTCGATGATGTGTCAAGACAAGGCACACGACCTAGGACACGGGCGTGTCCAAGGCCGTGTCGTGTGGCCGACGAACTTTGCTCGACGAAGTGTCGAGACCGTGAACACAGCCTGTAGCCCAGGCGTGTTCGGGTGTGACACGGGCGTGTCACATTGGACACGGGCATGTCCAAGACCCATGTGAGTCTCGGGTCGTTTTTGGGGCTGTGTCGATGGGGGCACACAGCCAACCACACGGCCGTGTTAGTTGGAACACGGGCGTGTCAGGTCGAACACGGGCATGGCAGATGCCCGTGTGTTTTTCGATACGCGTCGATTTTGACGGCGAATGAGGGACACGGCCCTGGACACGGGTGTGTCGCAGGCCGTGTTCGGCCCAGGTTTTACTTTTCAACTATGAATCGTAGCCATTCGTTTCCTTATTTTGGGATCCGACGACTGGGGGTTGTTCCTACTGGGATATACCCGGGATTGGGCCTTTGAAACCCTCATTTCTCTTGAGAGGTTCTCTTTCTAAAGTATAGAGAGAGAGGAGAGCAAAGGAGTAAGAAGAAGCTTAGATCCAGTCTTTGGAGGAGCTTTGGAGCTCCAAATCGCGAACCGACTTCGGATCTACGGAGGCAAACAGAGTGCGGTGCTTTTCATCCGCTTACATTTCCATGGCGACACGGAAGAATGCTAGGGTAATGATTCTCTTCTTGAGCATGTGAAGCTCTTCTTCCTTTGCATAGGAAGCCCGCTCCCACGAGTTTGCGGTGAGTTTGAGGCGTTCCTTCGGGTAGACATGAATAGTCCCCGTTGTGTAGAGTCCGTAAACGAGAACGGACATAGGCATGATGTGTGAAGCCTACCCGGATAAGTTGGTATGGATCGGTGATGTTGCATTGCATAAATGTAGGAGAAGACTCCGTGCTAATGTTTGTTTTCAGGTTTTTATACGTGGTAGATTGCAACAGGGAGCCTTGGGGATTAACCCAAAGGTGTACCCAGAAAACTGGGCGGATGCGTGATCTTGCCAACTTGGAGGCCTGGGAGCCAACTTGTACATAACCGGGTTATGTGACTTTGTGATGGAAATGGGACTCGGGAGAAGTTTGACTTGCGTATATGGTTTAAATTACCGCTGCGATGTGAACACGGGTTAGATGGAACCGTACCCGTTCTATGTCGTTCGAATTATAGCCGTTGGCATAGATGAGGGTCTTTGGCGGTCTATGGTTTTAATTACCATGACCCATGCCGGGAAGACAAATTGCTCTTTGTTGGGCCGTCCTAGGGACGGTGGTGAGTCGGCGGGCTTTGACCGTGTTCACCGAGAATGTGCCCTAAGTGCACAGGGTGTGTGGCTGTGTGAGCCTACGCCTGTGATGAAATGTATTTTTATACACTGCTTGGTTATGTTAATAAGTGCAGGGAAGGAGCATCGCCGCCCGAATTGGGGGAGGGATCATTATAATTTGGTCAGCATTGCTGACCGTTGCTTTTGTTTGCCACCGTGCGGTGGTTTGTTGCTTGCAGGTGCTGCTGGACCAAGCGGTCAATAGCAGGCTAAAGCCCAAATTGCGAAGTCGGCCCTCGAAGGCCTATTTGGAGTGTTTACTTGTTTTTGTTCATGTATGACCGGCCTGCATGCCGTGGTTTGTAAAACAAGTAATTTGAAGTAAGCCGTTTGTAAGGCCTTAAGGCCAGTACTTGTGTATGTACTACATTCCTATTTGGGGTTTTAGTGGACATTCATGCTTGGTGTTGGGTTCTTTTAATTACAACTTATAAAACTGCTTCCGCTAGAATGCTCTGTGTCGGACGTGATGATTGGTTGGATGGTTTCCATTAAGTAACCTCCCGGTCTATCTGTGGTATATGGCGTCGGGCCCCGGCCGGACCTACTGTTATATGCTATGCGACGAATAGGGGGTGTTATAATTTGGTATCAGACTACTGGTTTTGGTCGGGCTTAAGATGAATTCGTGGATGAATTCTTTTTAAGTGGTGGTGAGCATATGTATGTGCATCATCGTTATAACAACAAAAGAACCCATGAATGCCCACTTAGGAATGAAAATACACGTGTTTGGGGAACCTGCGTGTTCCTATAATTGCTGTTTGCAATTTTATTTGGTCTCTTAACGGTGTTTTGTACCACTATAGGTGACCAGAAGTGGTGCTGGGCCGTCGGAACGTCGAGTTTCTGAGGCTAGCAGTGCACCTAATGAAGCTCATGTAACACCTCCATCGGCTGAGACCATACGATTGGTGGCTGAAGCAGTGTTTGGCATGATTAATGCGCATCCTGCAAGGCAAATGCAGCAGCCCGCTCCTGCGATGGATCAGATACCTCCCTTCGGCCTAGAGGATAGCGTTGGAGAATGAGTTCCTGAAGTTGGTTCAAGGGGACAGTAGCGTGGATGAATATCTCCACGAGTTTACTCATTTGAGTCGATATGCTAGCTCCACCATTGCGGATGAGGAGCGCAAGACGAATCGATTCTATGAAGGGTTGAGAGATGATTTGAGGCTACCACTCTCGGGGCCGATGACGCAGGGTTTCTTGACCTTGGTCAACACGTCCCGGTCCTTGGAGAAGGACATGAAGAATGTTCAAGCGAAGAAGAGCATTGGTGATAAGAAGTCTTGGTTCAAAGTGCCGACTACTTCAAAGTCCGGCTATCAAAGATTCTTTAAGAAGTCCAGGATTTCGGGTCTAGCTCCTTCTGGTGTGTCTGGGACGACTACGGTTCGGACCCCGGGTGCATGTTTTACTTGTGGAAAGCCGGGGCACTTTGCCCGTGACTGTTGGAGCGGACGTCCCAAGTCCGAATGGAAGCCAAGAGTGACTTATGAAGAGAATGGCAATGTGGTGGAGTCAACCGCATCCCATTATGCTCCGGCCCAACCAAGGGTGTATAATCTTGGCCAACAGGAGGCCATCAAACAGGCAGATGTGGTGACAGGTACGGTTTAATTTATATCAAGTTAATTTCTTGAAATACTTGTTATGCACATGTTACCTTACCACTGCTTGTTTAGGATTTGTTTTGATTTGTGAAAATCCGGCAAGAGCACTCTTTGATACGGGAGCTTCACACTCCTTCTTGTTCGAAGGATTTATATCACGCATCGGAGTACCTTCTTCGAGGGCGAAGGATAAGTTGGATGTGTTGTTGCCCAATGGGTGTTCGATGCGCGCGGATAGAATCTGCGGTGTTAAGATTCGCATTGGGAATCAAAAGTTCGATCTGCAAGCGTCGTTACTACCGTTGGTGGAGTTCGACGTTATATTTGACATGGACTGGCTCTAGGAGCAGCAAGCCTATATTGATTGCGGTCGCAAGGAAGTCAAGTTGGGAGCAAGTCATGAGACGACTTTTACGGGCTTGAAGGGGTCGAGTAAGACGTTGATGTCTGCTCTTCAGGTGGTGAAGGCGGTTCGTGCCGGTGCAGAACTGTTCTTTACACTAGTGGAGGTTGCAAATCCTAAGCCCGCGTTGGACAGTATTTCAGTGGTATTGGAGTACCCTGATGTGTTCCCTAGAGATCTTCCTGGAGCCCTGCCTTAACAGGAATAGATTTTACGATAGAGCTCGTACCAGGTGCAAAACCTATGTCACGCTCCCCATATCGGCTAGCGCCTAAGGAAATGACGGAGTTGAAGGTTCAACTGTAAGAGTTGTTGGAGCAAGGGTATGTGCGCCCAAGTTCTTCGCCTTGGAGCGCGCCGATCCTCTTTGTTAAGAATAAGGACGGAAGCTTGAGGCTATGTATTGATTATCGGGAGCTCAACAAGTTGACGGAAAAGAACAAGTACCTGATCCCCCGGATCGATGATCTTTTTGATCAGTTGGTCGGGTCGACGGTGTACTCAAAGTTGGACCTCAAGTCCGGGTACTATCAGCTGCGAATAAGGGAGAGTGATATCCCGAAGACAGCGTTCAGTACGAGATACAGGCATTACGAGTTTACGGTCATGCCGTTTGGGCTGACTAATGCACCGTCAGTGTTCATGGATTTGATGAACAGGACCTTCAGGGAGTACTTGGACCATTTTGTGATCGTCTTCATCGATGATATTTTGGTGTACTCGCAGAGTGAGGAAGATCACTTCAAGCATCTTCATTTGGTTTTAGAGACGCTAAGGAGGAATCAATTGTACGCCAAGTTCTCAAAGTGCGAGTTTTGGTTGTCCTCAGTGGCATTCCTCGATCATATAGTGAGTGGAGAAGGTATTGCAGTGGATCCGGTGAAGATTATTGCGATACAGGAGTAGCCTGAGCTTTCTATGGTAGCGGAAGTCCGGAGCTTTCTGGGGCTTGCCGGCTATTATAGACGCTTCGTAGAGAACTTCTCGCGGATAGTGTTACCTCTCACTACTTTGACGAGGAAGGAGCATAAGTTCGTTTGGAAGCCGGAGTGCGCACGAGCTTTTGAGGAGTTGAAATGTCGGTTGACCACGACGCCTGTGATGAGTTCGCAGAGTGGGACCGAAGGTTATGAGATTTATAGCGATGCTTCGGGCAGCGGTTTGGGTTGCATTTTACTACAACACGGAAGTGTGATAGCTTATGGCTCGAGACAGCTGAAAGTGCACGAGCGGAATTATTCGGTCCATGACTTGGAGTTAGAGGCCGTGATTTTTGCCTTGAAGCTGTGGAGACACTATTTGTACAGTGTGAAGATTGATATCTACACCGATCATAAGAGCCTGAAGTATTTGATTGATCAGAAAGATCTGAATATGCGGCAGAGTAGATGGATGGAGTTCCTGGGGGACTATACATTTAAGATCCACTACGTGCCCGGTAAGGGCAATGCGGTTGCGGACGCATTGAGTCGTCGAGCCCCAGCTCAAGCCAATTGGTTGTCGATCCATGACGAGGGGTTGGTTCGGGAGTTGGAGGCGTTGGAGATTGTTTGTGTAGATAAGCAGTCAAGTGCTGAAGCACTCTTGAATTGGACTAAAGTTCAATATGACCTGGCTGATCCCATTCGGCAGGCTTTGGATATGGATGTCAATATGAAGCAGTTCATGGTAGAGGCTCTGGATGGGTCAAATTTCCAATTCGTTGTGGAGGATGGATTACTTTGGAAAGACGGTCATCTGTGCATCCCAAGTGTGGGCAATTTGCGGGTGGAATTGTTGTACGAGACACATCATACTAAGTACTCGATTCACCTAGGGAGCACGAAGATGTACCGCGATGTCAAGAAACTATTTTGGTGGCCGGGTTTGAAGAAGGAGATGGCACTCTACGTGGCGAAGTGCCAAACTTGTGCCTTGGTGAAGGCGAAATGCCAAAAGCCGGGAGGATTTCTGAAGTCCTTGCCTATTCCGGAGTGGAAATTCGACGACATCACTATGGACTTTGTGAACGGTTTGCCCAGGTCGCAAAAGGGGAATGACGCCATCTGGGTGGTCGTAGATCGGCAAACGAAGGTGTCGCATTTCATTCCGCATAGGAAGGATGATCCAGTGGAGAAGTTGGCAAAACTATATGTGGATAATATAGTGCAGCTTCACGGTGTGCCCCGCAGCATCGTGAGTAACCAAGATGGGCGGTTCTGTTAAAAGTAGCGAACATGCAACAACAAACAGATAGAATTTTGAATAATTGAAATTTTATTATCCAAAAAAGATATCATTTACAAAGGTATGACCTCGCTTTTATAGAATGGAGGAGATATGATAGAGTATAAACAAACAATGTGGGACTAAACATGTACAGGGCTGAGCGGCTAGAAATAAAGGAGACCGCACAGGCTGCGCGGTTAGACAGATGTGTTAACCGCTCGACAACACCAGCAGGATAAGAACAAGCCGCAATTGGAGACCGATAGACCGCCCGGTCTCCAAGCTCCTGAGAGAGACTGCCAGACCGCTCGGTCAACAAACCGCCAGATAAGACCGCAAGACCGCCCGGTCTAATACTTTAACACTCCCCCTCAAGCTGGAGCATAAATATCAATCATGCCCAGCTTGTCACAAATGTGGAAGAAGGAATTTGAGACCGGCTTTGTGAAGATATATGCCAATTCCTTGTCAGAGGTGACAAACGGAGTACAAATCTGTTTCTTCAAAATCTCTTCCCGAATGAAGTGGCAGTCAACCTCTATATGCTTTGTTCTCTCATGGAAGACCGGATTTTTGGATATGTATATAGCGGCCTTGTTGTCACAGAACATAGGAAGAGGATAGTCATAGACCTCTCCTAGGTCAAGCATGAGAGCCCGCAACCACTTTAACTCACACGTGGTTGACACCATACTCCGATATTCGGCATCTGCACTGGATCTGGAGACAACAGATTGTTTCTTGTTCTTCTAACTCACAAGATTTCCTCCAACAAAAGTACAAAAACCTGATATGGACTTACGATCGCCTTTATCATCCGCATAGCTTAAATCTGAGTAGGCCTCAACCCTCAGATTACCATTCTTCTGAAAGATTAGCCCTTTTTCTGGTGCTGCTTTGACATACTCTAAAATCCTCAAGGCAGACTGAAGATGGCACTCCATGGGAGCTTGCATAAACTGACTGACCTTGCCTACATCATAGGAGATGTCGGGTCTAGTCACTGTGAGATAGATGAGTTTGCCTACCAAACGTCTGTACCTTGTGACATCAAATAGAAGAGGCGAGTCATCCATCCACGTTTTGTCTTCTCCAATTTCCATGGGAAACCGAGCCGGTTTGGCATCTGTCACTCCTACTTCTTGTAGAAGATCAAGGGCATACTTCCTTTGGGAGAGAACCAACGAGTCAAGTTTCCGAGAGATTTCTATCCCCAAAACGTATTTCGGGGAGCACATATCCTTCGTGACTAAGTGTTGACGGAGCTGCTTCTTCGTCAAGTCCACCCCATCTTGGTCATCGCCAGTAAGAAGAATATCATCCACATATACTGCCAAAACCACCAGTCCCGAGGCTGTTTTGCGAATGAATAAGGAGTGATCGGCTGAACTCCTTATAAAGCCGATGGTAGCCACAATACCACTGAATTTGTCGAACCATGCCCGAGGGCTCTGCTTTAGGTCATAAATGGCCTTCTTCAAACGGCATACGCGTGTCTCCCCCTGAGCAACATACCCAGGAGGTTGCTCCATATAGAAGTCCTCCTGAAGATCACCATAGAGAAAGGCATTCTTGATATCAAGCTGGGAAATAGCCCAATCCCGGTTAACAACCACAAAGAGAAGAACCCGGATGGTGCTGAGGCAAGCAAGCGGAGAAAAAGTGTCAAAGTAATCAATGTCGTAAGTCTGAGTGAAGCCTTTGGCCACCAGCCGGGCCTTGTAGTGATCCACAGTGCCGTCGGGGCGAAATTTCACAACAAAGACCCAGCGACAGCCAACCACATCAGTGCCCACGGGAGGAGGAACAAGGGTCCAGGTACCCCGGTCAGTAAGAGTAGCCATCTCTTCATCCATGGCAGATTTCCAATGAGGGATAACAAGAGCCTCCTCGTAGGTGCGGGGAGTAGAAGTAGCGGAGATAGCCAAGGCAAAATACCTGCGAGAAGGAGAAAGTCGATCATAGAAAACAACTGCCGCAAGCCGGTGTTGAGTACACGCCCGCACCCCTTTGCGAAGAGCAATGGGAAGATCTAGGTAGATGGGTGCGTCAGCGACCGGAGCGTCCGTGGTGGAGAAAGCTGGCCCGGGACTAGAGAGAGACGGCGCCGGAGAAGAGGGAGGAGGGGTGGGTAGGGAGACGGACAAGGAAGGATATGGTGGAGGAGAGGATAGAAGGGGGGAGATGTCGAGAGGCATGGAGGGAACGGAGAGAGGCGGTGGAGAAGCAGATACATTAGGAGGAAGAGAGGAGGTAGGAGAGAAGTAGGAAGCATTCTCGAAAAATGTCACATCTGCGGAGACAAATTGCTTGCGTAGAAGGGGGTTAAAACAACAATAGCCTTTTTGAGTGGTACCCCAAAAAGACACACTTGGTGGAATGGGGGAAAAGCTTGTCGCGGGTAGCGGAGGGAGCATGAACAAAAGCCGTACAGCCAAAGACACGAAGAGGGAGAGGAAAAGGTTCCTTGCGGGGGTAGAGAATGGAGAAGGGGGTCTGGCCGTGGAGAACCGTGGAGGGAAGACGATTGATGAGATAGCAGGTGAGGAGCACAGCGTAGCCCCAGTAGGAGCGAGGTACTTGCATCTGCGTCATGAGAGTACGAGCAACATCAAGGAGGTGACGGTTTTTACGCTCCACCACCCCATTCTGCTGGGAGGTGTAAACACAAGTAGTTTGATGAAGAAGACTATATTGTTGAAAGAAAGAGGAGAACTCATGATTAAGATATTCTTTAGCATTATCAGAGCGTAAAACTTTAATAGAAATGTCAAACTGATTCTTAATCATAAAATAAAATGATTTCCAAATAGAAAAGAGGTCAGAGCGATCTTTTAATAGATACACCCAGGTACATCATGGAAAATCATCTAAAAAGTGACAAAATAGGAACTACCCCGACCAACAGTGAGGGTAGGAGCAGGACCCCAGACATCAGAATGAATGAGATCAAACGGGCGAGAGGAGCCACGGCCTTGCTTCGGTGGGAAGGAGGAGCGATGATGTTTGCCAAGCTGACATGCATCACAGTTGAGCGGAGGACTGGTCGGAGGTAAGTGGGGCAGAAGCTGTCGAAGAATCCGAGGAGAAGGATGTCCAAGATGAAGATGCCATTGAAGCAGATCTGTAGAGGAGGAGTAGGAGGACAGAGCAGAAATGTCGTCGAGGAAATAGAGGCCGCCGCTCTCAGTCCTAGTAGCAATCGTCCGCTGGGTCATCGGGTCCTGAAAAGAACAAGAAGTGGGAGTGAATAAGACAGGGCACTGTAG
The DNA here is from genome assembly GCA_039583875.1 of Platanthera guangdongensis. Taxonomy (NCBI): domain Eukaryota; kingdom Viridiplantae; phylum Streptophyta; class Magnoliopsida; order Asparagales; family Orchidaceae; genus Platanthera; species Platanthera guangdongensis. Next base: position 168,003,426 of record CM077152.1, read on the forward strand.
TTGCCGGCATAAAGTGGTAACAGATAATAAATTGCACGGGAACTTCAGGACATAGAGAGTGTCCTCCAAGCGAAATGACGGGGTGACTTGAACCATGCCCATCCCGAGCACCGGGGATGGTGAACCATCAGCCATAAGAACCGGGGGTAGGCGGTCATGCGTTTCAAGGAGAGAGAAACAATGAGGGTTGCCAGTCATATGATTTGTAGCACCCGAGTCAATCAGCCATTTACCTTGGGTAATAATGTGGGCACTACCTGAAGTCATGGCCACAAAGGCAGACGGCTGAGAGGAGGCAGAGGTCGAGGAAGGAGCATCACCAAAAGGGTGAAGATGAGGATGTTTCTGCCAGCAGCGGTTAACAGAGTGGCCGGTACGACCATAGTAAGAGCAGAGGAACTTGGACGAATCATGCCGCCGGAGTGGCTGCGGCCACTAGGACCCCCCCCCCCCCCCCCCCCCCCCCCCCCCCCCGCTGAGCCTGGTGAGCATAGGAGTCCTGGGAAGGGGGGAGACCAACAAAGGCCGTTGGAGCAGCGAAGTAACAGCGGTAATGCGAGCCACAGTGGCATCCAAAGTAGGAGATTCCGCCTCACCCAAGATCTGTTGGCGGATCATATCATAGGAATCGGGAAGACGGAGAAGATAACAAACAACCAGGAGTTCCTGGAAGTGTTTGTGCTAGTCAGCCAAGTTCGCGGAGAAGGGACGATTTTGGAGGATCTCGGCGCCAAGAGCCTGAACTTGCTGCAGCAGGAGACATGGAGGGGCGGGCAAAGAGGTCCGCATAAAGAGTATAAATGCGGGACGTCTAGCCCCCCTTCGAATAAAGAGCAGCAAGGTGAAGCCAGGCAGCCTTGACCGTCTCATCATGGCGAATGACGGGAAGGTACTCATCAGAGAGGCTGTTGGCGAGCCAAGTGCGGACAAGGGCATCACTCGCATCCCAGTCATCAAATTCAGGCGAGGTACGAGGAGGAGGGTCATCAGTGAGGTGATGACGCTTGCGCTGAGAGCGAAGAATAAATGTGAAAGAAATGCTCCAATCGGGATAGTTGGAGCCAACAAGCTTAGAAAGCGTGCCAAGGTTGCCCGAAGGAGTAGGTGGAGGAGGAGCTGCGGGAGTGGTGGATATAACCGGGGTGGTGGATATAACGGGGGTGGAGAGACCGGAAGTAGTCATAAAAAACCACACGAGAAGAAGAGAAGCCGCGGGGAGAGGAAAAAGGAGAGCAACCCGCGCGAAACCGCAACGGTTTAAAGGGAAGAAGCCGCGCGAACACTAGCGGTCAGGAAGTAGACCAAGGCACAACGGGGAAGAGTTCGCGCGTACTGAAAAGTCCGAGCGAACAGAAGAGAAGAGGAAGCAAGAAGCAGCGGCGACAACAACAAGTCGCAAGCCGGGCGAACAGAATCAGGCCGCACAACTAGGGGAAAACAGGCGATTAGAAGGAACAGGTCGCTGCGACAACTAAACAGGTCGCGACGACGAAGATCAGCTAGAGAAGAGAAGCAACAAGTCGCGCGAACAGGGCAGCGGGCAGAAGAGAAGGTAAGCCGCGAAGATAGGTCGCGTGAAGCAGAAACAAGCCGCGAGAATCAGAGAGCGCACACAATCAGGAGGAAAAGACCGTGTGCTCTGATACCATGTTAAAAGTAGTGAACATGCAACAACAAACGGATAGAATTTTGAATAATTGAAATTTTATTATCCAAAAAAGATATCATTTACAAAGGTATGACCTCCCTTTTATAGAATGGAGGAGATATGAGAGAGTATAAACAAACAATGTGGTACTAAACATGTACAGGGCTGAGCGGGTAGAAATAAAGGAGACCGCACAGGCCGCACGGTTAGACAGATGGGTTAACCGCTAGGCAACACCAGCAGGATAAGAACAAGCCGCAATGGGAGACCGATAGACCGCCCGGTCTCCAAGCTCCTGAGAGAGACCACCAGACTGCTCGGTCAACAAACCGCCAGATAAGACCGCAAGGCCGCCCGGTCTAATACTTCAACAGGTTCACATCCAATGATTGGAGGCTAGTGCAGCAAATGTTGGGAACAAAGTTAAAATTCAGCACAACCTTTCATCCGCAAACAGATGGGAAGACAGAGAGGTTCAATAGGACTATGGATGAAATGCTCCGCTTGTGTGTCTTGGACTTTGAAAAGCAATGGGAAGACCATCTTTATTTGGTGGAATTCGCGTACAACAATAGCTACCAGACGAGTATTCAAATGGCGCCCTTCGAGGCCCTTTATGGTCGAAAATGTCGCACGCCATTGTCTTGGTTAGAAACAGGCGAGTCAAAGTTATACAAGCGCCAAGAGGTGGAGGATGCTATGTCTTTAGTTCGTACCATTCCGGAGAGGTTGCTTATCGCTCAGGACCGGCAAGCGAAGTACTATAATGCCAAGCACAGGAACGTGGAGTTCACTGTGGGCGACTGGGTGTACTTAAAGATCAAGCCGTTTAAGGGTGTCTCACGGGTGCGGTGATTGAAAAAGCTAAGCCCGAGGTACCTTGGGCTGTTTAGGGTTCTGGAGCGTGTTGGTGAAGCAGCCTATCGGTTGAAGCTTTCAGTGGAGCTTAGTGGTTTACATGATGTATTCCATATATCAGTGCTACGGAAGGCGGTGCAAGAGCCTACGCAAGTGATCGCGGTCGATCAAGTGCCGATTGATAGTGGGTTGACGACAAAAGTCGAGCCCGTGCAGATTGAGGACTCGGAGGTCAAGCGGCTACGCAATAAAGAGATCAGGATGGTCAAGGTCCGATGGGACAATTGCGGTCGAGAGGAGCTCTCTTGGGAACGAGAGAAAACTATGCTTGATGAGTATCCAGAGTTGTTCTTCTCAGGTACAATTTAATTTTGATACTTGTCTTTCCTTTATGTAATTTTGTAGACGAAATTCTTTTAAGAGGGGGAGGATTGTAACGCCCCGAAACTCCAAAGATGGACGGGAGGCATTTTGGGCCGAATCTGGCATTTGGCAGAGGGCACACGGCCTGGGACACGGGTGTGTCCCCGAGCATGTCAGGCTTGAGTTGACGTTTTGGCCACGAGGTCGACGAAATTTGGATTCGACGATCGTCGTGCAGCGAACACGGCCTGCGACACGAGCGTGTCTCAGGGCGTGTCGAGCCCGTGTCGACGAACGGTCCGGGAGTCGACATTTTTGCTCGACGATGTGTCGAGACAAGACACACGGCCTAGGACACGGGCGTGTCCAAGGCCGTGTCGTGTGGTCGACGAACTTTGCTCGACGAAGTGTCGAGACCGTGAACACGGCCTGGATCCCATGCTTGTTTGGGTGTGACACGGGCGTATTACATTGGACACGGGCGTGTCCAAAACCCGTGTGAGTCTCGGGTCGTTTTCGGGGCTGTGTCGATGGGGGCACACGGCCAACCACACGGCTGTGTCAGTTGGAACATGGGCGTGGCAGATGCCCATGTGTTTTTCGAGAGGCGTCGATTTTGACGGTGAATGAGGGACACGACCCTGGACACGGGCGTGTCGGAGGCCGTGTTCGGCCCAGGTTTTACTTTTCAGCTACGAATAGTAGCCACTCGTTTCCTTATTTTGGGATCCGATGGCTGGGGGTTGTTCCTACTAGGATATACCCAGGATTGGGCCTTTGAAACCCTCATTTCTCTTGAGAGGTTCTCTTTCTAAAGTATAGAGAGAGAGGAGAGCAAAGGAGGAAGAAGAAGCATAGATCCGGTCTTTGGAGGAGCTTCGGAGCTCCAAATCGCGAACCAACTTCGGATTTACGGAGGCAAAGAGAGTGCGGTGCTTTTCATCTGCTTACATTTCCGTGGCGCCAATGAAGAACGCTAGGGTAACGATTCTCTTCTTGAGCATGTGAAGCTCTTCTTCCTTTGCATAGGAAGCCCGCTCCAGCGAGTTTGCGGTGAGTTTGAGGCGTTCCTTTGGGTAGACATGAATAGTCCCCATTGTGTAGAGTCTGTAAATGAGAACGGACATAAGCATGATGTGTGAAGCCTACCCGGACAAGTTTTTCTGGATCGGTGATGTTGCATTGCATAAATGTCGGAGAAGACTCCGTGCGAATGTTTGTTTTCGGGTTTTTCTACGTGGTAGATTGCAGCAGGGAGCCTTAGGGATTAACCCAAAGGTGCACCCGGAAAACTGGGCGGATGCGTGATCTTGCCAACTTGCAGGCCTGGGAGCCAACTTGTACGTAACCGGGTTATGTGACTTTGTGATGGAAACAGGACTCGGGAGAAGTTTGACCTGCGCATATGGTTTAAATTACCACTGCGATGTGAGCACGGGTTAGATGGAACCGTACCTGTTCTATGTCATTCGGATTAGAGTCGTTGGCATAAATAAGGGTCTTCGGCGGTCTATGGTTTTAATTACCGTGATCCATGCTGGGAAGACAAATTGCTCATTGTTGGGCCGTCCTGGGGACGGTGGTGAGTTGGCGGGCATTGACCGTGTTCACCGAGAATGTGCCCTGAGTGCACGGGGTGTGTGGTCGTGTGAGCCTATGCCTGTGATGAAATGTATTTTTATACACTGCTTGGTTATGCTAATAAGTGCAGGGAAGGAGCATCGCCGCCCCGAATTGGGGGCGGGATCGTTATAATTTGGCCTGCATTGCTGACCGTTGCATTTGTTTGCCACCGTGTGGTGGTTTGTTGCTTGCAGGTGCTGCTGGACCAGGCGGTCAATAGTGGGCTAAATACCAAATAGCGAAGCCGGCCCTCGAAGGCCTATTTGGAGTGTTTACTTGCTTTTGTTCATGTATGACCGGCTGCGTGCCGTGGTTTGTAAAACATGTAATTTGAAATAAACCGTTTGTAAGGCCTTAAGGCCAGTACTTGTGTATGTACTACATTCCTATTTGGGGTTTTAGTGGACATTCATGCTTGGTGCTGGGTTCTTTTAATTACAACTTATAAAACTACTTCCGTTGGAATGCTCTGTGTAGGACGTGATGATTGGTTAGATGGTTTCCATTGAGTAACCACCCGGTCTGTCTGTGGTATATGGCATCGGGCCCTGGCCGGACCTACTATTATATGCTATGCGACGAATAGGGGGTGTTACAATTTCTATTGCCAAAAACCATGTATCACATAACAGAACAAAGCATATAGAAATTAGATTTCACTTCATTAGAGAGAAGGTTGAAAAAGAAGATATTTGTTTGGAATTTGTCACCACAAATAATAAAATTGCTGACATGTTTACTAAACCACTAGAAGAAATTAAGTTCAATTATTTCAAAATTAAATTAGGCATGTTAAACATAGAATAACTTGGTAAATCTGACTATGTAAATCAATGTTGACATATAGGAGTTTATTTCGACACAAAAGGAAATTTGTGTCGATATATAGTAGTTTGTGTCGACACTTAAGATAAGTTGTGTCGACGCAGCAAAATAGTGCTGAGATAGTGGTGTCGACACTTAGAGTTTGGTGTCGACACATAGAAGTTCTATCATTTAGATAGTTGTGTCGACGCATACAGAAGTCTGTGTCAACACACATATATTAGAGTCGACTATTAAGAAGTCTGTGTCGACACATCGCAAACTTTATCGACATATAGTGTTGTCTGACTTTGTCGAGACGATAGAAGTCTGTGTCGACACAATCTATACAGTGTCGACACATTAAGTATCTGTTACCCCGCCTTTTAACCTTCTGTGTTGACAAACATATAAATAGGTCACAGTACAACTTTGCCGACTAAGCTCTCAACATTCTCGAGACCAAATCTTTGAGTCGACAACCCTTCATCTCTTTTCTCCTCAAATTTAATGTCACCAATGGCGCCAAAGTTGGAGACCAACATCAACGAAGGCTATGAGTTAGTTCGCAATACTTTTGAAAGTGCAGCGACTGAAATTAGAGATGTAATAACCCTAATCCAAGAAAATGGTTTAGAATATCTAGTTTCTGAACCTACCAAGTATGTGGAAGACAGAAATTCTTGAATTTTATACAAAATCAACCTTGGATTCAACTGGATTGAAGATTAGGTCATCAATTCAAGGAAGCAAGGTGAAACTTACCCAAAAGCATCTGAGGAAGACACTCCAATTTCCCAGGACTCAGGAAGATGATGAAGTCACATCTTCAATGACAAAAGAAGCTCTTCAATGGTGTGGCCTGGATCCCACCACTAAGATTGAATCATCAATGCAAAGGAAAGAAATGAACTCACAAGGAAAATTTCTCTCAGAGATTGTGGGAAAAGTAATTCTCTACAAACCAGGTGGACATGATAGGATCTCATCCTATATGTTCAGCTTGATGAACAGAATTATTTTCAGAATAAAAACTAACTGGTCTGCAGTGATTTTTGACAAGATCAAGGAAAGCCTGAAGAAACCTAATCTAGGTAGAATTCTGAGTCTATATCTGGCAATAAATTTTCCTGAAGTGCTGAACCACACCACTGGATCTAGAATAAATCACATGAGAAGGATGGATATGAAAATACTATCCAGGTGGGAAAGAGTTTTGACAAAAGATGATTCTACACCACAGAAACAACCACCACTGCAAAATAAAAAGACAACCGTCAGGAAGCCTGAATCTTTTAGTGATTCAGAAGAACAAGTAATCTTCAGTTCAGATAAGGACCAGCAAGAATCTACAAGGAAATCATCTGCTCCTAAGAATGTAGATGATAGTCAGATGCAGAGGGAGTATATTTCAGAAAACACCATCCCACTGGATCAAGTTCAGGATGTGCCTCCTCTAGGGGGAGCCAATGAACTTTCCCTAGTTCAACAAGAGGTATTGCCTCCAGAAAGTGCTCCTGAGAAAGAGCAAGCTGTCTTAGAGAGTGAAACAGCCACTCAAATATTTCTTGAGGTAATAAATGATATTAATCAAACTATACTAGATACTGAGCTAGATACACTAACTGTGCTTCTAACTAATGTTGAACAGACACACCATGACAACATCCCTGCACAGGATGTATCTATGGATAATACATCTGTATTAGATGATACTCCATTAAATGTTCAAGATACAATTATTCCTCCAGTTCAACTGCAACAAGAATTTACTCTTGAGGAATTATTCCCTGATTTACAAGAAGTAAGAATTGAGTAAGTAGTGCCAAGAACTGAGGGGGAGGAGCCAAGGACTCATGGGGAGTTGCCAAGAGCTGATAAGGAGCTGCCCTCAAGTCCAAAGGACATAGTGAATCTTGAAAGTTCTTCTGAATCTGATGATGGAGAAGCACTAAGAGCAAAGAGGAGAAAACTGATGGTTTACAAGAAGAAAAGCTCAAATTATAAGAAAGCTTTACAAACTGCCTCACAACTCTCAGCACCAACAGTTGATTTCAGTTCACTGTTGGTTGCTCTACAAATTAAAATGGATGAGCAAAGATCAGCCATGGAGAAATATATGGATGAAAGCCATAAGGACCTTCAATTCACTCTGGCTCAAGACATAAAATCAATCAGATTTGAAGTCAACTAGAATAAGAAAGAGATGACAGATTGCTTCCATAAAGGAGGTAATGTTGTATTTTATCTGGCCAAACAGCAACAAGAGGCAAGGACACAGATTGATGATATAGTGGTCAAGCAAGGATATGTCCTAGAAAATCAAGTTAGGATGAATGATAATCTTATTGAATCACATAATGTGATTGTTACTGAGTTAAAGAATAATGCAACTGCATTAACTGAGGAAAGGGCTAAAGAGAAGTCAGCGTTTGATAAGAAACTTCAAGAAGATTTAGCCACTTTCCAATCAATCATTCAAGCTTCACAGAAGCTCATATCTACTCAGCTCCAGAAGTTTAAAGCTTATTATACAGAAGGAACCAATTATCTAGTTAATTAGATCAGGTTCCAAAACAATGACTTCAGAGATCATATTGAGAGAGAAGTCATAAAGGGGGAGATGGTGATAGTCAATGCTAGCTCAGAGCATGCTAAATGGATCACAAATGCTGTTAGAGAAACTCTGGGATATCCACCCATATGTGATGATGATAATACAGCTGAGTTAGGAATTCAAGATGCAGAAATTGAAGGGGGTTAGCAGGAGGTAGCTCAAATCATATACCCCCTTCTAATTTTGAAGGAATTCAACACCTTGTTCAACAGATGTACATCCCTCCAGAGGCTACTACGAATATTATAATTGAGAAAGTTGAAATGTCAGAAGCATCACTGAATAAAGAGCAAGAAGCTCAACTCTCAAAGAAATGGTTTAGAGAGTAGGCTGAACTGAAGCCTAATTTTGAAAGATGGAGTCCAACTTCCAGAAATATAATACTCACTGCCTGGCAAGCTGTCAAAGACAAAATGCATGATAGAGGCAAGTGGTATTCTGAAGTTGAATGGAACAAATATCAGCAGAGATAAGATGTGATACATCAATTTAGAAGGGATCACAAGGCTGGGAAAATACCTACTACAGCTGTAGAGCCCAGTAAATACTTTCCCAAGCCTTATCACTATTTTGAAACACAAAAAGTTAAGGCTGAAGAACTTAAGAAGAAGGATCTCAAAGGCAATAAGCCAGCTGAAGATACTGAAGCACCAGTACAAGCAAGAGTCCAGTCTGGAAAAGGCATAGTGATCAAGGAGCCTGATCAGCCTTAGTATAAATTGACTAGATTTTTATAACATTGTAATCTTCAGTTTTAAACTCCATGTAATATGTTGTCAACAAACTTTTGTGAAGTTTAAACAAAACAATGATTCATGCTTGTTATGGTTATATCATATTCTGTAATGATATTATTTACTTGTTTTGTTTATATGTTTCCCTGTCATTAATGTTTTTGTACATCATATTGTTAATTTTATTATAAGTGATGTATATCATTGACTACGGGTTATGACTTCTCCAAATAGGGGGAGATTGTTAGGTACATTGAAAAATGTGTACCAGATTTGGAGAAGCCTCACCTAACTCAATGATATGGATCAAGTTGTATTTGATGATGTGTTGAGTTATCATGTGCAAGTTAAGTAAATGAGAAGGAAAATTCTCTAAGTACAAGTGTCGACACTTGAGAATGGCTATGTCGACACCAAGGGCCAGATTATGTTGACACCCAGAATTTGTGTCGACACAAAGAAAATCTGTCGATAATGCTATGTCGACACTAAGGGTCAGATTGTGTCGACATTATCAGGAGTTGTGTCGACACACAGAGAAGCTATCGACACATTCCAGAATTCCGTCGACAATGACTGTGTCGACACACAGAATTTGTGTCGACACACACCAGAATTCTGTCGACACCAAATTTGTCAAGAAAAGGAGTGTTTGTGTCGACACACAGGACTTATGTCGACACATTCCATAAAATCTGTGTCGAGAAGTATAAGTGAAACTGTGTCGACAACAACAAGACTTGTGTCGACACATGGACTATGTGTGTTGACACATGTGAAGTATTCAGTCGATATTCTCTACTGCTGAGTCAAAGTCCAATGTAAGCTGAAGTAATACAACTAGAGACTTGTCAGCTGTCATTATTGACATTACTGTTACATCTGTCAGAAGTGTTAGAAGATTGTTTGAAAACCGGAATATCCGGTTACTATGGATGAAGCCTATATATAGATATGCTCTCTCAATACTAGAAAAACAACAAGTACAATAGATACAGAACAGAGAGAAGTTAATCAAGCCAATCAATTATAATCTCTGAAGGATTGAGAATCCAGAAGAAGAGAAAGAAAGAGTCAACAGATTGTAGAGAGAGAAAAATAAGAAGGAGAGAAGTTATCATCCACTGAAGGCAGATTTTGAATAATCTGCCTGAAGAATTCAGATCAAGTCTGAAGAAGAATTCAAATTAATTTCTGAAGGAAGTTGATTGAAGATCAACTCCAATATCAAGAAGATCAACCCTACTTTGTTCAGATTCAAGAAGCTTTGAAGAAAGCTAAGACAGGTTGATCCTTAAGAAATCAGTTCTATCAAGAACTGATCAAGAAGCCTTCAACCAATCTTCTCTCCATCTGGTTGAAGATATCAACATCTTTTCATCATTAATTTTTGTAGGATTTGTAATATATCTGAGTATAGGAGATTTACATTTCTGAGTTGTAAGCCTAAATTATAAAGGCCGAGGTAAGGCTGAGTGCCTGAGGTAGGGGAATCTGTTCCCTGAGTTGTAGGCTTGTGAAAGAGGCTGATGTAGGGCTTTTTCCTGAGTTGTAGGAGTGTGGATTCACTCTGAGTTGTAGGAACCAGTCTTGGTTCTGAGCTGTAAGATCTGCGGATCTGAGAAGAAGGAAGGAAGTTAGGCCGAGTCTAGTACACTACTAGATAGGCGAAGGGGGAAAGTGGATGTACCCATCATTTGGGAAACCACTATAAAACTGGTGTGCAATCTATGAATGTTGTGTATGTGAATACTATGCTGTGTTTTCTACTAAGTAAATTGCTAAATTAGATTGAATTAACTGCCTAAGTCAGAAAAAGAATTGAACCTATTCACCCCCCCCCCCCCCCTCTAGGTGTTTAGAACATCTTGAAACCAACTCTTTCAAAATGGAGTTACAAAATTTTCATTTCTAATTTTCTGACAGGAATTCAAATTAACATAAGTTTAGCACGTTTGATCTTTCCTTAATTGTGGATCATTCTTTATGATGATTGACCGTTGGTCGATGACATATATAAAGTCACTTCAAGGATTCACCGACCCTAATCTAAGAATCAATCGAAAGAAGAATAATTTATATAAAATCAGAATCGCTTAAACACTTTCCATTTTCGGGAGAAAAGCCGCTCGTCTTCATCGTCAATCCTCTCCGTCGCTCTCTACAGATCCAGCGATTCAAAGCAAGACAAGATTCGATAGATCCAAGATCAACAAATTCTTCAACTTTTTTTCTATCGGCTCAGATCCTAGCTTTCACACCAGCCTTCTCGTTTTTCTCCCTCAACATTCTTCATTAAGTTATTCAAGTTTCAAGAAGGGATATTGCTGAAGAATTCAGATCTGTAAGTGTAAATTATTTTCATTATTGTTGTAAATTGTTATTACAATTATAGGAGCTTTGTATCCGAGTTTGTAGGTGTTTTACCTCCGATTTTGTAGATCCATTCATGGATCGAGTTTGTAGATCCGGTTTGTAGATCGAGATGTAGATCCGGCTTGTGGATCGAGTTTGTAGATCCGTTGTGGATCGAGGTATAGGGACATAGCTCCGAGGTGTAAGATTGGTATAATCTGAGAAAGGTGAAGTAGCTGAATCGTACCGTTTGTGGTATATAGGTGAGGCGGGACAGTGGACGTACCCATTATGGGGAACCACTGTAAAAATCTATGTGTTTGTGTGCTTGTCTTTTAAATATTTGTTTCCTGCAAAAAGACGCAAACATCACCTATTCACCCCCCTCTAGGTGATTTAGGTAGACACTAAATATTTTTAAGTGGTACCAAAGGGAGGTTGGTCAAATAAGGTTAACACCTTGATCAAGATCCCTGATCTAGCATTCAGAGATTCCACACCTTCACCATGGATAGAAGCAAAGACATGTCATCCATGAAGTTGTTGGTATGCACAAAGGAAAACTTTCCCATGTGGATAGAACGAGTACGGTTCTTCATGGAAGCTTTTGATACAAGGATCATTCAGATAGTAGAAGGACCTCACATCCCTACTCAGACATTAATAATAAATCCTGCAATTATAATTCCAAAGAAGATGATGAATCTTACTAAGGATGAGATTGCCTTAGCCTCCTTTGACAAGAAGGCTAAGAATATCATAGCTAGTGCAGTGGACGATTCAACACTCCAGAACTTAATCCACTGCAAATCTGTGAAATACATGTGGGACTGTCTTGTTATACTTATGGAAGGTACAGAAGAAGTGAGAGACGATCGAAGATTGTTGGTGAACCAGGGGTACGAAGCCTTCAAGAAAGGTGCTGGTGACTCCATAGCTAACAGTTTTGAGAAGTTCTTCAAGATTGTGAACGGTCTCAGAAACTACAGCCGCATTTTCACTTATGGTGAACTAAATGACAAGTTCCTTAGATCCTTGACAAAGATTGGGACACAAAAGTTGTTGCCATAAGAGAATTCGGGAAGCTTTCGGAGATAGACCCGCAAAACCTGTTCGAAAAGCTGCTCTCCTATGAGCTACAAATGAATACATGAAAGAAGGAGCAGAACAACATAACTTCCAACCGAGATAAGTTTGTGGCCCTGAAGGCAGAAGGCGCAAGAAAATACAAAGTTGTGTCACCAGTAAGGACACGAGCTCTTGACACTCCTGAAGACTCTGAGCCTAGCACGTCTGCCTCCGAGCTATCAGATGGTGAATTCTCCCTCCTCTCCAAGCAGTTCAAAAAGCTTCTAAGCAAGAGGAGACATATGAGGAATAAGTCCTTCTCTTCAGACTCCAGAAGATCACGACGTGATAGTGATCACTGTAATAAAAACCACAACAAGGAAGATAAGTATAAGTACAATCCGAACAAATAGTTTTCTTCTAACGTTATTTGCTACTGTTGTAATAAATCAGGTCACATGATTGAGGAGTGTCCTTAAAAGAAGAAGGGTACCTCCAGGAAGGACGAGAAAAGATCCTTCAAAGGGAAGAAGAAAGAAGATAAGAGCTTCATCCCCCAAAAGACGAAGACTCTCAGTGATAGTGACTCGAGTGAGTCAAGTTCTGAAAACGAAGAAGCATACTTTGGACTCATGGCTCAGTCTGACAAGGAAGTGGGCGACTCATAATACCATGGGAAGGTAAACTCGCACACCATTCTTTTTGAATCTAAAACTTCCTCAAATGGTCATGAATACTACTCCTCTGATGAGAACGAATCACAGTTGATGGATGTGCACGAATAGTTTTTAAAGGCTTTCGAAAAATGCTGAAATATAGTCCGAAAGCAAGTAAAAGAGATTGCCTTCCTCAAGGCAGTGGAAGCAAATCTGAAGGAAAAAATTGCACAATTACATCCTCTCAGAGATAAAGTCCACTCCTTGAAAGAGTAACTCAAAGACTCTGCTGAGACCTTAAAGCTAAAAGAAAAGTATCTTGATGAGCAGGAAGAAAAGCTCACGGTCGAGAGAAAACTCATTTAGAGTTACTTAAAGCCGAAAACTGTTCTCCCTCTCATAGATGAGTTCTCAGCTCAAAAGAAGGGTAGTGGTCTTGTCTATGTCGGTGGCAAGGGTAAGGCTGCCAAGAAGGCTAGCGCCAAAGAAAAAGGGAAAGCCCCCATGAGTCAACCATTATTCATGAAGGTAATCTTCCGAACGAATAAGTTTGATCTTGAGTCATCCTATAGTCATCATGCAAGGCCTACTAATGTAGAGCCCAAGACCAGATACCAGGGATGGAACCGTCCCCATGACTTCGGTGCTAGCGTGTTCAAAGAACCTAATGAAGAAATTCAGATGAAAAGTTATGGTCCTTATGTACATGTCCATAACAATAAGAAAGCACATAAAGCCAAGCCCATTGTACAAAAAGAAAAGAAGATGCAAAAACCTTGCGTATGCTGCAATCATGAGGCCTCCACCTCAAAGTACGGGCCTCTGATAGACCTAAATTTCAAAAGATAAAGTAGGAGTACCTGATAAGGTACAACAGGTTTGATTGTTGGTGTTGCGGCAAAGTTGGTCACTTTGGCATCGACTGATGGTACAACACCGCTAACTTTATAACCCCACAGGTTAGCTATGCGAGGCCGACCACTCACAAGGCTAATGTTCCTAGGGAGAGTACGCTGGCCAGAAACCAAGGACCCAAACACGTTTGGGTTACTAAAGTAAAATGATCTATTTTTTTAGGTATGTCCAAAGACAAATAGAACTCCAATCTGGTATTTGGACAGTGGATGCTCTCAGCACATGATCGGGACAAGAAGCCTTTTGCTTGACTACACCCCAGTCAAAGACGGACCAATGGTCATTTTTGGAGGTTCACACAGGGGAACAACAAAAGGTTATGGTACGATTTCCAATGGCGTAGTATCTTTTACAGACATTGCTTATGTTGAAGTATTACACCATAATCTCATAAGCATAAGTCAACTATGTGACAAAGGCTACATCGCTGAGTTCTGCAAGAATAAGTGTTTGATAAAATCATCTGCAACTTTGGAGACGGTCTTAACAAGCACACGGAGCAGAAATATTTTTTGTTTAAATTTTCTTTGCTTAGACACTTCTATCCCAGTCTGTTTTATGACAAAACGTAATGCGTCTCTCTGTGACCAATGACACAAAAGATTAGCACATATTAATTTTAAAACCTTAAATATGATATTTTCTCACAACTTAGTGCGTGATGCCCCCATCATTAAGTTCCTTAAAGAGAGTCCATATTGATGCGTGAAAACTGATGAGGAGAGTAGAGGGCCATTGTCGTGGACACCAGCAGCTAACAGGGTGTGTTCGGTCTCCCAAGTAAGGTAATGAGGTGAAGAGGTTGATGGTTGCGTGGATAGAGGAGAGAGAAAGCTTCTGAGTGCTCGAGAGTGGAGAAAATACTTGTTCAAGGGTTGCGGGGATAGAGGAGGGAAGGGTGTTGATCCGAGTGTGGAGATGGTAGGGAAGGTTGATCAGGAGCTGTCGAGAAGACGGTTACTTTGATGGTTGTGCTCGCAGGTTGATGACAAGAGAGTTTAGTTGAGCTGAGAAGAAGAAAGGGGCCGCTAGCAGCGGCAACAACAGGCTTTGCCCGCTGCGGCTTAAATGCCACTCTTGCGATGAGCTTTCCTTTGTTTAATATTGAGTATTACAGATTGTGCTACACCTTTACATGGAAATCAAATAAAGGGTACATAGGGGGAAGCTGGCGTCTAAGGAGAGAAAGTGCCAGAAAGGAGGCCGCACAGGCTGAGGAGTCAGGTCGGCAGGCCGCGCAGCTTGCTGAAGAAGGTGCGCGGTCTAAGAAAGGGAGTCCTCCGGGGTTGAAGGCTCGAGCTTGTCGTTGACTGTCCTCGAGCATGAGGCAATGTCTGATGTCCTCATATGAGAGGTATGGGGCTCTATTTATAGGCCCGAGGAGGTAACAGCTTTCGATAACATTACCCCCAGTGAGTCGGTAACTTGTGCAAGTAGATAATGGAGTCCGCCGAGTCCGCAACAGATTGTGAGGCCTGGGACTGCCTTCTAGAGCCGATTCCACTATTTGACGGACTAGGAAGAGTCCGCCACTGGTGTGCTGAGCGAGCCCGCGCCAAGTGTGCGAGCTGAGTGATTACCCGACCGCTGCTGGGAAGCAGGTGCTGGAAGTTGAGTGGCGGACTATGCAATGAGTCCACCTCTACTACTGGAAAAGGAACAAGGCCGACAACTGCTAAGAAGCTAGAGCTGGGGCTCAATGATATTTGCAGACTGAAGGGCGAGTCCTCCCAACCAGCAGTGGAGAAGAGTTGGAATCTGCGAGCTGCCAATGGTGGTCGACTAGGCGACCTGACGAACAGAAGAAGCAGGTCGCCCGTTCTGCTGAAGTCTGCCACTTGTTGGAGGTAAAGGTTTGTCGCCCCTACTGGGTGGCCTGGGCTTGGAGACCTGGTAGGTCGCGCATGATGGTGAAGTAGAACCAGGTGTTGCTGGCTGGAGGCCTGGGGTCAGGTCGCCATTCTTACTATTTGGCGAGCTAGCGGGATGTCGGCACTGCTGATGGTGGGCGGCCTGGAGGCAGGCCTTTTGATGAGGTGGTTGTCTGGTCTGCTTGATGTGCGACCTACAGGAGCAGGCTGAAGGAGACTAACTCATGCAAAGAGCACGACTTAATGCTGGTCTGGGCAGATAAGTCTCTGAGTCCGCCAAAGTTGGTCGTCACCTGTCGGGATGGAGAGGAGATAGAGGCGGTTAGATGATCAAAGAGCGCGGCCTGCAGGGGCGGACTGAGGAAGCAGTCTGCGGTCCCTGCTGAATAAAAAACGATGCGCGACCTGGGCCGTCAAACTGCTGAGACCGCCCAAGCCGTGCGGCCTGAGCGGACAAAGAAGCCTGTCCGTCCAACCTCTAACGTCGTGACCTCTAGGGAGAACCCGGAGCAGGCCGTGACTAGCGAGCTGGCTACCTTTGGAAGGATCATCGATTTCTAGTTTAACATAATCGCCACACTTTTTTAAGTTCTGAAGGGAACTTCAAAAAAGTAGGAGACCCACGAAAATCGTGATCCATCTCAAAGAAAAAGGAAGGTAAGGAGAGATAGAACCTGATGTCTCTCCTTAGTAGTTTGCTAATGTCTTCCTTATTCCTGCAAAGGAAAAGTTAGTGTATGCATGTATGGAAGGTATATCTTGTTTGTACCTTAGTTTGCCTTTGCAAAAATGAAGGAGACGTGTCTTCCACTGAGTTCTGCAAACGAAGATGAGAGAAAAGCATAGAAGAAACAATAACTTGCAAGTACCTGCAGGGGACTTGCTAGCGACCGCTAGTTTATGTAAAAAAAAAGTTAGTGGCAGATATTAAAGTAAAGAAAGTCGCAAGTACCTGAAGGGAACTTGCAGGTATCTATTAATCTCTGCAAAAGAGAAGTTAGAAGCAGATATGGAAGTAAAGAAAGCCGCAAGTACCTGAAGGGAACTTGCATTTATCTACTGATCTCTGCAAGAAAAGAGTTAGAAGCAGATGTGATATATGAAAGTAGGTTACAAGTACCTGTAAAGAAACTTACAAGTATTGCTGATCTCTGCAAGAAAAGAGTTAGAAGCAGATGTGATATATGAAAGTAGGTTGCAAGTACCTGTGAAGAAACTTGCAAATATTTGTTAATCTATACAAGAAAAGAGTTTGAAGCAGATGTGATATATGAAAGTAGGTTGCAAGTACCTGTGAAGAAACTTGCAAGTATCTATTGATCTCTGCAAGAAAAGAGTTAGAAGTAGATATGATGAAAAAACTAATCTACAAGTACCTGGAAGAGACTTGCAAATGCATGCTAATCACTGCAAGGAAAAGAGTGAGTAGCAGATATAATATAATGAACTAAGCTGTAAGTACCTGAGCGGGACTTGCAAATGCTAACTGTTGATGAGATAAGATGGATATGATCATATAGTAGAGGAAATGTCTGACAAACTCCGATGATTGAATGAAGATCAAACCAGAATAATGATCTTGCTAGATTAGAGATGACATCTTTAGTATGAAGTCCAGATCAATTAGAAGAAATCATCTTAATTGAACTCCAATAGCATGGCTTGTTAATCAAGGAGAGCCAAATTCTTTGATCAATTATTGATGTCATTAACATTTGATAAGAGTAATGTAGAGCTTTGTAGATCATCATCTGATAGAGCTTTGAGGAAGCAATACATATAAGATGAGAATAAGCAAAATGATTGTCGGAAATCCTTTTGATAGGTCAGATTTAACCTGTGAAAGAGGCAGTTGATAAAAATGGAGGTCTATACTCGGATATGACCAAGAAAGACTGGATACTGCCACAGGAGATCACCAATGGGCCTTATGCATCGCTTGCCTAAAAAAGGTCATCATGAGTATAGTCCTACTAAGAGCGGGCTGACCGCACATCCTTTAGAAGGGCAAAAAAGAGAAAAGCACAGGAAATCCTGAGAAGGATCGCTAGATACACTACTCTCATGCTTTGGGTTACAACATCGTTGATCGATCAGGCCAGGTGCGCCAAGTGGTCTAAAGCATTGCTCGCCTGTGACAAAGATCAGCGGAGTTGTGGGCCCCGCGAAAGCATGGATTGAGAGTACCAAAGAGTATTCGGCCATCACAGTTGTGAGATGATCAAAGAGACAAAGCTATGAAAGAAAGGGGATAGATCTAATATACTCTAGAGGGGGAGGTGAATAGAGTGATTTAAAGAACTTTTGGCTGATTTTAAAATTTATCAAAGAAATAAGTGATAATAGTAGTAGTATAAAAAGAAATGGAAACAAAGTTAAACTACACTATCATAGCACAACAAAACAAAGAGAAAATTAACAACCAGAGAACACAAGAATTTTATAGTGGTTTCCTAAACTGGTTACATCCACTCTTCTACCACCCATGTAGGAATCCACTATCAGGTTTTTGATCTGGTGACTGCCACCACAAGATCTATTTACATGGAGATCTCACAACCCTTTAGGCTTTTGATCAGGTGCCCAAAAACCAACAATAAACTTTTGAAAGAAGTTAATAAATCCTTTGTACAGGATGTTGAGAGAGTTGATGGTGTATTCTCTTTTCTTTATTCAACAGAGAAGACTAAGTGGATTGCTATTGTCAAAGCTCCTTCTGAAATGTTGAGATGTTCAGAAAGCCTGGAGCCTTACTCAGGGTATAGGTCTTCAGCTTTATCTTGTTGAAATCCAGGAACTTATAGACAGATCTAAATTTGTTGTCCTTGAGGATTCCTGGAGTAGAAGTTGAAGAAGACTCTAGATATAAGATTGATGTTCTTCTTCAGTCTCCTGAAAGATCAAGGGGAAAACAAACAGTTTTCAGCATAGAGAAGAAGCAGATATTCTTCAGTATATCTCTGTATCTCTTCTTTGTATCACTTCTTGTGTTCTGTATTCTATGTATATCACTCTGTATCTTTTCTTCTTGCTTGCTTGTATCACATGCCTCTTTGTCTGAAAAAAATTCTCTTATATATTCTGCTGTCAAATTATCCTCTTGAATTTTGAATTCCAAGCATTAATTGCTGACTAATTCTGGAGAATGAAACAGCTGGAATATAATCTTTAATGAGTTTCCCCAACTGTCCCAGAAAAATAAGCAAACAATTAACTCTGATGAAATCCATAATTAATGCTGCTAAGAATGACTATATTCTTGAGAATATAAGCAATAATTTATCAGAGAATTACTGCTAAATAATATAAGAAATTGGGAACAGAAATAAGGAAAACTTATCAATCTGACTCGGGACAGAAATCGTCGACCTCTGGGTAGAATTCGTCGACTGGAGTTCCAAGTTCGTCAAGCTAAGAAATCCTATTTGTCGACCTGAGCTCAGTGAACTATAAATGGGAAATATCTTGCCAATTCTGCGCTCCAAGTTCGTCGAACAATGAATCTGTCTTCGTCAACCTGAGTTCAGATAAAATAAACGGGAAAGAATCTGTCAAAGCTGAAATCCGGATTTCGTCGAGCAGAGAATATGTCTTGAGGAAGAAATCGTCGACCTGAGCTCGAATATCGTCGAGCTCAACACAGAGAAGGATTTCTAAGTTTGTCGAGCTAAGTTCGAAGAACTTCGAACTAAGAATCTGAACTCTGAATTCTTCTAAGTCTTGAGTTTACTGAAGTCCTCTGCAGGTTGGTCCATGATGATTGATATTAATGACTAGCCTAAACTCTAGGACTAACAAACTTGACCATAGCTATACAAGGTGGGTCAAACATCCTAATTAGTGAACCTAGACCAAATTCAAATTAGGGATCCAACAATCTCCCCCTATGTGGGTGAGGTCACTAATACAAACAAAAGAAAACACTCATAAAGCAAAATAAAAGATATCTGGCAGAAAATAAAGATCTAGCAGATATATGTACAACCGGTGCTTTATGATTAAACACAAAATAGTTCAGAAAACCAACCAAACAAGCAGTTATTTGTTTTTCCTGGACTTCTCTTTCTCAGCTTTGTTAGATGGTTGTCTGAAAATGATTTCTCTGTTAGAATTTGTAGCTTCTCTCTTAGACATGGTCATGTCTGATGCTCTAATAATATTGACAGAGGTTTCTCTTAGAACAACTGCCTCTAGATGTAAACTCATATAGACATCAACATTGAAGAACTGATTAGCTTTTTCATACCTTTTGAGCTCTTCTTTTCTGTATGAGGACATGGTGGAGTACTGAGATGGGTCCTTGCCTTCTACTTTTGCTTTATTGATCAGATAAAGTCCAACTAATTCTTGAAATCTTGCCATTTTAGCAGTGGGTTCTTGTTCAGGATCTACAAAAGGAATAGGAGGGGATACTGGCCTTTTGGGACTGGTGTCGTTTGAATCATCAAGAAATACTGGAGTACTTTTCTTTTCTAAAGCTAGAGGAGGGTTGCTCTTAGAAGATTGTTGTTGTTGATCACTGCTGCCTTGAAAACTAGGCTTGGAGTGTCTTTGATAAGTCTTAGTGATGGGAGCTGATCTATGAGTGACACTTCCAAAGGCCCCAACTGATGGAGGAGGATGAGGAGGGTCTTTCCTGAAGTGATTGGGAGGAGACCTGTACCTTCTTCTCTTCTTCCTTTCTTTTTGCTCATTCTTAGACAACCACATCCATTATGGAATCCCAGGGTAGGGTGTAATCTTTTGCAAAATGTAGTAAGGTGTGTCATGAGTTAGATTGGGCTTGAGAACAGCCTTGGGAACAACTTTCCTTTTCTTAACTATCTTCTTCTTAGCTTTAGGATCATCAGAATCTTCAGAGTCATCATCATCATTGTCTTCAGAGGATCCAGGAGGATTATTATACAAGTCATCAATCTCTTTTAGAATTTCTTTAGAGATTTGCTTCTCAGGTTGAGGTTGAACTGGAAGTTCTGTCTTTACAATACTTTCTTTAACTATTTGATTCTCTTCTTCTATATTTGCAAGTATAATATCATCCAAATTTGGTATAGGACTGCCATCCATTTTGTACTTTGGTGGGGAGAAAGTCTTGGGAACTGATTTTATGAGTAGCTCAATGATTGCAAAACTTGCCTTTAGTTGCTTAACAACGCCAGGGCTTATGGGAGGAGTATATAAAACTATAGCCATATAATTCTCTAAACAAGCTTCTGGTAAGCAATTTATTTAAGCAGAATCAAATGAATTCAATAAACTGAATAAATCTATTGTAGGATTGACAAAGCAATCACCAACAGTCAAAATTTCTGGAAGATCTGCTGGCTCATCTATACAACAAATATCAATCTGTACTTCCTCAACTTTTGTATTCATATATACATATGTATCTGCTGCTATATCCAACTGTACATCTGTTGCTGCTACTGCTGGTGGAGAGAGAACTAGAACTTCTTCACTGGATATCTCCCCCTGCCTGGTTTCAGAGGGTCCTGAAGCCAGGGCCCCAGAAGAAGTAGGGACAGTGCGGGCAACAGTAATGAGAGCAAAGAGAGGAAATGGAATTAGCAAGAGGTTGAATAGCCTCTGCTATGAGATTTCTGATGAGAGGAGTGATGAGCTCCAAGAGAGTTGAGATGGGGGAATCCAATTGTACAAACTCAGAGGGTGTCTGAGTGGATACAGATGGATGAATGGAAGAGGATGAAGGGAAAGGTGTAGTGTCAGTCATAAGTTCATCTGTGGATGATGGTGTGTGGATGTGAGATGATAATAAAAGATCAAAAGATGGAATGGATAGAAGGTTAGTGAGTAGTATGTCAACAAGGTGTTGTGGTAATGGGGATGAAGGGGGTGAGTTGTGCTCTGGAGATTGAATTGGTGTTGGGTGATGCACTGGAGAGACAGTTGGTGATGGAGCATGAATTTGTGATGTGGATGGTTGTTGGTGGGGAGTAGATGAAGGAATTAGAACCTATGGAGGAGTAGGTTGTTGTTGGGATGGAGGAGAGGGAATTTGGATGGAGGGAATGATATCTTTTGGAGGTGGGGGATTAGCTGTAACAGCTCTTGTATACTCAGAGGTTCTGGAAGAGGTTGAAGCCTTAGTTGTCTTAGAGATGTTCCTCTCCCATCTTCCAAACAAGGCATAAGTTAGTCTTTTGGAAGCATTTATAAATATGTTTTGGGATACCAGGGATTCAAATGCTTTTTCCTGAAGAAAAATTTCAAGAATTCTTCCAAAACAAACTTCCTTCTTACTATTCTTCTTTCCTATCAAATCAAACAAAATCCTTGCCCAATTCACTGCTTTCTTATCCACTACAACACACATTACCATAAATTGTTGTCTGGTAATGTAGTCATGGGCAGTATTCTTGTATAGCAAGAATTCCCACAACATCGGCTAAAAACTTATATTGAGCAGATAAGTTTTTCTTTAACAATTTATTAGGGTTCTCACCAGTATGACCCATTTTATTTAACATATCATCAAAGTCAGCACTATCAATCTCAATATCTTCATCACCATTAACTAAACCAAAAACTTCAGTTAGAATTGCGGGAGTAAGAGAAACCTGATTGCCAAAGATTGTGCCTGTCATTGAGTCGGCGTCTGGAGTAGTAGAAGTAAACACCCATTCTCTAATCTCAGTCGTGGCTATCTTTATCATGGTAGTCATGAATTTCTTCAACTGTTGTTCCTCAAACAACTGCAATATGTCGATGAATATCTGATCAGAATGTTGAAAGGATTCAAAGTCGATATCAAATCATGTTTCAAATTTCATTCCGGAAAGAAAACTCGCTGGAATCGCCATTGTTTCCTGCAAAAACGAAAACATTGATCAAGTGCAAAGGGAACAAAAAGCACGGGATGGTGCTCGAAGAAAACCTAGTTATATGATTTTCAGAATATGAAGCGGTAGGCTCCATCCTACGAAATAAATAAAATTCTTCGATCTGAGTTCGACGAAATATTTTATTGACAAAAGAGTTCGTCGATCTCAGTCTGAAGAAGGGAAAACTTTTTGTCATTCTTAGGTCAACGAAAATTTTATGAAGTAGTATCATCGATCTCCGTTCGATGAATAAGACTTCACACAGAGATTTCGTCGATCTCTGGTCGACGAATTTTCTCAAGAACTTTTCTCAGTTCGTCGATCTCCGTTCGACGAACTGTGACAAATTCTTAGACCTCAGACAGAAAGTTAAATTAATGCTTCACCATTTATCATACCAAGCTGATTCAGAAAGAACAGATGTTTCTTTTCATCCAAAGATTTGGTGAAGTTATCTGTGTTTTATAAATAAGTAGAGACAATGGTAAGATTAATTTTCTTTTTGTCTACACACTCTATAATGAAATGATGCCTACATCTATATGCTTAGTTCCACTATGATACACTGGATTCTGTGCAATGGAAATTGCACCAGTATTATCATAAAGTAGATTTGAATTATTTAAGTTGACACCATAATCTAAGAGTTGGTTCTGAATCCACGGTATATGTGAACAACAACTACCAGCTGCTATGTACTCAGCTTCTGCTGTTGAAGTAGACACAGATGTTTGCTTCTTGCAAAACCAGGACACTAGCCTATCACCAAGGAACTGACATGTCCCTGATGTGCTCTTTTTGTCCACTCTACATCCAGCAAAGTTAGCATCTGAGTATCCAGTCAACTTAAATCCTGACTCAGTTGGATACCAGAGTCCTAAATATGGGTAACTCTTTATATATCTCAAAATTAATTTTAGGAAAATAAGGTGAGATTCTTTAGGGTTCACCTGGAACCTAACACAAAGACATGTACCAAACATGATGTATGGTCTACTTACTGTGAGATACAACATGGACCCAACAATGGCCCTATATAGTTTCTGATCAACGGGTTTCCCATGTTCATCAGAGTCAATCACAACATTAGCAGCCAAAGGTGTTCTCTTTCCAGAGGCATCAGCCATCCCAAACCTTTTTATTAGCTCCTTAACATATTTGGATTGGGATAAGAAGATGTCATCAGGTGACTGCTTCACTTGGAGACCAAGGAAGCAGGAGAGTTCACCCTTATTACTCATTTCAAACATGGAATGCATAAGGTCAAAAAACCTCTTGCATAGTTTGGAATCAGTAGATCCAAAAATAATGTCATCTACATAAATTTGTACTAACAAAATTTTATCATGATGATGCTTTATGAACAAAATCCTATCTACAATGCTTCTATAAAAGTTATGCTCTAAGAGAAAGCTAGCTAATGTTTCATACCAAGCTCTTGGAGCTTACTTTAGACCATAGAGAGCCTTATGCAATTTAAAAACATAAGAGGGATGAGTAGGAGAAATAAAACCTGGTGTTTGTTCCACATAAACCTCTTCTTTAACTTCATCATTAAGGAATGTACTCTTGACATCCATTTGGTATACTGTGAACTTCTTGTATGTTGCATAAGCTAGGAAAATTCTGATAGCTTCAATCCTTGCAACAGGGACAAATGTCTAATCATAATCAATGTCTTCCTCTTGTATGTAGCCTTACCTACTAGCCTTACCTTATTTCTGATGATAAGACCTTGAGCATCTAGTTTATTTCTAAATGCCCATTTAGTTCCAATGACTGAGTAGTGTTTGGGTCTTGGAACTAAATCCCAAACTCTACATCTCTAGAATTGGTTGAGCTCCTCTTGCATTGCTATAATCCAGTGTGGATCTTGCTCAGCATCTTTTATGGATTGGGGCTCAGTTTGAGATATGAAGCAGGAATGCATCATGTCCTGGTGGAATTGTTGCCTTGTCTGCACACCCACTAATATGTCTAAAATCACTTGAGATACATGGTGATCTCTAAGTGTGACTAATTCAGTAGGAGGAGTTGGTTCAGCAACAGCTTGGGGAATTAATTCCTCTTGTGGAATTATGGTTGCTGTTTTTGGCTCTTTACTGTGTTTAGTGACATTATCTTCACTATTTTCAACAACATGTGGAGAAGGATGTGCAACAACCTTATTGGTAAGGGTCAACTCATTCAACTTCTCACACAGATATGGTTCCTGCAAAGTCTCACTGGTAGAAGGAATCTTCTCCTTGTAAAACATGTTAGTTTCATCAAAATAAAAGTGAATAGATTCTTCTATTTTCATAGTTGATTTATTATAAGCCCTATAGGCTTTGCTGATTTGAGAATATCCAAGAAAAATTCCTATTTCAGCTTTAGCTTCAAACTTTCTAATGTATCTCTTGTCATTATTATGAATGTAGCAAATACAATCAAAAATTTAAAATAATCAAGTTACGGTTTCTTCCCTTTGAGTAGTTCATAGGTAGTCTTGCCCTTAAGCTTGTGAATAAAACTTCTATTCAGTACATAGTTTGTTGTGCTTATAGCCTCTACCCAAAAGGATAGGGGCAAGTAAGCATCTACAAGTAATGTGTCTGTAGCTTCAATTAGGGTCATGTTTTTTTCCTTTCAGCTACCCCATTTTGATGAGGAGTTCTAGGAGCAAATAAAAAATGTCTGATACCTTCCTTCTAATAGAATTCTTTCATGGGAAGAGACTCAAACTCAGTATCATGATCACTTCTGATCAATGCAACTGGAGTAAAATACTCAATCCTTATGCTCTTAAGAAAGTATGTAAGAACCTTGAAGTTATCAGACTTGTTTCTCAAGAAGAACACCCAAGTGAACCTAGAGAATTCATAAACTATCACTAATGTATAAGACTTCCCTCCTAGGCCCTGTACAGCAATGGGTCCAAAGAGATCCATATGGAGCAAATACAGAGTCCTAGGTGAATCACTCTTATTAAGTGACTTAAAACTGTTTTTAGTTTGCTTGCCTAATTGACAAGCCCTGTAAAGGTTTTCCTTCTTGTAGGGGAAAGAGGGCAATCCTCTAACAAGGTTGTCCCTAGAGAGTTTAGCGATGTTTTTCAAGTTGACATGTCCTAATATCTTATGGCAAATCTCATTATTATTGCATGTTTGATTAAATAGACATATTTCAGTTTTAGCAGATTTAAAGTTAACTACATAGATGTTTCCTACTCTAGTTCCTGTTAATACAACTTGGTTATCTACTGAGGTAATAACACATGAGGTTTTACTAAATGATACCTGAAACCTTTCATCACATAATTGACTTATGGATATCAGGTTTTGCTTCAGTCCACTTACATATGCTACCTTCCTGAAAGTGACAGCTCCAATTTTAACCTTCCCATAACCTTCAATTGGCCATAGTTGGAGTCACCAAATATTACTTTTGGTCCTAGCTTAGACTTATAGTCGACCTGAGCTCAGCTAATTATAAATGGGAAATATCTTTCCAATTCTGCTCTCCAAGTTCGTCGAACAACGAATCTGTCTTCGTCAACCTGAGTTCAGAGAAAATAAACTGGAAAGAATCTGCGAAAGCTGAACTCCAGATTTCATCGAGCAGAGAATCTATCTTGAGGAAGAAATCATTGACCTGAGCTTGAATATCGTCGAGCTCAACCCAGAGAAGGATTTCTGAGTTTGTCGATCTGTGATCGACGATCATCGAGCTTAGTTCGAAGAACTTCGAACTAAGAATCTGAATTTTGAATTCTTCTAAGTCTTGAGTCTACTGAAGTACTCTGCAGGCTGGTCCATGATGATTGATACTAATGACTAGCCTGAACTCTAGGACTAACAGACTTGACCCTAGCTATACAAGGTGGGTCAAACATCCTAATTAGTGAACCTAGCCCAAATTCAAACTAGGGATCCAACTGGCTACGCTTGATCGCCATTGCTTGTCAAGCAAAGATCATCGTAACTGTAATGTATCCTTAACGAAGCATAGCAGAGCTAACACTTGGGACCTCCCTTGATGCATACTTTGTGTTAGATACCGGCTAGGATCCAAAATCTCGTATTCCATTGCATGAGAGTTGGATAGCTCCCACTACACATATGTGAACACTCCCCGCGATATGTGGTCATCGTGGCCTTACGCCGAAGTCCAATATCGAGGGGGCCTATAGGAAGACTCGGTGATGTCTTGGTGGTTTAGGGATCTCTTTAGCAAAGAGAAATGAATGAGAAAGCACTCTAAAAAGGGAAATGTGTTAGTACGGTATCCCTGATGTAAATTTTATTAAAGAGCATGAAGAACACTTAGAAGTGTTTTGTAATGAAAATGTTTGAAACATGAAGAGTAGAGTAAGAGTAAACGGTAATGAACGCGAAGAGCTTTGAGTATTTATTGTTCTTCTTCAGCTCAGAATAGTCTTCCGAGCTTGCCCTCGTCATTGGCATCAAAGGTTTCAATGTTATTGTTAACAACGAGGCGAGGGTACTCGTCAATTTGGCTCACTCCTCTTGAGCAACAAGGAGTGTCTGCAACTTATTTGCCCTTTGAGGTTGTTGTATCAGGGTGATCATCTTTGGGGAGCAGGTCACGCATCTTACCCTGCCGGAGAATCCTTTACACTAGTTGACAAAGTACTCGGCAGTTTTCAGTTTGGTGGTCTGGCTCTTTATGTAATTCACAGTATGGATCTGAGTCTGTAGATCTTTGATCAGCTGGTTAATAAGGCCTTTTGTAATTAGCCCTATCCTTCATGACTTGGCTTACTTCTAGCATGGCCTCTTCGAGTTCGCATTATTGCAAGTCATCATCTTGCTGCTGATGAACTGAGGCTGTTTGTGAAGATGGAGCTAGTAGTAACAGCAATTGATCTCGAGTACGATCATGATCCGGGAAGGAATATCGATGATGCTGAAATCTTCTTCCCTTCTTTGAGTGAGATGGGAAATCTTTGTGAGGAGACCTCGGAGGTTGCCTGTGAGAAGAAGGATCTTTCTCTGCTATAAGACTGGAGATGAAGCCTGGGTTGCTCTTTTCACCTCGGATGTATGAGTTGGCTAAGGTAATCAGCTCTTGATATGTTCTTGGTGCTTGTACATTGGCTTCAAACTTGAGTGGCCCTTCATGAAGACCCTGGATAAGAGCCACTCGGTATATTTCTTGATCAACAATCTTGATGTCCAGCATTTCTTTCTGGAATCAATCAATGAACTGAGACAAAGTTTCACTCTGACGCTTCCTGATCTCAAAGAGGGCTTCTGGTCCGCCCTTTCTCTTTGTTAACGTAGAAAATCTGAGCAAGAACTCCCTTCGCAGATCAGTAAAGAAAGTGTTGGAGTGGGGGCAAAGACCATAAAACTAATTCCTCACTTGTCCATCAAACATTGTCACAAGGACTTTGCACTTGGTAGCATCTGAGAGAGTCTTGAGAGCTATGGTTGATTCAAAGGCTTGAAGTTATTTCACTGGACCATTCTCCCCCAGTGTAGATTGGTAACCATGGCTCTCTGAAATTAGCTGGAGTTGGTTCATGACGAACATTCTCTGAAAATGGTGATGGCTCTTCCTGCTCTCCTACTGCATAAGGAAAGAAGGGAGCATAAGTTGTAGCTGCAAAAGAAGCAGGAGGATAGAAGGGAAAAGCTATTGCAGGAGGAGCAAAGGTAGGAGCTGATGAGTAAGGATGACTTCCTTGAAAGTTCAGAAATCTTACTGGGCTTCCCCGGGCGGCTTCCCAGAAGAAGTTTTGATGAGCCTCAAACTCATCATTTTGAAGCCGCAAAGGGGCTGCAGGCCCTTGCAGAAAGGTTGGTGTGCAAGGAGGATAGATCATCGGGTAAGCTAGAGGATAGGCTTGCTAATTATCCAATGTTGGTGTTAGATTGACCAGAGCATCTGAAGAAACTGGAGCTGCTGCAGATTGTGTTTCCAATCGCTGCGCGATTGCAACAAGAGTTTGGTTGATTGCTTGAAACTGTTGAGCGGATTCATGGCGTGATTTCTCTAAGGCTTCCCAAAGTGAGTCCTCACTATGACTTAGAGCAAAGTTCTCGACTGATTGATGATCTGATATGGATAACTGTCAGTGTTCACCGTCTGTTCGGATTTGAAGGCCGCGTGTGAACTGTTGATGCGTGAAAACTGATAAGGAGAGTAGTGTGCCGTTGTCTCGAACACCGGTAGCTAACAGGGTGTGTTAGGTCTCACAAGCAAGGTGATGAGGTGAAGAGGTTGATGGTTGCGGGGATAGAGGAGACGAGAAGCTTCTGAGTGCTCGAGAATGGAGCAAACACTTGTTCAAGGGTTGCGGGGATAGAGGAGGGAAGGGTGTTGATACGAGTGTGGAGATGGTAGGGAAGGTTGATCAGGAGCTGTCGAGCAGACGGTTACTTTGACGGTTGTGCTCGCAGGTTGATGCTGAGAGAGTTGAGCTGAGCTGAAAAGAAGAAAGGGGCTGCTAGCAACGACAACAACAAACTTCGCCCGCCGCGGCTTAAATGTCACTTTTGTGATGGGCTTTCCTTTGATTAATATTGAGAATTACAGATTGCACTACACCTTTACATGGAAAGCAAATAAAAGGTACATAGGGGGAAGCTGGTAGCTAAGGAAAGAAAGTGCCAAAAAGGAGGCCGCGTGGGCTGAGGAGTCAGGTCGGCATGCCGCGCGGTTTGCTGAAGAAGGCGCACAGTCTGAGAAAGGGAGTCCGTCGGGGTTGAAGGCTCAGGATTGTCGTTGACAGTCCTCGAGCATGAGGCGATGTCTGATATCCTCAAATGAAAGGTATGGGGGACTATTTATAGGCCCGAGGATGTAACGGCTTTCGATAACGTTACCCCCGGTAAGTCGGTAACTTGTGCGAGTAGAGAATGGAGTCTGCCGAGTCCATAACAGATCGCGCTGCCTGGGGCTGCCTTCTGGTGTTGATTCTGCTGCTTGACAGACTGGGAAGAGTCCGTCACTGGTGTGCTGAGCGAGCCCGCACCAAGTGTGCGAGCTGAGTGATTACCCGCCAGCTGCTGGGAAGCGGGTGTTGGAAGTTGAGTGGCGGACTATGCAATGAGTCCACCTCTGCTGCCGGAATAGGAACGGGGCCACCAGCTGCTAAGAAGCTAGAGCTTGAGCTCAATGATATCTGCAGACTGAAGGGCGAGTCCACCAAGCCCGCAGCGTAGAAGAGTTGGAATCCATGAGCTACCAATGGTGGTCGACTAGGAGACCTGGAAGACTGAAGAAGCAGGTCACCAGTTATGCTGAAGTCCGCCACTTGTTGGAGGGAAAGGTTTGTCGCCCTTGTTGGGCGGCCTGGGCATGGCGACCCAGTAGGTCGCGCATGCTAGCAAAGTAGAACCAGGTGTTGCTGGCTGGCGGCCTGGGGTCAGGTCGCCATTCTTGCTATTCGGCGAGCTAGCAGGATGTCGACACTGCTGATGGTGGGCGGCCTGGAGGCAGGCCTTTTGAAGAGGTGGCGGCCTGGTCTGCTTGATGTGCGACCTACAGGAGCGGGCTGAAGGAGACTAACTCCTGCAAAGAGCACGACTTATTGTCGGTCTGGGAGGACAAGTCTCCGAGTCCGCCAAAGTTGGTTGTCACCTGTCGGGATGGAGAGAGCTAGAGGCGGTTAGCTGATCAAAGGGCGCGGCCTGCAGGGGTAGACTGAGGAAGCAGTCCGCGGCCCCTACCGAACAAAGAAACGCTGCGAGACCTGTGCGGTCAGACCGCTGAGACCGCCCAAGCCATTTGGCCTGAGCAAACAGAGAAGCCTATCCACCCAACCTCTAACGTCGCGACCTCCAGGGAGAACCCGGAGCAGGCCACGACTAGCGAACAGGCTACCTTAGGAAGGATCGCCAATTTCTGGGTTAACAGTTCATGTCACTCCTGTCAAATGGGTAAGCAGACATGGGCTAACTTCAAGGGTATTGCTGAGAAAGATTCTTCGCGAAGCTTATACTTGCTTCATATGGACTTATTCAGTCCTATGCCTATTCACAACTTAGGAGGTAAGGTCTATACGTTAGTAATTATTCACACTCATGTTTCACTTGGATGTTCTTTCTGAAACACAAGTCAGACACCTTCAATTCTTTCACTAACTTTATCCGACAAATTCAGAACGAATTGTATTGCTCAGTGTTTAAAATTACAAGTGACCACGGAACAGAGTTCGAGTCTGGTGTCAGGACAAAAGTTTATGAAAGCCAAGGTATCTTTCATGAGTTTTCCTCCGCATGCAATCCATAATAAAATGGAGTTGTGGAGAGAAGGTATAGAACCCTAATTGAAGCATGTACAACCATGTTGAATGACACTTCACTTACGGAGTACTTCTGGGCTGAAGCAGTCAACACGGCTTTTCAAGTGCAAAACAGAGCACTAATCAACAAAAACTACCATAAAACACCCTATGAGCTATTGGAGGGCAGAAAACTGATTATGTCCTACTTTAGAATCTTTGAAAGCAAATGCTTCGTACTTAATAATGGGAAGTATTACCAAAATAAGTTTAGTGAAAAATGTTTTGAAGATATTTTTGTAGGATATAGTAGTCATATTAAGGCATGTAGGGTTTTCAACAAGAAAACTCTGGTGGTAGAAGAGTCGATAAATGTTGTATTTAATGAGAATATCTTGCTTCATAGCCGCTCGTCTAGTGTTATTGGTGCAGATGCAGGTACCAGGTTCAAGGAACTGAGCTTGGATGAAGCTATCAAGGAAGAAGCTCCATGCTCAGTCAAGCCCGTCAATCCAAGCTTGGTGAATGAAGAACCCATAGAGGAAGAATTGCTTCAACCTACAGAGGCAACACCAGATATTGCAGATCCTGCTGGAGGGAGAGCAAGGAACCCAGGGCTCAAACACCTACAAGATCAACCAGCTGATCAAATCATTAAAGGCGACGGTGTTAGAACTGTAAAAGGTACAACTAACGAAGTTTTGCATCTCAATTTTTTGTCTCAGGTTGAACCGAATATGTTCGAGGAAGCGAACAAAGATGACTCTTGGATCATGGCAATGTAAAAGGAGATCAGCTAGTTTGATCGGTGCAAAGTCTGGGAGCTAGTGCCCAGGCCAAAGGGACAAAACGTAATCGACACCAAGTGGATATTCAGAAACAAGCTGGACGAACACAGAGTAATTATCAATAACAAAGCCCAACTTGTTGAACAAGGATACAGACAAGAAAAGGGGATCGACTTCGACCTGACATTTACTCTAGTGGCTTGACTCAAGGCGATCAGGTTGATTCTTGCATATGCTACCCTCAAAGGCTTCACCGTCTTCCAAATGGACGTGAAGTCAGCATTCCTCAATGGGAATCTGAAAGTGGAAGTACATGTAGCACAACCCATAGGTTTTGTCAATTCTCAATTCCCTGACTACATTTATTTTCTACATAAAGCATTATATAGTTTAAAGCAAGCTGCCCGAGCTTGGTATGAGATGATGTCTAGCTTTCTTCTTGAGAACAAGTTCGCAAGGGGAAAGATAAACAAGACATTATTTCTTAGGGAAGTTAAAGGCAAGATTTTGCTAGTGCAAATTTATATCAATGGCATCATATTTGGCTCTACGAAAGATAGCTTTTGCAAAAAGTTTTCTAAACTTATGCAATGGAAGTTTGAAATGAGCAGTATGGGTGAGCTGAAGTATTTCTTAGGACTTCAGGTGAAGCAATCTGAAGATGTGATTTTCATCTCTCAAATGAAATTCACTAAGGAGATTCTTAAGAAGTTCGAAATGAAGAGTGCAACCTCTATGAGGACTCCAATGGGTTCAACTATGTCTTTGGACAACGATGAGAACGTGAAAACTTTTGATGAAATCAAGTACAGAAGCATAATTGGATCTTTGCTCTACCTGACTGCAAGTAGACCAGATATAATGTTCTCAACATGTGTCTGCGCTAGATATCAGATGAACACTAAGGAATCTTATTATGTCGCTGCAAAGCGAATTTTAAGATACCTTAAGGGTACACCCAATCTTGGCTTATGGTACCCAAGAAGTAATGATGTCGAGCTAATTGGATTTTCAGATACTAATTTTACAGGAAGCAGGGATGATAGGAAAAGCACTTCTAGGACGTGTCAATTCCTCGGAATACGGCTATCCCTTGGAGTAGTAAGAAGCAAAACTATATGGCAACATCTACTGCCGAGTCAGAGTATATCTCTGTGGATAGTTGTTGTGCACAGCTTCTATGGATCAGAAACCAACTCGAAGACTATGATTTGAAGTTCAGAGAAATTCCAATGTATTATGACTCTTCCATCGCAATAGCTATCACCAGTAATCCAGTTTCTCATAGCCGGACCAAGCACATTGAAGTTCGCTGCCATTTCATCCGGGAGCATGTGGAAAATAAGGATATAGCCCTCAACTATGTCCCGACGGACAAGCAGGTAGCAGATATTTTCAAGAATCCGTTGGACGAGGCCAAGTTCTCCTCTTTCAAGACAGAACTTGGCATGCTTGACATGGAATCCTGAAGTGATCATTTTTGAAGTCAGGGACAATTTCAAAGAAGATCTTGTGTTCCTCGTAAACTTGTGTGGATTTCTCAAAAACAAGTCTGATTTCTCAGAAAAAGGACTTGGATTTCTCAAAAGGCTCTATATTTCTCGAGAAAGTCTTTCTAGACTTCTCAAAATTATTTCTTCTTCTCGAGAAATTGGGTATGGATTTCTCGGAATACTACTTCTATTTCCCAAGAAATGCCTTATGGATTTCTCGAGAAGCCTACTTTTCTAGAGAAATGCTCTATTCCGCCTGAATTATTTCTCCTTTTGATGAAGAATTCGAACCGTCGCTCAGGTATGCATTTCTTTTATTTCTTCAAAATTTTTAATTTTATATAAATAGGAGATAAGTCCTTAGAAATTCCCAAACCCACAAATTCAAAACTTTTCCCCGAGAAAACACCTCCGTTTTGCAAAGATCACCGCCATTCTTCTCGTAATATCCACTGTAACTTCTTCGAAAAATCATAAATTTCTCATTCTCTGCATTTGATGGCTCCATCTTCCAAGATCAGTGTGGGAAGTGAATTCGTTCGCGCCGGCATAGAAGAAATTTCTGACGACTTCTAGATTGTTCTGCTACTTTTGGAATCCACCGGCCTCTCCTTTATCCTAGAACATCCTTGCAGAGTTTTCTGTAATGCCAAGATCAAGAGAAGCGGGAAATTGTTGAAAACTACTGTCAGAGGTATGAAACTCAAAATCAAGCCATCCTTTATCAAAGAGCTTCTGCGATTGCCGTCCATAGATGAATAAGACTATTTGTAAGAAGTTGATTATTCCAGAGCCTACTCCTTCTGTGGTGTTCTGGAATCCACCACTTCAGTTAAAAGACAGAATATGTCTGATGAAAGTAAGCTTCAGACCGACATTCTTGGCAAGGTTCTCCTATGCAAAATAAGGTCTATTGGATTTATTTCTACAAAGTTCTTCGATATGATAACTGCAGTTGTGTGCAGAAATAAATTCCAGTGGGGATGCCTTCTATTTGAAAATATCAAGGAGAGACTGAAGGCACCAAATTTTGGAAGAATTATTTCTCTATACTTGAATCAGGCTCACCCAGAGATCTTTTACATAACTAAAGGTGTGGCAATTCACCACCTCAAGAAAGTCTCTATATCCTCCATCTAAAGATGGGAGATCAGAATTCAAAGGTCAGGTCAGGCTCCACCTGTTTCAAGAATTAAATTTGATGATGAGGACAGGATCCCATCTCCTCCTCACACTGATACAACTGGCACATCTGGTGCAGCTATTGAGGGGGAGTCTGCTCCTTTAGTTCTTGTAGATGTACAACAAGTTGAGATACCAGAGATAGATATTCAATCAAATGTTCATGTAGCCTAGGTTCAAGATAAAGTTGTTAATAATAATGTGGTAGTGGTAGATGAAGGTCTAGCGCAGACTGATGAAGAGCAGAGCACCTTTATGAAAGATGATGGGTCAGGTATGAATATTCATTCTTCCTCTAATCAAGAAAATCTCACAGATGCTCAAGTGAATGCCAGAGTATCCTCTACTAAAGCTGACATTGCCAAAATGATAGAAGAACTATATTCAGATGATCCCATATTCATCTCTCCTGAGAAGACTACTGCAAAGTCCCCTGAAGCTATCCATGAAAAGACCCCTGAAGAAAATCCCCCATAAGAGATACCAGAAGACTCTCAACCCCTGACATATATTGAGGGGGAGACTGAAGTTATGCTATCTGATGAAGAAGAGATTATCCCAGAACCTGCAGGACCTTCTATGAGGAGTTTGGATGTCTCTCTCCCCACTATCCTAGGTGAGGAAGGGGATGAGATACTACATTTCCACGGCAACAAGAGTTCAATTGTGATTGAAGAGATACTTATCTGGACAACTCTAGCACTTCCTCCTCCACCTCCTCCAACTGAAATCATTCCAGATGATACCCTTCTCGGTAAAATCGAATCTATGCTTACAAAGTAATGAGAGTACTTTCATAAGTCTCTCAAAGAAGTCACTGAAAAAGCCACTGCTCTAGAGAAAGAGATGAGCAGAGGCTTTGTTGAGATTCAACACAACACAGATGAATTCAAAAGGCTATTGCAACTTGGTTGAAAAGCCATAGAACACACCATTACTAGCATTGGTCAGGTCATGGAATAATCAGTCACTCTTGTAAACAATCAGATACAATTGGAAAATAAAGCTCAAGAACACAACTTCAAGACTTGTGAAGAAATTGGTAAATTCAAGTAAGATGTCATAGGCACTTTAATTATAAAAGTTAGAAAGGGGGAGGAAAAAGTAAAAAAAATATCTAACAAAATCTAATGAAGACGTGAAGGCACTATGGGATGCTAAACTAAAAGAGATCGGTACAGATGTACAGACACAAATTCATGGTGTAAGATTTCATACTTATGACACTGCTGTATGGATGCATAATCAGATCCTTCCAGACTTTCCAGTATATCCAAATGATGTTCCACCTCATCATCTTAATCCAACTGTCTGCATGCCTACATTATTTCCTAGACCAGAACTTTATGAAGCTCCTCCTACAGACTACTCTCATGTTTGGACTTCTGGTCAACAAGAGTATTCTCAGGATCTTCCTCCTGAAGTACAAGTGCCAAAAAGGAAGTATGGTGAGGGTGTCTCTGCCAGCCGATCCATTCCAAGTCAAGAAGCTGAGAAAAGAAAAGCACAAGAATTTGCTGAGGTGTGGAGCCCAACCTCCAAGTCACTTATTCTTAAGACTCTAAAGTAGGTTGTGGATTACAGTGAAGACATAAATGATCATTACAGTCCCCAGGAGTGGGAGATGTATGAAAAATATTTGACTAAGAGGAGGATATACGATAGAGAATATGGTAGAAACAATATCAAAGCTCCTCCTAAACCTTCAAAGTACTACCCCAAGGCTTACTGCTATCAAAAGAGACAGCAAGAAAAGAAGGAAAGACAACAACAACAACAAAAATTCAAATGATTCCATGTTCATTAGTCCTATAGAATTTTGTGGGCTAAAATATTTCTGTGGACAAACCTTATATATATAATTTTGAATTTTGTTTACCTTGTAATTTCTTATCTATCATTACATACCATGCTTTACTTGTTATTACTTTGTTTATCTTAATATAATTCACCTTAGTGTAGAGGGTTCTAACTTCTACAAATAAAGGGAGATTATTGGGTATTGTATCCATAATAACTTAGATTTATATGAAGTCACCCTTGAACTAAGATGAATTAAGATTGTATTTGATGTCATCCTTTAGTTGAGTGCTTGCAGTTTAATTTTGCTAAGTGTAGACCAATGTCAATTTACAATGAGTCACCAAACACAAGACCATGTAATATAATCTCTCATTGTGTGATCCATGGTGTTGACTCTTTGTAACCTCTCAATTGGGATGCACTTCATTTTTAAGTACTAAGGAAATGAAAGAAAAGAAGGGTTGTCGGTTTCAACTTAGAAGAAAAGAATTTTTTCTCTGAAAATTTCCTGAATCTTTTTCTCGAGAAATGGCATGTATTTCTCGAGAAGTCTAAGTAAATTTCTATAGAAAGCATTGCTGCTCTCGAGAAACTTCAAGACTTCTCGGGAAATTACCTGAAAAATATGCTATGTCTGCTTCTCGAGATAGAAATGCCTTGTATATTTCTCGAGAAGCCAAGTTGTTCTCGAGAAAAGCAAAAATTTCTCGAGAAAGCTAAGTCTTCTTCTCAAGAAATCTGTCTTCAGTTTCAGAATTTTTGTTAAGAAAATTTCTCGAGAAGTCATATGATTTCTCGAGAAAGAAATTATTTGCTCTAGAAAGCATGATATTCTCGAGAAATAAGTTCTTCACTTCACGAATTTTGCGCTAAGTCAATTTTTCAAGAGGACATGTTGTTTCTCGAGAAATCCAATTATTTTCTCGAGAAATATTGTCCTTCTCGAGAAATCAGTAGTTTACTTCACAGAAAATTTTCTACAAGTCCTTTCTCGAGAAACCAAGTCTTTTTCTCGAGAAATCTATTCATTTCTCGAGAAATATCATTCTTCTCGAGAAATGGACTTACAGAATTTTCGTTTCTAATTTTCTAACAAGAATTCAAATTAACCTAAGTTTAGTATGTTTGATCTTTCCTTAATCGTGGATCATTCCTTAATGATGATTGATTGTTGGTTGATGACATATATAAAGTCACATCAAGGATTCGCCGACCCTAATCTAAGAATCAATATAAAGAAGAATAATGTCTACAAAATCAGAATCGCTTAAACACTTTCCATTTTCGGGAGAAAAGCCGCTCGTCTTCATCGTCAATCCTCTCTGTCGCTCTCTCCAGATCCAGCGATTCAAAGCAAGATAAGATTCGACAGATCCAAGATCAACAGATTCTTTAACTTATTTTCGATTGGATCGGATCCTAGCTTTCAGATCAGCCTTCTTGGTTTTCTTCCCCAACCTTCTTCATCAAGTTGTTCAACTTTCAAGAAGGGAGATTGCTGAAGAATTCAGATCTGGAAGTGTAAATTATTTTCATTATTGTTGTAAATTATTGTTACATTTGTAGGAGCTTTGTCTCCAAGTTTGTAGGAGTTTTATCTTCGAGTTTGTATATCCATTAGTGGTTCGAGTTTGTAGATCCGGTTTTTGGATCGAGGTGTAGATCTGGCTTGTGGATCGAGTGTGTAGATCCATTGTGGATCGAGGTGTAGGAGCATTGCTCCGAGGTGTAATATTGATATAATCTGAGAAAGGTGAAGTAGCTGAATCTTACCCTTTGTGGTAGATAGGCGAGACGGGACAGTGGACGTACCCAATACAGGAAACCACTATAAAAATCTCTGTGTTTGTGTACTTATCTTTTAAATATCTTTATTTCGCAAAAAGACGCAAACATCACCTATTCACCCCACTCTAGGTGATTTAGGTAGACTCTAGATACTTTCAAAAGGCTTTGTGAAAGAAGGGAAATGTCACCATTATGACAAGGCTGGTCATTGGAGGTGGAATTGTCATTCATATATTAAGAGTCTGCAAAAGATAAAGGGAGGTATGACTTCTACTTCAAGTATCTATGTTATAGAGATAAACCTTTCTGTTTCTTCATCCTAGGTATTAGATACCGGATGTTGTTCTCATATTTGTATAAATATGCAGGAATTGGGAAGGAGAAAATGCTAAGTAAAGGGGACGTGGACCTACGTGTTTGCAATGGAGCAAGAGTTGTTGTAGTCACCGTAGGAGTTTACCGTCTTTCTTTTCCCAGTGGACTTGTAATAGAACTAGATAATTATTATTATGTTCCTTCCATAACTAAAAACATTAAATCTATTTCATGTTTGGACATGATTGAATTTTTTTTATTATTAAGAACAATTGTTGTTCAATATTTAAGAAAGATGTTTGTTATGATATAGCCCAAATGTTTAATGGTTTGTGTGTTTTGAATTTAGACTATCAAATCTATAATATAAAAAATACTAAAAGACTAAAAATGAATAACTCAAACCCTACGTACCTTTGGCATTGTCATTTGGGCCATATAAATGAGAAACGCATATCCAGGCTCCATAGAGATGGACTATTGGACTCATTTGATTATGAATCATTTGAGAGATATGAATTTTGTTTGTTAGGCAAGATGACTAAGGCCCCTTTCACTGGTTTCAATGAGAGGGTTGATGATCTCTTGGGTTATAGTACATAGTGATGTATATAGACCCATGAGTTCTATAGCTAGAGGTGGTTATTTCTACTTTGTTACATTTACTGATGATTTTAGTAGATACGAATACGTGAATCTTATGAAGTGTAAATCTGAAACCTTTGAAAATTTCAAAGAGTTTAAGAACGAAGTAGAGAATCAATTGGGTAAGAAGGTTAAAGCACTCTGATCTGATCGAGGTGGCGAATACCTAAGTCATGAGTCTCGTGATCATCTGAAAGAGTGTGGTATTGTATCACAGCTCACTCCACCTAGAACATCACAACATAATGGCGTGTCTGAGCGGAGGAATCGTACTCTATTAGACATGGTACGGTCGAGGATGAGTCATACAGATCTTCCTGTTTCCTTTTGGGATTTTGATCTAGAAACTACTGCTTTTACACTAAATCATGCTCTAATGAAAGCGGTTCTAAAGACATCATATGAGATATGGAATGTGAAGCGTCTTAGTATGTCTTTCATTAAGATTTGGGGATATGAGGCTTACATAAGATGTCAAATTCCTGACAAGTTGGAACCTAAGTCAGATTAGTGTTATCTTATGGGGTATCCTAATAAAACTAAAAGATACTATTTCTACCTACCGTCCAAGGGCAAAGTTTTTGTCATGAGGACTAGTGTCTTTCTTGAGAAAGAGTTCTTAAGTAGAAAGACAGTCGTAGTAGAACTTGAAGAAGTTCAAGAACCACAAACTATGAATAAATCGGAATTGGAACCTGAGCCATGACTGTAAGTTATTGTAGTTCGAGAACCTGCTTAGGAAACACAAGTTCCACATAGTTCTGATAGACCAATGTTTGAGTCTGAGAGATTTGGATTTCTCGTGTCTCAAATAGGTAATGTGTTGTTTATGGATCATAGTGATGAGCCTGCAACCTACCAAGAGGCTATAAGTGGACTGGACTCCGAGAAGTGGCTTGAGGCCATGAAATCTAAAATGGACTTTATGCATGAAAACCAATTTTAGACCTTGGTGGAACCACCTGAAGGGGTACGACCCATAGGGTACAAGTGGGTCTTCAAGAAGAAGACCGACATGGATGGGAATGCACAAACATTCAAAGGGCGACTGGTGGCTAAGGATTTAAAGCAAATTCATAGTATTGACTATGATGAGACCTTTTCCCCTGTTGTCATTTTTAAGTCCAACTGAATTCTGCATGCTATTACTGTATATTATGACTACGAGATCCGGCAGATGGATGTCAAAATGGCTTTCCTAAATGAGAACCTCCTTGAGGAAGTGTATATGACACAACCCGAGGCTGTTGTATCTCTAGGTGACGCCACTAAAATATGCAAGCTACAGAGATCCATGTATGGATTCAAACAGGCTTATCGAAGTTGGAATCTTCATTTTGATGAAAAGATCAAAGAGTTTTGTTTTATCAAGAATGATGATGAACCTTGTGTTTATAAATGGATTAGTGGGAACATTGTTGTCTACCTGATATTGTATGTAGATGACATACTGCTGATCCGGAATGACAAACCGGCCTTACAAGTTGTTAATAACAACATAGGGAACTGCTTTTCTATAAAGGACTTGAGTGAAGCGACTTATATACTTGGTATTAAGATCTATAGAGATAGATTGAAGAAGTTGCTTGGCTTGACCCAAAGTACGTACATTGATAAGGTGTTTAAGCAGTTCAACATGCTTGAATCTTGAAAAGATTCTTACCCATGTCTCATGGTATGAGTCTCTCTAAGGACCAGTGTACTAAGTCTTATGAAGATGAGGACCGCATGAAGTTAATTTCATATGCTTCGACAATTGGGTCAATCATGTATGCAATGATATGTACTCGACCCAATGTCTTTTATGCCTTGAGCATGACTAGCAGATATCAGTTTGATCCCGATGATGGTCACTAGATAGCCATCAAGAACATCCTAAAGTACTTGAGAAGGACTACGGATATGTTCTTGGTATTTGGCGGAGAGCAAGATCTCGTTGTTAGGGGTTATATAGATGCTAGCTTCCAAACTGATAGGTACGACTCAAAGTCTCAGTCAGGGTTCTTATTTTGCCTAAATGGAGGTGCTGTTAGATGGAAGAGTTCCAAGCAGGAGACAGTTCCCTATTCTATAACTGAGGATGAGTATATCGCTGAAGCAAATGCTGCGAAGGAGGATGTATGGATTAGGAAATTCATCAGCGAGTTAGATGTAGTTCCGGGCATTGTTCGTCCTATTGATCTCTATT
This sequence comes from Platanthera guangdongensis, assembly GCA_039583875.1. Taxonomy (NCBI): domain Eukaryota; kingdom Viridiplantae; phylum Streptophyta; class Magnoliopsida; order Asparagales; family Orchidaceae; genus Platanthera; species Platanthera guangdongensis. The sequence continues at coordinate 168,044,215 of CM077152.1, forward strand.
GTGACAAAAACGGTGCAATTGCACTTGCTTTGGAACTAGATCTTATCAGCGCTCCAAGCATATACTTCGGCGGTTCCATCTTATTCAAGAGATTGTCAATCGAGGAGATGTGAGCATTAGCAGAGTGCCGACTGAAGAAAATATTGCAGATTCACTAACAAAGCCTCTAGCATAGAGAAAGCATGATGGTCATGTCAGATCTATGAGTATGTGACACCTTAATGATCAGCCCTATTGGGAGTCTTGTGGATTGTATGTTTATTGGCTGTAATAATTCATTTGATGAGTAGAGTAATGTATACATTTCATTTATATATTTTGGCAAGTTCTTTTATTTGTAAATTTATTTCTATTGCCATAGAGTAATTTAATATAATAAATGCCCTTATAATATTTTCTTCCGTAGGAGTCAAGTGGTGACTTGAATGTGAGAGCTTATGTTTTAGAAGCTTCATTCTTAAATGGTATATGGTCGAGTGTCATCTTAGAAGCTAAGGGCGATGATGAAACATTAAAACTAGCATGTGGGTTGACTGATGACCGGTTCTCACAGGTCATGATATTGTGATACCAAATCATCATATAGGCACTTGTTGGTGAACAAGTTGTACTAGACAGACCCACCAAGAGAATACTTTATGGATTGTTATATGAACGTGTTAGAAGTATGGCTCAAGTGGCAATGGTGTTTGTAGTCCTTTGACTTGAACTCATAGCATTCATCGAGTGAGGAAGAGCGTGCTTTGATGCTATCAAAAGTCCAGTCTAGAGAAAGTTAGATGATAAAGGTGGTTATTGGGTATATTATGAATCATTTGGGTGTTTGTGTGTGAGCAGAGATGAGATTTGTCCTCCTATATGACAGTAGTTGCATCCAAGGGCCCCTTGATGGAATGGGACTGAGATATGTATGGTCATGCTTGGTTGAGTTAATATATGATATTGGGCTCACCAATTTCTGGAAGTTCATTCTATATCAATAAACTGGGATTGAACAATTATGAGGGTGACACAGTATATACCTCTAGTTCTACCGGATGTAAGGGACGAATGGACATGATAATACTGATACATTGATCACGATGACTTTAAAGTTCTAAACTCTTATTGCTTGGGGAGCAATGATGCATTGCTAGATGCCACTAATTATTTGTGAAGCTTTTTTTGATACTTTCAAGATCAAGTGGGAGACTGTTGGTATTACCATTGTGATCTAGAAGTGATCAAGTATGTAGCCTCACTACCAACATAGTATGAGCCTATCCGGGTCGCACATAAGAACGTTTGGAGAAATTGGGAGATTGGCTTAGTTTGACTATGCTCATATGATGAGTTGAAAAGACTTAGCTCAACCAGGATTTGGAAGCATCGAGTGTGTTGAGACCACTTAACGCTTTCATCGAGTCAAATGTTGACTCATCGAATGATGGCGTTGAGTGTGTTTAGTTTACTCAACCATTCATCGAGTCAAAGTGTTGATTCGATGAGTATGGCACTTAAGCGTTGAGTGTGTTGAGTATACTTGATGATTCGTTCAATCAAGGAGTTGATTCGACGAGTATGAGTCTCAGGCATTGAGTGCGTTGATTTCACTCAATGCCTTCATTGAGTTAAAGGCTGACTTGATGAATCTAGCACTTAGGTGTTGAGTGCATTGAGTTCACTCAACGCCTTCGTCGAGTTAAAGGTTGATTCGACGAATTTGACATTGAGAGTGTTGAGAGCGTCGAGTTGACTTGACGTATTCGTCAATTCAAGGCTTAATTTAACGAAGCTGGTGCTGAGTTCATCTTGTATCTTATGGATACTCAACGATTCGTCGAGTAGAGTTTGTATACTCGACGATTCGTCAAATATGTTATGGATACTCGACGAATCATCGAGACTCGGGTTGTCTGGTCGAATTTCTGGATTCTAAGTCTTGGGTCTGCGAATAACGACGAGGTGTTCTATTTATTCCTTGGGTATAAATAGAAGATTTTAGGGTTTCTTACTTACGAGATCATTCGGTCTAAGCACACGAGCCGCACTGTGCGAAATCCCGAAGACCTAAAAGGCCGGTGGAAGTTGTTCTGCCTCCAACGATGCTGTCATCACCTCTTAGCCTGATTCTAGCGAGTGTCGCCTCCGCCTCTTCTATAACGGACCTAGCAGTCCGTAAAGACACAAAGCTTTCTCTCTCGACATAAAGTCTTGTGCGACAAGACTATACGGGTTCTCCCGTTTGTGTGGACTTACTGTAGAGGTGCGTACATTATTCTACACTAGGGACTGTAGCAGCAAAGTGATTGATTGATCTCCTGAAGCATCTAAGTTGAGTATAGACTCAATCCCATAGAGGTAAATTTTTTATTTACAACATTTTCTTCTTGATACATGTCCACTGCTAGATCTGAACTTCTTTTGAGTTTTCTTGTTCTTTATTTCCGCTGCATGCACAAGTGTTGTGCGATCTAGTAAAACCCAACAACTAGGACTGAAAGCAATGAGCTATTCTTCCTAGACAATGTCACTACTTTCTTTTCTTCTCTTCTCCAATGGCATTTTCACCTTGGTCATCCTTATTTATCATAACCCGCATTTTCTCAATATTTAAATAAAATCATAATGAGAGAAAATACACGTCATGATGCCATACCGTGCAAGGTACAACTACAGACGCTCAGGCTACTCCGGCTCAACCTTAATTTTCATAAGAGACATATAAATATGTTATATTAAAGAACATGATTTAACTTTAAAGTTTCAAAGACCATGTCACTCGGTTCGGTGAATCAACTAGTCCACAAGTAGAAAGATATATATGTAGCGAAAAATATAGTCATTTATTTTATCCAACATGAGCATGAAGACCTAACAATAAGCTAATCATGTGCACGTTTCTAAATTTAGTATAAGCAGGAAAAGAACTTTTAAGGTCTTAAAAATAGGGTGACATTTAGTCGAAATAAATGTTATGCGTATGAGTAAAGGTTCATAATTTTATACATATACAATAACTAATATGCATCATAACATAAAACCTTCTCAGAGAGTAATGCATTAACAATAAAAAAGTAGTAGTAGCATAAACAACAATTAGACAGTCTACACATAAAGAAACTATGCTATGTGCACTAACAATCTGACACAAACTCATAGTACTAATAGGAAAAGTCTGAGATACACCACAGAGTCATGAAAAAACACAACATACTACATCTCACTGATGAGAGGAGAAGAAATCAGCTACTGAAGCCTGGAAGAAACAAACTCGGTCGGCTCTAATTGCTACTGGTCTGAACCAGAGGCATTCAAAAAGAAAAGAATGTCTCGGCACAAGGGCGCAAAAGGCAGCTCAAACAGAATTTAAAAGGTTAATAAGTATAAGAAGATTACCAACCCAACGAGAATAGTTGAATAACTGTGAAACAACAACAAATAAAAGATCATATGAATAGTAAGTATAATTAATTCAACATGAATTAGCTATATAAGAGAAGTACCTACGCCAAGTGTAATAAGTATTCATATTAATGATCATATTATATATATATAGTAAAAGAGATGGATCAGCTCGAAGAGTGAATCATTAACACCAGGCATAAAAAGGTACTGAGGTGGTGACATTCTTTCAACACAAACCATCAGACCAAAACAACTAAAGAAAAAGGCACTGTGGTGGTGGTCATCTATCCAACCCAACTCAACAGTCTATAACATAGTCATCGGGTGTAATGATTCACAAATAAGCACTGTGGTGGTGGTCATCCATCCAACCCAAACCAATAGTCCAAAAATATCACAATAAAATCTAGCATCACATAGGACTTGGCATCAGATCACCACGACGACACAAGGAAAGAAAACACAAGAAATTTCAAGTAAAAACAACCCTTCATGACAAATTCATCGAGACCATATGCTGAATTCGACGTGATCACTCAACGAACGTCGTAATAACTCGATGAATTTATAGGAACATTCGATGAACTTTAGATAACCACACGACGAATTCGACTTAACTACACGACAAATTTAACTTAACCACTCGACGAATTAGACTTAACTACTCGACGCACTTGACGTAACAACTCGATGAATTTGACACAATCACTCGATGCACTCGACAAACTTTACGTAAGTATTCGACGAATTTCACGTAACTACTTGATGAATTTCACGTAACTACTAGACGAATTTTATGTAACTACTGGACGAATTTCACATAATTACACGACGAATTTCACATAACTACTTGACAAATTTCACGTAACAACTCGACGAATTACACGTAACTACTCGACGAATTTAGCTAAGGGCAAACCAAAACCGCAAGAACTTAGAAAGTCTAACACCAGGAAAGATCCAATATTAACGGGTCTTGAAATTTTAAAAGAAAAGAGAAGAAGAAGGAACTAAAAGAAGGTTAAGCAAGAGGGATAGTCCATCAGTTGCCTCAAATTTTCTGTTTTTCAGCCTCCTAAGCACTCCACATCAAGGATCGACTTAAATAAAATCACAACAATAAAAATCTGAAAGGATTTGAATGAAAAAGAAAGTTAGAGCTACTCACTCAAACGCCAAAAATTCACAAAACCAGAAATACTCACCGCACACGCGTAGCAAAGGCTTTCTAGATCTTCACTCTAATGAACATTCCGTACACTAGAGCTCCCGTGGTGGCCGTGAAAAAGCTCCTGGAAAGACGATCTCCCCCTCCCCGCGTTCTTTGGTTCGGCGAAATAGGAAGAAGAAAAAATCGGAAACCTAAGTCGTAAGGATGGGCCGACTTTTTATATCAAAATTTATGTATATATATAATATGATATATAAATAATCTTAACATTTTGTTTGATGATTTGGACTAAGGACAACTTGGTTTTTAACGAAATTTGCATCAAAAGTAAATACCGGTCCTACGAATCTAATGGTGAAGTCGAAATCAGAGTTAGGTAAGCCGATATTGAGTTACGATTTATTTCCTCAGTTTACAGCAATGTTAAATCCTTTCAATCTTTGAAAATTCACCGAGTTTCCAATATAGCTCAGATCGCAACGAAACTTGACAATCACGATTAAAATTAAATACTTTAATTTTTTAAAGTCGAAAAATTCTACACTTCTGCAAGTTCGAAATTCAGTCGACTTGACCAAACGGACACAAAAACGTACTAATGACAACACACCGTTAACTTCGAGTTAACGTAACACCATTATGTCATTCTTGTAACACCCCCATCCGTCACGTAGATTATAACAGAAGGTCTGGTTGGGGACCCATGCCAAATTCCAAGGATAATCAGTGGAGTTACGCATTGAAACCGAATCATTTACGCATGCATTGAAACCGAATCATTTATGCATCCTAACTAAGAGTTGCATTCTAGCGAAAGTTTTCAAGTTAATAAGAACTCAACACCAGGAATGTTCACTAACAATACCAAAGGAATGATAATAAAATACACAAAATATTTTAGCCTTAAGCCTTTACAAAACGTTCTCTTCACAAGAGTGTATTACATACATCGGCACACAGTTCGATCACACATGAAAACAATAAAATATGCTTCGCTTGGTCTTCGAGGGCCGACATAGCTCAAAGGGGATTCATTACGCTACTTCCTGCTCAGCTCATCAGCACCTACATAGGGATAATCTACCAATACGTGGCAAAACAAGGCAACGATCAGCTTTAGCTGACAAAATTATAATGACCCCAGCCCTCACTTGGGGCAGCGGTGCTCCTTCCATGGAGGTAAACAACATGTACACTTAATGACATCAGAACATGTAATTTAAGCACAATTCACCGCAAACATTGGCATGTACGACCACACGCCCTGTGCACTCAGGGCACATTATCGATGTGCTGAGATTCAAGCCCATCACCGTACACAAAAATGGTCCACATTTGAGCATTCTCTTTCGGTGTGCTGAGATTCAAGCCTCACCTAATTGGGCATTATCTTTTGGTGTGTTGAGATTCAAGCCCCACCTATTTGAGCATTTCTTTCAGCGTGTTGTGATTCCAGCCCCTCCTATTGAACATTTTCAAGTCTTTCCATCCCAAAGCCTAAGACTCTCCTCTATGCTACGACAAAGTCAAAGGAGCTCTATTACATTGAGATACAATCCAGTGACTCACTCCAAGTCGTACATCATAGGGTGGGTACAATTCAGTCAAAGCTCATCGCTCAAGTCGCCGGGCTCACTAGCCATGATATGAGTCAGCCTTCCCTTGCTCGTTCACATATATAATTGTATTATATTTCAAGGCTGGTACTCAAGGTCACTATTGCTGACATTCTAAGAACACAACTCAACATATTTTCCATCTAGTCTCCAAGAGATAGGCCTCACATACATAGCTCTCTAGGAGCTATCACCGGTGGTATCACTACCGCGACACGATACTAATAGAACTTCACGTCTGTCTCAGGCTTGGGTCCACACCCAGCACAATCAACTGCTCAAAGGTTTTTGCTAATCGAGATATCGTCAGCGGTAGTACTATTGTGGGGTGATATTAACGTAACTCTAATAATGCTTAGTTGGTTTATCATTCCTATTTTGTGGCAGTGGACATTCCTGTGTTTGGGTTCCAAGTATATTATTTACTTCTGCTAGAATGCACTCTGTGTTAGGATGCGTAGTTGGTTTTTAGAATCAATGCATAACTCCATTGACTGCCCGTGGAATATGACGTAAGGCCCTGTTCTGACCTTATGTTATATTCTATGTGCTGGATGAGGGTGTTACAAAATAATGGTGCAATTGCACAAGTTAAGGAACCTAGATCCCACCAACGCTTAAAGCACATACTTTATTGGTTCCATCTTATTCGAGAGATTGTCGATCGAGGAGATGTGAGCATATGTAGAATACCAACTAAAGAAAATATTGTGGATCCCCTAACGAAGCCTCCTGAACAGAGAAAGCATGATGGACATGCTAGATCAATGGGTATTAGATACCTGAATGATCAACTCTAGTGAGAGTCTTGTAAATTATATATTTGTCGGTTATTGTACTTCATTTAATGAATAGAGTACTATGTATTTCATTTTATATTTATGGCAAGTTTTTTTATTATGTCAATTTATATATATGTGATAGTTTAATTAATGTGATAAATGCCCTTAGAATGTTTGCTTTTATAGAATTCATGTTGATGACTTGAATGTGATGGCCTATGTTCCTTAGAGGCTTTATTCTTAAATGGTCTCTGATCGACGTATCATCTTAGAAACCTATGGCAATGATGATACATTAAGACTAGCATGTGCGTTGACTGATGACTGGTTCTCACAGGTCATGATATTGTGATATCAAGTCATCATATGGGTACTTGTTAGTGAACAAGTTGTACTGGACAGACCCATCATGAGACTACTTTGTGAATTGTTATACAATCGTGTCACAAGTAGGTCTCAAGTTGCAATGGTGTTTGTAGTTCTTTGACCTAAAGTCACAACATTTATCAAGTGAGGAAAAACATACTTTGATGCCATCAAAAGTCTTTCTTGAGAAAGGTTGATGATAATTGTGGTTATTGGGTATGTTACGAGTCATTTGATTATTTGTGTGTGGACAGAAATGAGATTTGTCCTCCTATTTGACATGAGTTACATCCAAGGGCCCCTTGATAGAATGAGACTGAGAAATGCATGATCATGCTTGGTTGAGTCAATATGTGATATTGTGCTCACCAATTTTTAGAAATTCATTCTAAATCAAGAAACTTGTATTTAACAATTATGAGGGTGTCGCGGTCCATACCTCTAGTTCTATCTGGATGTAAGGGACAAATGGACATGATAATACTGATACATCGGTCATAAAGGCTTATTGAGTTTTGAACTCTTATTACTTGGGGAGCAATGATGTATTACTAGATATCGCTCAATATTTGTGAGACTTTTTCATACATTCAAGATCAAGTGGGAGACGGTTGGTGCTACCATGACGATCTGGAAGTGGTCAAACAGGTGGTCTCACTGACAAAACAATATGAGCCTATAAGGTCGTGCATATGAGTGTTTGGAGAAGTTAGAGGAATGGATTGTGTTGGTCTTACTCATATGTGATGAGTGAAGGACCAAGCACTTGACTTATCGGAATGCGTTGAGTGCGTCGAAACATCTCGATGATTCGTCGAGTCATCATCTGATTCGTTGAGTGCGTTGAGTGCATCGAGACATCTCGATGATTCGTCGAGTCATTAGCTGATTTGTCGAGTGCATCGAGTGCATCGAGACATCTCGACGATTCATCGAGTCATCTCTATTAATGATTAGTCAAGTTGATTTCAATAGTTCTGTGTTTGCGGAAAACGACGGTTTAAGCCTGTTTATGCTCCCGGGTATATATATATATATATATATATTGTCTTAAGGATTCAAAAATGATGAGTTAGGGCGAAACCAAAACTGACGGAAAGTGTCTCCCAAAGTGCAGATCTTGTCGCTCCTATAAGCCCCGATTCTGGTGACCTCCGATGTTGCCTTTCCTGGTACAGATCTAGCAGTATGTGGAGATGCAAAGGGCTTTCCATTCTCCATCCTAGTTCTTGTTTGACAAGGTGCCAGTGTTCTCCACATTCGTTTGGATTCTTGTAGAACTGCAAATCCATTTTGCGTCAACTCACCGCCAGCCAAGAATTATTTTATAGCATCTTGATTGAGTGTTGACTCAATCCCACTCAGGTATACTCCAATTTTATGTTATGCAAACTTCTTGATCAATATTCATCGCAAGATCCAAGTTTCTCTTTAGAGTTTTCTTGAACTTTATTCCGCTGTGCACATTTGATGTGTTGTTTAGAAAAGCACTACAATAGAGACCAAGAACCTGCATTTTATGAGTTTGTAATAAAATATATGATTCACTAGCCATGTGGAACTTCCAAACCATGAAGAATTATATCTGTAATAAAAGTTTTCCTAAATAGTATGCAGATGCTACAATACAAGGGAATGATTCTTACCTAGTGCATCGAAGAAGGAATGATAATATAAGAATTACTTTATACAGAAATGTAGGTTTCATGGTTGATAATAGATGAGTTGTTCCATATAATCCATGATTGCTTTTAAAATATGATTGTCATATAAATATTAAGATATGCAACAGTATCAATAACATTAAATATTTATACAAATATATATATAAAGGACCCGAGCATGTCTCTTTTGAAGTTCATCCTGGTGTTAATCAAGATGAAATAAATAATTATGTTGATGACAGATGGTTGTGCCTTCCTGAATCATTATGGAGAACGTTTAAGTTCCAAATGAGTCGAATATATCCATCGGTAGAATGATTACAAATACATCTGCCTAATAAACATCAGATACAATTGTGTAATGAACAATTAATTTCATCGATATTAATGGATGACTGCAATTCCAAAATAATTTTGACCGAGTTTTTTAGTGTTTATAGCCAACAGAGGGAGCAAAACCTTCATTTATACAGAGATTTTCCAAAATATTATTGATGGATCAAACAACAAAAAATTTGGAGGAAAAGGATCAAAAATCGAAGGGTGATTGGTAGGCTTTATTCAGTATCACTTGTTGATAGCAAAAGATACTATTTGTGCATGCTCATAAATTACGTACCGGGTCCAAAATCATTCGATGCACTATTAATTGGTAACGACATGCACTGCATCACTTCCAATATTATTGCACAGAAATATTGTTTGCTTGAGAACGATAACAGTATTCGAGTTTGTCTACTTGAGGCTCGAGTATTCAGAATGTGTTGGGTACATTGGATTAAATGTACCAGATTTGAAGAAGCCCCACCCTACTCAATGATATACATCAAGGTGTATTTGATGTATTTTGAGTTACCTTGTGCAGGTTAAGTAATTGCAGGGAAAGCATGAAATGTTTCTAAGTCCATGTGTCGACACCCAGAAGAAAAGTGTCGACACTTAAGAAGACTTGTGTCGACACCCAGAGAAGTAGTGTCGACACTTGGAGTAATTGTGTCGACACCAGGAATGCAGCGTCGACACCAGAAGGAAAGTGTCGACACATACAGGCAATGGCGACACACAATGAAGAAGAGTCTAAGGAATATTTGTCGACACGTAGAAGCAGTGTCGACACCCAGAGGAACTTTGTCGACATTAAAAGTGTCGACACCAGGAGGCTGTGTCGACACTCAGCAAAACATCAACAAAGTTCAAGTACAAGTGTCGACACTAGGAGGCTGTGTCGACACTCAGCAAAACTTCAACAAAGTTTAAGTACAAGTGTTGACATAATGAAGAATGTGTCGACACACAGCAAAAGTCTAAACATATGAAGAAAGTGTCGACATTAGGAGGCTGTGTCGACACTCAGCAAATTTCAATAAAGTCTAAGTACAAGTGTCGACACAAAAGAGTTGTCTCGACACTCAGCCAAAGTTTCAACACATGAAGAATGTGTCGACACAAAGAAGATGTGTCGACACTTAGCAAGTTTGAACACAAGAAGATGTGTCGACACAAAGGAGTCGTGTCGACACTTACAAGAAATCAACTAAGTATCAAAGAAGAAGGACTTGTGTCGACACACAGGATCAGTGTCGACACATGTTGAAGAAGCAGTGTCGAGAAGTAGTTTCTACAACACAAGGAGTTGTGTCAACATAATGAAGGCTAGTGTCGACACTTAGTCTACTTATGTCGACACTTGGTTTATTTGTGTCGACACTTAAAGACTGACTGTCTCGACACTTTCAGACAGTTACAGAAAATTCAAGAAGTGACTGGATGACTTGACAGCTGCCATTCCAGCCGGTCTACTGCAACTGTCAGAGCTGTCAGAAGATCGTTAGAAACCGGATCAGCCGGTCACCTTGGAGAAAGTCTATATAAAGACCCTTCTCCTTTACAGAGTGTGGTGATCGATCAAGCAATTCATTGAAGAATCAATTGAAGTGATCAGAAGATCTAAGAAGTTGGAGAGAGAGAGAGCTCCTTCTAAGAAGACAGCTATTGAACCAGGCTGTGAAGAAAGTTTCAGATTGAGATTTGATCTTAAGTCAGCAGTGATTGAAGATCATCTGCATAGAGTTTCAACCCTACTGTGTTCTAATTCAAGAAGTTTTGAAGAAAGCCAAGGGAGGTTGATCTCAGCAAAGTTCTTCCAAGAACTCATCAAGAAACCTGTCAACTCTTCTCTCTCATTCTGAGTTATGGGTATATACTTTGTAATTTTAATTTCTTGTAGGATCCTAAGGGATCTGAGTTGTAAGCCTGAAATTATAAAGGCTGAGTGGTAGGGCCTGTGTGCCTGAGTGTAGGAGATTCATTTCTCTGAGTGTAGGCCTTATTGAGGGCTGAGTGTAGGCCTTGTTGAAGGATAAGTGTAGGTCTTGGTGAAGACTGAGTGGTAGGGCTTTGAGCCTGAGTTGTAGGAACCTGTTTGGGGTTCTGAGTGTAAGATCTGAGGATCTGAGAAATAGTGGAGAAGTTTGGCCGAATCTAGTACACTACTAGATAGGCGAAGGGGGAAAGTGGATGTACCCAGACCTTGGGGAACCACTATAAAACTGTGCGTACTCTGTGTGTGTCTGATTCTGTATTTGTTGTGTAATGTTCTGTGAATTCTGTGATTAATTCTGCCTAAAGGTTTAAAAAGCTTAAGGTCACCTATTCCCCCCCCCCCTCTAGGTGATTAGGTACAATTTCTTTCAAGTGGTATCAAAGCGAGGTTGCTCAAAAAGGACATAACAGTCTGAGTAAAGTTCCTGTTGGTAGAATCTGTGGTAATCAAGAATCAAGAAAATGGGTTCAACAGAGAATCATAAAGAGCTAGGATCCATGAAGTTGCCAATCTGTAGAAAGGAGATCTTTGGCATTTGGAAAGAAAGGGTTAGACTGTTTATGGAAGCCTCTGACCCCAGAATTTATATTACTGTCAAAGAAGGGACATATGTGCCAATGAAGGTATCTGTCCTGGATGCAAATCAGAGAACTCCTAAGTACTATTCAGAGATGACTAAAGATGAGATTATTCTTGCCACTATGGACAAGAGGGCTCAGAATATTATTGTAAGTGCAATAGATGATGCCACATTCCAGAATTTAATTCACTATAAAACATCAAAGGAAATGTGAGACACACTGATAGTGTACATGGAGGGCTCTGAAGAAGTTAGATAAGACAGGAAGTCTTTGTTAAACTAAGAGTATGAGAGCTTCAGACAAGAAAGGTCTGATAGCATAACTGAGTGCTACAAGAAATTCTATAGGATAGCTAATGAGTTAATGTCCTATGGAAGAGAATTCAGCAATTATGAGCTGAATGATAAGTTCTTGAGATCCCTAACTAAAGACTGGGATACTAAGATTTGTGTCATAAGGGAAATGGACAAATTAGCAGACATTCCTCCTCCAACATTGTTTGGAAAACTGTTATCATATGAGATGCAGTTAATGGTAAGGAAGGAGGAGGAGAAGACTACCAGAGTTGAGCATAAAGAAAGAGCTGTGGCTTTCAAGACAGAAGCCACTAGGAAATATAAAAGTAAGTCTCCATCTCCACCTCCAAAAGTTGCTGAGACTGAGACAGATGAGTCAGAAAGCAAAAATTCTGAAAGCAGTGAGAGTGATGAAGATTTTGCAGCTTTCACAAGACATTTTCAGAAGTTTCTAAAGAAGAAACAGTGGAGGTCTAAGACATCCACTTCACAGAAGTCATCAAAGCATGATAGGAGAAAGCCCAAGTCAAGTAAAACTACATCCTCAAAGATAGTTTGCAATTGTTGTAACAGACAAGGACATGTTGTTGCTGACTGTCCAAAGAAAAGGAAAGAGTCAACTGATAAGAAGAAGACTCAGATCAAGGGCAAAAAGGAAAGGTCCTTTGTTGCTAAGAAGGACAAAAGTCTGTCTGATATGTCATCTTTAGAAACTGATTCAGAAGCTGAAGCTTATATTGGACTGTTTGCTGAAGAAGAGGAAGATGAGTTCATCCAGTTAATGAACTCAATATATGAGCATGAGGACAATCAGTGCCAGGGACTGATGGCCTTATCAGAAGGAGACAAAATCCAGGATCAGCCTGGACCAAGTCAGGTACAAAATTATTCTGTAAGCTCAATTTCTAGTACTGAGTCAGATTCAGATACATCAGCATCAAGTGATGTTAGTGGATCTGAATCTGAAGGAGACATTCATCAATTAATTGATGAATATAGAGTAGTGTTGCAAGCTTTGAAGAAACGCAAATCCTTGGTCAAGAGTCAGGCTAAGGAGATTGCTAATCTCAAAGTGGCTGCAATAGATTTTGATAAGTTGCTTGATCAGAAACTAAATGAAATAGCCAGGCTGAAGAACATTACTGTTATTCAGATGGGGACTATTACATTCAAGAATAATCAAATCAGAAATTTGGAGATTAGTCTTCAGAAGGAGAGAGATATTGTTGCAAGGTTTTCTAAACCAAAGTCTATTCTACCTTTGATAGATGAGTTCATTTCTCAAAAGGGTAAAACTGGATTGGGGTTTACTAAACCTGCCAGGACTGTACAGTCCAAGTCTAAGGGCAAAGCCCCAGTACTCAACAAGGAACCTGCTATAGACAAAACAGCCAGGGTTGTACCTAAACAAAGGTACAACAGATTTGAGTGCTGGTGTTGTGGCAAGGTAGGCCACTTTGCCATAGACTGTTGGCACAATTCAAGTGCCAAAGTGAGTAGCAAACTGCCTGCTAGAAATGCTACAGGTAGTTTTGTTAAGAGTAAGACTAACTTGCACCAAGGACCCAAGAATTATTTGGGTTCTAAGGTAAAGTAATCTGTTTTGCAGGTGAGTCCAAGTGGCCATGCCCCAATATGGTACTTGGACAGTGGATGTTCCAGGAACATGACTGGAACTAGGGGATTGCTGAAGGACTATACACCAATCAAGGATGGTCCTAAAATCACCTTTGGTGGTTCTGAAAAAGGAATCATCAAAGGCTTTGGTAACATTTCTAGCAACCTTATTACAATTACTCAAGTGGCTTATGTTAAAGTTTTGAAAGACAACCTCATTAGTATAAGTCAGCTGAGTGATTTAGGATATGACATCTCATTTGTCAAATATGGTTGTCATATCAGGAGGTCAAATGATCAAAAGATCATTATGACAGGTTATAGGAAGAGAAATGTCTATTGTCTAGACATTATGTGTGAGAACAATGTTTCTCCTATGTATCTTATAGCTGATGAGAAAGTCTCTCATTGTGTCAAATGGCACAAGAGGCTAGCCCATCTTAACTATAAGACTATTGGTCAACTCTATAGTAAACAATTAGTGAGGAATGATCCTCAGGTTAAGTGTAAAAAGGTTGGGATATGCTCAGCTTGTCAAAAGGGCAAGCAGACTAGATCCACCTTTAATAGCATTGAGAACAAAGATGCTGTGAGGTGCTTATACCTCTTGCATATGGATCTCTTTGGTCCAATGCCAGTTCACAGCCTAGGTAGGAAGCTCTACACATTTTTGGTGGTAGATGACTACTCAAGGTTTTCCTGGGTGTTCTTCCTTAGACAGAAATCTGAGACTCCTAATATCTTTTATAGTTTTGTCAAACAAATTCAGAATGAGTTAGACAATACAGTGGTCAAAATAAGAAGTGACCATGGTATTGAATTCCAGTCTGACAGTATGACAAAGCTATGTGAAGAGTTTGGGATATTTCAGGAATTTTCTTCACCAAAAACACCTCAGCAAAATAGTATTGCTGAAAGGAAAAACAGAACCTTGTTTGAGTCTGGTAGAACTCTATTATGTGACACATCTCTCCCTGAATATTTCTGGGCTGAGGCAGTTAATACTGCATGTCATGTGATTAATAGGGCTATTATCACCAAGAGCCACAATAAGACCCCCTATGAGATTGTAAAAGGCAGAAAACCAAATCTATCCTATTTCAGGATCTTTGGTTGTAAATGTTATATACTTAACAATGGTAAGTCTTACTTAACTAAGTTTGCTGCCAAATCCCAAGAGGGGATCTTTGTTGGGTACAACAACAATAGTAAGGCTTATAGGGTCTACAACTTGACTACTCAAGTTGTAGAAGAGTCAGTACATGTAGTGTTTGATGAAGCTAGACTCATTAACAATGAATTGTCTAGAAGTATTTGCAGCTCCACAGGTGTGACTGAGAAGATGGACAAGCTCACTATTGAAGAAGGTTCTACTGCAAGTCAGCAAGTGGATGATAGTGGCTGTTGTCCAGGGGGAGTACTAGATGCACCTGATGTAGAAGAAGACCAAGGAGTGCAGCAAGTTGAAGAAGCTGGAGGAGTACAACTTGAAGACAGGCTACCTCCAGCAAATAGGCATCTAAAAGATCATCCAGCCAATCAAATTATTGGTGATCTCAGACAAGGGATACAAACAAGGAGCAGGAATCTAAGTTCAGTTCTCTACTCCAGCTTTCTATCCCAAGTAGAGCCAAAGAAATTTGAAGAATCTATCCTAAACCCTCATTGGATTGAGGCAATGCAAGAGGAGCTGAACTAGTTCAAAAGATGCAATGTATGGGAGCTAGTTCCTAAACCAAAAGACCACAACATTATTGGGACTAAGTGGATCTTTAGGAATAAGATGGATGAACATGGAGTTATTGTGAAGAACAAAGCTAGACTGGTTGCTAAGGGATATAGGCAGGAAGAAGGTATTGACTTTGATCAAACCTTTGCTCCAGTAGCCAGACTGGAGGCAATATGGATGTTCTTGGCCTATGCAACCTATCAAGGGTTTAAAGTATACCAAATGGATGTTAAGTCAGCTTTTCTGAATGGAAATCTGAAAGAAGAAGTCTATGTGGAACAGCCATCAGGTTTTGTTGATTCTATCAAACCTAATTATGTTTATAGACTTAGGAAGGCTTTGTATGGGTTAAAACACGCCCCTAGGGCTTGGTATGAAACCCTATCTAGTTTCCTCATTGAGAATAAATTCACAAGTGGGAAAATAGACAAGACTCTATTCCTTAGGGAATCCAGAGGCAAGATCATTCTAGTCCAAATATATGTAGATGACATCATATTTGGGTCTATAGAAAATAGTCTTTGCAGAAAGTTTGCAAAACTAATGCAAGGACAATTTAAAATGAGCAGTATGGGGGAACTTAAGTTCTTCTTGGGTCTCCAAGTTAGACAGACTGAGGATGGTTTATTCATATGCCAGTCTAAGTTCACCCTAGAGTTGATAAGGAAATATGGTATGGAATCATCCACTACCATGAAAACTCCTATGGGTTCAAGCTTGTCTCTAAGCAAGGATGATGTAGGGAAACCTGTAGATGAGACTTTGTATAGAGGGATAGTTGGCTCCCTATTGTATTTGACTGTAAGTAGACCAGATATCATGTATGCTACATGTGTCTGTGCTAGGTACCAAGCTTGCCCTAAAGAATCTCACTTGACAGCAGTCAAAATAATTCTGAGATATCTTAAGGGCACATCTTATCTAGGCCTTTGGTACCCTAGGAATGGAGACTTTGAACTGACAGGTTATTCAGATGTAGATTTTGCAGGCTGCAAGGAAGATAGGAAAAGTACAACAGGTACCTGTCAATTCCTAGGTGGAAGGCTGATATCATGGAGTAGCAAGAAATAAACAAGTGTGGCTATCTCTACATCAAAATCAGAGTATATTGCTGCAGGAAGTTGTTGTGCTCAACTTCTATGGATTCAACATCAGCTATAAGACTATGGTATACAAGAAAGTAGAACACCTCTATTTTGTGATTCTACTAGTGTTATTTCTATTGCAAACAATCTTGTCTCCCATAGTAGGACTAAGCACATAGAAATAAAATACCATTTTCTAAGAGAACATGTGAAAAAAGGAGATATTTCACTAGAGTATATTAATACAGATAATCAGCTTACTGATATGTATACTAAGCCCTTAGATGAAACCAAATTCAATAAATTTAAAATTGAATTAGGGATGATAAACTTAGAATAAGTTTTCAAAATTGGCTAAGTAAAATGGTGTCGACACACAGAGTTGTCTGTGTCGACACAGAAAAGTGGTGTCGACATTTCAGAGAAATGGTGTCGACACATCTAGGAAATAGGTGTCGACACTTCAGAGAATTAGTGTCAACACAAGCAGTGTAGGTGTCGACACATCCAAGGTGGTGTCTCCACTTAGGATTTACTTAGAATTAGTCTAGTAAAGTCTCGACTAAGTGTCGAGCAAAGAGGTGTCGACACATATATAAGTGTCGACACATATATTCTGTCGACTATACTTGTATCGACACATAGTTGTCGAGACATTATAAGTAAGTGTCGACACTTTTCAACAGTGTCGACACAATTTAAGTATTTTGACGCGCCCTTTCATCTTCGATTCTAGAAAGGTATAAATAGGTTTTCGCCATTATTTGTCGACACGCTCACCAAAGTTTCGAGACCAAACTTGTGTGTCGACATCTCTCTTCTCTAAATTTAAATTTCTTCAAAACCTAATGGCGCCCAAGCTAGAAGAGAATGTGAACGAATGATATGAACTCGTGCGACACGCATTTGATGACGCGGAACCTGAGATCAAAGGCATGATAACCCTAATAGTAGAGACTGGGTTAGAATTTCTTGTTTCAGAACCGATCAAGATATGGAAGAAGGAAGTCCTCGAATTTCTGAATGGAGCAACTCTAGATGAATCTGGACTTAAGATTAAATCCAGAGTTCATGGAACCAAGGTCAATGTCACACAGAAGAGTCTGAGGAAGGTACTTCAGCTACCAAGAACTAAAGAGGAAGAAGATGTTTCAGCTTCTAAGACTAGAGAAGCATTGACATGGTGTGGATTGGACTCAACCCTGAAGATAGGATCTGTGTTCAATAGAAAGGGAATGAATATGCAAGGCAAGTTTCTATCTGAGATTGTGGGCAAGGTCATACTGAGCAAGCCTGGTGGGCATGACAGAATCTCAGCTTATATGTTCAGTTTGATGACAAGGTTAATCTTCAAACTAAATACTGACTGGTCTGCAGTTGTGTTTGAGAAGATAAAAGAGAGTATGAAGAAGCCCAATTTGGGTAGAATACTGAGTTTATACCTAGCTGGTAGTATACCAGAAGTGATGAATCAAGCAGCTGGATCTAAGATTAACCACATGAGGAGAATGGATTTGAGAATCTTCTCTAGGTGGGATAGAGTACTGACCAAAGAACTGCCATCTCCAGTAAAGGACACACCTCAGAAAAAGAAGAAGAAGACAGCCCCTGTGGCTCAGGAATCCTCTAGCAGCTCTGAAGAGCAAGTAGTGTTCACTCTAGATGATGAAGAAATTGGAAATGCTGGCCAGTCTCCAGCAAGACAAGAAGAAGTACAGAGGCAGGGGGAGCTACCCTCAGCACGCCCAATTCACCAGGATACAATCCAGGGGGAGCCTCTATTTGTGGAAGAGCCAACTCCACTAGAGAGTGAACAAGCTACTCAAACAATACTTGAGGTAATAATTGAAATCAACCAATTAGATTTCCCTATTGAGAATGATGTTATGACTGACACATTATCTGATATTCATCAGCACACACAGCTACAACCTCAACCCCAAGATGTTGTCATGGAGGACACATCTGTTGCTGATCAAGTGGTTGACGATATAAGAGATTCTCCACCCCATCCTCAACAGGAATTTACTTTAGAAGTGTTGGATCCCTAGTTGATTTGGGCTAGGTTCACTGACTTAGGATGTGACCCATCATGTATAGTCTGGGTCAAGTTTATGTCTTAGAGTCTAGGACAGTCCACTATCTCAACTTCAGATGGACCAGCCTTCTTCAAGACCATCAGGAACTCCAGATCTATCAGTTTTTCAGACTAAGTGAAATGAGTTCGACGTTCGTCGAACTCAGCTCGACGAAGGGAGCTCTGCGCTCGACGATCGTGAGACAACTCGCAGTGCTGAGCTCGACGAACCTTTGTTCCTTGCTCGATGAACACCAGATTCTATTTCAAGCATTCTCAGGACTACTTCAAATTTCTCTAAGTCCAGCTCCATGCTTCGTTCGATGAATTATATACTGAGCTCGACGAACTTGGACCTCAAGTTCACAGCTTCTCAAGTCTACGAATGCTAATATCTACTCGATGATTTTTGTGCTCAGAGAATCTGTTTCGACATTTAGGGCTTATGTCGACACCAGATGATTTATGTCGACACCCAGGATTTCAGTCGACACCAACTTGTGTCGACACCAGAGGATTTGTGTCGACACCTAGACCAATCTGTCGACACCAGAGGAGTTGTGTCGACACCAAGATCAATCTGTCGACACCAATTTGTGTCGACATATCATTTCAGTAGATGCAGAGTATTTTTTTGTCCAAGACCAGAACTTTTCTCAGGTCGACGAAGTCTATTCTCAGCTCGACGAATTTGGTTCTCTGCTCAATGGATAATGTTTGTCTGATATTGAAGATTGTCTATTCAACGAATGAAGACTGTCAGCTCGACGAACTCAGCTCAGCTCGACGAACTCAGCTCAGCTCGATGAACTCAGCTCAGCTCGACGAACTCAGCTTAGCTCAACGAATTCAAGACTCAGCTCGACGAATTCTGTTCTTCGGTCGACGATTCCAGACTAGGTCTTCTTCCGTTCCCGTCTCATTCCATGGCGCTGATTCCTGGACTATTAATGGCAGTTCTTCACAGTATACTACCGTTAGGATGCACAGTTAATTCTGGGTTATTACATACCGTTTTCCCATGGAAACAGTTGGGGAAATAATTAATTATTGCTTCCTTTCCAGGCCGTCTGTAATTACTGCTTGACATTCAAAAATTCGAATGCTCTCCATAACAGACAGAGATACAGAAACCAAAAAACAACAGACAACAAGTACAGAACACCAGACAACAATAAGAAGAAGATAGACAGTGATTCAGATAACACAAGAAAAGGAATTCATTCTTGGCCCAGAGAGAAATTGATCTAGAAGAAGAAGAAGAACATTACATCAATATCAAGAGTCTTCTTCATCTGCTTTTACTCAGGAGAACTTCAAAACAATACATTCATATCAGTTGCAAGAAGTTCCTGAAGAATTTCTATGGACCTGGAATTCTAGGTCTTTGAAGACCTATCACCCTGAAGCAGTGCTCCAGTATTCTTCCTGAACCCTCTACATCTCAGGGGGAGAAAAGCTGCTAAACAACATTCCACAAGTCTTCTCATTTGATTTGAGAAAGAGAAGATCTCATCACCCTCACACTCCACCTCTGTATAGGGTTTTAATTCCCTTCAAAATTATTCTGGTTGCAAGTCTCCCACCAAAAGACTTGAGGGTTTAGTTTTTGGGAACCTGATCAAAACCCCATTGCTGCCAGGACACCTGATCAACCCCTTCCTGCAGTGGATTCCTACCAGGGTGGTAGAAGAGTGGACTACCTAGATTTGGGGAACCACTATAAATTTCTTGTGTCGTCTGGTTGCTTTCTTTTCCGTTTGTTTTCTGGCCTTGCTCTGTGATTGTGCTGTGATTAGTCATTTGCTGCTTTCTGGTTTATTTTATTTGCTTCCTTGCACACACATACACACACCTAAAATACAACAGTAGTTGTAAAAGTTTTAAAATCACCATATACTCTATTCACCCCCCCCCCCTTCTAGAGTATATCAGATCTAGCTACACTTTCAATTGGTATCAGAGCTAGGTTGGTTAAAAATACCACATCTTCCAGGTTGGTTAAACATACCATACCTGATTGGTTGTACAGGCTAACACCTGAACCCAAAGATCCCTTAGTTAGATCTCTTTGTCTTTATTTTGTTATTAGATTTTATTCTCACAGATATGGCCCAAAACAAGGATTATACAAGCATCAGACCTCCAGTGTGCAATCTTAATAAGTTTGCCATCTGGAAGGCAAGAATTAGATTATATATGAACTCCATTGATGAGGATATTTTCTCTGTCATTTCAACAGGTGTTCCTCCAGCTCCTACAACTTTTGCCAGCACATCAACTAATCTGAGCGCAGTATCACCTCCAGACAATACTGAAGCCTATAAGAAAGCCAAGATGGCTGATGCAAAGGCTATGAATATTCTGGCCCAAACAATGTCAGATGATATATTTCAGAAGACGGCTGAGTGCACCTCAGCCAAGGCCATTTGGGACTCTCTCAATCAAATGGTAGCAGGCTCAGCTGATGAAAGAAAGGATAGGATATCCAGTCTCATTTCTCTCTATGAGAATTTCAAAAAGGATGAGACAGAATCAGTGGCTGAGATGTACAATAGATTAAGTTCAATCATCAGTGAACTCAAGACTCTTGACAAGGACATCACCTTAACTGAGGTGAATGACAAGATATTGATGTGTTTCCCCAGTTCATGGGACTCCAGAATCTGGCCAATCAAAGAAGCCAGAAGCCTCAATGAGATCTCAACAGAATCTCTGCTAGGCAAGCTGAAGTCATATGAGCAGCTTATCAAATCAAGAGAGGCAGCAGAACAGAAGGCAACTACCCCAGTTAGGAAGGAGCACAGCTTGGCCCTCAAAGCTTCTGAAGACAGTGAAACATCTACCTCCAATGAAGAGTTAATGAGCCTTTTTGCCAAAAGATTCTACAAAATGGCAAGAAAGGACTTTTGAAGAAAATCATCCAGGCAGGATGATAAACCCAAATATGACAAGACACCAACTAAGGAGGTTGTGTGTTTTGGATGCAGAAAGCTAGGGCACTATATTTCAGAATGCCCAGAGAATCATAAAAAGGACAAGGGAAGGGACAAGGATTCCAGAAGAAAACAAAGCAGCAGACCCTCCTCCAATAAGTATAAAAGGAAGGACAAAGGATTTGTTGCTGAGTCCTGGAGTGACACAGAAGAGGAAACATCCTCCTCCAGCTCCAGTGAAGAAGAGGAAGAAGCCAGATCCAAGGAGGTGTGCCTAATGGCAATAGATGCCTCCAGAAGCAACTGTGGATCAAAAGAGGATTCTGAAGATGAAGGTGCCTCAGACTCAGAGGCAGATCAGGTGATCTCTAGTTTTGATTTCAATTCTGATTTGTTTAAAGTAGAGTTTAAAACTATGTGCATGAATTTAATAAACTCGGAGAAAGAGATAAAAACTCTGAGGACTAGACTAGAAAACCTTGAATCTGTCAGCACAGAAAATAGAAAACTAACTGACCAATTGACTCTAGCTAATGAACAGATAATCAAGTTAAAATCTGAATTATGTGAGGCAAAACAACTTGAGCAATCTCTCAATGGGAGAAGCCTCAAGCTGATGGATATTACAAGCACAGTAAATGCCAGATTAAATGGCAGGCTGGGCTTGGGTGCTTCATCAGGTTTACCCCCCATAATAAAGAAGAATATACTTTCCACTCCCATAAAGTTCATCACTGCTAAAGGTAAAGAGAAACTAACGGAAAAATCCAGATCAGAAAACAAGTCAAATCTCCTAGACAATAGCAACAGAAAATAGAAGAAAGCTGTTAAAAACCAAGTTCAGCAGAATTCGTCAAACTTAGATCGATGAAATCCTGCAAGATCGTCGAACCCCGATCGACGAACGCTGAACGCAAACTTCAGAAATAATTATTCGTCCTACTGCGATCGACGAACTGTGTACGGTTCGTCGAGCAGAGGTCGACGAACGTGGGACGCAGAAAATGACCATGGTCATTCTCTGAGTGGAGGTCGACGATCTCATCCCCATTCGTTGAACTCTGGTCGATGAACTTACAATAATTCGTCGATCCCAGAACGACCAAATATAAATAATTTCTCCTATAGAAATGTTAAAACAGCTAACAAGACATTTAATCCAGTAGCTGATTGGATAATTCCACCTAAGAGATATCACCCTCTATGGTATAAGTCTCAACCTGCATTATCAGTCATTTCTAGTTTTACTTTTCAACCAAACCAAGGACCCAAGGTAACCTGGGTCAAGAACAATTGAGCTTTATTTTTTTGATGCAGGTACAGGTGAAGAATTGTCCAAGGCTCAGCCAGACATGGTACCTAGACAGTGGCTGCTCCAAGCACATGACTGGCAGCAAAGCAAATCTCACCAATTATAAGTCCAAGCTAGGACCAAAGGTGATATTTGGAGACTCAAAGAGTGGTCAGTCAGAAGGGTATGGAAGAGTAAGCATTGGAGCAGTGACTTTCAAAAAGGTTACATATGTAAGAGGACTTAAACATAACCTTATATCCATAAGTCAATTATGTGATGAAGGTTATCAGGTACATTTCAACTCCACCTCTTGTTCTATTATAAATGATAAAAACCAAACTGTTTTAATTGGACTTAGACAAGGAAACATATATTTAGTAGATTTCATTTCTGCCACAACTGATATTTGTTTACTCAATATCACTAGTAACCAAAATGAGTTATGGCACAAAAGGCTAGGACATGTAAACCTTAAGAACATATCTAGGTTATCTAAAGACAACCTTATTAGAGGTTTACCTTCTGGCCCCTACAAGAAGGAAAGCCTATGCAGGGCTTATCAACTAGGCAAGCAAACTAAAACTAGCTTCAAATCCATTAATAAAAGTGATTCACCTAGGATATTATATCTGCTTCATGTGGATCGTTTTGGACTCATTGCAGTACAAAGCCTAGGAGAGAAGTCGTACACCTTAGTCATTGTTGATGATTTCTCCAGATTCAGTTGGGTAGCCTTCCTGAGAGCTAAGTCAGATACATTCAAAGTTCTTACAGATTTTCTCAGGACCATACAGATTGAGTTCTCTACTCATGTTGCATTGATTAGAAGTGATCATGGCACAGCGTTTGAGTCTCTTCTTATGCATGAGTTCTGTGAGAAGGAAGGTATCAGGCAGTGCTTCTCAGCTCCTAGAACTCCCCAACAAAATGGGGTAGCTGAAAGGAAAAATAGGACACTCATTGAAGCTGCAGGTACATTGTTAGCAGATGCCTACATGCCTCTATCCTTTTGGGCAGAAGCTATAAACATAGCTAACTATGTCCTGAACAGATGACTTGTACATAAACTAAAACACAAGACCCCCTATGAATTACTTAAAGAAAAGAAACCTAAAATCACTTACTTTAAAGTTTTTGGTTGCATATGTTGCATCCACACTAATAACAAAAGATACATCAGAAAATTTGAGGCCAAGGCTGAAGAAGGGATTTTTCTAGGATATTCCCAAGTAAGCAAGGCCTATAGGGTTTTCAACAAATCATCCCTTAAAATTGAAGAATCTGTCCATGTGTCTTTTGATGAAGCTAACATGTCTTATAAGGAGAAAGACATTTCTACCAATAGTCCTTTGCAGGTTTCACCAATGTGTGAGTCTATGGATGGACTAAACCTTACCCAAGAGGTTCCAACTCATCCCACTCCACAGGCTGCTGAATATAGTGAAGAAGAACTCCAAGAGGAAGTAACTGAACTTCCATCAACAGCCAGTACCATTCCTCAAGAGGAATTATTTGCAGAAGTTGTTGCTCAACCAACTCCACCAACTGATCTTGTCACACTTAGAGATCACCCCAGATCTCAAGTGATTGGGGACATTTCAGTTGGTGTATAGACAAGACATCAGCTCAATCAAGACTTGATGCATGCCTGTTTTCTCTCCCAAATTGAACCTCTCACCATCCATGAAGCTGAGCAAGATCCCCACTGAATTCTTGCAATGCAAGAGGAACTAAATCAATTTGAGAGATATAGAGTTTGGGATTTGGTTCCAAGACCCCATAACTACCCAGTTATTGTAACTAAATGGGTCTATAGGAACAAATTAGATGCAGAAGGGAACATAGTAAGGAACAAGGCTATACTGGTTGCCCAAGGATATAGGCAAGAAGAAGGAATAGACTATGACCAAACCTTTACCCATGTTGCAAGGTTGGAGGCCATTAGAATATTTCTAGCCTATGCAGCATATAAAAAGTTCGAGGTATTCCAGATGGATGTCAAGAGTGCATTTCTGAATGGTGTACTTCAAGAAGAGGTTTATGTAGAACAACCTCCAGGTTTTTTCTCTCTAACTCAACCCTCTTATGTTTACAAGTTGCATAAAGCTCTCTATGGTTTAAAGCAAGCTCCAAGAGCTTGGTATGAGACCCTATCTAGCTTTCTTTTAGAGCATAAATTTACAAGAGGAACCTTAGATAAAACCCTTTTCACTAGACATCATAAGGACCAAATCTTATTGGTACAAATATATATGGATGACATTATTTTTGGGTCTACTGATCCCAAATTGTGCAAGAGGTTTGTTGACCTCATGCATTCCAAATTTGAGATGAGTAGCATGGGTGAGCTTTCCTACTTCCTTGGTCTCCAAGTGAAGCAGCTCCCTGATGGTATCTTCCTCTCCCAATCTAAGTATGCTAAAGATCTCATTAAAAAGTTTGGGATGGGTGATGCCTTAGGAATGAAAACACCTATGGCTACAAATGCTGTTGTGGATTCTGATGCAGCAGGGAAACCTGTATATCAGAAACATTATAGGGGAATTGTTGGATCCATATTATACTTAACAGCTAGCAGGCCTGACATAATATTTACCACATGCCTTTGTGCTAGATTCCAAGTGAATCCTAAAGAATCTCATCTTATTTTTCTAAAAAGGATTTTGAGATATATAAAGAGTTGTCCTAGTTTAGGACTCTGGTATCCTGCAGAGTCAGAATTTAAGTTAACTGGATACTCAGATGCTGACTATGCTAGATGTAGAGTGGACAGGAAAAGTACCTCTGGAACTTGTCAGTTCCTGGGTATGAGACTTGTCTCTTGGTTTTGCAAAAAGCAGACATCTGTGTCTACATCAACTGCTGAGGCAGAGTACATGGCTGCTGGCAGCTGCTGTTCACAGATGCTATGGATACAAAATCAACTCCTAGATTATGGTATTAACTTAAATAATTCAACCTTATTTTGTGATAATACAAGTGCTATTGCTATAGCTCAGAATCCAGTTCATCATTCTAGGACTAAGCATATTGAAATAAGACATCATTTCATTAGAGATAATGTGGACAAAAAGAAAATTAACTTGATCCACATTCCTACTGATCTACAAAGAGCAGATATCTTCACCAAACCCTTGGATGAGAAAACCCATCTGTTCTTTATAAATCAACTGGGAATGATTGATGGAGAAGAGTTAAATTAATTTCTGTCTTCATTCGACGAATTTTCCAGAGTTCGTCGAACGGAGTTCGACGAGTTAGGGAAAGTTTGAGAGATTCTCGTCGAACGGAGATCGACGAATTCTCTGTGTGGAAACAATTTTCGTCGACCGGAGATTGACGAATCTTGCTTCAGAAACCATTTCATCGAACGGAGTTCGACGAACTGTTTTCAATTCTTCTGAATGAGTTTGACGAACTACTCTCCTATACCTTATTTCGTCGATCTCAGTTCGAAGATTTGTCTTCTATTTCGTGGAATGGAGCTTGTCGATTCTTATTCTAAAAATCTTATATCTAGGTTTTCTTCGAGCTCCGTCCCGCGCTTTCAGTTCCTTTGCTCTTGATCGTCATTTTCTCTGTAATTTTCTTTGCAGGTCATCAATGGCAATTCCTCCAGGAGCACTTGCAGCGATGAAGTTTGATGCAGCATTCTCAATGGACTTTGAGTCCTTCCAGCATTCCGATCCTATTTTTCTATATATCCTTGAATTACTTGAAGAACTGCATCTCAAGGACTTCATGACACGCAACATCAAGCTTCACTCAACCGAGATAAGAGAATGGGTGTATACAGCCACAATTTCTGAAGATGGAAATCTGACAGGAAATATTGGAAATACTGTCGTTTCCCTGTCCCCAGCAGTACTCTCTGACATATTTGGTCTGATCAATGGGGAAGACAATTTGGAAATGGACGCTGAGGAATATGCTGATATGCTGAAAGTCATGGGTTTCTCCGGCAACAACCCTAATAAGCTTCTAAAGAAACAACTGTCCGCCGCTTATCAATTTTTGGCTGACATTGTCGGGAAAATTCTGTTGGGCAAGCACTCGGCACACGACTACATCACTCGCCATCAATTCCGGATCATGTGCGCCGTACTCAACAAGCGTCAGGTTGATTGGGGCATGGTCTTCTTTGCCCTTATCAAGAAAAGAACTAGCAAGAAGGAAGTCTGCTACGGCAGAATCCTGGGGATTTTCCTCCAGGAAAAGGCTAGTGAATGTTTGGTCTCCCCGACCACATTCATCAATGCCAGCAAGCGCCTCACATGCGCCTTGTTTGGCCGATGGGAGAGGACAATCTCCAAACCCTCCAAGGGTTCCTCCTCCTCCATCAATGCTTCTGAGAGCACCATGACCGTCAAGGTCACTCCTCACCCTGACTCTGAAGAGGTCATTCCCCCTACCAAATCTCATCCCACTCCTCCTGCATCTCAATTGACTCCACCTCCACATCAATCTCCACCGCCTGATCTTACACATATGCCTAAACCACCAGTTTCCCCAATTGAAACACATATTCCCTCACCTCCTCAATCCCCTCTTCCACCACACCTTTCCACTATTCCATCCTACACCATACCCACTGAACCACAACCTGTTCTACCTCCCCTATCCCCTCCACATATTCTTCCTTCCTCCTCTACTATTCTTTCTCCACCTATGGATTCTTCCACCATTTCCACCATCATCTCTCTTCTGACTCCTCTTATCAAATCACTCATCATAGAGGCTATTACACCTCTGGTGAATTTAATTGATTCTTTATCTACCCAAATCTCAGCCCTCTCTGCTGCCCCCTCTTCATTTAGGGGCCTGGCTCCAGGTTCTCCTGAACCCAGGCAGGGGGAGATGCTCCATGATGAAGCTAGTGCAGCAGCTGCAGAAGTGAATATTGTTGATACAAATACAGATACTACAGATATAGTTGATTCAGTGCCAGATACAGCAATAGATTTTATTCAATTTATGGAGACTGACAGTAGCTTTGATGAGTCAGTAGATTCAATAACAACTGCTGGTGATTTTCTTATAAATCTCACAGTTAATTTATCTGAGATACTTCAGATCTTTGATCCTGTATATATGAAGCTTCCTTCAGTAGAGATTGCTAAGCCATATTTGGCTATTGTCCAGTATACCTCTCCAGCAAATCTAGCAGTTGCCAGGCAACTTTGTGCATCCTTTGCTGCTCCTACTGCTGTTCCAACTCCTGTGTCTATTCCAGACATCTGCCCTGTCCCAGATTTTGTCATGGATGATTCTCCCATGCCTGATCTGGATGAGCTCATTCTGGCAGACATTGAGGAAGAGAACAAGGCAGCAGCTGCAAGTTCTGTCTCTACTGCTGTTGAACCTTCACCCTCTGAACCTTCTATTCCCCCTCTAGAACAACCTCTTATCATTCCTGATGCCACTCTGAGGAATCTGGATGCTTTGTATGATAACCCTCAGAGTTCAAATTCTGATGATGATGACGATGAATCAGATGAGGAGGCTGCCAAAAAGAGAAAGAAGTTGCTCTCTAAGAAAAGGAAGGCTCCTCCTCCTCCTGCTCCCAAGCCTAATCCCACTACAGACACTCCATATTATATTCTGCATAATGTTGCTCCTTACAAAGGGATGCCTGCATGGATGTGGTTATCTAAGAACCAGCAAAAAGAGAGGAAGAGGAGTAGGAGATACTCTCCTCCCCCAGTGCATAGATACAGAAAGGATCCTCCTCATCCTCCTCCAGTAGCAGGTGCATCTGGCTCAAGCTCTCAAAGATCTGCTCCTATTCAAACTTATCAGAGACAAACAGGGAGATCCTCTGGTAGTAGTCAGCCAAGGCCACCATCTTCAGGCAATCAACACCATCAACAACAACAACAACAGTACCAGGAATCTAAGGTACAAGAAGCTGAAAGGCCCTATTCCCCTCCTGAAGATCCAGAAACAGCCAACACAGCCAGAATGGCAAGATTCCAAGAAATCATTGGTGAAAGTCCACCTAGTGTCAACACCTATGGGGGGGAATAGGTGACGTGCAGCGTTTTTGCCGAATTTATGATTGTACCTGCACAATAAAAATAAACAGCACAGCACACAGAATACATAGGCAATTTATAGTGGTTCCCCGACTTGGGTACATCCACTTCCCCCCTTCGACCTATCTCCCAACAAGGGATGACTCGGTCACTTCTCCAACAGGATTGAAATCCAATCCTTGCACTATCGGAAGGAACCCTTCCACACGTAGGAGTCAACACTCCCACAAACCGGGTTGCACCCAACCCTTACAACACGGAACAAACGTTCCTTTACAACAAAAGTAAAACTAGAATGTACACGAGATACAAACTTCGTTTGGAGACTAAGGTGTCCCTCTTTGTTGACGACGTGTTCTTGAAGTCCACAAAGAGTCCACAACCTTGGATCTCTCTTGGAGAGGATCTCCCCGGAACCGGCGGCGGCAAGATGGGCGGCGACAAGGTTCACGGAATCGGCGGCGACGACGATGTGCGGCTGCTGTACTTTAAAGATCCAAACTTCGTAGCGAAGCAAGTTAGGTCTACCAACGGTCACACTAGGATCAATCGTCTCGATCGATTCGGATGGGGAAGGTTTTCCCGATCTACAAATCGAGAGACAAGAGATCTCTGGATAGACGCGTGAGACTCTAAGCTTGGCTAAGCTTCTGTCGCCGGAAGATCAGGAAGAAATCTCGATCGAAAGCGGCGACCAACTTGCTCGAGCGACGACGGCGGCGGCAGAGCGGAACTCGCGATTTTAGGGTTAGTTCGTGCTCGGCTTTTTTTATGTCTATCTTCTGTTCAAAATACCCGTATATATATACTGTTGACAACTTGAATAAGACCATTGTGGGACCCACAAGAGGAATCCCTAAATCCCGGTCCAGAACATTGACAGCGGCAGAATCCGGTTCAGGAAGTTCCAGAAAATCGCCCAAGTCAAAATCGGTGAGAATCGAAAGTGAATCTCGCCGAGTCGCCGAGAATCAAAGGTGATTCTCGACGATTCGGCGAGAATCAAAGATGATTCTCGTCGAATTTGCCTTGGTTGCACGCACTGCTTTAGGCCAGGTCGAGACGGCGAGAATCAACCAGTGATTCTCGATGATTCGACGAGAATCACTAGTGATTCTCGCCGAATCAGCGAGAATCACTTAGTGATTCTCGTCGATTCTTACTTAGAAGCAGAGGTGCTCACTTAGAAGTGGCTGGATCGAGTTCGACGAGAATCAACCACTGATTCTCGACGAATCGGCGAGAATCACTAGTGATTCTCGTCGATTTACACTTAGACGAATTTTCGTCTTTCCACCCATGAAGTGCTCCTTGACCCATCCTTGCTCCTTGTCTGCTCCTGCATAGTTACAGCCCTGTGCTTGAAAGTAAGTGCACTCCAATAGAGAGAGTACACGTAGGCCAACACACTGATCTGCTCAACGAGGGATTACGTCGTGCAGACCCGTGTATATTGACCTACTGCACCCCGACATTGGTGTGCACTTAGCGTGGAATAACTGCAAGCACAACTTGAAATAATTTGTCAAAAACATTGCCTATTTACCTTAGCTTGTTCAGGGGCTTCTTCAAATCAGGTACGTTGTGGATACAATACCCAACAATCTCCCCCTATTTGAAGAAGCCTAAACCCTACAAGCTAAGGTGAATAAAGCGTATAGGAATGAAAATCATAAACTTGAAATTGAGTTATTCATGACCAGTACCAATTTCTTGAGAGCAAGCTTGGAGCCACCTTAGCCGTAGCCGAGAGGGTAATCTCCCACTTTTCGGCTTCTGCAAATCGGGGTCTGTAGCATTTGACCCCGTGCTCCACCTCAGTTCGTGCTCCTGTGCTCATACTTGAGTATCTTGCTCCCCCTCAGTTCTTGCGCCTGTGCTCATCTTGAGTACCTGCAGAGGCTCCCTCTAGATGCATGATCCTGGAGCTTCGGTGGTCTTCATTCCTCATAATTTAGCATTCCCAATTCAGTTTTGAAGAGACTGAACTTGGCTTCATCTAAGGGCTTTGTGAATATATCTGCAATCTGCTTGTCCGTGGGGACATAACAAAGAGAAATGTCCTTGTTCTCCACGTGCTCCCGAATGAAGTGGTAGCGCACTTCAATATGCTTCGTTCTGCTGTGCGAGACCGGATTGTTGGCAATGGCAATTTCACTGGAGGAGTCGCAGTACATTGGTATTTCCTTGAACTGAAGGTCGTAGTCAGCTAACTGGTTTCTGATCCATAGGAGCTGTGCGCAACAGCTGCCTGCCGAAATATACTCAGACTCTGCTATGGAGGTAGCTACACAATTCTGCTTCTTGCTGTTCCATGAGATAAGCCTTCTTCCGAGGAATTGACACGTCCCGGAAGTGCTTTTCCTGTCATCCCTACTCCCTGCAAAATCAGCATCTGAAAAACCTATTAGCTCGACATCATTGTTTCTCGGGTACCACAAGCCAAGATTGGGAGTACCTTTAAGGTATCTTAGAATTCGCTTTGCAGCGACATAGTGAGATTCGTTAGTGTTCACCTGATATCTGGCACAGACACATGTGAAGAACATGATATCCGGTCTACTGGCAGTAAGATAGAGCAGGGATCCAATGATGCTTCTGTATTTGGTTTCATCAAAAGGTGTACCTTTCTCATCCTTATCCAGAGACATAGTGGATCCCATTAGAGTCCTCATAGAGGTTGCACTCTCCATACCGAATTTCTTAAGGAGTTCATTTGTGAACTTCGTCTGAGAGATGAAGATTCCATCCTCAAACTGTTTTACTTGAAGTCCCAAGAAATACTTGAGCTCTCTCATACTGCTCATTTCAAACTTTCCTTGCATAAGTTTAGAAAACGTTTTGCAAAGATTGTTGTCCGTTGAGCTGAATATTATGTCATCGACATAGATTTGCACCAGCAAAATCTTGTTTTTGACTTCCCTGAGAAACAATGTTTTATCTATTTTAACTCTAGAGAACTTGTTCTCAAGAAGAAAACTAGATAAAGTCTCATACCAAGCTCGTGGAGCTTGTTTTAACCCATATAAAGCTTTATTAAGAAAATAGACATGATTGGGAAAAGTAGGATCGACAAAACCTGGGGGTTGAGCGACGTATACTTCCTCTTTCAGGTCTCCGTTCAGGAATGCTGATTTCACATCCATTTGATAAACTGTGAATCCTTTGTGCGAAGCATACGCCAGGAACAATCTGATTGCCTCGAGCCTTGCTACTGGTGCGAAGGTCTGGTCGAAGTCAATCCCCTCCTCCTGTCTGTAACCTTGAGCCACCAGCCTTGCCTTGTTCTTTATGATGACACCATGTTCATCCAGCTTATTTCTGAAGATCCATTAGGTGCCAATCACATTCTGCTTGTATGGTCTGGGAACTAGCGTCCAAACGTGGCAACGTTCGAATTGATGTAGTTCATCTTGCATGGCCAGAATCCATGCCGCATCCTTGTTCGCCTCGTCGAACTTCTTTGGCTCAACCTGTGACAGGAAGCTAAGATGCAAGACTTCGTTAATAGTACCTCTTCGAGTTCTGACACCGACACGAGGATCTCCGATGATCTGATCTCTAGGATGATCCCTCACGTGCCGGAGCTCTAGAAGTCTGGCGTCTGGAGCTTCGACTACTTCTTGGGCTTCTCTTTCTTCTAAGAGATTGGTTCCATTTTGATCTTCAACATTTTCAGATGACGTGGATGTGAAAACTTTGACGTACTTAGGAGTGTCATCTTTAGCAGTCTCATCCAGACTCAGCTGTTCAAGTCGTGCACCTGCATCTTCAAGAATACCACTGGAAGAATTGTTGTTAAGCAAACTTCCTTCATCAAATACAACATTTATTGATTCTTCTACCACTTGGGTTTTCTTATTGAAGACCCTATACGCCCGACTGTGGGAACTATAGCCCATGAATATTCCTTCAAAGCATTTTTCACCAAATTTAGTACGCGGGTACTTCCCATTATTCAGTACATAGCATCTGCAACCAAAAATCCTCAAGTAGGACATGGTTGGTTTCCTGCCTTTCAGTATCTCGTAAGGCGTCTTGCGATGATGCTTGTTGATCAAAGCTTGGTTTTGTACATGACAAGCTGTATTGACAGCCTCTGCCCAGAAGTATTCCGGGAGAGAAGCGTCTTTCAACATTGTCGTGTAGGCTTCAATGAGAGTTCTATTTCTCCTCTCCACAACTCCATTTTGCTGAGGAGTGCGCGGGGAGGAAAACTCATGAAAGATACCTTGTTCTTCACAAAATTCTGTCATAGCACCAGATTCGAATTCTGTTCCATGGTCACTTCTGATTTTGACCACTGAGCAGTTAAATTCGTTCTGAATCTGCTTGACAAAACTAGTGAAGATGTCAAACGTAAGTTTCAAAAAGAACACCCATGTAAACCGAGAATGATCATCAACTATCACTAGCGTATAGGACTTGCCTCCCAAGCTATGAACTTGCATTGGACCAAACAAGTCCATATGTAAGAGGTAGAGGCATCGGGAAGAGTCTTTGTCTGCGATGCTCTTAAAGGTAGCCCGAGTCTGTTTGCCCATCTGGCATGCAGGACAGGGGCTATCTTTGATGCACTTGATACGGGGAGCATCCCTTACTAAGTTCTTAGAAAACAGCATACTAATTGTCTTGAAATTAATATGTGCCAATCTCTTGTGCCATTGATCACAAAGAGATGCACTGCCTGTTGCCACAAGGCATACGGGGGTGGATGAATCTACACTGAGAAAATCTAAGCAGAAGATATTTCTGCTCCTAATGCCTGATAATACCGTCTCAGAAGAGGTACGTGAAATTATCAGACATTTATCCTTGCAGAACTTAACGTCATAACCTTTGTCACATAACTGACTTACACTGATCAGGTTATGGTTTAACCCTTCAACATAAGCCACGTCGGTGATAGAGATTATACCGTTGGAAATCATACCGTAACCTCTGGTGACTCCTCGATCTGACCCTCCAAAGATGACTTTGGGTCCATTCTCGACTGGAGTGTAATCACGCAGCAGGATTCTTGTCTCGGTCATGTGCCGGGAGCATCCACTGTCCAAATACCAGATCGGCGTTTTGGTGGCCTTTGGACATTCCTGCAAAACAAAATTAATTTCCCTTAGGAACCCAATCGAACTTGGGTCCTAGATTCCTGGTTAGCATACTCCCCCTCGGTTGGTTAACCCTACAAGTGGTCGGCCTCGCATTGCTAATATAGGGAGTCTCGTGATACCTTGGATTAAACCAACAATCCATGGCAAAGTGACCGACTTTGCCACAGCACCAACAGTCAAATCTGTTGTACCTCTTCCTAGGCTCCTGCCTTACCCTGGGAACGGTGGGTACAGCCGGGGCTTTGGATCTGGAGGTGGGGGCCTCACAGTGATTGCAGTCACAAGACTTCTTCACCTTCTGTATAACAGGCTTGGATTTTGGTGCCAGCTTTCCATTATGGCCACTAGAAAATTGACCATAATTTCCCATGTGGATTTTCTCATAAGGTGCCTTGAAGGCACTCTCACCGAAGTTCCGGGGAAAGGTCCAACCGTCATATCGGCTCTTTGGCTTTGCAACCGAGGGCCGAAAATGATGACCAAATGTTGATTCAAAGTCGTGTTGGTTGCAAGGAAAGCCAGGCTTTCTGAACGCAAACGGACTCAGCGGAGCCTTTCCCTTGTTAGCGGCAGAGGCCTTCTTGGCGGCCTTATTCTTCCTCTGGTTCCTGTTTCTCCTGGATGAGGAACCAGATACCCCTACATGCCCCAAGCCAGCTCCTTTGGCCTGAGCAGAGAAGGCATCAACTACTAAAGAACAGTTTTTGGCATAGAGAATCTCATGACGATCTTCCTTTCTGCCGCAAGTTGTTCTTACAACTTGTCGACTTCCTCCTGCTTAAGATCAAGGAGCTTAAGAGACTCTGAGTGCTTTGAAGTCAGGTCAAGGTGCTCCTGTCGGAGAGAAATCAAGCTGGTGACCTCTTCCCTTAGGGAAACACACTCACCCTTAAGGAATTTTACTTCCTTTTTCTCAGCCTTCAATCTCTTTTGGCACTCCTCGAAAGTGTTGAGCAGAAGCTCATACTTCTCGAGGAGCTCAGCTTCGCGGGCCGAAAGGCTATCCTCAGGTTCATCATCCTGAGACTCAGGATCAGAGTCAGAGTCGGAGAGAGGGGTGTGAGCTTTTACCTTCCCAGTAAATGGGGGACATTCTCCTTCTGAGTCGGAGCGACCCACTAGTCCGAAGTAGGCTTCCTCATCATCACTGGAGTCTGAGGAATCAGACTCACTTAGTGTCTTTGGCCGTTTGGCGATGTAGCTCCGCTCCTTCTTATCTCTGGAGGATTTGTGCTCCTCTCCTTTCCCTTTTTCTCTTTTGCCTTGATAGCAGTCGGCCACGACGTGTCCTGGATTATTGCATCCAAAGCAAATAATGTCAGAAGAGCGATGTTTGTTAGGTTTAGATGCATACCTGTCAGAAGAATAATTTTTCTTCTGATGCCTGGAGGAGGAGTCGTCTTTCTTTCTTTGATTCCTCATCTTGAGGAACTTCTTGAACTCTCGGGTGATGAGGGAGAAATCCTCCTCCGACAGCTCTGAGCTGGAGGAGCATGGCTCGGAGTCCTCCTCCTCTTCCTTATTCTTGGCACGGTATGAAACCTCACCCTTGCCTTTTCTGGAGTGACTGGCTTTTAGAGCCACAGTCTTTTCTTTGGCAGCAGCCTTCTCTGCTTCTTCCTCTGCTTTCCTGTTGTTCAGTTGCAGCTCATAAGATATTATCTTCCCAAACAGAATTTGCGGGTCTGTTTCAGCTAGTCTGCCAAACTCTCGGATGGCGCAGATCTTTGTGTCTCATTCCTTAGTAAGGGACCTAAGGAATTTATCATTGAGTTCACCATTAGTGAACACTCTTCCGTATCCTTTGAGGGCATTGACAATATTGAGGAAGTTCTCGTAGGTGACTCCGATCTCTTCCTTAGGCCCTTGTCTGAAGGCCTCATATTTCTAGTTCAGGATGGATCTTCGATCATCCCTCACTTCATCAGTCCCCTCCATCAGGGTTATCAGGACATGCTAGATCTCCTGTGCTGTCCTGCAGTGGCAGAAGTTCTGCATCATTGAGTCATCCACTGCGCTGACCAGAATGTTTTGCGCCTTCTTATCAAGTCCCACTAGCACCATCTCGTCCTTGTCCATTTCAGAAAGTTTCTTCGGCACTTTCTTGGTAGGATCAATGGTGGAGACCTTAGTGGGGACATAGGGTCCCTCCTCCACGATCATGAAGAGTCTGGGATCAACTGCCTCCATGTAGAATCTGATCCTTTCCTTCCAGATAGGAAAGTTGAGCCTGGTGCACACGGGGATCTTGCCACTGAACTTGAGCCCGTCCATAGTAGATGTTTGTCTTCTTCTTGACACTGGCGGCAGGATTCAACTCAAGGTGTTAACCTTTTTGATGAGCAACCTCCCTCTGATACCACTTGAAAGTCCACCTAGTGTCAACTATGTTCACCTATGGGGGGGGAATAGGTGACGTGCAGCGTTTTTGCCGAATTTATGATTGTACCTGCACAATAAAAATAAACAGCACAGCACACAGAATACACAGGCAATTTATAGTGGTTCCCCGACTTGGGTACATCCACTTTCCCCCCTTCGACCTATCTCCCAACAAGGGATGACTCGG
Source organism: Platanthera guangdongensis (assembly GCA_039583875.1). Classification (NCBI taxonomy): domain Eukaryota; kingdom Viridiplantae; phylum Streptophyta; class Magnoliopsida; order Asparagales; family Orchidaceae; genus Platanthera; species Platanthera guangdongensis. Next base: position 168,080,854 of record CM077152.1, read on the forward strand.
TCACTTCTCCAACAGGATTGAAATCCAATCCTTGCACTATCGGAAGGAACCCTTCCACGCGTAGGAGTCAACACTCCCACAAACCGGGTTGCACCCAACCCTTACAACACGGAACAAACATTCCTTTACAACAAAAGTAAAACTAGAATGTACACGAGATACAAACTTCGTTTGGAGACTAAGGTGTCCCTCTTTGTTGACGACGTGTTCTTGAAGTACACAAAGAGTCCACAACCTTGGATCTCTCTTAGAGAGGATCTCCCCGGAACCGGCGGCGGCAAGATGGGCGGTGAAAGATATGGTACCTAAACACCTAGAGGGGGGGTGAATAGGTGACCTAATCCGTTTTAAACTTTAATGGCAGCAAATAGTTAATATCACAGATTTCTAACTATTCTATCACAGCAAACACACAGCATACACAGCAACAATCACAGCACAGCAGACACAGTGGTTTATAGTGGTTCCCCAAGATATGGGTACATCCACTTTCCCCCTTCGCCTATCTAGCAGTGTACTAGATTTGGCCAAACTCCTCCACTGTCTCAGAACCCAAATTGGTTCCTACACCTCAGGCCCAAGGCCCTACAACTCAGCTTTATCTCAAAGCCTACACTCAGCCACAAAGGCCTACACTCAGCCAACTAAGGCCTACACTCAGCCAACCAAGGCCTACACTCAGAGATCTCAATCTCCTACACTCAGGCTCTCAAGCCCTACCCTCAGCCTTTATAATTATAGGCTTACAATTCACTCAGATCCAAAGGATCCTACAAGTTAAAAATGTATTACAAATATTAACTCAACAACTCAGAAATAAAAGAGGGGAGTTGAGAGTTTCTTGATGAGCTCTTGGAAGAACTCAGTTGGATTCAATCTGACTTAGCTTTCTTCAAAGCTTCTTGAGTAGAACTGAATAAGATTGTCTCCTTCTGCAGTTGTTCCTTGACCTCTGCCACTTAAGATCCAGAATGAATCTGAATCCTTCTTCTCAGCCTAGTTCCAAAGGCTGATTTCTTGGATGGAGCCCTCTCTCTCCAACTTTTTAGATCTTCACTTGGACAGCTAGATCTTCTTGTGTTGATACTCTGTGTACCACTTTAATAACTTGTTCTTCAACAATGTGATCAACCTGAACAACAGTTTCTATAAACTGTATGAGCCTATTTATAGGCCTTCTTCATGGTAACCGGCTGGTCCGGTCCATAACTGTCTTCTGACATCTCTGACAGGTGCTGTAGACCGGCTGGAATGGCAGCTGTCAAGTCATCCAGTCATTTCTTGAAAATCTCTAACTGTCTGAAAGTGTCGAGACTTTCTATCTTTAAGTGTCGACACTTATAGGCCAAGTGTCGACACAAGTTGTGTAAGTGTCGACACAAGTCTACAAGGTGTCGACACAACTCCTTGTATGTCTCGACACAGTTTCTTCTGCATGTGTCGACACTGAAATTGAGTGTCGACACAAGTACTTGTTCCTCTAGCTTTTGCTGAATTCTTCTAAGTGTCGACACATCTCCTTTGTGTCGACACATATTCATGTGTTGTAACTGTTAAGTGTCGACACTGCTTCTTGGTGTCGACACATAGTCTTTAATGTAGATACTTGTTGAGTGTCGACACAGCTCCTTGTGTCGACACACCTTCTTCTTGTTGAGACTTCAGCTGAGTGTCGACACATTCCCTTAGTGTCGACACTTGTACTTAGAATAATTTTGTTGATCTTTCTGATCTTTGCTAAGTGTCGACACAGCTCCTTGTGTCGACACTTTCTTCAAGTGTAGAGTCTTTAGCTGAGTGTCGACACATTGTGCTGGGTGTCGACACATACTTCATGTGTTGACTCTTCTGGTTGAGTGTCGACACATTGTGCTGAGTGTCGACACTTGTACTTAGTCTCTGCTGACTTTTGCTGAGTGTCGACACAGCTTCAAGTGTCGACACTTTCTGGTGTAGACACAGTTCTTCTAGGTGTCGACACAGCCCCTTGTGTCGACACAGCTTTTCTGCATTCTTCTTCACTGAGTGTCGACACAGCTCCAAGTGTCGACACTTTCTGTCTGGTGTCGACTCTGCATCCCAGGTGTCGACACAATGACTTCAAGTGTCGACACTGCTTGTCTGGGTGTCGACACAAGTCTTCTTAAGTGTCGACACTTTCCCTCTAGGTGTCGACACATGGACTTAGAAACTTTTTGCTTCAGTCCAGTGATTACTTAACCTGCACAAGTAAACTCAACATACATCAAATACATTATGATGTATATCATTGAGTTGGGTGAGGCTTCTTCAAATCAGGTACATTTGACCAATGTACCCAACAGGCGGCGGCAAGGTTCACGGAATCGGCGGCGACGACGATGTGCGGCTGCTGTACTTTAGAGATCCAAACTTCGTAGCGAAGCAAGCTAGGTCTACCAACGGTCACACTAGGATCAATCGTCTCGATCGATTCGGATGGGGAAGGTTTTCCCGATCTACAAATCGAGAGACAAGAAATCTCTGGATAGACGCGTAAGACTCTAAGCTTGGCTAAGCTTCTGTCGCCGGAAGATCAGGAAGAAATCTCGATCGAAAGCGGCGACCAACTTGCTCGAGCGACGACGGCGACGGCAGAGCGGAACTCGCGATTTTAGGGTTAGTTCGTGCTCGGCTTTTTTTTGTGTCTATCTTCTGTTCAAAATACCCGTATATATATACTGTAGACAACTTGAATAAGACCGTTGTGGGACCCACAAGAAGAATCCCTAAATTCCGGTCCAGAACATTGACAGCGGCAGAATCCGGTTCAGGAAGTTCCAGAAAATCGCCCAAGTCAAAATCGGTGAGAATCGAAAGTGAATCTCGCCGAGTCGCCGAGAATCAAAGGTGATTCTCGACGATTCGGCGAGAATCAAAGATGATTCTCGTCGAATTTGCCTTGGTTGCACGCACTGCTTTAGGCCAGGTCGAGACGGCGAGAATCAACCAGTGATTCTCGACGATTCTACGAGAATCACTAGTGATTCTCGCCGAATCGGCGAGAATCACTTGGTGATTCTCATCGATTCTTACTTAGAAGCAGAGGTGCTCGCTTAGAAGTGGCTGGATCGAGTTCGACGAGAATCAACCACTGATTCTCGACGAATCGGCGAGAATCACTAGTGATTCTCGCCGAATCGGTGAGAATCACTTGGTGATTCTCGTCGATTTACACTTAGACGAATTTTCGTCTTTCCACCCATGAAGTGCTCCTTGACCCATCCTTGCTCCTTGTCTGCTCCTGCATAGTTACAGCCCTGTGCTTGAAAGTAAGTGCACTCCAATAGAGAGAGTACACGTAGGCCAACACACTGATCTGCTCAACGAGGGATTACGTCGTGCAGACCCGTGTATATTGACCTACTGCACCCTGACATTGGTGTGCACTTAGCGTGGAATAACTGCAAGCACAACTTGAAATAATTTGTCAAAAACATTGCCTATTTACCTTAGCTTGTTCAGGGGCTTCTTCAAATCAGGTACGTTCTGGATACAATACCCAACAATTGGCTTATCTCTAATCAACAAAGTTAAAGCTGAAGGCAAGGACACAACAGGCTTAACTACTATGTCTCAGTACAGGAGAGATGAACTAAAAAGATTTGGGAAAGCAAACAAGCTACTCAATGTTGATGAGTACATGAATCTTCACCTAGAAGCAGTTGTCCCCAGAGCCACTTCACTGAACATCATAGGGGCAGCTGACATGACTATGACCAAGGCTCAAGCTTCAGATCCCAATAGGGAAATCATTTTCAAGAAGCCAGGAGATAAAGCAGCAGAAGTCAAGCCAAAACAGAAGAAATCAGAGAAGTAATTTTGTGTTTTCTTTTCATTTCTGCTTCTGTTTCAGTCTATATTTTGCATTAAAACAAAGCCAGTGTGTATATATATATCTGTTGCATGTGTTGTAAATTCTCTGCCAGATATATCTCTTAATTTTGCTTTGTTTTTCTATTTGTTATTTGTTTGGAGTTTCTGTTAGTGACCTCACCCAAATAGGGGGAGATTGTTGGATCCCTAGTTGATTTGGGCTAGGTTCACTGACTTAGGATGTGACCCATCATGTATAGTCTGGGTCAAGTTTGTGTCTTAGAGTCTAGGACAGTCCTCTATCTCAACTTCAGATGGACCAGCCTTCTTCAAGACCATCAGGAACTCCAGATCTATCAGTTTTTCAGACTAAGTGAAATGAGTTCGACGTTCTCGAACTCAGCTCGACGAAGGGAGCTCTGCGCTCGACGATCGTGAGACAACTCATAGTGCTGAGCTCGACGAACACCAGATTCTATTTCAAGCATTCTCAGGACTACTTCAAATTTCTCTAAGTCCAGCTCCATGCTTCGTTCGACGAATTATATACTGAGCTCGACGAACTTGGACCTCAAGTTCACAGCTTCTCAAGTCTACAAATGCTAATATCTACTCGACGATTTTTGTGCTCAGAGAATCTATGTCGACACCAGATGATTTGTGTCGACAGCCAGGATTTTAGTCAACACCAACTTGTGTCGACACCAGAGGATTTGTGTCGACACCTAGACCAATCTGTCAACACCAGAGGAGTTGTGTTGACACCAAGATCAATCTGTCGACACCAATTTGTGTCGACACGGCATTTCAGTAGATGCAGAGTATTTTTTTGTCCAAGACCAGAACTTTTCTCATGTAACATCCCATTTCCAACTAGACCCCTAAGAGTGGCTTTGGCCATGACTAGGTCATGACAAACCCTAGGAAGCCAGAAATGGGCCAAGAGATAGGAGGCCAAGGTGAGGATCACCATGGTCTGCAAACAGTAGAATTTTGAACAATGGTTTAGAATGACAATGGAGCTTCACCTTAACCCCAAGACCCTACCACAACACCCCTAATACTTGGGAGACCCATTGGAGCCAAAAGGACCCTTTAGGGTCAACCCAAGAGGCCTAGTTGACCAAGGTCAACCCTAGCCCAAAAAGGGGTCAAACTAGCCTACTTAGGGCCAACTGACCTACTCCTAACCTAAAGGACCCCTCCTATGCCCTCCTAACCCTAAAGTAAAGTCAAATGGTCACTAAGGACACATAGGGGTCAGCCCTAGAGGCCAGGTTGACCCAAGTCAACTCAAACCCTAACCTGGTCAAAGTACCCTTACTAAGGGTATGTGACCTCCAAGTTACAGGGTAACCCTTCATAACCCTACCTAGACCCTAAGGGAAGCCAATGGGTCACCCAGGACACAATGGGGTCAACCTAGATGGTCAAATTGACCAAGTCAACTCTCATTTGGGTCAAGTCAAACTTAGCCCAAAAAGGGGCTAACCCAAGCCCAAGCCACTTCTCCCTTAGGCTAAACCCATTCTCATGACCATCATAATCTAGTGGGCTACATTTAGTTTGTAAGGCTGACTAGTCAACCAGGGGTGACTAGGAGAGAGAAAGGAGCTCCTCTCCCTTATAATGGAGGAGAGAGAAAAGCAAGGAAGAAGAAGGGGGAAGTGAGAGGCCGGCCAAGGGAGACTAACAGCCACCCATTATGGTTGCAATCAACTCCTCTAGGAGAGAGGAGTTGATTCCAGCCATTTCCCGGCCACCAAGGGGTGGGTTCAGCCCCCCTCCACACAACCCGAGCCACACCATTAATGGTGTTAATGGCCATTGAAGAACCAGCCTCCCCTCTCCCCCAATTGCCATTTAAACACCTTCAGGGAGCCGAGGGGATCATTTTAGAGCGTTTACTTGGAGGAGACGAGCCATTCCACTATGCAGTTGCAGAAGCCGAGCGCCGCCGCCGTCGTCAATGGCATCCCGCCGCTCCTCTCGCATCCAGGCCGCCAGGAAGGTCCTCCTCCTCTCCTTAACCCGCAGGTAGATCCTAGGAATCATTAGGCTTGAGTTTCGGGCTCAATTGAGCCGATTCAATCCGGGATTTTTCCTGGTTTCGGCAAGAAAATCTCTTGCTTTATCCGCCGGAAAACGCCTCTCCGGCGGCGGAGCCGCCGCCTGACGATAGCCACCACCTCAACGGAGGTGTTGGTGGCGGTGGCCGGCCGGGGAAGGGGCTGGATCGCCGGCGGCAGGACTTGGAAATCGCTCCAGGCGGGGTGAATCCTGGCCGTCGGCTCAAGGAAGAAGATGAAGGGATTCCGTCCCTTTTGCTTCAAGATGCGTGCGGGCCCGATTTCAAACTATAGGAATTAATTCATAATAATGCATTTCTGTCACACTTTAGGCATTTAACGTTTTAAATTTTTAAAAATAGTTAGAGGCTCTGTATGGGAAAATGATCAACACATGAATTGTAGCCCTTCCTGTCTACTTTATTCTAAAATTGGTTTGAACCCATTTAAGCTTCTGGTTTGACCAGGGCACCCATTTTGGTGGGACATACCCTTAGGGCTAGGCAGTCACTAAATTGAGTGCCCACTCTTCACCCCTAGCCCAAATTAGCTGAAATTTTGGCAGAGAGTCTATCTTAGACATACCTAGGGCCTACCCAAAAATGGGAATTTTTGGAGAAAATATTTCTATAGTTTTTGTAAATATGTAATAATTATTAGATAAATTAAATAGGTGTCCTAAACACCTCCAAACCCTCCCAAATTTTGGTGAGTGGTCCCTGGGTTCATTTTAGGTATCTGTATAAAATTTAATTTAAGTTGGATGTGTTTTGAATAGGTTTTGACCCAACCCTAGCTATACCTTAAAAGGGCATTTTGGTCAAAAGTTGCACTTTTGGTTTTGAGTGACCAAATCACCTCAACAGAGGCTGAAATTTGGGCCACTGGTTTGTTATAGCACTTATCACCTCCCCATGGAATATGGGGTAGGGAGGAATAGATTTGCCCTAAGTTCCTAGGTCAAACCCTAAGGAGGGACCTTTTGGGCTTGTGAAGGGTATGAGTCCTAAACACCTTGGGTGAACTCCAAATTTTGCAAGGAGGTTCCTAGGATATATAAAACCCTCTGGTAAAAATATTAGCAAATTGTGAAAACGGTTGGGCCCCCAAAACCCTAACCCTAGCTTAGGTCCTAAAACTTGTAGTGTAGGTTTAGGTTAGCTAAACACCTTGAAACTTAACCAAATTTGGGTAGTGAGGGGATTAGGGTGTTTTGGATCTCTGATAATTTACTTGAGGAATTTTGATTAAAATTGGTAGTACTTCATTTGTTAATTACCAAAAGGCCCAAAATGATGTTCAATTTTATTAAGGATGTTATGAGCTTTAAAACATGATGAAACTTGGTCCGAGGTTATTATAGTTCTAGTTGATCACCTCTGAATTTTATCACAATTTACAATTAACTTTATTTAGTACTTCCTTCATTAATTTCAGAAATGGGCTTTGGTAACAAAAATTCATTATGGTTGATATATCTGATTAAAAATCATGACACTTAGGTTTTGAGGTATTTAGGCCCCAAGATACTTGTATGAATTTATTTATAATTTTTAGAGGTCTGTTTTCAGAACTTTCTTTACAAGGCCATATTTTTGAGAATAGGTTAATTAATTAGTTTGGGCAATAATTCTTTCAATAAAATTATGAAAGTTTATATAGAGGTTCCATAGGCCCTTACCATCATCCTGGAATTTTCTCTGAATTGTTGGAAGTATTTTCATTGTACATCCCTTTTTTATGAATTATTGGAATAAATTGAAAATACAATTTAAGGGCTAAAATCTTGCTGGAAAAATTTGGAACTTCTGGATTTTTAGATGATTACCCATCTTACATTTATCATAATTTTAGTGGAGCTTTATATTGCTTAAATCTTGTACTTCCTGTTCAACCTTGAAACTTTTGGCTTTTAAAATAAATAAATAAATTAGTATTTAAATCATAAAAATTAGGAAATTGTGGATTCAGTCTGCATATGCCCATATGAACTTCTAATAATTTTTACATGAGCATTGGATGAACATATGACATACTTCCCTTTCTACGGGTCATATAGCTTAAGTGGCCTGCATTTAGTAAAACTGCAGAAAATCAGTTGGGACATGAATTAGGGCACATTTGATGAGTCTTGATTGGGCTGCTGGAAGGATAAATAGATCTAGGTGCATCTTTGGAAGATGGGTGAGTAAGGTATGGTTCTGTCTAGGGTTATCGGCGTTCGGGTCCGACGAAAGATCGTCCTACCCAAGGAGAGTTGGAGTAAAAATACCCTAGGATTAGCATATCGAAATATGAGAAAATAAAGGGGTAAGGGAATCAACCAATAATAAAATAAGTACCTTGCGAAAGGGAACGCTGGGCGTAATCCCAACATAGTTCCTAGTGCCCCTTGAGAGCCCTTCACAGGGAATACCGGGGGCAGTCCTGGGTTAACGTAAACTGTTTAACTAGCTGAAAAGAGTAACTTAGTAATTAGGGTTGCACATTCCACAACACTGATGGCACCAGAGGTTGGATAGGAGCTTCGGCTCGGATGGTTAAAAGGCGGACTTTGAGTCCGGGGAGCTTCGGCTCGATTGCTTGAGACGGACGTGTTGGTCCGGGGAGCTTCGGCTCGGTTCTTGATTACGCTAATTTGCATGTGCATAAAAGGAAAGGAAATTAAGGTGGTGGGTCTTCGGTATTGGAGGGTCGATGCACCGACACCAATACGTTGACTCGGCAAGTGTGGTTAGCACTTCGCCAACAGAAGTCCGGTGCGCCAGCCGGCAAGAGTACGCAGGAGTCCGCTTCGTGCACCAAGCGTTGAGGCGTACGATAGGTCTGACCGGTAGTGCTTTACTGGTTTAGAGGTGGGCGAGGCCCAACCCACCGCTTCCGTCTGCCACTACGGAGGTATCCTGGGAGGTTACGGCTCCAGAAAGGGGGAACTAAAGGTCTGTGTGCACAGAGTCGGGTGTGTGTGTTGCACTTGCATGTCCATCATACCCACTTGCATGTCATAGCATAATCGTTACCTTAAACCTTGACACCTAAAGTATAAGTGGAATGGGACGCTTATACTTTAGGACCTGCTACACGACCCCTTAGTTTATAAGCTTGTGTGGGCAAGTTTATAAATTAAGGTTAATTTTGATATATTTAGTTACTGCTGTTTGACCGCTGACACCCCAACGTATAAATCGGTATGGGACTTTTTATACGATGGGAGCCTTGCAAAAGACCCCTTGGCTTACGTGTTTTTTCACATAAGCGAAGGTTACATTTCATATTACAGCTTATTGTCTTTATATGCTATAGAACTTGCTAGATTAGGACCGCTGCCATCTGCTTTTGATATTCTCCACCTTCAAGTCCTCCCCTTTCTTCCTCTCCGCTCGGTGCCTAGGAGCCGTGGGGAAAGGAGTGGGGGATGATAGGACTTAGTCTTTTAGACTAACGGTTTTCGAACCGCATCATTTAGGGGATCGCGGAGACCAGCATGGAGGAGCAGCCCCAGAGACCGGTGCGCTTGGAGGTGGGGCAGTCTAGCTCCGGAGTTCACACAGCCGGGACCGTGAGTCTCGACCCTGAGCAGTCTTCTACTTTTGTTTCTGCATGAGAGATCTTGTAGTGAGGATTTGATGTACCGGGCATAAGCCCGTTTTGCTACTCTGATGTTATTTGCTGTGGACACTCCCTTCGTGGAGTTGTATTTATTATGTCATGTGATTCTCTGTGGACTGCAGTTTCTGTTTCCTTCATTATTCTGCTACTTTTCTGTGATCGAATTGGCCGGCAGAATCGGCGCTTTGTGGTGATGACCCTTCAGGGCGTGAAGGAGTCACCGCAAAACGGCGGTTCTGGGCCTAAGACCCCGGTGTCGAAAATGAAAAAAAAGGGGGGTCTTACAAGTGGTATCAGAGGAGACCTCGATCGAAAAGTAGCCGTCCACAACCCTGGGTCACCCCCGCGCGGGTTTAGTTTGGGGACAAACTAAGCAGCGGAAGCAGTGGTGTGCCCATATGGGGGGAATCACATGTAAATTGTCCACTTTCATTAGGCATTGAGTCGATTACCTACTAATGTAGTTCGTTTTGCAGCCCCCAGCTCAGCCCACCCCACAAGGAGGAGCTCAGCAGACTCCAGACATTGCACCACCTCCCATGGTCCCCACACCTTTCCTCCAGTCAGACATGGGGCAGACCCTTACAGCTATCCTTGAGGCCTTCCGGGCTCAGCAAGCTCCAGCCCAGCAGCCAAACCCAGGGGCCAACTGGATGAACACCTTCCGAGGACTCTCTCCCTCATCATACTTAGGGACAGAGTCGGCAGTACGGACAGAGGAGTGGCTGGATGTTATGTACGAGATGTTGACCGGGATACGATGCCCTTGGGAGGAGAGGGTGGCCCTAGTGGTATCTTGCTTGGAGTCACATGCTAAGCGGTGGTGGAAGACGCTGTTGGACACGACCTTTGCTGATAGGGAGATTGCAGAAATCACTTGGGAAGAATTCAGGGCCACGCTGCTGGAACACTTTGTTCCTCAGTCGGCCAGGGACGAGTTGGAGGAGCGGTTCTTGCAGCTGAGGCAGGGCACCAGGACGGTGGTGGAGTACCACCGAGAGTTCGATCATTTGGCCCGATATGCGGGCTCCTATCAGCTGGACGAAGCAGGTTACGTCAAGAGATTTTATAAGGGCCTCAAAGAGGAGTTGAGGGAGGCCTTGCTTTTTGTCTCTGACGGGCCCATCTCCCGGATTTTGGAGATGGCAAAGAGGATTGAGGCCGACTGGCACACCACTCGGGGCCGGAAACGGCAAGCGGAGGACCAGGGCCGGAGGGCCCGCAATGATCAGCGGCGAGGCACCATACCAGATGGAAGGAGGGCAGAGGAGCAGCCTCGTCAGGAGTTGAGGCAGGAGCCGAGAGAGCAGGTGGTTTTGGCCCCTCAACCTCTCCGGATCCAGGAGATGCAGAGACCCCGGGGTATGGCGTATCCCCCACCAGAGTGCTTCCATTGTCACCAGGTGGGACATCTCCGGAGAGACTGCCCTATGAGGGGGGCACCACCTCCAGCACCACGGGGTGGCCCACCGGCCCAGCATTTCGGAGGCCGAGGACGCGGCCGAGTACGTGGTTACCAGGGAGGCGACCGCAGGCAGAATGGGGAGCAGATTTACGCTTTGGACTTAGCACAGCCCCGGAACCCGGACAGGGTTATTGCAGGTATGAGAGTAATCTTAATTTTGGATTCATTCATTACTCATATTAAGTGTTAATAGAACTACTAAACGACCTAGGTTAGAAAACCTTACACCAGAGTTTCTTTCAAACTGATTTAGGAATGGTGATGGTGTGCGGCAAACCTGCCCATACCCTGTTCGACACGGGGGCATCGCACAACTTTGTGTCGGAGGATTTCGTCAAGGACCTGGATCAGATTCGATGTTATACGGGGCTACCCAGGAGGGTGCGCCTCCCCAATGGGATGGAGATCCAGTCCACAGAAAAGTGCCTCCTGGAGGTTACCATAGACGGGTTGACACTCGAGGCCCCGGCAATGATCCTAAGGATGCCGGACTTCGACCTCGTCTTGGGCATGACATGGCTTGTCTGGAACCATGCCCAGATTGATTGCCCGGCAAGGAGGGTCGTGCTGAGCCACGGCGATACTTATGCGACGTTCGAAGGTACTACACCGGTCTCCCGTCACCTGCTTTCATCTATTCAGGCCGTTAAGGCTCATATGCAAGGGGACGAGATATATCAAGTATTATTCGAGATGACTGAGGAGAAGGACCTGATTGCTAACATTCCGGTGGTTCGTGACTACGCCGATATTTTTCCGGATAAGCTGCCAGGACTACCTCCGCATAGGGAGAAGGACTTCCAGATTCAGTTGGTACCAGGGGCTAAGCCGGTATCCAAGGCCCCTTATCGAATGGCCCCAAAGGAGTTGGCGGAATTTCGGACACAGTTGCAGGAGCTGGTGGAAGCAGGATTTGTTAGGCCGAGCTCCTCATCATGGGGAGCTCCTGTCCTATTCGTGAAGAAGAAGGACGGCACTTTACGCCTGTGCATCGACTATCGAGCACTAAATAGGCTGACCGTCCGAAATACCTATCCGCTCCCCAGGATAGACGAGTTGTTCGATCAGCTGGAGGGAGCCCATTATTTTTCGAAGCTGGACTTGAGATCAGGCTACTACCAGCTGCGGATCCAGGAGGAGGATATTCCGAAGACAGCCTTTAGTAGCCGATATGGATTGTATGAGTTCATCGTGATGCCCTTCGGGCTCACGAATGCTCTGTCGGCGTTTATGAGCCTCATGAACCGGGTCTTCGAGGCCTATTTGGATGTGTTCGTCATAGTGTTCATAGACGACATCCTTATCTATTCTAAGACGGAGGAGGAGCACACACGACATCTGGAACTGACCTTGGAAAGACTGCGGGAGCATCGCCTTTATGCGAAGTTCAGTAAGTGTCAGTTCTGGCTGAAGGAGGTGGCTTTCTTAGGCCACATTATCAGCGGAGCCGGGCTGGCAGTGGATCCGGCAAAGATTCGAGCTATTTCGGAGTGGCCGCAGCTGAAAACAGCCACTGATGTACGGAGTTTTCTAGGACTTGTCGGTTACTATCGGAAGTTCGTGGAGGGATTCTCTCGAATCGCCCTCCCGCTCACATCCTTGACGAAGAAGGAGGTACCGTTCGTGTGGACCCCGCAGTGCCAGACAGCTTTCCAGGAGCTGAAGGATCGGCTGACCTCAGCTCCCATTCTTACTCTCCCCTCGGGGAGGGAGGGATTTCAAGTCTACACCGACGCATCATATCAGGGGATGGGAGCAGTACTGATGCAGAACGGACACGTCATAGCTTATGCTTCCCGCCAGCTGAAGACCCATGAGAAGAACTACCCAGTGTACGACCTGGAGATGGGAGTAGTTGTATTTGCACTAAAGATATGGCGGCACTACCTTTATGGAGTCCACTGTGACATATACTCCGATCATAAGAACCTTAAGTACGTGGACACGCAGAAGGAACTAAACATCAGGCAGAGGCGGTGGGTGGAGTTCCTTTCTGACTATCAGTATGAGATGCATTACCACCCGGGAAAGGCGAACGTGGTAGCGGATGCACTGAGTAGGAGAGCTGCCACAGCAGGAGCAGAGCCTCGGCTGATGTCTATGGAGCTGCTGCAGAGACTAGAGGACATGCACATTACTCTGGTATCGTCTGATGATCCTGAGCTCTATGAGGAGTACTTGGCCGCGATAGGCGTTACCGATGACATCAGAGACCGGGTCAGAGAGGGACAGAGGCAGGATGCCAAGTTGGAACCCATCTTCCGAGCTCTGGAGGCAGGCACTGCAGGAGACTACACACTGAGGGACGACCTGGTGTGCTTCAGAGGACGGGTGTATATACCGGAGGGAGGCCAGATCCGGGAGGATATTATGACGGAGGCGCACTGCAGCCGGTATTCTGTACACCCGGGGATCACAAAGATGACGGCTGATTTGAAGAAGACGATGTACTGGCCGGGCATGAAGAAGGATGTCTCACACTTCGTGACCCATTGTGAGGCATGTCAGCTAGTGAAGGCGGAGTGCAGGAACCCCGCAGGACTATTGCAGCCACTCCCGGTGCCGGAGTGGAAGTTTGATGACATAGCCATGGACTTCATACATGGGCTTCCCCGGTCTCGGACAGGGAATGACTCGATTTGGGTAATCGTTGATCGGTTGACCAAGGTGGCTCAATTTATACCGATCAGGAAGGATGATTTTGTAGGAGTACTGGTGCGGAAGTTTGTGGAACAATTCATTCGTTATCATGGCGTGCCCAGGACGATAGTGTCGGATCGGGATGGCCGGTTCACCTCCAGGGAGTGGAGATCCGTGCAAGCTCACTTAGGCACGTGGTTGACCTTCAGCACTGCATTCCACCCCCAGACAGACGGGCAGACAGAACGCACCAACCGGACGCTGGAGGACCTTTTGAGGCTATGCATCTTGGACCGCGGGGAACCGTGAGAGAAACTCTTACCCCTTGTCGAGTTCTCCTATAACAACAGCCACCAGTCCAGCATCAGGATGGCGCCTTACGAAGCCTTGTACGGGAGGAGATGCCGGACCCCGCTATCTTGGGTGCAGAATGAAGATCCGAAAGTGTTGGGGTCAGAGTTTGTTGAAGACACCGAGGCACAGGTGAGGCTGATCAGGGACAGAATGCTCGAGGCACAGAGTAGACAGGCTAAGTATTATGACGCCCGGCATCGGCAGGTGGAGTTCCAGGTGGGGGACCGGGTGTTTCTGAAGATCCGGCCCATGCATGGAGTCTCGCGGGTGCGTGGTCGGAGGAAGAAGCTCAGCCCTAGGTACATGGGCCCTTATAGGATCCTGGAGCGGATCGGACCCCTAGCCTACCGGCTGGAGTTACCACCAGAGCTGGAAGCGCTGTACGATGTCTTCCACATTTCTTCTTTGAGGAGGGCTCTGCTACGCCCGGAGCAGCAGATTTTGACCACCGAAGGGCCGGTAGCTTCAGACCGGTCGGTTCGTTTGGAGCCTGTGAGGATCGACGACCGAGGAGTGCGGGTCTTGCGACGCAAGAAGGTCCCACTAGTCAAGGTCCTGTGGAGGAACCACGGCCAGGAGGAGCATACCTGGGAGCCACAGGACCTGATGCGACAAAGATACCCCGAGCTATTCAGTCAGGTATACCTCTCAGACCCCTCAAGATGTTAATTTATTTTTCCTGCTTTAAGTATACTAAGGGCTGCTCTAGGCAGATAGAGGCTTATCTTTTGTTTATTGGGGGCTTATCCTTGTTTATTGGGATTTTGGTTTGCCGATTGGGCGAAAGGGTCTTAGATCTAAGTTTTCCCGTAAAAATCTAATTTAACAAACAAGGCGTCATAATGGGATGTTACAAGACTCTTCCTTCGGTAGTAAGACCCGTAGGCCCAACCTTGATTTCGGGGACGAAATCTTTGTTTTGTTTATTGGGATTTGTAACATCCCATTTCCAACTATACCCCTAAGAGTGGCTTTGTCCATGACTAGGTCATGACAAACCCTAGGAAGCCAGAAATGGGCCAAGAGATAGGAGGCCAAGGTGAGGATCACCATGGTCTGCAAACAGTAGAATTTTGAACAATGGTTTAGAATGACAATGGAGCTTCACCTTAACCCCAAGACCCTACCACAACACCCCTAATACTTGGGAGACTCATTGGAGCCAAAAGGACCCTTTAGGGTCAACCCAAGAGGCCCAGTTGACCAAGGTCAACCCTAGCCCAAAAAGGGGTCAAACTAGCCTACTTAGGGCCAACTGACCTACTCCTAACCTAAAGGACCCCTCCTATGCCCTCCTAACCCTAAAGTGAAGTCAAATGGTCACTAAGGACACATAGGGGTCAGCCCTAGAGGCCAGGTTGACCCAAGTCAACTCAAACCCTAACCTGGTCAAAGTACCCTTACTAAGGGTATGTGACCTCCAAGGTACAGGGTAACCCTTCATAACCCTACCTAGACCCTAAGGGAAGCCAATGGGTCACCCAGGACACAATGGGGTCAACCTAGATGGTCAAATTGACCAAGTCAACTCTCATTTGGGTCAAGTCAAACTTAGCCCAAAAAGGGGCTAACCCAAGCCCAAGCCACTTCTCCCTTAGGCTAAACTCATTCCCATGACCATCATAATCTAGTGGGCTGCATTTAGTTTGTAAGGCTGACTAGTCAACCAGGGGTGACTAGGAGAGAGAAAGGAGCTCCTCTCCCTTATAATGGAGGAGAGAGAAAAACAAGGAAGAAGAAGGGGGAAGTGAGAGGCCGGCCAAGGGAGACTAACAGACACCCATTATGGTTGCAATCAACTCCTCTAGGAGAGAGGAGTTGATTCCAGCCGTTTCCCGGCCACCAAGGGGTGGGTTCAGCCCCCCTCCACACAACCCGAGCCACACCATTAATGGTGTTAATGGCCATTGAAGAACCAGCCTCCCCTCTCCCTCAATTGCCATTTAAACACCTTCAGGGAGCCGAGGGGATCATTTTAGAGCGTTTACCTGGAGGAGACGAGCCATTCCACTGTGCAGTTGCAGAAGCCGAGCGCCGCCGCCGTCGTCAATGGCATCCCGCCGCTCCTCTCGCATCCAGGCCGCCAGGAAGGTCCTCCTCCTCTCCTTAACCCGCGGGTAGATCCTAGGAATCATTATGCTTGAGTTTCGGGCTCAATTGAGCCGATTCAATCCGGGATTTTTCCTGGTTTCGGCAAGAAAATCTCTTGCTTTATCCGCCGGAAAATTCCTCTCCGGCGGCGGAGCCGCCGCCTGACGATAGCCACCACCTCAACGGAGGTGTTGGTGGCGGTGGCCGGCCGGGGAAGGGGCTGGATCGCCGGCGGCAGGACTTGGAAATCGCTCCAGGCGGGGTGAATCCTGGCCGTCGGCTCAAGGAAGAAGATGAAGGGATTCCGTCCCTTTTGCTTCAAGATGCGTGCGGGCCCGATTTCAAACTATAGGAATTAATTCATAATAATGCATTTTTGTCACACTTTAGGCATTTAACGTTTTAAATTTTTAAAAATAGTTAGAGGCTCTGTATGGGAAAATGATCAACACATGAATTGTAGCCCTTCCTGTCTACTTTATTCTAAAATTGGTTTGAACCCATGTAGGCTTCTGGTTTGACCAGGGCACCCATTTTGGTGGGACATACCCTTAGGGCTAGGCAGTCACTAAATTGAGTGCCCACTCTTCACCCCTAGCCCAAATTAGCTGAAATTTTGGCAGAGAGTCTATCTTAGACATACCTAGGGCCTGCCCAAAAATGGGAATTTTTGGAGAAAATATTTCTATAGTTTTTGTAAATATTTAATAATTATTAGATAAATTAAATAGGTGTCTTAAACACCTCCAAACCCTCCCAAATTTTGGTGCGTGGTCCCTGGGTTCATTTTAGGTATCTGTATAAAATTTCATTTAAGTTGGATGTGTTTTGAATAGGTTTTGACCCAACCCTAGCTATACCTTAAAAAGGGCATTTTGGTCAAAGGTTGCACTTTTGGTTTTGAGTGAACAAATCACCTCAACAGAGGCTGACATTTGGGCCACTGGTTTGTTATAGCACTTTTCACCTCCCCATGGAATATGGGGTAGGGAGGAATAGATTTGCCCTAAGTTCCTAGGTCAAACCCTAAGGAGGGACCTTTTGGGCTTGTGAAGGGTATGAGTCCTAAACACCTTGGGTGAACTCCAAATTTTGCAAGGAGGTTCCTAGGATATATAAAACCCTCTGGTAAAAATATTAGCAAATTGTGAAAATGGTTGTGCCCCCAAAACCCTAACCCTAGCTTAGGTCCTAAAACTTGTAGTGTAGGTTTAGGTTAGCTAAACACCTTGAAACGTAACCAAATTTGGGTAGTGAGGGGATTAGGGTGTTTTGGATCTCTGATAATTTACTTGAGGAATTTTGATTAAAATTGGTAGTACTTCATTTGTTAATTACCAAAAGGCCCAAAATGATGTTCAATTTTATTAAGGATGTTATGAGCTTTAAAACATGATGAAACTTGGTCAGAGGTTATTATAGTTCTAGTTGATCACCTCTGAATTTTATCACAATTTACAATTAACTTTATTTAGTACTTCCTTCATTAATTTCAGAAATGGGCTTTGGTAAGAAAAATTCATTATGGTTGATATATCTGATTAAAAATCATGACACTTAGGTTTTGAGGTATTTAGGCCCAAGATACTTGTATGAATTTATTTATAATTTTTAGAGGTCTGTTTTCAGAACTTTCTTTACAAGGCCATATTTTTGAGAATAGGTTAATTAATTAGTTTGGGCAATAATTCTTTCAATAAAATTATGAAAGTTTACATAGAGGTTCCATAGGCCCTTACCATCATCCTGGAATTTTCTCTGAATTGTTGGAAGTATTTTCATTGTACATCCCTTTTTTATGAATTATTGGAATAAATTGAAAATACAATTTAAGGGCTAAAATCTTGCTGGAAAAATTTGGAACTTCTGGATTTTTAGATGATTACCCATCTTACATTTATCATAATTTTAGTGGAGCTTTATATTGCTTAAATCTTGTACTTCCTGTTCAACCTTGAAACTTTTGGTTTTTAAAATAAATAAATAAATTAGTATTTAAATCATAAAAATTAGGAAATTGTGGATTCAGTCTGCATATGCCCATATGAACTTCTAATAATTTTTACATGAGCATTGGATGAACATATGACATACTTCCCTTTCTACGGGTCATATAGCTTAAGTGACCTGCATTTAGTAAAACTGCAGAAAATCAGTTGGGACATGAATTAGGGCACATTTGATGAGTCTTGATTGGGCTGCTGGAAGGATAAATAGATCTAGGTGCGTCTTTGGAAGATGGGTGAGTAAGGTATGGTTCTGTCTAGGGTTATCGGCGTTCGGGTCCGACGAAAGATCGTCCTACACAAGGAGAGTTGGAGTAAAAATACCCTAGGATTAGCATATCGAAATATGAGAAAATAAAGGGGTAAGGGAATCAACCAATAATAAAATAAGTACCTTGCGAAAGGGAACGCTGGGCGTAATCCCAACATAGTTCCTAGTGCCCCTTGAGAGCCCTTCACAGGGAATACCGGGGGCAGTCCTGGGTTAACGTAAACTGTTTAACAAGCTGAAAAGAGTAACTTAGTAATTAGGGTTGCACATTACACAACACTGATGGCACCAGAGGTTGGATAGGAGCTTCGGCTCGGATGGTTAAAAGGCGGACTTTGAGTCCGGGGAGCTTCGGCTCGATTGCTTGAGACGAACGTGTTGGTCCGGGGAGCTTCGGCTCGGTTCTTGATTACGCTAATTTGCATGTGCATAAAAGGAAAGGAAATTAAGGTGGTGGGTCTTCGGTATTGGAGGGTCGATGCACCGACACCAATACGTTGACTCGGCAAGTGTGGTTAGCACTTCGCCAACAGAAGTCCGGTGCGCCAGCCGGCAAGAGTACGCAGGAGTCCGCTTCGTGCACCAAGCGTTGAGGCGTACGATAGGTCTGACCGGTAGTGCTTTACTGGTTTAGAGGTGGGCGAGGCCCAACCCATCGCTTCCGTCTGCCACTACGGAGGTATCCTGGGAGGTTACGGCTCCAGAAAGGGGGAACTAAAGGTCTGTGTGCACAGAGTCGGGTGTGTGTGTTGCACTTGCATGTCCATCATACCCACTTGCATGTCATAGCATAATCGTTACCTTAAACCTTGACACCTAAAGTATAAGTGGAATGGGACGCTTATACTTTAGGACCTGCTACACGACCCCTTAGTTTATAAGCTTGTGTGGGCAAGTTTATAAATTAAGGTTAATTTTGATATATTTAGTTACTGCTGTTTGACCGCTGACACCCCAACGTATAAATAGGTATGGGACTTTTTATACGATGGGAGCCTTGCAAAAGACCCCTTGGCTTACGTGTTTTTTCACATAAGCGAAGGTTACATTTCATATTACAGCTTATTGTCTTTATATGCTATAGAACTTGCTAGATTAGGACCGCTGCCATCTGCCTTTGATATTCTCCACCTTCAAGTCCTCCCCTTTCTTCCTCTCCGCTCGGTGCCTAGGAGCCGTGGGGAAAGGAGTGGGGGATGATAGGACTTAGTCTTTTAGACTAACGGTTTTCGAACCGCATCATTTAGGGGATCGCGGAGACCAGCATGGAGGAGCAGCCCCAGAGACCGGTGCGCTTGGAGGTGGGGCAGTCTAGCTCTGGAGTTCACACAGCCGGGACCGTGAGTCTCGACCCTGAGCAGTTTTCTACTTTTGTTTCTGCATGAGAGATCTTGTAGTGAGGATTTGATGTACCGGGCATAAGCCCGTTTTGCTACTCTGATGTTATTTGCTGTGGACACTCCCTTCGTGGAGTTGTATTTATTATGTCATGTGATTCTCTGTGGACTACAGTTTCTGTTTCCTTCATTATTCTGCTACTTTTCTGTGATCGAATTGGCCGGCAGAATCGGCGCTTTGTGGTGATGACCCTTCAGGGCGTGAAGGAGTCACCGCAAAACGGCGGTTCTGGGCCTAAGACCCCGGTGTCGAAAATGAAAAAAAGGGGGTCCTACATCTCAGGTCGACGAAGTCTATTCTCAGCTCGACGAATTTGGTTCTCTGCTCAACGGATAATGTTTGTCTGATATTGAATATTGTCTATTCAACGAATGAAGACTGTCAGCTCGACGAACGCAGCTCAGCTCGACGAACTCAGCTCAGCTTGACGAACTCAGCTCAGCGCGACGAACTCAGCTTAGCTCGACGAATTCAAGACTCAGCTCGACGAATTCTGTTCTTCGGTCGACGATTCCAGACTATGTCTTCTTCCGTTCCCGTCTCATTCCATGGCGCTGATTCCTGGACTATTAATGGCAGTTCTTCGTAGTATACTACCGTTAGGATGCGCAGTTAATTTTGGGTTATTACATACCGTTTTCCCATGGAAAAAGTTGGGGAAATAATTAATTGCTGCTTCCTTTCCAGGCCGTCTGTAATTACTGCTCTACATTCAAAAATTTGAATGCTCTCCATAACAGACAGAGATACATAAACCAAAAAACAACAGACAACAAGTACAGAACACCAGACAACAATAAGAAGAAGATAGACAGTGATTCAGACAACACAAGAAAAGGAATTCATTCTTGGCCCAGAGAGAAATTGATCTAGAAGAAGAAGAAGAACATTACATCAATATCAAGAGTCTTCTTCATCTGCTTTTACTCAGGAGAACTTCAAAATAATACATTCATATCAGTTGCAAGAAGTTCCTGAAGAATTTCTCTGGACCTGGAATTCTAGGTCTTTGAAGACTTATCACCCTGAAGCAGTGCTCCAGTATTCTTCCTGAACCATTCTACATCTCAGGGGGAGCAAAGCTGCTAAACAACATTCCACAAGTCTTCTCATTTGATTTGAGAAAGAGAAGATCTCATCACCCTCACACTCCACATCTGTACAGGGTTTTAATTCCCTTCAAAATTATTCTGGTTGCAAGTCTCCCTCCAAAAGACTTGAGGGTTTGGTTTTTGGGAACCTGATCAAAACCCCATTGGTGCCAGGACACCTGATCAACCCCTTCCTGCAGTGGATTCCTACTAGGGTAGTAGAAGAGTGGACTACCCAGATTTGGGGAACCACTATAAATTTCTTGTGTCGTCTGGTTGCTTTCTTTTCCGTTTGTTTTCTGGCCTTGCTCTGTGATTGTGCTGTGATTAGTCATTTGCTGCTTTCTGGTTTATTTTATTTGCTTCCTTGCACACACATACACACACCTAAAATACAACAGTAGTTGTAAAAGTTTTAAAATCACCATATACTCTATTCACCCCCCCCCCTTCTAGAGTATATCAGATCTAGCTACACTTTCAAGAAGAACTGTTCCCTGATCTTCTACAAACTGACTTTGAGAGAGAAAAAGCTGCTGCTGAGGGGGAGAAAGTAATTATTGAGGGGGAGCATGTGGAGATTGAAGAAGAAACTGCAGGCAAAGAAACTGAGAAGCCAAAGGATGCTGAGCAACCACCAAGGACTAAGAAGGATTTACCTCCTAGCCCAAAGGAAAGAGTGGATATAGCTAGCACATCTGCTTCTGAAGATGAAGAGGCTGTTAGAGCCAAGAAGAGAAAGTTCCAAGTCTTTAAGAGAAGGAGCCAGAATTATAAGAAAGCCTTACAGACCTTTACTTCACAGCCTGCCCCATCTACTGACTATAGTTCTCTGATGGTTGCATTGCAGATAAAGATGGATGAGCAAGGACAGGCTTTGCAATCTTTTATGGATGAAGGGCATAAGTCACTGCAATTTGATCTGGCCCAAGACATCAAGTCAATCAGATTTGAAATGAATCTGAACAAGAAAGAAATGACTGACTTCTTCCATAAGGGAGGAAATGCAGTAGTCTATCTGGCCACTCATCAGGAGAAGATCAAAACACAAGTGGATGATATTGCACTAAAACAAGGCTATGTCCTAGAGAATCAGCTGAGAATGAATGATAATTTAACAACTTCTCATAATGCAATAGTAACTGAAATGAAGAATATAGCTTCTGCCCATACTGCAGCCATGACTACAGCCAAGGCAGAATTTGATAAAGCATTACAAGAAGGAATCACTGCTGTTACTTCTGCTCTCCAGTATTCCTAGAAGCTAATAACTGAAAAGCTCCAAAGGTTGAAACCTTTCTACAAAGATGGAGTCAACTATCTGAATGCACAGATAAGGTTTCAGAAAGATGATCTTATGGATCACATTGAAAGAGAAGTCATAAAGGGGGAGAGGGTATTAGTCAAGGCAGGATCTGATCATGCCAAGTGGATTTCTAATTCTATCAGAGCCACCCTTGGATATCCACCCTTATGTGATGATGACAATGTTGCAGAGTTTTGGATTAATCCTGCATATCTTGGAGGGGAGCAAGCTGAAGTGGCTCAAGTAATATACCCTCCACCAGACTTTGATATGATACATCAAGATATACAGTCAATGTATAGCCCTCCTGAGGGAAATCAGAAGGTCATCATAGAGAAAGTAGTTCAGCCAGTACCAGAGGCAATTATGAAAGAACAAGAGACCTTATTAAAGGAACAAGAGACTCTATTGTCTAGGAAAAGATTCAGAGAGCAAGCTGAACTTAGGCCTGATTTTGAACAATGGAGCCCCACTTCCAGGAATATCATCCTGACTGCATGGAAGGCTGCTAAGGACAATATCCAGGATAGAGGCAAGTGGTATTGTGAACTGGAGTGGAGGAAGCATGAGAACAGGCAAGAGGCTATTGTTCAATATAGAAGAAAGGCTAAGATGGGAAAACTACCTCCTACTGCACAGGAGCCTAGCAAGTACTTCCCAAAGCCTTATCATTATTTTGAAAGGCAAAAGATAAAGGCCGAAGAATTGAAAAAAAAAGATCTTAAGAGAAAGAAGCCTGCTGCTGCTGATGATACTGAAGCTCCTGTCCAAGCAAAGATACAATCAGGAAAGGGCATAGTTATTAAGGAGCCTGAGCTGCCTTAGGATAGAAATTTTTCTTAAGTTTACTATGTGTAATCAGTTGCATTCAACTTTCTGTAAACTTTTGAATAGTGAAAATGTTGAAGTTGTTAGAACAATGTGATATGTGTTAAATTTATTACATTACTGTTCTGAGATATTTGTGTATACATGTTTTGTTTATACATGTTTATGTACTTTCCTTGTCATTTAATATTGTTTTACATCATACTGTGAATTTGTTATGTATGGTGTATATCATTGACTAAGGGTTATGACTTCTCCAAATAGGGGGAGATTGTTGGGTACATTGGATTAAATGTACCAGATTTGAAGAAGCCTCACCCTACTCAATGATATACATAAAGGTGTATTTGATGTATTTTGAGTTACCTTGTGCAGGTTAAGTAATTGCAGGGAAAGCATAAAAAGTTTCTAAGTCTATGTGTCGATACCCAGAAGAAAAGTGTCGACACTTAAGAAGACTTGTGTCGACACCCAGAGAAGTAGTGTCGACACTTGGAGTAATCGTGTAGACACCAGGAATGCAGAGTCAACACCAGAAGGAAAGTGTCGACACATACAGGCAGTATCGACACACAATGAAGAAGAGTCTAAAGAATCTGTGTCGACACTTAGAAGCAGTGTCGACACCCAGAGGAACTTTGTCGACATTAAAAGTGTCAACACCAGGAGGCTGTGTCGACACTCAGCAAAACATCAACAAAGTTCAAGTACAAGTGTCGACACTAGGAGGTTGTGTCGACACTCAGCAAAACTTCAACAAAGTTTAAGTACAAGTGTCGACATAATGAAGAATGTGTCGACACACAGCAAAAGTCTCAACATATGAAGAAAGTGTCGACACTAGGAGGCTGTGTCAACACTCAGCAAATTTCAATAAAGTCTAAGTACAAGTGTCGACACAAAAGAGTTGTGTCGACACTCAGCCAAAGTTTCAACATATGAAGAATGTGTCGACACAAAGAAGATGTGTCGACACTTAGTAAGTTTGAACACAAGAAGATGTGTCGACACAAAAGAGTAGTGTCGACACTTACAAGAAATCAACTAAGTATCAAAGAAGAAGGACTTGTGTCGACACACAGGATTAGTGTCGACACATGTTGAAGAAGCAGTGTCGAGAAGTAGTTTCTACAACTCAAGGAGTTGTGTCGACACCATGAAGGCTAGTGTCGAAACTTAGTCTACTTGTGTCGACACTTGGTCTATTTGTGTCGACACTTAAAGACTGACTGTCTCGACACTTTCAGACAGTTACAAAAAATTCAAGAAGTGACTGAATGACTTGATAGCTGCCATTCCAGCCGGTCTACTGCAACTGTCAGAGCTGTCAGAAGATCGTTAGAAACCGGATCAGTCGGTCACCTTGGAGAAAGTCTATATAAAGACCCTTCTCCTTTACAGAGTGTGGTGATCGATCAAGCAATTCATTGAAGAATCAATTAAAGTGATCAGAAGATCTAAGAAGTTGGAGAGAGAGAGAGAGAGAGTTCCTTCTAAGAAGACAGCTATTGAACCAGGCTGTGAAGAAAGTTTCAGATTGAGATCTGATTCTTAAGTCAGCAGTGATTGAAGATCATCTGCATAGAGTTTCAACCCTACTGTGTTCTAATTCAAGAAGCTTTGAAGAAAGCCAAGTGAGGTTGATCTCAGCAAAGTTCTTCCAAGAACTCATCAAGAAACCTGTCAACTCTTCTCTCTCATTCTGATTTGTGGGTATATACTTTGTAATTTTAATTTCTTGTAGGATCCTAAGGGATCTGAGTTGTAAGCCTGAAATTATAAAGGTTGTGTGGTAGGGCATGTGTGCCTGAGTGTAGGAGATTCATTTCTCTGAGTGTAGGCCTTGTTGAGGGCTGAGTGTAGGCCTTGTTGAAGGCTGAGTGTAGGTCTTGGTGAAGACTGAGTGGTAGGGCTTTGAGCCTGAGTTGTAGGAACCTGTTTGGAGTTCTGAGTGTAAGATCTGAGGATCTGAGGAATAGTGGAGAAGTTTGGCCGAATCTAGTACACTACTAGATAGGCGAAGGGGAAAAGTGGATGTACCCAGACCTTGTGGAACCACTATAAAACTGTGTGTACTCTGTGTGTGTCTGATTTTGTGTTTGCTGTGTAATGTTCTGTGAATTCTGTGATTAATTTTTCCTAAAAGTTTAAAAATCTTAAGGTCACCTATTCACCCCCCCTCTAGGTGATTAGGTACAATTTCTTTCAGAATGTCATCCGTATTGAGAATACTGTTCACTAATATACTGATCTTTTGTGAACCCGCCGATGTTAGAAGTATTTGAGATGAAAATTATGCAAGCATGATCTAATATTATCCAAGTTCTAGCATGACCAATGAGTTCTACATTATGAATAAACTATTTCATAGCCTCAATGTTATCCTGAAGTAACATAAATATTTTATCAAAGAGTTTGGTTTACCTACGATAAATAAATCATTCGATGATTTCAATAACATATCTGGTCTTAAAAAAAGATGAGTTATAAATACCAATTACACGGGATGATCTTAACACTGTTACGCTGCACAATGAAGGTCAATTACATGCTTATAATGTCATTAGCGAGGCAATAAAGAACAAAGCACATGAGTGTTTTTTTTGTTGATGGATCTGATGGAAATATATTTGTACCGTGCAATTATTGACACTTTTAGAAAAATAGGATGCATCATTATAGATACAACTACTTCTGGTATTGCTACTACTCTTTTACCGGGAGGTCGAACTGCACATTTAATATTACAAATACTCATTAAATTGGATTGCAAATTATTTTTCTCTTTTGAAAACTGCCAGATTTCGTAGAAGTATTCAGAAAATTAAATGCACCCATCGATGATAGAAAGACGCTCAAGACAGTTGATTGTTCGTTTCGTTATGTTACTAATGTAGACAAGCCATTTTGGAGGAAAAAATATCATTATTGAAAGAGATTTTTGTCAAGTACTATCAGTTCTTGTCAATGCAAAAAAGAGCGCAAATATTTAATGCAATCATCCTTCAATCACATTTATGGAGTCATGTCAATATATCAACTCTACCAGAAAATATGCGAGCTAAAAATGATAGCAACTTATCTGAATAACTCCTCTGAGTTGGAAATGGTTTGGAAATGACAATACAAGATGATATGATTATGATCCCCGATCCAATGGGGATGTCATGAAAAGGTGAGAAATCTATTAATGATTTAATAAATGTTACAATCCCAAGTTTAGGCTTGCACGTTGGCGATAACAACTATATTTGAGATAGGACTTTATTAACACCGCTATATGAGAATGTGAATATGTTAAACAACGTCACTCTTCTACAATTCTTTGGCAAATAAGTTATATACTACTCTTATGATTCTGTCGTTGATGATAGAAGAAGTTTGTATCAACCTGAATTTCTAAATTCATTGACACGGGATAACTTATCGCCTCATAAGTTAAAGTTAAAAAACAGAGCTCCTATCATGTTAATCAGAAATATTGACCCAAAGATAGGACTATGTAATAGAACAAGACTTATTTGTCTTTGCTTTGCAAAAAATGTAATAGAAGTAGAGATTTTAACATGCCACTTTCAAAGAAACTTGTTCTTCTTGCCACGGATACCACTGAAGACAACTAAAGATATTAGGCAGACATTTT